>CM076576.1:904876794-905476794 GCA_034641835.2 Pinus albicaulis | reverse complement strand
AAGTAAAAATCATATTGGATCCTGAAGAAATCAAGGAAACAAGAATCCAATAGCTATGAAATCGTTCAATTTCAAAGTATCTCATTAAGTGAAAGAACTTACCTGCTAAATATTCCACATGGGAGGATGAGTGTTTCATATACAATAATCCAAAAGTACTCAAGCATTGTGGACAACACTTTTTTGAAGGAGAGGGGCATGTTAGGTCCCTATAATACTAGTGTAGCCCCCATATTGTTATTGTTGTGCCCCATAGAAGCCCACTATTGTTATTGTTGAGCCCTTACATTATTATTGTTATGTAGGCCCTAATTATATTTTGACCCTTTAGACTCCTATATACCAAGGAGTTTTTGTCATTTGAATCATCCAAGAATTGTTCACTTATGTGACATAAAGGAAGGTTTCCCCCTCGAAGTGGCTTGTTATCTAGTCTTTGATCTATCTTTTCTTATGTTTTTGTGCTATTTTTGAATTGATACATAACAAAGAGACATGTTAAGAGAAAATTGTGAACAACGTGATGAAAAATTGCAAAGAGAAGGATATAGAAGAGGATATAATGTTCGAAATCAAGCACGTGGATTTTCAAGCATCATTTGCTCAAGTATCCAATGGTGGAACTTTTGTAGAATTAGTGATAATCATGTGTAAATTGGCATATCACTATAAGACCTCGTATATGCATGTGTACTTTTGGCATGTTAGTTCGCTGGTGGAAGGTGTAAATGTAAACCTAGATGACATACAAAGGGGGGCATATTGTAATTGTGGATAACTAGTTATAAACTTCAAGGAGGATCAATGTTTAACCTAAGTCAAGATTAAAGGTGGAAATGTTAAGTTAATCTTGATTTGATCATGAGTGGAATAAATTAACATTGAATATGTTGATGATGGGTTTATTATTGATGGTTTATGGACCTATGGTACTCACTTGCGATTTATACTATTTTAAGTTTCGGCATACCCCAATATAAAGTTACTCAAGTGGTTAATGTTAGCTTGTTTGACCACGATTTGGATAGATTGGACAAGGGATTAACAAAGATAACTTTGTAGTTTGGTTTTCAAGGCAAAAAATCAATGTTTATTTTGTGCTTGCATTATGCTTATTTTATTACACTCATTTGATAGATTAGAGATTACAATCCAAAGTTATGGAATAACTGAATATTAAATACCAATGAAGAAGAGAAAACATGATTCAAATTTTTTGAATATGGAAAGGAATCCAACTCAGTTATTTTTGGTAAATGGAAGAAATCAATTAAAGATGATCAACCCATTCATAATCAACAATATGGACACTAATTAAATTGGGCATTTAAAAATTATTTAAAATAAAGGCAAATAAAAATAAAATATATTATAATAAATTTGTAAATAGAATTTAAAAGTAAATATGAAAAGCTTAAAAATCTCATATCGAACCCCAAATCTAAGTATGTAGAGTCAAAGTCCCAAACTAGTAAAGAGTGAACATATGATTCCTATTTACCAAGGCTCGCTTTTTTTTCTTTAAATTGAATATTTTTCACATTGTCCTTCAACTCTGAGCGGTTTATGAAGACTTTTCCTCCAACTTTGAAAACTTAGTGAAAATATTGTCCTTACAAAAATCACATTTTGCTCACGGAGATTCACTCTTATCATTTCCCTTTTAATGTAATTTTTAATTTTTTCTAACCCATGAGGTGTAGTCAGTTGGTTTATGTGGGGTTTAGTCTCCATTAGGTCACTTTTTCAGATCTCATGGGGAGGGGTTGAGGGTGGAATCCACTTGTGGGGGATAAAAACGAGGTTAGGGCCCTATATTACTAGTGTAGTCCCTTATTATTGTTAATGTAGCCCACTTATTGTTATTGTTGTGCCCTTACATTATTATTTTTAGGTCGGCCAAGATTATATTGTAATCCCATGGACTCCTATATATAGAAAAAAGGTTTTGTCATTTGTGTCCTCTAAGAAATGTTCATTTATGTAATGTAAAGGAGGTTTCTCCCTTGAAGTGGTTGATTTTTAAGTCATTGATCTCTCTTTTCTTCAATTTTGTGATTTGGTTTCATAACATTTGGAATCAAAGCTTTGGATTTTAGGGTTTCGCTGCTTCAAACAGTTCATTGTGGCATTTTTGCTATAAATTTTTTCTATGAAGGTTCAGACGCTAAAAAAAACCCATTTGCGAAAAAATCCCAAGGAACTTCGTGTTAAAATTTCAGATCTTGGTTTGCAATATTTTTGGAGATATGATCTGTGGAAGTTAGAGTTTTTGCAGGCTCCCAAATTTCATCTCAAATAGGTGACCTTGGATAAATCGTCATAACTCTCTCTCTGAGCATCGGATTGGAATTATGTAAAAAGTGGCTGAAAGAAAACAGAATTTAGTTTTGTGTGTATTGATTTTAGAACCAAAGGAGGAAAACAATGACATGTGGCACGCCGCACAAGTTCGCTCTACTGAACCAATCCATAATTAGGTCATTGTGGGAGATTGGGCATAATTTTTCCTTGAAGAATCCAAATCAGGTCAGAACTATGGCATTGGAAAGAAGATTAAGAGGGCTAATAAAGGACCAAAGATAAAATCTTGGGGATCCGAAATCACAAAGATACATCATATTCGATATCGAGCTCCTCAAAAGCAAGAAAAAAGTGTGTATTTTTTATTTATTTAAATTGCATAAGTCTTATTTGAAAAATCAGTTTGAAGGGATTCCAAGGGCATATTGAAGCATAGATATCAATATTGGGTTCTAAAATGGCCCCTAAAAATAATTCAACACCCATTAAGCCCTTAGAAGGCTCCACTATGACTCATGAAGAGGAAGAAGTGCAACATGATATATCAAAATTACAAGAACAAGTGCAACAAATTTTGCTCTCGCAAAGAGTAACAAAAAATGAAATGGAAGCTAAGATTGATGGTTTAAAGAAAGGCATGGAAGCTAAGATGGATATTTTGAAGAAAGGCGTGGAAGCTAGTATGGATGGCATGGAAGCTAAGATGGATGGTATAGAAGGCAACATGGAAGCTAAGATGGATGGTTTGAAGACAGGCGTGGAAGCTAGGAGGATGGTTTGAAGAAAGGCATGGAAGCTAAGATGGATGGTTTGAAGAATAGAATGGAAGCTAAGATAGATGGTATAGAAGGAAACATGGAAGTTTTGAAGAAAGACATGGAAGGTTTGACGGAAGGTTTGGCAAAGTTGCTACAAGAAAAGCTTCGTAATGGCGAAAAAGTAGTAGAGGAAAATCATGATGAGAACAAAATAAATGTTAATCACGATTTCATTGACTCTAATGTTGGATTTAAGACCTGCCATATTCCAAATATAGATATGAGGAAGTTTGATGGCAAGGATCCGGTAACTTGGATACTATAAAAGGAGCAATAATTTGAGCTCCATAATATGCAAAACACACAAAAGGTACACATTGCAACTTTATATTTAGAACAAAATCAATTTCTATGGTATCGATGAATTTGTTCTCGTAAACTACTAGTCACTTGGTCAATTTTTACGGAGGAAATGATAGAACATAATGAGGATACAAAGAGAAACACCTTCTTTAGCAAATTGATAAATCTCAAACAAACGGGTTCAATGATGGAGCACATTAAGGACTTCAAAAGATTGAATATAAGGGTTTCTCTTTCAGCAGTTTCTTGTTTCAGCATATTAATTTAATTAAGTGAAAGCTACTTCAATAATTGCTTCAGTGTTTACATAAGAAATTCGTAAATAACTTGTCACGCCAGGAGGTAACTCCGCAAAACTGAAGATGCATTAGATGGAGATTATGTGTGTACTTATACATGGAGGTGAGACTATTGGGATTCACTTCCCAATGTCTCTTGGCCTTCCTTATTTACTAATTCACAATAATATAAAATCTCACTCAATCCCTTAGGATTAGGTGTCAACATTCCCCCCTTTAATCTGAAGGGATGTTGGTGAGTCCAAGCATCGTTATGAACTTTTCAAACTTTTCTCTTCCAAGCGCTTTGGTGAATATGTCTGCAGTCTGCTCATTTGTGGAACAATGACGTAGATGGATAGTTTTGGCCTCAACATGATGTTGAATCAGATGGTATTTTGTATTGATGTGCTTTGTTCGATCATGGAACTTTGGGTTCTTGGCCAACTTTATTGCAGAAGTGTTGTCGATCATGAATGGAGTTGAATGCATTTATTTTGTCTGCAAATATTATCAGATTTTCCTGAGCTACACAATTTGCTTTGTTGCTTTAGTTGATGCCACATATTATGCCTCAGTTGTGGAATCTGCTGGAGCTGACTGTTTGCGTGATCTCCATGAGACAAATCTTGATCCAAGACTCATGGTATAACCTGAAGTAGATACCCCAGTTTTTTTGTCCCCATCAAAGTCTGAATCAGAGTATCCGATCAAGCTGAAGTCGCCTACCTGTGTATATTTGAGTCAAAAGCCTTGAGTCCCCTTCAAATACTTTATAAATCTTTTTGTAGTAGACCAATGTCCTTCACAAGGTTTTTGCATAAACCTGGAGAGGATTCCAACAACAAATAAGATGTCTGGTCTAGTGGTAGTCAGGTAGATAAGACTTCCTACAAGTTGTCTATACTTCGTTGCATCCTCGAATTCCTTCCCTTCAATGGATGTGAGCTTCAAGTTTTGTTCCATTGGAGTGGTTAAGGGATTGCATTCATCCATGCCAAACTTGTTCAAAAGATATCCAATGTACTTATTTTGAGAAAGGAATATAAATTTAGGATGTTGAGTTACTTCAATACCCAAATAGTAGTGAACATAGCCCAAATCAGTCATTTCAAAACCTTTCTTCAATTCTTTCTTTATGGATGAAATATAACTCTCATTGTTCCCTGTCATCAAAATATCATCTACATACACCACAATATATACAACTGTTTTCCAACTTTCTTAACAAACAAAGTTGCATCATCAAGATCAAAATGTTTGAAGTTAAGTTTCAGAACATGCTCAGTTAATTTCTCATACTAGGTTCACGGTGCTTGCTTGAGGCCATACAAGGATTTTATAAGTTTGCATAATTTGTGTTCTTGGCCCTTCACAACAAATCCTTATGGCTGGGACATAAAAACTTTCTCCTTTAGATCTACATTCAAAAAGGTGGTTTTTACATCCATTTGATGGACTTTCCATCCCTTCTAAGCTGCTAGGGAAAATAGTGTCCGGATGGTGGCCCATTTTGCCGTGGGGGAAAAAGTTTCTTCATAATCGACCCCTTCTTTCTGTGCAAAACCTTTTGCCACAAGCCTGGCTTTGTGCTTGTCAAGTGAGCCATCTGCTTTGTACTTGTTCTTATAGACCCACTTGCATGCAATTTTTTTGGTTCCCAAAGGAGGATAAACCAGCTTCTAAGTTCCACTCTTTATCAAGGAATCATACTCCTTTTCCATCACTTCATTCCATTCAACATGAGAAGCAGCTTCTTTGAAGGAAGTTGGTTCATGATCTGTAGACAACTTCAATTCACAATTACAAGAATATCCATATAAATAGGTGAATTAGAATTATCTATGTCACCTCCATTTTTTCTGGTCGAACTTCTTGTTCCTGTCTTTCCAACCTCATCGGGACGAACATTTTCTAGTGTCTTTGTCAGCCATTTTGGGGGACCTTTTTGAGATGGCCAAAACTGCTCATTTGACTGAGTTGGAATTGAATAAAGATTCAATCTTCTAATTATGTCAATCACATCGTTTAAGGTGTCATCTGTGGTTGGTTCTTCATGTGGGGGAGAGAGTGCTTCGAAAGATGATTCCATGGATTGATTTAGTATAGGAATCCCCCCTTCAAGATGTGGAATCCGATTATCAAGTTCTTGAAAATACTTTTCATGTGTGAATCTATCCAAGGGATCAAGTTTCCGCTCAACAACATTTTCAGTCTTGGAAGATTCAAGGAATATGACATCTCTTGCTACTATAAACTTCTTGTTGACTTCATCATAGAGACGATATCCTTTGGAGGTATTGGAATACCCCAAGAAGATACGTTTTCGACTTCTAGCACCAAGTTTATTCCTTTGTACCTTAGGTATCAAAGTATAATAGGTGGAACCAAAGACCCTGAAATGCTTTACCGAAGGAATGTAGCCATGCCACATTTCATAAGGAGTTTTGTTTCTGATTGAATTTGAAGGACACCTATTCTTTATGTATACAACACATACAACTGCATCAGCCCAAAACATCAATTTTACATTCTTAAAAAACATCATGGAGCGAACCATATTTAAAATTGTCATGTTCATTCTTTCAGCTACACCGTTTTATTGGGGATTATAGGGCACAATTGTTTGATGCATGATCCCATGTTGATGAAGATATTTTTCAAATTCGTTTGAAGTGTATTATTTTCCATTATCAGTGCACGAAGAGCCAATATGAGTTTGTGCATCATTTTCAATCCATGCATGAAAATTCTTGAATGTTTGAAAAACATCAAATTTGTTCTTCAATAAGTAAACCCAACACATTATGGTGTAATCATCAATAAATGTCATCATATATTTATTTCCATTTGCAGAAGAAATAGGCACGGGGCCACATAAATCTGAATTAATTAGCTCAATTTTTCTATGTGCTCTGGAATGTGAATCATGAAATGGTTGTTTGCTACGCTTTCCTAGAATACAAGCATCACACTGCTTAAGTTTCCTAGGAATTATAGGCAATTCGGTAACACCATTTTTCTTCAACAATCGAAGGTTGTCATAGTTTAAGTGTCCAAATCTAGCATGCCATAAAAGACTTAATGGGAATGTACCTTCATCTTGATGTGAACTGAATACAAAATTTTGTGCATGAGCAAAGGAACCTTGCAGCTTTAGGAGTCTTCCTTTTTCTATTCCCTCCATGACAAGTGAGCGATATGATGATTTTCTGACCTCAACCTCGCCATCAAACATGTGAATGGAGTGTCCTTGCTGGCGAATGTGGACCAAGGACAACAAGTTTCTCCTCAACTTAGGGAGGTATAAAACCTCATGTAGAAGATGATATGGAAGACTAGGCAACTTAAGCCTGATTGTGCCAAGCCCTGATGGCTTGAGTTTGGATTTATCTGCGAATTACACTGCTCCATCAAATTTGTCAGTAAATTATTCAATTTTTTTTTTGCTAAAATTCATGCGACATGTTGCTCCTAAATCTAGCAACCAATCATTTCTCCAAGAAGTAAATGAAACATCAAACAAGTCTTTAGTTACTCCATTGTTACAATGTGCTACAACATAATGAGCAGATCCAGGTGCTTTACCTTTGTCTCTATCATGATTTTTACCTTTTTCTTGATTTCTTTGCTGCTCAATTTTATGCCAATGCAGCTTAAACGTAGATGCATCATTCCAATATTTATTGCAGCGTATTCAATGAAGATCAAATTTTTTAGATTGAGTTTGTCTGCCCCCCCCTTCCTCTGAAATTTCTTCTTGCTATTCCTCTTTGGCCACCTCTTCCTCTGGATGAATCTTGAGCATGACTCTTTTCTCTATGTGCGAAGCACACAACCTCTTCAGAAGACAGAGGGGTTGTCATCTTTCGAAAATCCTGCTCTCTTTCTGCAAACTTTTTCTCAAGGGAATCAAAGGTGATTTTCATGAGGTTTCCACTTGCTTTCAATGAATCAAGGTAATGTGAGTAAGTGGGATACAATGCCTTAACATATGCTATGAGAGGTATGTAAACTTCTACTCCAATATTCTTAATGTCATGCATGATAGATATTAATTCTGAAGCTAAAGCAAGAGGCTCATCATTTTTCAATTCAAGGTTGAACAACTTAATCGTTAATTGAACAATTTAAAGCTCTGAATGTGAGTCGTATAGTTATTTTAATTTGCTCAAGGCCTCATAGGCATTTGAAAACAGTGTAATATGGTGACTCACCTCTTCGTTTACGGAAGTTGCAATCAAAGCATGGGCCTTGCAGTTCTTGTTTTCCCAAATGGAGATCTCCTTGTCTGAAGTGGGCTTTGATGGTGGATGGTCTCCTTCTCCTTCACAAATTCCTCTCCACGGCTCATTAAAAATGAGAGTGTTCTTGATTTTCCGAGACCATTCACGATAGTTCTCCTTGTCGAAGATAACACATCCCACAATAGATATGAGGGAATGTATTATTTTGAAAAAAAAAATTACTTTGCTGCCACGGTAAAAAAATACTCAAATATGGTTTAAATTCTGCACTTCAAAATAGATTTATTTATTTTTTGCTTATTTATTTATTTATTTATTATTATTATTATTAATTATTTTTATTTATTTTTTCTTTAAAGAAAAAATTGGGGAAAAAATTAGAGGTATTATCTGAGGGAGTGTTTATTTGGGGGAGGTATTTACTTGGTGGAGGCCGAGCTGTAAAGCAGTGGCAGGGAGGGAGTAGGCCAACAACTGCAGGAGGCCGACAAGGTTTGCGTGGGAGGGGAGTCTGCAGGGAGTTTGCGGTGAGGGAAGTTCGCGATTAGGGGAGTCTGCATGGGAGGGGAGGGGATGAGTGGGGGTGGTGAATCGTGAGGGGAGGGGAGGGTGAGGGAGGTAGGAGCGGAGGAGAGCAGAAGGGGAGGGGGTCTGTGGTGAGGGGGAAGGGGATGAGTGAGGCAAGGGGAGGGTGAGGGAGGTAGTCTGCGGGGAGTCTGTGGTGAGAGGAGGGGGGTCTGTGTGGGGGTGAGGAGTCGTGAGGGGAGGGGAGAGTGAGGGAGTCTGTAGTGAAGGGAGGGGGTTTGTGTGGGGGCGAGGAGTAGTGATGGGAGGGGAGGGTGAGGGAGGTAGGAGCGGAGGGTGACTGATGTGAGTGAGGAGGAGGCAGCTGCGAGGCGATAGTGAGGAGCGAGGTGGTAGTGAGGAGTGATGCGGTAGTGAGGAGGCATTTGTCAATGGAGCCAATAGATTGAGAAAAAGGCTAAAAGCGACAACCGAATAGGCATATTTGCCTGCAAAAAAATGAGAGCAGAATTTGCAAAAAAAATGATGTATGATGTGGAAAGAATAATTGCAGAAGGAGAAGTTCTGCCAGGTGCTGGCAGAGAGGCAGAGAGGCAGGTCTGCCAAGAGGTAGTTACAAGGGCAGGGATGCCAGAAATATAGCTAGCTCTGAAACCACGTCAGGCCAGGAGGTAACTCTGCAAAACTGAAGATGAATTAGATGGAGGTTATGTGTGTACTTATACATGGAGGTGAGACTATTTGGATTCACTTCCCAATGTCTCTTGGCCTTCCTTATTTACTATTTTACAATAATATACAATCTCACCCAATCCCTTAGGATTAGGTGCCAACAAAAGGAAAGTAATTTATGAGAAGGAAATGTTGGAAATACTACATGCACTAAAGAAATGGCGACCTTACCTAATGGGAAGACACTTCAAGGTAAAAATCGATCATTATAGTCTTAAATACTTTTTGGAACAAATACTATCTTCAGAAGAGCAGCAAAAATGTGTCACAAATATGTTGGGTTATGATTTTGAAATCATCTACAAAAAAGGGGAGCTAAATGTTGTTGCAGATGCACTCTCAAGAAAGGTTGAGGATGTGAAGAATTGCTTTGTGCCATTTCTATTATCCAACTCGATTGGATAACCGAAGCAAAGGAGGGATGAAGGAATGACGAAGAAGTATGGACACTCATTCAAAAGTTGTAGCAAGATCCCAGTACATCTGATACATTTAGTTGGAAAAATGATTCCTTATGGTACAAAGATCGCTTATATATTTGTAAGAATTCCCAACTAAAACAAAAGATTCTTTTGGAATTGCACACCTCTCCCTTAGGAGGACACTCAGAATTTAAAAACTTTCCACAAGGTGAAGAAAGAATTTTTTAGGGATGGCCTTAGATTTGATATTAAAAATTTTGTGGAGGAATGTTGGGTTTGCCAACAAAATAAAGTTGAGACAATTAAGACCTCGGGTCTGCTACAACATTTATCCATTCCAAATCAACGTTGGGAGGAGGTTTCAATGGATTTTATCACAGGTTTACCTAAGTCCAAAGGAAAGAGTGTCATCATGGTGGTAGTTGATAAACTTACCAAGTATGCACACTTTTGTGCATTATCTCATCCATTTAAATCGAGTACAGATGCTACTGCATTTATGGAAACAATTCAAAAAATACATGGAAACACAAATATTATTGTAAGTGATAGAGATCCCATTTTCACTGGAATTTTTTGGACAGAATTATTTTCTTTTTTGGGTACTCAACTAGCTCATAGCTCATCTTATCATCCTCAATCCGATGGGAAAACTGAGATAGTGAAAAAATGTTTGGAAGGATATCTTTGTTGCTTTGTATCTTATAAACAAACACAATGGGCTAGTTGGTTACCTCTGGCTGAATTGTGGTATAACACTTCCTTCCACACTGCAACAAAAATGACCTCATTTATGGCACTTTATGGATATCATCCATCATCCATCACATAATCTTTAAGAGAAAATTCTAAGGTTCAAGTAGTGGAAGATCACATCGAGCATCAACACCAATTTTTCCAACTCTTAAAGGATAACCTAAATTTTGAACAGAATCGAATGAAACAAAAGGCAGATCAACATCACAGCGAGAGAAGTTTTGATGTAGGCGATTGGGTATTTTTATGGCTACAACCATACAAACAAATGTCCCTCAAGCAAGCTAAGAAGGATAATGAATTATCTCCAAATTACTATGGTCCTTATAAGGTGTTGCAAAATATTGGTACCATGGCATACAAATTGGAGCTTCCTGCATCTTCTGGAGTGCGCCCATTTTCCATGTTTTATGCTTATAGAAGGTTATAGGCTACAAAATTATGGTTCAAACAATATTTCCAGAAATTGATGAGGAAGGAAAAATCATATTGGAACCTGAAGCAATCATGAAAATAAGAACTCAACATCTACGAAATCGATCAATTTCAGAGTATCTCATTAAGTGGAAGAACTTACCCACTGAATATTACACATGGGAGGATGAGAATTTTATACAGAAGCAGCCATAACTACTCAAGCATTGAGGACAACACTTTTTTGAAGGAGGGGGGCATGTTAGGGCCCTATATTACTGATGTAGTCCCTTATTGTTGTTAGTGTAGCCCACTTATTGTTATTGTTGTACCAATGCAGTCCCCATATTGTTATTGTTGTGGCCTTAAATTATTATTGTTAGGTCGACTAGGATTATATTGTGACCCCATGGACTACTATATATAAATGAGGTTTTTTCATTTGTGTCATCTAATATTGTTCATTTATGTAATGTAAAGGAGGTTTCCCGCTTGAAGTGGTTGATTTCTAAGTCACTGATCTCTATTTTCTTCTATTTTGTGAGCTGGTTTCATAACAAACGATCCCTTGGGGCATCTAGGCTCGACTAAACCTTAAAAAACCCTAGTGAAAACATCCCAAAAGTGGAAATATCATTCTTCCATCCAACATTGGGGTTGGCCGGAGCCTAGGATTAACCTAGTTGTGTTTTAATATAAATTTCCTAATTCTTTTTTAAGTTGGATTGCAACTCCCAACACATGTCACTTTAGGGATATTTAAGTGTAATTCATATAAAAATATGATGATAATTGAATCTGCTGAAGTTGCAATAAGCTCCTTATATTCAAACTGTGTAAATTGTCAATATGTGATTACATGATGGGAATTAAGTGTTATTGGCAGAGTTACAATGACCCATGTTGTAAAATGTGACAAATCATTCTAAATATTTTAGTATGGATTCCTCGTGCGGAGCTGAAGGTCAAGGCTTGGCTTATAAATGTGAATATATGGACGATGTGATAAGCTTGCCATAGTAGACCCATGCTTTGTAAATATTTACATTTAAATGTAATATATAAAATGGTTCAATTTGGTTACTAGAAGCATGTGAAATAGAGGGGCTACGATTATATTAATTTGGCAACTCAGTGACAAATTCCAATCATGGGACTATATTCCTCTTTATGAGAGGACAAAATTTTACCTTTAAAGCATTGGATTTGGACAAGGGATAGTGTATTTTTGAAGTGAATCCTATAATGTTACATTTGATCATGTCAACCCTAAAATGAAATTGGACACTCTTGGAAGCCTATAAATACAAGTCAAGTGAGACTCAATTGGACATAATCATCAAGCATATTCTTCTCTCTTCTTTGTAATTGTTTTCACAGTTTTGAAGTTAGTTTGTGGAATTTAGTTCATATAGGTCCAAAATTGCAAGGTCTGAAGACTGCTCGTGTGATTAGGGCTTTTGGTTTCCAGCCGTAGGGTTGACTCAGGGATTTTTTGGCTATAACCGCAAGCACACATGCTTATCCAAGCAGTTGGAGCATCTTAGCTGTATGCATAACTCTCCCTCCATGAGGTTGGGATCTAGGGTTTTAGTTTTAAAATTGACCGTGGCTGGCCACAGTTGACCACATATTGGGAAAGCTAACTCTAATCAATATTGTTGTTGGGATCATATTTCTAATGTTGTTTGGTTCATATTTCTGGATATTTTGTATTGTATCATTTTATTCTTTTTATAAAATTTTATGACAATCTAATAGAAGAAGAATTACAAAGGGTTTTCTCCCTTGTGGGGTTTTCCCCTCATCATTGACCAAATTTGGTGTCTCTTATTGATGCGTTGATTGTCTCCTATTTTCATTGCATGATTATTCTATGTTCAATTACTATTGATTGAATAAAAGTATTAATTGTTATTGAAGTATTGCTAATGGAATAATTGAATTGGGCTATAGTAATTAAAACGAAATAAAATAGTGGTAAAATTAGCATGGTATCCGAGGTAAGGTGAAGCACAAGCCCAAAGGATATAAGAGTAGAAGCAATCATCTTTGGAAAAGTTGAAGGGGCCTATCTAGTCAAGTTAATATGTCAACCCCCTACTTCAAGGATAATGAGAAGTTAGGTGACTCATCTATCTTTGTTTCTTGGAAGACCAGGTTCGAAATCATATGTGAATATAATGATGCTTGGGAATACATTCAAGGAAACGTACTTGAGCCTCTAGCGAATGCTTCTGCTACTGCCAAGAACAAGTACAAGAAAGGTGAGTTAAAAGGAAAGAAAATTATAACTGATGGTTTAAAATATCATTTACTTGCTTATGTTGGAAATTTGAAAAAGTCTAAGGAAATGTATGATAAGCTAGCTAACATGCACAAATTCAACAATTTGAGTGAAATCATCTCCTTGAAATATAAACTCAAAGATATGAAGATTAATAAAGGAGAGTTTGTGCATTCCTATATTATGATAATATCTTGTCTTAGAGATAAATTGCAGAGAGTTGTGGAAATTGTGCCTAGTCGGGAATTGGTGATTGTAACCCTTAGAGGTCTCCCTCCTAAGAAATAACAACATTTTTTTGTTATTTTATGAGATTGTTGGAAAGCTCACTCAAGAAGAATAAAGGATGGTTTCTAGAGGAAGGATAAAAAAGCATGAAGAAGGAGAGCCTATTGCATTTGTCACTCATAACAAGAAAAAGAAAGGAAAATGAGGTCCCTCAAATTCAAGGAAACCTCCTCCTTGAAATTCGAAGAGAGTGAATGAAAGAGAAGCATCACACATAGAATGTTACAATTTTCACAAGGAAGGTCACTACGCTCAATATTGCCTCGAGAAGAACAATGGTCCTCGCTACAACGCTAGAAGCAACAATAACAGGTTTAATAATCAAATAAGAAGAGATGATCGAAGGAATGATCATAATGGAAGATATGAAAGAAGAATAAGAGATGCTCCAAGTGATCATGATGAAGACCATTGTCCTCAAAAGAAGTCAAGAAACATCATGTATGAAAGTAATGCTACTAATCAATCTGAAAATATTCTTATCATTGCACTTTCTAGTTCCTCTCCTCCGAACACTTGGGACAATTGGTTTTTTGATAGTGGGGCCTTTCATCATTTCTCCGAATATAAGGAAGTTCTTTCTAATTTGGTGGAGAGGGAGTCAAGTTTTAAAATTATTCTTAGAGACAACTCCTCTCATCCCGTTAAAGGTTTTGGGTCTGTTAACTTTCATATGGACTTTCGGGAATCTTTTGTGCTTCATGATGTGATCTATGTACTAGGGTTGAAGAAGAATTTGGTATCTATATTTTCTTTGCAAGAAAAAGGAATGAGGGTTTCCTTCATCAAGGAAAAGTTCTTACTTGGCCGGTGGGATCCCTTATGTGAGATGAATTCACATTGGGATCTAGATTTGAAGGACTATCTAGAGTTAACAGAAGACCTCTTATAACATTAATCCATGATACTAATCATCAAATCAAGTTATGGCACCGGATATTTGCCCATATACATTATGAAGCCCTTCCAAAATTGAAGAAATTGGTCTCTGGAATTCCCAATGTTCAATCCAAACATGATGGAGTATGTCTTGGATGTGTCAGTCGAAAGAAGACAACGAGACCATTCCCCTCTTGCAAGAACAAGACAAATGACATACTCCAACTCATTCATTTCAACATATGTGGTCTTATGCCCTTACACTCTATTGGTATCCATCTCTACTACATTACCTTTATTGGTGATTTCTCAATGAAGACATGGAAATATTACTTGAAGCATAAGAATGAGGCCTTTGATTTGTTCAAGAATTTCAAGGCTTTGGTCGAAAATCAAATAAGGAATAAAATTAAGATCTTAAGGTCTGACAACAGTGGAGAGTACATTTCAAATGAATTCATATATTTTTTCAAGAAGGAAGGCATCAAGAGAGAAATGATTGTGCCCTACAATCCCAAACAAAATGGAGTGGCTGAAATAAATAGCAAGTCTACAATATGCCATGCTCCATGATCAAAATTTGTCAAAGTTTCTTTAGGGAGAAGCTACTAACGAAACTGTATATGTTCAAAACATGGTGCCTCATCAAGCATTAGACAACAAAACTCTCGAAGAAGTATTCACAGGTTGTAAGCTTGATGCTGGTCACCTCCGTATATTTGGTTGTCCCATATATTTCATGTGCCAAAGGAAAAAAAGAACAAGATGGAAGCCACAAGAAGAAAAGGTACGTTTGTTGGATATTGTGAAGATTCTAAAGCATTTAGAATATACATTCCTAGTCAAAGGAAGGTTGAAATTAGCAGGGATGTAATTTTTGATGAAGATGTTTCCCATGGCATAGCAAGGGACCTTCCTCCGCCCCCTCTACCTGATAAGAAGAATGATAATATGGATATTCTAGAAGGTAATTCCGTGCCTAAATCCAAGAGAGGCATTGTTGATGATACCATGGAGCCTATGGACCCCTTGGATCCTCCCTCATGTGATCCTCCTGTTAGGAAGACTTGATTTATCTTTGTGACACATTACAGGATGCCAAGGGACTCATTCCTACCAGAATGAATTTTAGAGAGAGTAAGAAGCCATGTTGGTACTAGGGATATGTTGTAGCTATGAGTAATATGATTCAATTTGAGCCTCACACATTTGAAGAAGCCGTGAAAGAAAAAATTTGAAAGGATGCTATGGCTGAAGAAGATGAATCAATTATGAAGGATGACATATGGGGTGTTTTTCTGAGACCGAAGGGGAAATTTATGGTGACTTCAAAATGAATATTCAAGATCAAACATGGAGTCGATGGAAGTATTGAGAAATATAAGGCAAGGTTCTTGGCCCTAGGGTTCTCACAAAAGGAAGGAGAATACTATGATGATAACTTTTCTCCTGTGGATCAATACACCACCATTCGTTCGATAGTTTCCCTTGTTGCAAGTCAAGGATGGACCCTTCATCAAATGTACGTGAAGAAAACATTTTTTCATTGAATGTTACAAGAAGAAGTGTATGTTGAGCAACCACAAATATTTGAAGTAGAGCATCAAAAGACACATTTTTATCGGTTGAATAAGGGATTGTATGGTTTAAAGCAAGGCCTGAGAGCATGGTACGCTTGAATAGATAGTTACCTGATGAAGCTTAGATTCACAATAAGCAACGTCGATCCCAACCTCTACTTCAAAGTGGTCCAAGGTATGCCATTGATTTTGGTTTTATATGTTGACGATCTATTTATGAGAGGTAGTGAGCCCCCGATGATCGAGTGTAAGAGGGAGCTATCCTCTAAATTCGAAATGAAGGACCTTGGACTCATCACTACTTTCTAGGGCTCGAGGTGTGGAAAACGCCCAGTGATATCTTCCTTTAAGAAAGAAAATATGTCGTAAATTTGTTAGAAATATTTGGAATGAAAAAAATGCAAGTCCATAGCCACACCGATGGAAATGAATTTCAATAAGCTACGTGGAGAAGCTACAGGACTTGATTTGGAAAATCCATCCGAGTATAGATAGTTGATTGGGGCTTTAATGTTGTTAGTGAACACGCATCCGGGTATATGCTATGTAGTGAACACGTCGAGTCAATTCATGATCGAGTCTCTCCATGCACATTAGGTTGCTACGAAACATATTTTGAGATATTTGCATGGGACACTCACCCTTGGTTTGAGATATTATGTTAGATATGTTCGACCACATGGATATAATGATGTTGATTGGATAGGAAACGTTGTTGACAGGAAAACACTTCTGGATGTTGTTTTTTTTTTTTCACAGAAACGGTTATGGATTATATTAACTGTTTGGCCTAATTGCTAGATTTCGGATTACATTGAGAGGGGGCAAAGCCCAGAAGGTATCAATAGCCAAATTTTCAATGGCGCTTGTGGACAGCTTCCAACATTTTTTGTCTACAGCTATGTAATCGATTTCTGTGATTTCCCCAAG
Source organism: Pinus albicaulis (assembly GCA_034641835.2). Taxonomy (NCBI): domain Eukaryota; kingdom Viridiplantae; phylum Streptophyta; class Pinopsida; order Pinales; family Pinaceae; genus Pinus; species Pinus albicaulis. Next base: position 905,460,031 of record CM076576.1, on the reverse strand, counting down.
CTTGAAAGTACAAAAAAACTGATTCAATAGCAAGCAGTAAAACATTTCAGCTGACAGATTATGGAATTGGATCCCATGTTTCGTCCCCGTCTCTTATCATTGCCCCAATAGAAAGAAGGGCAGCTTTATTAGCTTCAAGATCTGCGTCTTTGTTGTTGTCCCTCAACACATGGAAGAAGTTCAGATACTTCTGGATGTTGTTTTAGTCATGGATCTACCATGATATTTTAGATGAGCAAGGAACAGAAGTCTGTAGCATTGAGTACCACCGAGGTAGAGTATATCACTGCTAGCATGGCCAACTGCATAGCAGTTTGGTTGGGAAAAATCTTTAGAGAGTTGTTTGAGTAGGTTCTAGACACTACAATGATACATTGTGACAACAAGAGTGGGATCTGTCTGGTAGAGAATCTCACGTTTAATGAAAATTATAAGCAGATAAAGATTTTATATAATTACATTCGAGACATGGTGCAGAGAGGAGCCATTAGACTCCATCATATAGTGACAGATGAGCAGATTGCAAATATTCTCACCAAGGCTTTGTCGAAAGGGAAGTTCTTGGTCTTTAGAGAGAAACTTGGACTAATGGATGTGACCCCTCCTGATAATGGGCATCGTTGATCCAGGACAATAAGCCAACTCTTCCTCTCCCATGTTTGAGTTCCCATGGTGAGGAATATAGATGTAGATCTCCTGGGGTTGAGGGAGATCTGGACAATAGGGTATTACCCCTATCTATTACCCACAGGGTAGAATATGTAGCTCCCCTATCTTGGTCTAGTAGAGTATACCCCAGTTGGCATCATACCCACAAGTCAGGGTTGTTGATATTTTCACTCCCCATTTGGAAAACGGGTTGAGGGAGCTTGGGGGTGTGTGATCCTTACCTTTGGTGAGACGAGTATCTCACCCAAGCTGGATTATGATGAAAGTGTTCTACCATATTACTATTGAGGGTCATTTTTGGGAAGATCTAGAAGCAATAAGATGGATGAGATATTGTATCTCGCTTATTAGTTGACATAGGGTGAAAGATGTATGCTCCCCTATGAGATGAATTGGGGTGAGAGTGTCCCGTAGGACCTTTCCAACTGTCACAGACATGAGGTGAGAGTGTCCCTGTTATGTCCCTATAATACTAGTGTATCTCCTTACTGTTATTGTTAGTATAAGCCTATTATTGTTATTGTTGTGCCCATGTAGTACCCATATTGTTATTATTGTGCCCCATAGAAGCCCCCTATTGTTATTGTTGTGCCCTTACATTGTTATTGTTATGTCAGCTAGGATTATATTGTGACCCATTGGAATCCTATATATAGAAAGGGGGTTTTGTCATTTATATCATCCAATAATTGTTCATCTATGTAATGTAAAGGAGGTTTCCCCCTTGAAGAGTTTGGTTTATAAGGTGTTGATCTCTATTTTCTTCTATTTTGTGAGATGGTTTCATAACATTTGGTATCAGAGCTTTGGATTCTAGGGTCTTGTTGCTTCAAACAGGCCATCGTGGAATTTTCGCTATAAATTTTTTTTCTACAAATCTTCAAAAGCTAAAAAAAAACCCATTTGCGAAGAAATCCTGAGGAAATTCGTGTAAAAATTTCATATTTGGGTTCGCAATATTTTCAGAGGTATGATCTGTGGAAGTTAGGGTTTTTTGTAAGCTTCTGGATTTCATCTCAAAGAGTTGACCTTGGGAAAATTATCATAACTCTCTCTCTGAGCATCAGATTGGAATTATGTAAAATGTGGTTGAAATCACACAGACTTTGGTTTCCATTATATTGATTTCAGAGCCGAAGGAGGAAACAATGACAAGTGGCACACCATACAAGTTCGCTCTACAAAACCAGTCTATAATTAGGTCATTGTGGGAGATTGGGCATAAATTTTCCTTAAAGAATAAAAAATAGGTCTGACCTGTGGCATCAAAAATAAGATTTAGAGGGCTAATAGAGGACTGAAGATAAAATCTCGGGGATCCGAAATCACAAAGATACATTAGTTTCAATATCAAGCTCCTCAAAAGCAAGAAAAAGGTGTGTATTTTGTTTTAAATTGCATAAGTCTTGTTTGAAAAATCAGTTTGAAGTGATTCCAACGAAATATTGAAGCATATATATCAGTATTGGGTTCCGTAAATATAATTCAACAACCATTAAGCCCTCAAAAGTTTCTACTATGACTCATAAAGAGGAAGAAGTGCAACTTGATATATCAAAATTACAAGACCAAGTGCAACAAATTTCTCTCTCGCAAAGAGTAGCAAAAAATGAAATGGAAGCTAAGATGGATGGTTTGAAGAAAGGTGTGGAAGTTAAGATGGATGGTAGATAGTTTGAAGAAAGGCATGGAAGATAAGATGGATAGTTTGAAGAATGACATGGAAGGTAAGATGGATGGTGTGGAAGGTAAGATGGATGGCATAGAAGGTAACATGGAAGCTAAGATGGATGGTTTGAAGAAAGGCATGGAAGCTAAGATGGATGGTTTGAAGAATGGCATGGAAGCTAATATGGATGGTATGGAAGGCAACATGGAATATTTGAAGGAAGACATGGAGGGTTTGGAAAATTTGCTACAATAAAAGCTTCCTAATGGCAAAAAAGTAGTAGAGGAAACTCATGATGAGAACAAAAGAAATTTTAATCATGATTTCATAGACTCTAATGTTGGATTTAAGACCCAACATACTCCAAAGATAGATATGAGGAAGTTTATTGGCAAGGATCCGATAACTTGGATACTACAAATGGAGCAATACTTTGAGCTCCATAATACACAAAACACACAAAAGGTACACATTGCAACTTTACATTTAGAACAAAATAATTTTGTATGGTATCGATGGCTTTGTTCTCATAAACCAATGGTCACTTTGTCATTTTTTACGGAGGAAATGATAACACATTATGAGGATGCAAAGAGCAGCACCTTCTTTAGCCAATTGATAAATCTCAAACAAAAGGGTTCAATGATGGAGAACATTGAGGACTTCCAAAAATTGAATATAAGGGTAAATAATATTCTAGAGGAACAAGAGATGGAGCAATGGAGAGCGCAGGCAAAATATCTTTTGACCTAGGGTTACAGACTACATCCGCCGTCGCCGCCTGTTGGAGCCTGCTGCAATGGAAGCGCTACCATGGATTGGGTCATAGTAATCACCCTGATGCCCCCTTTCGCGTCATTGTATGGGATGGGAAACCATATGCGTTTGGGCGGCCATTTTCTCCTGCTGAGGCAGATACACGGACACCCTGCGGATCCAACAGGCCGAATGGGCACTTGTACCTAACCATTCTACCGGATGTTGACGCGGTGCGGGGATTACGATCCTCAAATGTGACGCCTTTTCCATTGAGGAGCCCGAGGATCATGCCACTCATCGATTTCCCTGTGGCAGCAGTAGATGGAGATGAACTTTCCGCCTTTTCGGGGGTAGAGACGCTGTTGCAGATTCCTGCAGACAAATTTCATGCATCAATTACCCGATTTCTCTTTCTTATGTGGGATATGCGATTAAGCTGTACGCTTTTACCTTTGCAACTGACGAGAGAAGTGGTGTCCAAGATTGATCCATAGAACTCCTTGTCGAATCAGAAGAAAGGAGTGGCAGAATCGAGAAGGGATCGGCAAAACCAGGGAGCGCATTTTGCCCTAGCTTCACCAACCAAACCGGTTTCTGAACCCCAATCAATAGGTAATCTCTCGTTCCAGCTGAGCCCTACTCCCTTTCAAATTTTTATCAGACCCCCTATGGGTAAGTCTCGTTTATTTTGGGTAAACGAAGACACCTCTGTTCAGCAACTTAAGCATAAAATATGGGGACTGATGGGGTACCCAGTACCGATCCAACATCTAGTCAATGGGCATAGATCTCTCCAGGATTGCAGGCTCATGAAGGATTACTCCATAAAGGTAGATATGATAATCGCCCTAAATCTGCGCCTACGAGGGGGTGCTGTAAACCAGAGAATTCCAAGATCTATAGGGGGAGACAGAGGGAAAGCGCCCACCAGTCAGAAACAAACTAAGGGATGGCCTTCCTACAAAAACATCCTACAGGGAAAAAAAGTGGTAGGATGACATTCAGAAAAAGCTGGAAATGAACCAAGGCCCTAAATAGTAGAACAACAGGACAAAACCCCAGCTCTAAAAATCAACAGTTCAGCAACAGAGGAGTACATAAAGACATTCGAAGCTCAAGCATTAATATGTCGCTTCAACTGCTTCTGGCCCAAGCCCTTGGACCTTTTCCATTGGATTTTCACCCAATGGTCCCTCGATTGTGAAATTCACCTCTATTCCAAGGGGTTCTTTATTGTGAAATTTCAAACCTCGGAGGAAAGAGATATTATGATCAGAGAGGGGCCTTCGTTTTGGGGGTCCACAGGGCTTTTTATCACTCCATGGTTTCCGGAATTTGACCCCAACACTATGACAGTTTTCAGATTACCTGTATGGGTGAGATTACACAATCTTCCTTTATATTTCTGGAACGATTCGGTACTCGAGAGCATTGGGAACAATGTTGGGCGGTACATTAAAACAGACATGGAAAGATTAGAACAAAGAATCTTCACCTTCGCCCGGATCTGCGTGGAAGTAGATTTAAGCAAAGGATTACCAACAAACATTATGCTGATTTATAAACAACAAAGCTAGTTGCAATCACTAGATTATGAAAATATTGCGTTTAGATGTAGGAATTGTAGGATGACAGGACACCTACATAATACTTGCCCAGAAGCTAAGAAAGCAAACAACAAAAAGAATCCGAAAATGAAGCAGGGGAAAGGTTGGAAGTTTTCCCTTCCCGAATCAGAGGAGGATGAGTCAGAAGAAGAAGAGGAACCAGTTCCAACAAAAAGCAAGCAGCCTACACAGGAACCAGAGGTACAAATAGAGGATACGACCGTGCTCATGGACTCACACCTTCAGACGAAACAAACTGAAAGGATTGTTGTGGACACGAGCAGTGGAGGGATCAAACGACATCATACATCAGAAACGTTAGACTCGGAAAAGGATACAGGAACCCAAAATGTAGAAAATCAGATTGTCCTTGCCTTTTGTGAGCCATCTCAGGGCGAGTGGCGCAAGGTTGAGAAGAAGAAAGGGAGAAAAACCTGATTTGTGGGACGTTTCCCATGATCTAGTGGCTTTTAGTTTTTCTGCCTCCTTCTCTCTACCCTTCCTCTCTTTCTCTCTCTTTTATTTTATTTTATTTTATTTATTTTTTATTTTTATTTTTTATATTTTATATTTTTTTATATTTTATATATATATATATATATTTTTTATTTTTTTTATTTTTTATTTTTATTTATTTTAATTTATTATTTATTTATTTATTTTATTTATTTATTTATTATTATTATTATTTTTGCCTGAATGCAATGTAGCCTCGCTACCAAGCATTGTGTGCGAAAGCACATGAGCCCAATGGGAAATTTCTGAAAATGCTTCAATGCATATGCTATGTGTAACTTTTCATTTCTATAAATAAAAAGTTACTGATTTTTTTTCTGTGGAAAAAAAAAAAATATTCCAGAGGAACATAGGATTGATGCCTTCGTAGGGACTAAAGGATAACATTCAACATGAGGTTCGCCTTTGGGAACTTGATATATTGGAGAAGGCATTCAGGTTGGCAAGAAAAATTGAAAGCAAAATTAAAGATGGAAGTGTTGCTACTTCCAGATTTCCACAACCTACAACCTTTACACAACACAAATTGGAAGAAAAAAGTCAAAATGGATTTGCTATAGTTGTGATAGCAAATACACTAAAGGTCATAATTGTGATGAGAAGAAATTATTTTACATACATTGTGAAGAGGAGGAAGAAAAGGAACAAGAAAATTCAAAAGAAGAGGATATACACCAGGAACCAACCCTAGAGGAAGAAGAAATGAATCTGACCATATCCTGTAATGCACTGGCAGTAATTATCACTCCTCAAACTCTCAAGATAGAAGGACATATCAAAAATAAAAATGTAATAGTGCTTATTGATTCGAGAAATACCCATAATTGTATTCATTGTAAGGTAGCTAAGGAATTGAATTGCTTCCTATACCCAACGTCAGAGTGTAAAGTGATGGTGGAAAATGGAGGAACTATAAATTGTAGTGGAAAGTGTGATAATATCAAGTTAACCATGGGGGAATATGTATTGAATAGTACAATTCTTTCCATTCCAATGGGTGGTGTTGAAGTTGTATTATGAGTACAATGGTTACAATCTTTGGGGACGGTAGCTTTTAATTTTCAAGAACTTTTCTTGAAAAAAATTTCGGAAGGAAAGGAAGTTGAATTGCAAGGTATCGCAGGGAAGCCGAGAAATATAATAAGCTCTAATGTGATGACAAAGCTTCTGAAGAAAGAAAAATGAGGCGTCATTGCACAATTATGCTCACTAGAAGTTCCAACATCAAAATCATCTATTTCTCCAGATCTCTAAAAATCCTTGGACAATCATTCCAAGGTGTTTGAAACTCCCAAAGTACTCCCACCTATTTGTGATCATGATCATGCTAGTCATTTGATTCCAGGAATTGTTCCTCCAAACATTATGCCTTACAAATATACTTATGTCCAAAAGAGCGAAATTGAACATATGATTGTAGAAATGCTAGAGGATGGTATAATTCAACATAGTCAAAGTTGTTTTTCTGCTCCAGTAGTATTGGTGCACAAGAAGGATGGATCATGGCGAATGTGTCCAAATTATAGGGAGCTCAATAATTTCACCATTAAAGATAAATTTTCCACTCCTGTGATTGATGAATTATTGTATGAATCACATGGAGCAATTTATTTCACCAAGTTGGATCTCCGTTCAGGATATCATCAAAATAGAATGAAGATTGAAGACATTCTGAAAACAACATTTTGAACTCATGAGGGTCATTATGAATTTTTGGTCATGCCTTTTGGTCTTACCAATGCACCTTCTACATTTCAAGGGTTGATGAATTCCATTTTCAAACCCTTCCTTAGAAAACTGTGTTAGTATTTTTTGATGATATACTAATCTACAACAGGTCTTAGAAGGATCATGTTCAACATGTTTACAGGGTGCTCAAACTATTGGAGGAGAAAAAATTATATGCAAAATCCTCCAAATGTTTCTTTGGAGTACAATAGGTGGAATATCAGGGTCATATTGTATCTCAAGAGGGTGTTAAGGTAGACCCTAACAAACTTAAATCCATTAAGGAATGTAATGTCCCCACAACCATAAAGCAGTTGCAAGGATTTCTTGGTTTAACAGGGTATTATCACAAGTTTGTTAAGAAATATGGGAGAATAGCAACACCTTTAACAAATTTTTTGAAGAAAGATGCATTTTCACGGACTCCTGAAGCAACTAAGGCCTTTGAACATCTTAAAGAGGAAATGTGCCAAGCATCGGTCTTAGCTACGCTAGACTTCACAAAAACCTTTATTATGGAATGTGATGCCTCATGAAATAGAATTAGTGTTGTTTTAATGCAAGAAGGAAGACCCATTTCTTTTGAAAGCCATCCAATCAAAGAAAAAGTATTTACAAAAAGCTATTTATGAGAAGGAAATGCTGGAACCATTACATGCACTAAAGAAATGGTGACCTTACCTAATGGGAAGACACTTCAAGGTAAAAAATGATCATGATAGTCTTAAATACTTTTTGGAACAAAGACTATCTTCAAAAGAGGAGAAAAAATGGGTCACAAAGATGTTCAGTTGTGACTTTGAAATTATTTACAAAATAGGGAAGCTAAATGTCGTTGCAGATGCACTCTCAAGAAAAAATGAGGATGTGGAAGCATTTCTTTGTGCCATTTCTATTATCCAACCTAATTGGATAACCGAAGCAGGGGAGGAATGGAAGAATGATGAAGAAGTATGGACACATTCAAAAGTTGAAGCAAGATCCCAATGCATCTAATACCTTTAGCTGGAAAAATGATTACTTATGGTACAAACATCACTTATATCTTTGTAAGAATTCCCAACTAAAACAAAATATTCTTTTGGAATTACACACCTCTCCCTTAAGAGGACACTCAGTATTTTTAAAAACTTAAAATGGGGTGAAGAAATAATCTTTTTGGGATGGCCTTAAATCTTATATCAAAAATTTGTGGCAGAATGTTTGGTTTTCCAACAAAATAAAGTTGAGACAATTAAGACCCCAAGTCTGCTAAAAAAATTATCCATTCCAAATCAATGTTAGGAGGAGGTTTCAATGGATTTTATCACAGGTTTTACCTAAGTCCGAAGGAAAGAGTGTCATCAAGGTGGTAGTTGATAGACTTACCAAGTATGTGTGAAATTTTCTGAATATGTCAAACAGAAACCCTACTGTTAATTTTCATATTTACTTCTCATAATTACATTAAATTATTAATCCGAAATATTCAGCATTAACATCGAAGTAAATAGATCAACAACCTACACATACGGATCTAACTTGAATACATGCACACTGACAAAGTGACATGTAAGGATTTTCTGGACAACTGTACCCAGAAAAACCCAATGCAGGAAAGCCGGTCTTCTGAATGTTGGAGGGTTTTATTATTATGTAGAATCTGAGTACAACAAATCTAGGCACCAAACTGGTTAACCCAATAGAGAAATAACTACGACAAGAAATACCTCTATCTTCAGAGATAGAAAATATGGTTGATTCAACCCTCAGCAGGGAATTATGAATTCGAGCCCTTTCTGGCCCACCAGAAACCCCAGCGCTGCTTTGAAGGCCTCTGCGTCAGCTTGACTGGCCTGTGTCGACCCCCGCGCTGCTCAAGAAGGGCCTGCATCACTGCAGACTGGGTACACTGCCGTTATGTTTCCCTGGCTGGCCCTACGTCAGGCCTACTAGTCTCCTGCTACCTTTGCACTGCCATTTTTGGTCTTGCGTCGGCCCTGCATATCCCCTGAAGCCTCTGCGTTGCCCTTGCTAGGCTGTGGCTGTACTGCATAGCTACTACCCTATCTACGCTGCTCAGTCTGCTACTTCTCTGCCTCTTGTTTCACTCTTGGCCTGGGATCAGACTATCCCTCTCACAAATACTACCCCTCGCTGTAGTTGAAACACTTCTGAAATTCTTAGTAAACCACGCCCTAGAATTTCAACTTAGTCTCAGTGTTCTACCATTGTGGGTGTTTTGCAACTGACCGCAAGCCTTTCCTTTATAATTTTCTCATTGGGAAACTAACGACCATTATCTAATCTCTTATCAACGGCTAACATTAAAAGAAAGCATGATCCGTGTGACTTAAGTCATTTTCATCACATGTTTAATTTAATTAACTTTAATCTTTTAATTTTCCTAAGTTAGACTTAGGGTCCTTAATTAAATATCTCTTGAACAGGATGGAATTTATTAAATCGCTTTGTGGGTCTTGGAGATCTAATGTACTATGATCTCTAGTGTGGGTCTCTACGTTGATGCTTGGCTTGCTGCCCTTCATCACTGCGCTACTACTACTCTCTTGTAATGCTGCCCATGACGATGCCACCACCACTGATACATATGTATTGCAGCTCCCTCTCAATCTGATGCATCGTGCTACCGACTACTACACTGTAACTCAGTTGTTTAGAGTAACCAACTGGCAGTCAAGTGAGTTGGGTTACATCTCATCACTGAAGCTCCATAGGCTGCTGCTCTGTGCTGTCATACGAAGGCTGCTGCTCTATGCTGTCATACGAAGGCTGCTGCATTGCTACACTTCTCCACTACATAAGCAGGCCTCCTCTGCACTTGCTCTTGGCTGAAGTCCCCTATGCTGCTGTTGTCCTCTTGAAGCCTCTACACTGCGTAAGCAACCCTGCTCTGCGCTGCTGAAGTCACATCAACCCCTCTGTGTTGTTGCTGGTACGCTGCTTCTACATCTACAATGCGCTACTCCCTCTCAGCATCTAGCTCTACCTTTGTTCCATCCTAATCCTCTTCACCCACTGATCCACTAACGTCTTAAGGCTCCCGTAGCTCGTATGTTATCCAAGAGTTGGGCTACTCAAGGATCCTGCCTCCACTTTGTAGCTGGTCTACAGATCCATGTTTCCCCACTTTCATGGTTCATGAGCGCTCATGGCTACATCATCTTCGGAGCCATTTTCCGCCATAGCATGCTTGGAGCTAGAAGCTTCCTTGTCCTTTTTCTTCTGAGGAAAATTGCTGGTGAAATGTCCTAGTTCACTGCACTTGAAACACTTGATCTTCGACATATCACACTTCTTTCTCCCTTACTGCCTCTTTGATGCCAATGTCTCATCTTCCTCTTCTTAATTCTTCACTTTACTTGAACTGGTTTTGTACTGTTTCTTCGTCATCCGATAGATTTCCTCTTGTTGGAGGAGAGAACACATGTTTTCCCAGTTGGGAAGGTCTGCTCTACCTAAGAGACTTTGGACAAAAGTTTCCCAGTCCTCCGTGACTGCATTGAGAGCAATCCTCACCATGACATTATCATCTACCTTGACTCCCATGCCAATCAGCTGATCCTGGATCGATTGAAGTCTAGATAGAGAATGATCAATATCCTCTCCCTTTCCCATCACGAGTAACCTCAGCTGGTTCTCCGAAAGCATCTTCCTTTGGACGAATCTTCCTTCATATAGCGTGGTTAAATCCACCCACATCTCATGAGCCGTTTCCTTCTCGGATATGTGTGGGACCACATGATATTTAACCCCGTACATGATAAAGCGCTTGGCATGTTTCACGACTTCTTCATGCTTATTTAGGAGAAGAGCATCAGTCGGCATGGCCAAGACTTTCTCTACATGATCCCTAAATTCGTATGCCTACGTGACTACCAAGATTCTGGCCTTCTAGATTGAAAATTTGGATAAGCCATCCAACCTATCCTGATCACGTAGTCCATGAAGTGCCATTTTCTCAAAATATCTGTCGCAACGAATCCTCCTCTCTATGCTAGAGACTAAGATCTAGTGTCCTTGGTGAGAAAGGCACCCTCTAATCCCTCTAACAACTGACTCCCTCTCTTGGAAGTCTGCCAAACAAAATGAATAAGCTATCTTCAATCCTCTGATCGATCTTCAAACTTCTTTGGCTGGAAATATTCTGAGCAGCTATTCTCCTCCCACTCTTCATCAACTTGGCTTAGGATCAATTCTGAACTGACATAATTCTAACCCCACAAGCAACTTCTGAAGGTATATAACTCGGCTTTCGGTACTCTGAATCAACAATCAGCTTCAAGACTGCGTCACCCTGGCTGGCCTCTCCATGAGCAGATAGTCTCAACGCAGCTTATGTGCTGCCTCTATGCAGTAAGTGCGTGGGCCCATGTGGATCTGTGTGGAGACTGCGTCACTCTGGCCTTTGCTTGGCTCTACTTCCTTCTGTTGCTGCGTTGCCTTCTATGGTCTATTTTTCTGCTGTTGCGCAGCCTTCTCTGGTCTGGTTTCTACTACTGCTGCTACTTTCTGCAACACAGATTCTTCAGTATTCTTGTTGGAGATCCAGGCTAGATCAATAATCTCTCTAATACTGTGCGAAAATTTCTGAATATCTCAAACAAAAACCCTACTGTTAATTTTCAGATTTAATTCTCCTACTTACATTAAGTTATTAATGTTAAATATTCATCATTAACATTGAAGTAAATACATCAACAACCTACACATACAGATCTAAACTGAAAACATATACAATGACAAAGTGACACACAAGGATTTTCTGGACAACTGTCCTCGGAAAAACCCAATGCGGGAAAACTAGTCTTCTGGCTGCTGGAGGGTTTTATTATTATGTAGAATCTGAGTATAGAAAATCTGGCCACCAAACTGGTTAACCCGATAGAGAAATAACCATGTCAAGCAATACCTCTATCTTCGGAGACAAAAAATATGGCTGATTCAACCCTCAATAGGGAATTATGAATTCGAGCCCTTTCTAGCCCACCAGAAACCCCAATGCTGCTCTGAAGCCCTTTGTGTCAGCCTGACTGGCCTGCATCAAACCATACGCTGCTCAAGAAGGGCCTGCGTCACCTAGACTGGGTTAAGTTGCCTTTGCGCTGCCCTGGCTAGCCCTGCGTCAACCCTGCTAGCCTCTTGCTGCTCTGCGATGCCCTTTCTGGGCCTGCGTCAGCCTTGCATAGCCCTTGAAGCCTCTGCACTGCCTCCGTTAGGCTGTGGCTGCACTGCATAGCTACTGCCCTCTCTGCGCTAATCAATCTGCTGCTTCTCTGCCTCTTGTTGCACTCTTGGCTTGGAATCAAACCATCCCTCTCTCCAATACTACCGCTCACTGTAGCTAAAACACTTCTGAAATTCTTAGCAAAACACGCCCTAGAATTTCAACTTAGTCTTAGTGCTCTGCCACTATGTGTGTTCTCCAACTGATGCCAAGTCTTTCCTTTATACTTTTCTCGTTGGGAAACCAACGACCATGATCTAATCTATTATCGACGGCTAAGATTAAAAGAAAGCTTGATCCGTGTGACTTAAGTCATTTTCATCACAAGTTTAATTTAATTAACTTTAATCTTTTAATTTTCCTATGTTAGACATAGGGTCCTTAATAAAAAATATTAATTAATTAAATATCTATCAAACATGATGGAATTTATTAAATCACTTTCTGGGTCTTGGAGATCTCATGTACTCAGTCCCTCCACAAAGTTTGGGAGCTAGAGCACATCGGATTCTACACCAACACATCGAAAATCGCAACAATATGCACACTTTTGTGCATTATCTCATCCATTTAAAGCGAGTACACTTGCTACTACATTTATGGAAACAATTCAAAAGCTACATGGAAACCCAAATATTATTGTAAGCGATAGAGATCCCATTTTCACTGAAAATTTTTGGACGAAATTATTTTCTTGTTTGGGTACTCAAGTAGCTCATAGCTCATCTTATCATCGTCAATATGATGGGAAAACTAAGATAGTGAACAAATGTTTGGAAGGATATATTCGTTGCTTTGTATTGTAGAAATTTGATAACCAACCCCGGTTTTCAGTTTCTCCTTATTTCTCCCATAAAGTTAAATGCCCATTCCCATAGCCATACATTCAACAAGTTTGAAAAGATCAATATTTTCTGAAAACACAAATTCTAGAAATTTCACAGTGCTGAAATGCAGAAATAAAAACTCAGAAAAATAAATCAACCACACACAGAATTTTGACACGTTGATTTTTGGTTAACTTGACCCTAGAAAAACCCCCTACAACTCTTGGGGAAAACCAGTTCGAAAGCTTCTCTTTATTTTCTGAATATTTCTTTTACAGTGAGATAGAAATTACGCTGCAAAAAAATTACAGTAACCTCAAAAATGTACTTATCTCAAAAACCGTGCAAAACTTCATCTCGATTTTCGTGCCAACTTAAAACAGAAATTTACAGGAAAATGTGCAACATTAAATGTTGTACGAACATCATAGAAAATTGTGCTGTACCGCCTCCTCGAAATATATGATGTACAGCCTACTGAAAGCTGTTGTATGGCTGCCTCAAAATCCATGTTGTACGGCTGCATTGAAACTGTTGTACGACCTCCTTGGGAAATGTGCCAATATAGCAGCAATAAATGTTGTTCTCCTCTCCTCGATTTTCGTGCCCTCTTGCCTTGAAAATGTGCTCTGTCCTTGCTGTACAGATTAGCTGAATTTTCTTGCTGCTGCCCTCTTTCTCCTCTCTACTCAGAAAATCTCCTTAGCTTTCTCTTCTCCTTTCTCAATCTGCTCATGAAAGAATGAATGGCCTTTTCCCTCCTTTTCCTCCTTTAACCTAACCCTAAGTGACTTTTGGGGAATCCATAAATCTAATTGCTAAGATAGCTTTAAATCTAGGGCTGAGATTAAATGCTCATTTAAATCTCACTTTCTATTTTTTAAGTCACCCCACTTTAATAAAGACCCACTTAGTCATTTATTTCCAAAGTCACTTTTCACTATCTAATTTCACATTGACTTTATTAAAGTCACTTTAAAATTAGAATTTAGTAATTTTATCACTTAAAGTCACTTTTAAATTAGATTTGACTTTATAACTTTATAAAGTCACTTTAGGAGAAAAATTAAATTCTTTTGGACACTTTTCCCTGGGCCAAAGATCAAAGCCTTAGGGAACCACCTGTCCTCCGGTAACCAAATTTCAACACTCTCTCTTACCAAGGAAGGTGTTCCTCACCACACCCATCTTGTCTCTGAATTAGACATGCTTGCCCCGTGGCAAGGCTTTGGTAAGAATATCTGCAACTTGCCCATCAGTGGGAATGTAATCAAGCTTCACAGCTCCCTTCTAAACATAGTCTCTGATGAAGTGATATCTGATGCTGATATGCTTTGACCTGTCATGAAATACTAGATTCTCCATGAGTTTAATAAACTCTGATTATCACAGTAAATCACTAAAGGTCTCAATGGCTGACCAAATAAGCCAAACAACATCTTGCAAAGCCAGATGGCCTCACAACTAGCTAGACTGGCTGCCATATACTCTGTTTCTGCTGAAATCAATGCTACTGACTGCTGCTTTCGGCTGAACCATGACGCCACTGCCGAACCCAACCCAAAACAACACCCTGAATTGCTCTTCCTATCAAAAGCACAACCTGCCGAATCAGAATCATTGTAACCTGCCAATCTCACTCCATCCCCCTGCCTATAATCCAGACCATAATCCATTGTCCCCTGCAAGTACCGCAAAATGTGTTTTGCAGTAACCCAGTGCACCCTCCTAGGCTCACACATGAACTGGCTCATCGTGTTGACCGCAAAACATATATCTGGTCTAGTGTTGACCAAATACATCAAAGAACCAATCAGTTGTCTATAGAATGTGGGATCCACCAACTCGGAATTTGAAGCGTGAAGCTTCTTCCAGTTGGTGATCATCAGTGTCGACATGGGTCTACAATCCTCCATGTGGAATCTGCCAAGGATGTCCACAATATACTTCCCCTGTCCCAAGAAGAAATTCCCCTCCTCCTGCCACACCTACAAACCCAAAAAAGTAATGCATCAAGCCAATGTCCTTCATCTCAAACTTTGACGCAAGATCTCTCTTGCAGTGCTCTATGAGTCTCTGTACACCCGTAATGACCAAGTCATCCACATACAACACTAGAATGAGAGGCTCCTCACCTATTACAATGAAGTATAGGTTCGGATCTGCATCACTCTTTGTGAAACCCATCTCCTGCAAGTATGTATCTATCATGGAGTACCAAGCTCTGGGAGCTTGCTTCAGGCCATAAAGGGCTTTCTTCAGTCTGCACACATGGGACTCCTTCCCATGCACCTAAAAGCCCTGTGGCTGCTCAATGTACACCTCCTCCTGTATGAAGCCATTGAGAAATGCGGTCTTCACATCCATCTGGTGGATCTTCCAACCCATCTCTGTTGTTATCGATATGATGGAGCGAATCAAAGTATATTAAGCCACGAGAGCGAAGGTCTCCTCATAATCAACTCCCTCTACCTAGGAGAACCCTATAGCCACAAACCTTGCTTTGAATTTCTCAATGCTGCCATCTGCAGCATGCTTTACCTTGTAAATCCATCTGGAAGTAACCATGGATTTTCCCTCAGGCCTCAGAACCACCTCCCAAACATCATTCTTCATGATAGAAGAATACTCCTCCTGCATGGCTTCTCTCCAGACCTGTTGGCTAGCTGCCTCCTCATAGCTAGAAGGCTTAGAGTCGACGATGTTGGCAACCATTGCCATATAGCTACAGAACCTATCAGGTGGTTTGATCTCTCTGACCGGCCTCTTAGGCCCAGCAACAGATGTGGCCTCTCTCAAGGTGTCATGAAGCCACTTGGGCTTCCCCTTCCCTGAGCACACTTCTCCCACTGGAGAATGAAACTCCTCCTCCTCATCATCAGGAGCTTGAACTCTGATTGAATGTCTGTTGTCCTCCTGCCTGAACGTGAAGCTGTAGATGCTGAAGTACTGTGTGAATTATCCATTAGTGGACTCCCTAGTGAATTACTCTGCGGACTGCTCTGCATGCTGCCCGAAGCACCACCCCTCTGACTCTGTGATCCACTACTCACTGATGGACCTGACACCGTAATTGATGTACCTACGGATCCTCCTGATCCCTGCCCACTGGATCCTTGTGCCTGACTCAGCTGCTCTTGAGGGCCTGGTTGATCCAGATACTCTAACTCCCGTGACCTCCTGAAAGACCTGTCCTCCTCAAACTTCACATCCTGCCTGACAACAACTCTCCTCTGTGCGGGAATATAAATTTGAAAGGCCTTCGAGGTCTCACTGTAGCCCATAAAGATACCCTTCTCTGTGGTGGGCTCTAGTTTGGTCCTCTTCTCCTTGGGTACGTAGGGGTATGCAATACACCCAAAGATACGAAGATGACCAATATCAGGCTTCTTCCCAGAAAAAGCCTCCTTCGGAGTCACATGCCTTAAGGCACGATGCAGATTCATGTTCTGCAAATATACAGTAGTGTTGCAGGCCTTTGCCCACAAAAAAAATGGTAACCCCTGATCATGTAGCATGGCTTTGGCAACCCCTCCGATGGATCTGTTCTTCCTCTCCACAACCCCGTTCTGCTGGGGGTTGTAAGGAACTGTGAACTCCCTCCTAATGCCTGCCTTCGCACAGTAATCAACAAACTCACTAAGGGTGTACTCTCCTCCATTGTCTGACCTCAGGGACTTGATCTTTCGACTTGTCTAAGTCTCCATAAGAGCTCTGAACTCCTGAAACCACTTGAAGACCTCACTCTTGGTCTTCAAGAAATAAATCCAGGTCCTCCTGGAGTGATCATTAATGAATAATACATAATACTCATATCCACTCAAGGAAACATGAGACATCCGACCGCTCACATCAGAATGAATCAAATCAAGTATCCCAGTTGCTTTGCTGTCACTGCTGGGAAAAGGGTATTTGGCAAACTTTCCCATAACACATCCTTTGCATGTATCAAAGTGATCAGTGCTGAAATCTGGAACACCTGTAGTGATCTCCCGCAATGTCGTCAAGGCTCCATGATACATGTGCCCCATCCTGCGGTGCCAAATCTCACACAGCTCTGAACTGCTAGCTCTGCTGCCTGTACTACTACTCAATGCCAAAAGGGGCTGAAATGCAAACTTGTACACCTTTGCATGGCATGCACCAATCTCTCTAGCTGAATCAGCTGGAGCACCCCTGGGATATATCAGCACCTGTCCTCTCGTGAACAATATCTCATATCCTCTATCCTCCAATGCTGAGATGGATATGAGGTTCTTCCTCATCCTTGACACATATAGAACATCTACCACCTTCAAGGGAGGTTTGGGTTCCCTATCAAATGTTAAATTCCCCACACCGACTGCTCTAACAACACTGTCATCTCCGAGTACTACCTCTATATCAGTGCTACTCTTTGAAAGCTCTAAGAAGTACTCATGGACTCCTATTGTTGGGTGTGGAGCCTGATCATCTTGTTTATTTTGTATCACAACGTTGTACCCCTGTACCATAATGGGGGTGACAACGCCGCCCGTAATTAAACGCTGCCTGTGGGGTCCAAGGGGGGGAAGGCTGGGACTTTATGGAGCCCCCCCTTGGCGGGGGGTTTCGGGGGCAGTGCCCCTGAAGCTAAAAACAAATGTAAATTTGCCTTGTAAAAGTATAGTAATTTCTAGTCAATCTGGGCTGTTCATTAGGCGGATGATCTGACGGTAGAAGTTATGTTTAGTTTAGGGTTTTTTTCCCTAGAAGGCAACCCCTCGCTTGTATGAGGGTATTATATTGCAGTTGTGTATTGTATGTGTATTCTCGGAGTGAGAAACAGATAAGGAGGCTGTGAGAGAGAACAGAGGATATTACAACTGATCTGCTGTAGTTTGTGTCTCTTCATTTTGCTGGATAATAGAAAGGAAGGACTGGCTGTTCGGGGTGGACGTAGCCCAAACTGGGTGAACCACGTATTTCTGTGTCTCTCTAGTTTTATGTGTTTTGTGTGCTTGTGTTTTCCGCATATTTTATGTGTTTCATTGATCTGTAATATATAATTTTCTAACAACTGGTATCAGAGTCGAAGGTCTATTTGGCTGATAAACTTGCAGGAAAGAAGGGTTCCTGGTTCGAGTGGGAGCAATGGCGGAAGATGGTAAATTTAGGGTCGAGAAATTTAACAGCCAAAACTTCCCACTATGGAAGATGCAGATGGAAGATTATCTGTATCAAAAAGATCTATACCTACCATTGAGCAGAAAAACAAAGAAGCCGACGGCTATGACAGACGCAGAATGGGAGATTCTCGATAGAAAGGCACTCGAAACAGTACGGTTGTGCCTTGCGGTGATAGTAGCCTTCAATATTTTGAAGGAAACAACAACAGAGGGTTTGATTAAGGCGTTGGAGAAATTATATGAAAAACCCTCGGCCTCAAACAAGGTATTTCTTATGAAACGTTTATTTAATACGAAGATGTCGGAAGGTGGATCTGTTGCAGACCATTTAAATGATTTTAATACAGTTACCACTTAGTTAAGTTTTGTAGGGGTAAACTTTGATGATGAAGTTAGGGCTCTTTTATTTCTATGCTCATTGCCAGAAAGCTGGAATGGTTTAGTTATGGCCATTAGTAACTCTGTCTCTGGATCTAGTACTTTAAAGTTTAATGATGTTGTCGGTGCTATCCTTAGCGAGGAAACGCGACGGAAAAGCTCCTGTGAGACATCCGGTAATGATTTGAGTGCAGAGTCTAGGGGAAGAAGAATGGAAAGAGGAAAGAGCTTAGGATATCGCAGTAAATCAAGGAAAGGCAGATCCAAGTCCAGATCGGGGATAGTGTGATGGAAATGCGGAAAGAAAGGAGACCCGAAGAAAGACTGTAGATCTCAGAAGGGAAAAGAAAGAGACACACAGCAAGAAAACAATCATGAAGCAAATGTGACAGGTGATGTGTTACAAGATGCCTTTATTCTTTCTTTTGAAAATGTTACTGGTTCCTAGGTAGTAGATTCAGGGGCTTCATTCCATGCCACACCTGATAAGAAATATTTTCATGACTATGTTCAAGGAGATTTTGGAAAAGTCCGTTTAGGTGATGATAAACCCTGTAAAATTGTTGGAATGGGTAAGGTTCTTGTAAAACAACAGAATGGAAACCAATGGCTATTAAAGGAGGTAAGGCATGTTCCAGATCTAAAGAAAAATCTGATTTCAACAGGGTAGTTAGGCAGTGAAGGTTGTGTGACAACTTTCACAGATAAAACTTGGAAGGTCACCAAAGGAGCCTTGGTAATAGCAAAAGGCGAAAAGGTTGGTACATTGTATTTATGCAATGGTATTTCTAACTCTGTTAATGCTTTAACTTCCAAAGGAGCAGATGTAGCATTATGGCATCATAGGCTTGTACACATGAGTGAGAAGGGGATGAAGATTCTTCACTCAAGAAATTTGTTGCCGGGTTTGAAGAATGTTGATTTGGATTTCTGTGAGAATTGCATTTATGGAAAATAGAAAAGAGTCAGATTTCTCAGAGTTGGGAAAGAAAAGAAGAGCGAAAAATTAGAGCTTGTGCATACAGATGTATGGGGACCTGCTCAGGTATCATCTCTCGGTGGCTCTTGTTATTATGTTACTTTTATTGATGATGCAACTAGAAAAACTTGGATTTATTGTATTCAGAATAAATCTGATGTATTTGATACTTTCAAGAAATAGAAAGCTTTGGTTGAAATTGAGACATGAAAGAAGTTGAAGTGTCTCAGATCAGACAATGGAGGTGAATATTGCAGCAAAGAGTTCGATAGGTACTGTTCAGAGCATGGAATTCGTAGAGAGAAGACAATTCCGAGAACACCACAATAAAATGGTGTGTCAGAAAGGATGAACAAAATAATCATGGAGCGTGCAAGGTGCATGAGATTGCATGCATGATTGCCTTTACAATTTTGGGCAGATGCTATAGATACTTTTGTTTATCTAATAAACAAAGGGCCTTCAAGTTCCTTGGATGGTGGTATTCCAGAGGAAGCATGGACAAGTAAAAAGGTAAACTACTATTTTTTAAAGCCTTTTGGCTGTGAGGCCTTTGTCCATATTAATAAAGAAAATAGAACAAAGCTTGAGGCAAAATCAAAGAAATGTACCTTTATTGGATATGGTGTTAATGGTTTTGGTTATCGCTTATATGATTATGAAAATCACAAAATCATTAGGAGCAGAGATGTAATATTCAATGAAAAGGTCTTGTATAAGAATCAGTTGCAGGAAAAGAAAAAAGAAAAAGAAAACAAAGAATACACAGTTCTTGATGAGATCACAGAAAAGGTAAAGATGCCTGAAAATAATAATAATCAAGAGGCACAAAAACAACAACCACCACAATAGCAACATGCACCTCAAACACCTGAAAGTGGTGTTAGAAGATCTACCAGGATAAGTAGACCCCCTGAACGATACTCTCCTTCATTATATTATTTATTGTTGACTGATTCTGGTGAACCTGAATGTTATGAAGAAGCAATGTAGGTTGAAAGCAGGAAGAAGTGGGAGCTAGCTATGGAAGAAGAGATGGACTCCTTAATGCATAACCAGACTTGGGACTTAGTCAGGTTGCCTGCAGGTAAAACTACATTACAGAATAAATGGATTTACAGGCTGAAGGAAGAAGATGGAGGAAAACAGAGGTACAAAGCTAGACTTGTGATGAAGGGGTTTGCACAAAAGAAATGTATTGATTTTGATGAAATATTTTCTCCTGTTGTTAAGATGACCTCAATCAGAACTATTTTAAGTCTTGTAGCAGCAGAAGATTTACATCTTGAACAGTTAGATGTAAAGACAAAATTTCTCCATGGAGATTTGGAGGAAGAGATCTATATGCAACAACCAGAAGGATATGAGGTCAAAGGGAAAGAAAAATTAGTGTGCAGGTTAAAGAAGAGCTTGTATGGCTTAAAACAGGCCCCAAGACAATGGTATCTAAAATTTGACAAGTTTATGTCTGAACAAGGTTATACTAGATGTCACTCTGATCATTGTGTTTATCTGAAAAGACAAAACGATGGCAGCTATATTATATTGTTATTGTATGTAGATGACATGCTTGTTTCAGGGTCTAACATGCAGGAAATAAATGTGCTAAAAAGAAAATTGGCAAATTCATTTGCAATGAAGGATTTGGGAGTTGCAAAACAAATCCTTGGTATGAGAATAACTATAGACAAGAAAAATCGCAAATTACCACTGTTTCAAAACGAGTACATATAAAAGGTGTTGAAAAGATTTAAAACGCAGAATGCAAAACCAATTAGTACACCTTTTGTTAGCCATTTCAAACTTAGTAAGGAGATGTTCCCCAAGACCCAAGAAGAAATGGAATATATGTCTAAAGTTCCATATGCATCAACAGTTGGAAGCTTAATGTATGCAATGGTCTGCACAAGGCCTGATATTGCACATGCAGTGGGGGTTGTAAGTAGGTACATGAACAATCCAGGAAAAGAACATTGGATGGCAGTAAAATGGATTCTGAGTATTTGATAGGTACCACAAATCAAGAATTATGCTTTGATGGTTCAAACATTGATCTACAGGGATATGTTGATGCAGATATGGCAGGTGACAGAGATAACAGGAGGAGCACAACAAGATATGTATTTACTGTAGGTGGAACAGCCGTTAGTTGGGTTTCAAAAATCCAAAGTGTTGTTACACTTTCAACAACAGAAGAAAAATATGTCGCTGCTACAGAGGCTAGTAAAAAAATTATTTGGTTACAAAGTTTTATGAATGAATTGGGTAAGAAGCATGATATGGGCACGTTATACAGTGATAGCCAAAGTGCCATTCATCTTGCAAAGAACTCATCATTTCATTCTAGGACTAAACACATACATCTCAAGTACCATTTCATACGGTCAGTATTGGAAGATGGACAATTGAAGCTGGAAAAGATACACACTAGCCAGAATCCTGCAGATATGCTAACAAAAGTTGTAACCAGGGAGAAACTGAGAATATGCTAAGTTTCTATTGGTCTTCAAGGATGACGATGAAGATGAAAAACAACCAGGTCCAAAGAGGAGTCATTGCCCAGCAAATGAAGCAGCGGTGGAGTTGCTACAATCAGTCTCCAAGTGGGAGATTGTTGGGTGTGGAGCCTGATTATCTTGTTTATTTTGTATCACAACATTGGACCCTTGTATCTTAATGGGGGAAACAACGCTGCCTGGGGGGTCCAGGGGGGGTGGCTGCGACTTTATGGAGCCCCCCCCTAGCGGGGGGTTTCGAGGGTAGCGCCCTCGAAGTTAAAACAGATGTAAAATTTCCTTGTAAAAGTATAGTAATTTCTAGTCAATCTGGGCCATTCATTAGGCAAATGATCTGACGGTAGAAGTTATGTTTAGTTTAGGGTTTTTTGCCCTAGAAGGCAATCCCTCGCTTGTCTGAGGGTATTGTATTGTGGCTGTGTATTCTCGGAGCGAGAAACAGATAGGGAGGCTATGAGAGAGAACAGAGGATATTACAACAGATCTTCTATAGGTTGTGTCTCTTCATTTTGCTGGACAATAGAAAGGAAGGACTGGCTGTTCGGGGTGGATGTAGCCCAAACTGGGTGAACCACGTATATCTGTGTCTCTCTGATTTTATGTGTTTTGTGTTTTCCGCATATTTTGTGTGTTTCATTGCTCTGTAATATATAATTTTCTAACACTTGTCATATGACATGAAGCCCCACTGTCAATATACCAGATACCTGAAGATGCTCTGCTAGTGGAGGGAAATGCACACTCCCTATCAACCTCCATGGCAGGTGATCCTGCACTAGTGGACTCACAAGTAATGAACCCAAACTCTCGGTCAAAGCTATCCGTAAAGTCCTCTATCTCTGCTCATGCTTCCATGCTCTGGTTCTTCCCCTTCTTCTTCTTCTCCGGACAGACAACTACATAGTGTCCCATCTTCTGAAAATTCCGACACTTCACCTTGGAATAGTCCTTCTGCGTGTTCCCCTATTTACCTTTATCTTTTCCTTTGTCCTCACCACCACTTGTGGAAGCTTGCTTCTTTCCCTTTCTTTCCTCTTGCCAATAGTGCTACATCCTCATCCTGCTCAACAGGTTTGGTTGCCCCAAGCTGGCTCTTTTTGATTTATGTCTGTATGCAATCATCCCAAAACCTCTCCCAAGTGGTAAGGGTCTCACGTGCACAAACCCCATCAGCAAATTTCAACCATGAACTGGGAAGGCCATTCACTACAATCCGCACCAACTCAGTGGTGGAATGACCTCTCCAACTGCTGCCAATGCATCTCTCACATTAGTAATCTTTGTGAGATATCTAGCTGCACTATTAGTCTTACCCATCTTAATGGTCTTCAGCTTCTCCCTTAGGACCATTTTCCTGTTCTCATTGGTACTCTGGTAGAGATTGGTCAATGTTGTCCATAGCTCATGAGCATATCTATTTCCTCTCACATGAGGAATGCGATGATCTTTGATTCCATCTAGAATCAGTCTCTTACCCTTGTTATTCTTTTTATTAAAGGCTGCCAACTGAACAACATTAGTAGGCACATTAACAGGGTTTTGTGCAGTATGCACCATGATATCCCAGACTTCTGCCTCCTCAAAGATACTCTGCATTCTCTCTTTCCATACATTGTAGTTACTATGCCCATCCAACCTATCCTCCACCCTCAAACCCAAAGACATGCTTGCTATCCTAATAAACTGAAAATAACACTGTAGTAGTAAAGGTAATGATTTCTGTGTGAAAAATCAGCTTGCTATAATTTCTCTTCTTGCTGTCCCAAACTGCCTTTTTCAGCAAAATAGCTCTAATACCATGTAGAAACTTGATAACCAACCCCGGTTTTCAGTTTCTCCTTATTTCTCCCATAAAGTTAAATGCCCATTTCCATAGCCATATATTCAACAAGCTGGAAAAAATAAATATTTTCTGAAAACACAAATTCTGGAAATTTCACAGTGCTGAAATGCAGAAATAAAAACTCAGAAAAATAAATCAGCCCCACACAGAATTTTGACACACTAATTTTTGGTCAACTTGACCCTAGAAAAACCCCCTACAACTCTTGGGGAAAATCAGTTCGAAAGCCTCTCTTTATTTTTTGAATATTTCTTTTATAGTGAGACAGAAATTACACAACAAAAAAATTACAACAACCTCATAAATGTACTTATCTCGAAAATCGTGCAAAACTCCACCTCGATTTTCGTGCCAACTCAAAACATAAATTTACAGGAAAATGTGCAGCATTAAATGCTGTACGGACATCATGGAAAACTGTGTTGTACGACTGTACGACCTCCTCTAAATCTATGTTGTACGCCCTGCTGAAAGGGTTTGTACGACTGCCTTGAAATCCGTGTTGTACGACTGCCTTGAAACTACTGTACGTCCTTGATTTTTGTGTTGTTTCTCTGCTATACGGAAATCAGAAAACAATCCCTCCAACTGATGTATGGCCTCTTTGGGAAACGTGCCAATATAACAACAATAAATGATGTTCTCCTCTTCTCGATTTTCGTGCCCTCTTGCCTTGAAAACTGTGCTCTGTCCTTGCTGTACGGATTAGCTGAATTTTCTTGCTGTTGCCCTCTTTGTCCTCTCTGCTCATAAAATCTCCTTAGCTTTCTCTTCTCCTCTCTCAATCTGCTCATGAAAGAATGAATGACCTTTTTCCTCCTTTTCCTCTTTTAACCTAACCCTAAGTGAATTTTGGGGAATCCCTAAATCTAATGGCTGAGATAGCTTTAGATCTAGGGCCGAGAATAAATGCTCATTTAAATCTCGCTTTCTATTTTTTAATTCACCCCACTTTAATAAAGACCCACTTAGTCATTTATTTCCAAAGTCACTTTTCACTTTCTAATTTCACATTGACTTTATTAAAGTCACTTTAAAATTAGACTTAGTAACTTTATCACTTTAAGTCACTTTTAAATTAGATTTGACTTTATAACTTTATAAAGTCACTTTAGGAGAAAAATTAAATTCTTTTGGACACTTTTCCCTAGGCCAAAGATCAAAGCCTCAGGGAACCACCTTTCCTTCGGTAACCAAATTTCAACATGTATATGATAAAAAAACACAATGGATCAATTGGTTATCTATGGCTGAATGGTGATATAACATTTCCTTCCGTATTGCAGCAAAAATTACCCCATTTATGGTTCTTTATGGATATCATTCATCGTCCATCACATCATCTTTAAAAGAAAATTCTAAGTTTAAAGCAGTGGAAGGTTACATCGAGCATCAACAACAAGTTCTCCAACTCTTAAAGGATAACCTAGATTTGATATAGAATCGAATGAAACAACAGTAAAATCAGAATCGCAGCGAGAGAATTTTTGATGTAGGCGACTAGGTATTTTTACGACTAAAACCATACAAACAAATGTTCCTCAAGAAAGATAAGAAGTATAATAAATTATCACTAAAGTACTATGGTCCTTACAAGGTGCTGCAAAATATTAGTAGTATGGAATACAAATTGGAGTTTACTACATCTTCCCGAGTGCACCTAGTTTTCCATGTTTCATGCTTAAAGAAGGTTATATGTGACAAAATCCCAGTTCAAACAATATTGCCAGAACTTGACAAGGAAGAAAAGATCATATTGGAACTTGATGCAGTCACGGAAACAATAACTTGACAACTACGAAATTGATCAATTTCAAAGTATCTCAACAAGTGGAAGAACTTACTCGCTGAAGAATCCACATGGGAGGATGAGAATTTTATACAGAAGCATCCAAAAATAATCAAGTGTTGAGGAAAACACTTGTTTGAAGGAGAGGGGCATGTTAGGTCCCTATAATACTAGTGTATCCCCTTATTGTTATTGTTAGTATAATAGGCTTATTGTGCCCCATAGAATCCCACTATTATTAATGTTGTGCCCTTACATTGTTATTGTTATGTCGGCTAGGATTATCTTGTGACCCATTGAACTATTGTATATAGAGAGGAGGTTTTTTCATTTATGTAATCCAATAATTTTTCATTTATGTAATGTAAAGGAGGTTTCCACCTCGAAGAGGTTGATTTATAAGGTGTTGATATATCTTTTATTCTATTTTGTGAGTTGGTTTCATAACATTCCCATAGGACCTTCCTCATTGTCACGAGAGGGTAGTAGTTGTATCTCCCCGATGATTCTTCTTCTTTAGGTTTGAGAATAATTCAACAGATAGAGTTGAGCAGAGATGGGACATGATATGATGGCATGATACTCATGATGCAGTTGGAATTTATCCCAAGCAGAGAGAGAGTGTTAATTTGGAATCTCAGTGAAAAATTCCAATCATGTGACTAGATTCCTTTGTCCGAGAGGACCAATTTTGACCTTTGAAGCACTAGATTTGGACAAGGGATAGTGTATTTTTGAAGTGAAGCCCACGATGTCATATTTGATTAGGTCGACCCTAAAATCAAATTAGACACCCTTGGAAGCCTATAGATACAAGTCAAGTGACCCTCATTTGGACATCATATTCAAGCATCGTATTCTCTCTTCTTTGGATTGGTTCACATAGGTATGAAGTGAGTTCATGGAATTTGGATCATATAGGTTCAAAATTGAAGCGTTTGAACCTCACACGTGTGATTACGGTTTTAGTTTCCAACTACAGGGTTGAATTAGGGATTTTTCAGCTATAACCGAAGGCACACTCACTCATCCGTGTGGTTGACAGTTGAATAGAACTGACTGCAGATTAGGAAAGCTAACTCTCATCAGTATTGTTGTTGGGATCATATTTTTGATGTTGCTTGGTTGATATTGTTGGATGGTTTGTATGGGCTCATTACACTCTTTTCTAAACATTTTATGAAAATCTAATAGAAGATGAATTATAAAGGATTTTCTCCCTTGTGGGGTTTTCCCCTGGTCATTGACCAAATCTGGTGTCTCTTGTTGATTTGTTGATTGTATCATATTGTCATTGCATTAATGTTCTATCTTCAGTTGCTATTGATCGATGAGAAGTATTAATTTCTATTGAAAGTGATCCAGGTGGATATTGGTGTCCACCCACCTATTCCACATGGACCCCCGCCATTTTTTCTTTTAGTTTTTCAGTTTCCTTAATTGTAGCACAATTTACTATTTTTGGAAGTTTTTTAGGTCGTGAATTTCTAGAGCCGTTTTGAGGCCCTAAACGATGTTTTTTTTGGAAAATAGAAAAACATGAGTAAACATGAGTCTTTGGCTCATGTTTATAGTCAAAATTTGTAGTCCTCAGATAGATATTTCTAGCGAGGTATTGTGCACGTCAAACGGAGATCGTATGCCAATGTTACGACCTCAGAATTTGGTGTACCACTTTACCCCAACGGGGCCCATATATTTGGTGATTCATTTCCTAGGGTTACGTTTTTGGATGTTTAGGGTTTTCCATTATTTCTCAGTAATAAATAGGCCTTTGAACCTCATGGTAACACAGTTTAGAGGCATGTCGCCTCCACATCACTTCTTAGAGATAAGCTACCATCACCTGAGCTACTTTATTTCTATTATGTATGTAAGCATATTTCAGTTCTTTGATATTAATGAAATGAAGTTGTATTTTTGCTACATATATGTGTTTATGTTTATATCTGTATTTTATTGTGTTATTGCATAAGTCTGGATCATCGGTATCAGAGCGGTTTTCTCTTGCTTTATTTTTCTTTGCATGTACCAAAAAGGTCAGGGTACAAGGAGTTAGGGCTCAAACTAGTTGAACCTTTGCAATATCAACCTTGCAAACCCCGACGACCTCCCATGGCGAAAGAAAATAAAGACAAGGGAGTAAGAGATCATTTCAAATATTGCTCAAGGAGGTCCTCAATAAACAAAGGAATGCAATGATGGATAAATTTGGCTAGATCCTTCGACGACTACCTACATGCGACATATCTTCATCCAACAGCCACTCTGGAGGCACCACTCCTTTTAAGGTACAGGTTAACTTTGACATTCTCATATTTGAAGGCAAAATAGATGCATATGTCGTAGATAGATGGTTAAATATGGTGGAAGGATATTTATCGGTTCATGACTTTTCCAATCAGGAAAAGATCACTTTTTCACTCCTTAACGCTGCCCCCCATGTCAAGGACCAGTGAGAAATCTACTATGAGAAAAAGAATGGGAGGGAATCCTCATTGTTTTCAGCCGCACCCACTTGGAATTTTTTTTGAGATGCCATCAAGGAACAATATTACGTTGTTGGGAGCTATGAATATAAATACATAAAGTGTACCACGTTGTGGCAGGGAAGGGACAAAGATGTGTCAAATTTCACAAATGGTTTTCAACGCTTCACATGAAGTTAGGTATCAATGGTTCTCAGCGGCATTTGGTATTGTAGTATCGTGGTTGTTTACATAAGTACATCTAGGACGAAATGGAGTTCCTGGACACCTCCTCGCTCGGTTCTTCCTATTGGTATGTTGTCAAGATTGAGCAAACTATTAAACAAAAGAATCGAGACCTTGGATTTGTGAATCCGAAGCAAGGAAAAGGTGCCCCCAAACCACAAAACAAAGGGGAGAGCCAAGGCAAGGCGACCTAGGATAACCTGTCAAAGCCATAAGAAAAGAACAACACCAAGAAGACAAATAAGGACACGGGAAAGTGGTGTGAGTTCCATCAGAGCCCCACTCACAACACGAGTGAGTGTCGAGCCAAGCAATCACTTGGGGCTGAGTTGAAGGCTTCCAAATCAGATGCAAGTTCTGACTCTGAGTTAGAACCCGACAAGGGGAATTACAAAGGGAAGCATATTATTGATGCGGAGCCCAGTGCCACTGTTTCCACCACCAAGATCCAGAAGGATGAGCCCGAAGATCCATAGCAGGAGGAGCACCTCTTCCACTCACAAATGTGGGTGAAGGGTTATATGTTGCAGTTCATTGTCTTCAACGGGAGCCAAAAGTACCTCATTTCAGAAAACGTCGTGAAACGGCTGGGCCTATCGACCAGAACGCACCTACAACTATACACCATCGAGTGGCTTCACCAAGGACGATATCTCTATGTCAGCCAACTGTTTCACCTCTCCTACAACATCAAGCCCTTCACAGATGAGCTACTATGTGATTTTGCTCCTCTTTAATTTTGTAATGTATTATTAGGTCAACCATACTTGTGGAAGCGGCATGTTGTTTATGAGTCTAGGCCTTGCACTGTTATTATTACTTTGGGAAAAAAGTTGTACAAGATATCATAGGTAAAACAACTTACCCTCATCTCTTTGATCACTGTGAAGCAATGCAGTAAGATCATTTCCCATACCAGGATATATTTTTCCTTATTATTTTCCCTCAGGGCAAGAAGAATACTGTAACCACGAGCTCTAGAGAGGGATCCTATACATGGTAGCAACAAATGGACAAGGTCGTGGAGGAGTACATGGAAATCTTCACCTCACCCATAGGGGTACATCTACACTCTCAGGTCAAGCACTCCATCGATTTGACCTCAGGAACGTTGTTACCCAATGGACCGATCTATTGACGCTATGTTCTAGAGAACGATGGAATCAAGAGGCATATTCAGAAGATGCTATAGAAAGGGCACATCAGGCCAAGTTCATCACCTTATGGGAGCCCGATCGTGTTGGTACATAAGAAAGACAATACTTGGAGACTCTGTATTGACTATCAGGCTCTGAAAAATATCACTGTCTGGAATAGGTATCTGATCCCATAGATTGATGACCTTCTAGAGTAACTCAAGGGGGCCAAATATTTCAACAATATTGAATTGAAGTATGGTTATCACCAGTACTAATCGAACCCTCCTATATATGGAATACTATCTTCAAATCCAAGGAGGGCCTTTTCAAATGGTTGGTCATGCCTTTCGAGTTGACGAATGCCCCTACAACCTTCATGAGGCTCATCGACGAAATCTTATGACCCTTCACCAACTCATTCGTGGTGGTGTATTTGGATGACATCTTGCTCTTCAATCAGAGTTGGGAAGAGCACCTCCACTACATTCGACAAGTCCAAATACTCCAGAAACACAAGTTGTGTGCTAATTTAGAGAAATGAACTTTTGGTATGACCCAGGTTCAATATTTGGGGTACATCATTAATGAGCAAGGCATGCATGTGGACCCAACCAAGATACAAGTCATCCAGGATTGTCCAGCCCCAACCACTCTAACAGAGCTCTGCATATTTTTCGATCTTGCCAACTTCTACTGCAGGTTCATGTTGGGGTTCTCTCATATCACTTGGCCTTGTAGTCAAGACACCAAGGGAGTAAAAAAAGCAAAGTTATTTTGGTAAGAATCCCAACAAAAGGTGTTAGCCAAGTTGAAGCATCAAATCTGCTCTGCATTAGTTCTCACATTACCAGACTCGCAACAACCATTTAAGATTGAGACAGATGCTTCTGAATATGTTATTTCTGCAGTTCTTACTCAACAATGGCATATCATAGTGAGACACTTTCAAAAAATATCCGAAAGTATCCCACCTATGACAAAGAAATGTATTCCATTGTGTAGTTCTACCGAGAATGGAAACATTACATTTCGGGGAAGGAAACATTTATCCACACAAACCACTGACCCCCGTTGTTTATCCAAACACAAGGGAAGTTGTAGAATGATTGCCATCATAAATGGTCCACATACTTGCAAAAATTGCATTTGAACATTAAATACAAGAAGGGAAACGCCAATAATTTTGCATACTGCCTCAACAGACCACTGGTCATGGCACTAACCACTGTGCTCGACTCTTGTGGACATGAGACTTTAGAATGGCTGCATCTTTACAAGAGTGATCATGAATTCAACAACACATACCAGATGCTCCTAGAAGGCAAGGAAGTTCCAAGTTTTCACCTCCAAGATGCATTGTTATGCCACTTGGGACACCTCTTTGTTCCTTTAAGCGAGCGTGCAAAGATGATATGGGAGGCGCACTACAGTCGGGTCATTGGACATTTCAGGGTAGAGAAAATAGTGGCAGTGTTGCAGAAGTATTTTTATTCGTCAAACCTTCAATAGGATGTTGGGAATTACATCAAATCCTGTACTACCCGAGCCATTGTAAAACCGACCATCAAGAAGCACAGACTCTATACTCCTATGCTTACTCCTAGTCGATCTCGGGAATAAATCTCCATGCATTACATGTCTGTCCTTCCTTCTACTAAGCATGGCAACGCTTGCGTTTTCTTGGTCATCAATAGATTCTCTAAGATGGTATTTCTGGTGGCTTACAAGAAGAGTATCACAACAGAAGCCACTACGAAGCTCTTCTTTGAATGAGTGTTGGTACACTTTGGGATCCCACAACCCATTATCTCATACCAGGACAACGGGTTCGTAAGTACATTTTGGTCAAGTATTTGGTCGGTGCTGGATACCAAGCACACTAAGTCCACAACTTTCCACCCCCAAATTGATGGCCAAAGAGAGGTCATCAACAAGATTGTACACATTTTGCAAATGTACAACTCGAAGCATACACGCACATGGGATGAAAGCCTCCCCTATGTCTAGCACAACTAGAATAGAGCTATCCATAGCTCAACTGGCCACAACCCATTTCAGACGGGTTTAGGATTCCAACCACTATGTCCCATTGATGTGGCCATACCATTTGTAGCTACTCAAGCATATTAGTCTCATGTCTAGTCTGAAGCTGACAAGGCTAATAGCTTCATTGAGTGCATTTAGCACATTCACCAGTAGGATCATGACATATTGGATAGAGCCAATGCTATGTACAAACAACGACATGATCAACATCGATGCCACATAAGGTCTAGGTGGGCGACAACGTTTGGCTACTTTTGTAGGAGTGCCTCGCTGGGCCACAACGCAAGCTTTGCCTGCTCCGATATAGTCCATACACCATCATCAGGGTTGTAGGGGACAATGCCTTTGAGCTTAACATTCCACCATTCCTTTTCCTGCACCAGTGTTCAATGTGGACTGCCTTCGACCATACTTTCCACCATTACTGGACACATCCGACATTGCAGAACGACTCACACCAACGTAGTTAAAACCAAACAGCATGGAACATGCCAAAACTGATCAAATCATGGACACACAGATCAAGAACACTCGCCAGCAGAAGATCCAAATGTATCGGGTTGTCAAAGTTGGCCAACTCCTGCACCAAGGCAAGTGGCTCACTAGGGACCAAGTTCAAGAAAAGTTTCCCCATCTCATGGAGGCACTCAATGCAATGGGAAACATTGCTTCTTAAGGGGGGAGGAATGATCCAGGTGGATATTGGTGGCCACCCTCCAATTCCACTTGGACTCCCACTATTTTTTCTTTCAATTTCCTTAATTATAGCAGAATTTACTACTTTTGGTAGTTTTTCGGGTCCTGAACTTTCAGAGCCGTTTTGAGGCCATAAATGACATTTTTTTTTGGAAAATGGGAAAACATGATACTTTAAATGATGTTTGCAGTTGAAAGTTGTAGTCCTTAGATAGATATTTCTAACAAGGTATTGTGCACGTCAAATAGAGAACGTATGCCAAAGTTGCAGCCCTGATAAGTTGATGTACCAATTTACCCCAACATGGCCATGCACACGAGCATAGCTAGGAGGTGCTTAAGTATGAAAATCATGATATCGATTTGTCAGAGTATTGAGAGTAGATATTTAGGTATTACTTCTATCAATAAATGATGTGAACCATCAATATTTATAGATATGAAACATCTGTTATCTAATGGGGATTACTCCAGACAGTTGATAGTCCATTATTAGGCATCAACATATCAAAAATTGGGTGTTAGGAGTACAATGAATAGCCCCTGTCATGAATTCCTTGATATTGATAGATATAACAAGGTTGTCAGTTAATAGGAGTATTCTCATAAATTGAAGTCCATCAATCAAATTGGGAGAGTGGTTGTGAGTGAAGTTTATGTTAATATGATGGTTCAATGGCTCGTAGAAACATAAGGGTTAGTTGATGGAGAAGGGAACTTGTGGTATTTAATGTCCGTCATTGAGTATCGATTTATCAAGGCCACACACCTTCAAATTTTAGGGTATTGGGATTTTTAGTTGTTAGGAGATTATATATTTATTATTAAGAGGTTGGAACAACTGCTATTGGGGTTTCCTCCCAATGCCAATATAATCTGATAGGTTATGATGTGGCATGGTTGATGACATGGACCTCTGAGGTGGTGATTTATGGACAAGGTATTCCATGTGTTTGCCACATGGAATGGTACAAATGTTGACATCGAATTGGAAGGAAAATATTAAAATGGGAATAAATTGGATCTAGAGCTCATTGGAAAGATCTTGAGAAACAAAATATGATGGTGGGATGAAAAATAAGTTTTAAGGTGGTTAAAGGAAGAGGAATTTTAAAAATCCCCATCTCCATAGAGTAACATTGGAGGTTGGATTTGCATACCTTGCATCCTTGACAAGGCATTAGGTGTTTGGTATGTTACAACCTCCATGTCATTTTTAATTCATTCCATGAGGCTCTCATGTAATCACGCACCTAGTGGTGAGAGGTGGCTTATGCGAAAGGTTATCATAAAAGCTTGTTATTGCATAACACATGTTGGTGCAAGGTTTCTTGGAATTATTCATGCCAATAAATATGGAAGCCATTAAGCTATAGAATAGGCACACGCCTCTAAGTAATAGATTGCCACATATTATGCACTATTGTTTAATCCTTACTTTTTGAGATTCAACAAGATGATGAGCTTAGTGAAAAGAGTCGCCTTCACTAAGTGGGCCCGCAGGCTATTTTTGGCGCAAGTCTATTTTTAGACATGATGATCATATTTCAGAAGTTGCAGGGTGCTATTTGTGAATGGTTGGTCAAGTTGGAAAAATAGATGAAATTCTATTTTTAGAATATTGGGCGAAGTCTATTTATAGATCGTTAATCTAAAAATAGATGCATGTCGATTATTATTAGCTCTTAATAATAATCAGACTCTAAACATCAACTTATTCTCTTGGAGCACTTCAGTTCAGTGCACAGATGTGGCACAACAACTGACAGAAGGAATTACACTATGCCTGAGGGTTTACTGGAGCTAATGCATGGAGGACTCAGTTAGAACTCAAGTGGCAAAGTTATGACACAGTTGGAAGAAGTAGTTATGGAGTTGTATTCAGTTTAACTCAGTTAGACTCAGTTGAGCTAGTTGTATCTAGTCTAACTGATTGATACAATAGTGAGAGTGGAGTGAATTAATTAGTTAATTAATTAAAAAATAATAACTCATTAATCAACTGAAGAATACATCAATTAACTACAGTGCATGGAAGTTTCAGTGGAGACCAGTGGAGAGATAGGTGAAAGGGAAAGATAGACTATATGTTGTGACTATAGTGATGCATTGATTGCATCCAAAACTCAGTGGAGATGCCAATGAGGATTGCGCAGTCAAGGATGGAGTAATTCGAATTCATTCAAATCTATTCTTCAGCATATATTGCGCAGTGGAGGCAGGCTAGCAGGTGGCATAGATCGGTGCATGGATTTGCAAGATTAGGCTTGATTAGTGTATGACGATTGTACTGTACTGAGAGCTTGTGATAAGCTTTGTATGCTTATATGAGATTTTCATATGATCTCCATGTTACATAATATATAGTTGGGGTTTTTAGCTTCAGGCTTTCCCGGTTAAAAACTGTGTTATGTGCGATTGATAATTTTTGTTTATGCTTCACATGTGTGTGCAATTAATTTTTCTGCAAAAGATTAACAAGTGGAATAGATTCAGTATCTTGCATAAATTTAAATAGTGTGAGATCAGATGGATCTTGGACATATGCATGCTTAGTGCATATAATTTCTACATGGTATCAAAGCATTATTGATTGAAGATTGCAATTGTGAAGTGAGTTTGTGCTGGTGGACAATTCTAATTTGCTACAGAATATTCTTGGTGCAGAAATCGAGTATACATTGAAATGTCTTTCAACAAGTTGAGATTGGAGTATGCCCTTGATGGGAGCTCAAATTACATAGCCTGGAAGGACAGGATGGAGGTGGTGCTAGAGGATAATGGGCTGAAGGAGTTCATCGATAGTGATGTTCCTAAGCCGAGATCTAGCGATGCTGCATTACTTGATGCATGGAAAAAGAAGACTGCAAAGACGAGGAGGATTCTATTGGAAGGTGTGAAGGACCATATTGTGTCCAGAATTCATGGGAAAGCCACTCCATTCTTAATGTGGAAGGCTTTGACAGACTTGTTCCAAAGCAGAAGTGACCAGAGGAAGTTGGCACTTAAAGACAAGCTCAGAAAAATAAAAATGGAGAAAGGCGACAGTATTCCAAAATACCTCACGAAGTTTGTCCACTGTAAGGATGAGCTGGGAAGTGTGGGGGTTACTTTTGATGAAGAAGACTTGGTGAGCTTGGCTTTCCTTAGGCTTCCGAAGAGTTGGCATAGCTACGAAGACTCTGTCAATGGACGAGAGAAACTGCCAGGATGGGAGCGACTTTGGTCAGATCTTGTGCAGGAGGAGATAAGGTGGGGTACTAGGGATGGATCTTCATCGAATAATGAAGATGAAGAGAATTTCGCTTTGGCCTCCAAAGGAAGGAAAGGGAAGGGGAAGAAATCTTCTTCAAAATCCGGTGCGAAAGGCAAGAAGCAGGACCTGTCCAAAGTGAAGTGTTTTCACTGTCACGAGCATGGACATTTTGCCACTAACTGTCCACAGAAGAAGAAGAATAAGCAGGCTGCTGGATCTGCAGCTGGAGAGGCCTTAGCCTCATAATTTGAGCTAGATTTTTCTTTGATCGCATGCTTGGTTTCAAGCTGCATGGGATCGGTGTGGTATCTTGACGGTGGTGCGTCTTTCCATATGACAGGAGATAAAGAGTTGTTTAGTGACTTGGAGGAGAAGGACCTCCAGATGCATATAGAGATGGGCGATGATGGTTGGTATAGTGCGACTGGAAATGAAACCATTACCTTTGAGAGGGATTCCAGTAATCCATTCTTGTTGAAGAATGTCATACATGTTCCAAGTCTGAAGAAGAACTTGGTCTCAGTCGCAATGCTGGAAGACAAGGGTTATGATGTTGTTTTCAGTGAGGGAAAAGCC
This sequence comes from Pinus albicaulis, assembly GCA_034641835.2. Lineage (NCBI taxonomy): Eukaryota > Viridiplantae > Streptophyta > Pinopsida > Pinales > Pinaceae > Pinus > Pinus albicaulis. The sequence continues at coordinate 905,423,950 of CM076576.1, read as the reverse complement.
TTCCTTCGACACAAAACAACGGGTCAAACCAAGAATATAGGGGTTTGAATTAAGAATATCTACAAGCTAGAGGTATATGGCTGCACTGCAATGGTGGGCAAAGCAGAAGAAGTGGTGAGCTGGGATGAGGGAAAATTATGGCACAAGAGATTGGGCCTTCTTCACCATGGCACTTTGAATATTTTGCAGCAAATTTCTACTGGACTTCCCAAGTGTACTCTTGCGTAGTCAGATCAGGGCAAAGGATGTACAATGGGTAATTTTGTGAAGACCACTTTTCATGAGAAGGAGAACCGTGCTGCGGTGATCCTGGAGAGAATTCACACAAACGTGTGTGGACCATTCTTGGTTGCTTCAACAACAAGAGACACAGGTATTATGTGATATTTGTTGATGATTATTCTCATAGATGTTGGATCTTATTCATGTAGAAGAAGAGTGAAATGTTCTCAAAGTTATATGAGTTCAAGGCATTGGTGGAGAAGGATTCGGGGAAGCAGGTGAAAGCTCTAAGGAGTGATAATGGTGGTGAATACATCTCGGGCGAATTCAAAGACTTCTGTAGCAAAGAAGGAATTTGAAGAGAACTCATAGCGCCTCATAACCCACAACATAATGGGGTTTCGGAGAGAAAGAACAGAACGATCGTGGGTGTTTCACGAGCAATGCTGCATGACTAGGGCCTACCGATGCACTTGTGGGCGGAAGCATGCAACACTGTGGTTTATGTGCAAAACCGTTATCCTCATAGAGTACTTGGCATGAGTACACCTGAGGAATATTTTACTGGTAAGAACCCTGATATTTATCATTTGAAGATTTTTGGCTCACTTGTTTACATTCATGTGACGAAGGATGCCAGGAATAAGTTGGAGCCGACTGCAGAAGTTGGGATATTTGTGGGGTACACAGAAACACCCCACAAATATCGTGTGTATTTTCCAAACAGTCGGATGACTGTTATGCGACGGGATATAAAATTCAATGAGGTGAAAGCCATGAAGTTGTCGCTTGAGAGGGAGTTACACTTGCATGCGGAGGAGGAACTACTTATTCCCAAAGATGAGCCTCTGGATGTGGATCAGCCACAGGAGGAGATTCATGGAGTGGAGGAGTTCACTCATGTAGAACCAAACATTAGAAAAGACAGAAAGCGTACCACAGAAGCTTGATGCGGCATAGAATGTAGGAGTCCCTACATCATAGCGTAGACAGAGACAGTCACTTGACCGTTATACTAGATACATGGCTCTTATGAGCAAGTGTATTGTGACAGAGCCATCTTCTTTTGAATAAGAAGCACAGGAGCCCACATGGGTAGATTCCATGGTGGAGGAGTATGACTCCATTGTTAGAAACAGTGCTTGGGATATTTTTCCAAGGCCGGTGGGAAAATTAGTTGTAGGATCAAGATGGATCTACAAGGTAAAACAAGCTGCTGATGGGAGCGTCGAGAAGTATAAGGCAAGATTTTTTGCCCGGGGCTTCTCACAGATTGAGGGGATTGACTATTAAGAAACCTTTGCACCTGTCGCACGGTATTCTTCCATACGGACCATCCTTTCTCCCTCAACGCAGATGGGTTGGCACATTCATTATATGGATGTGAAGATTGCGTTCCTTAATGGGATCATTGAGGAAGAGGTGTACATTGAGCATCCTGAAGGATTTGAGATCTTCAGCTGCGAGTCGCATGTGTGCAGGCTCAAAAGAGCGCTATATGGGCTGAAACAAGCACCTCGTGCTTGGTACACTCGGATCGACAACTATTTCACTGGAGTTGGCTTCACCAAGAGTGAGGCGGATGCAAACCTATACCAGATTGTGGTTGAGGGTAAGCTTTTAATCATTGTACTTTATGTTGATGATTTAATACTAACAGGTGATGAGCAGTTGATACACTCATGCAAGGCTGATCTTGCAAAGGAGTTTGAGATGAAGATTGGCCTCCTCTGCTATTTTGGATTGGAAATATGGTAGCGAGAAGGTGAACTGTTTGTGTCTCAAGGCAAGTATGACCGAGAGATATTGGAGAAGTTTCACATGCAAGGCTGCAAGCCTATCGACACTCCTCTTCTAGGAAATTTGAAGAAATAGGATGCTACATCGGCATAGGTAGTGGATGCCACTGTTTATCGACAGTTGTTGGGTTCACTCATGTATTTATTCAATACAAGACCGGACATATGCTATGTGGTGAACAAACTTTCACAAGCGATGGTTAAGCCTACCAAGCTCTTTTGGAAGGCAGGCAAGTATGTATTGAGATATCTCAGGGGCACATTTGAGTATGGTTTATGGTACAGACAGATGGATGAGGTGAAGTTGCATGGCTTCACGGATGCAGATTGGGTAGGAAGCCCAACAGACAGAAAGAGCACATCAGGAGGGATTTTCAGTATCAGATCTATGACAGTTTCTTGGTACAGTAGGAAACAACGATCTGTGGCACTTAGTTCAGCGGAAGCAGAATACATGGCAGCAAGTTTAGCTACATGTGAGGCTATCTGGATGAGGAAGATTCTGGTTGGTGTGTTTGGTTCACATTTATATCCCACGGTGATTCATTGTGATAATCAGAGTTGCATTAAATTCTCGGTTAATCCTGTGTTTCATGATAGATCTAAACATATTGATATCTGGTATCATCATATCAGAGATTGTGTGCAGCGGAAGATCATGTTGCTTCAATACATTCCCACGGAGGATCAGGATGCAAATATTCTGACGAAGGCGCTCACCAGGAGAAAATTCGAATACCATAGAGGCAGGATCGGGGTGAAGGATAATCCCTATCTTGTTGAGAGGCAGTGTTGAGATTCAACAAGATGATGAGCTTAGTGAAAAGAGTCACCTTCACTAAGTGGGCCCGCAGGCTATTTTTGGCACAAGTCTATTTTTAGACATGATAATCATATTTCAGAAGTTGCAGGATGCTATTTGTGAATGGTTGGTCAAGTTGGAAAAATAGATGAAATTCTATTTTTAGAATATTGGGCGAAGTCTATTTATAGATCGTCAATCTAAAAATAGATGCATGTCGATTATTATTAGCTCTTAATAATAATCAAACTCTAAACAACAACTTATTCTCTTGGAGCACTTCAGTTTAGTGCACAGATGTGGCACAATAGTTGACAAAAGGAATTACGCTATTCCTGAGGGTTTACTGGAGCTAATGCATGGAGGACTCGGTTAGAACTCAAGTGGCAGAGTTATGACACATATGGAAGAAGTAGTTATGGATTTGTATTCAGTTTAACTCAGTTAGACTCAGTTGAGCTAGTTGTATCTAGTCTAACTGATTGATACACTAGTGAGAGTGGAGTGAATTAATTAGTTAATTAATTCACAAATATTAACTCACTAATCAACTGAAGAATACATCAGTTAACTACAGTGCATGGCAGTTCCAGTGGAGACCAGTGGAGAGATAGGTGAAAGGGCAAGATAGACTATCTGTTGTGACTATAGTGATGCATTGATTGCATCCAACACTCAGTGGAGAAGCCAATGAGGATTGCGCAGTCAAGGATGGAGTAATTCGAATTCATTCAGAGCTATTCTTCAGCAGAGATTGCGCAGTGGAGGCAGGCTAGCAAGTGGCATAGATCGGTGCATGGATTTGCAAGATTAGGCCTGATTAGTGTATGGCGATTGTACTGTACTGAGAGCTTGTGATAAGCTTTGTATGCTTGTATGAGATTTTCATATGATCTCCATGTTACATAATATATAGTTGGGGTTTTCAGCTTCAGGCTTTCCCGGTTAAAAATTGTGTTATGTGCAATTGATAATTTTTGTTTATGCTTCACATGTGTGTGCAATTAATTTTTCCGCAAAATATTAACAAGTGGAATAGATTCAATATCTTGCATATAGTTAAATAGTGTGAGATCAGGTGGATCTTTGACATATGCATGCTTAGTGCATATAATTTCTACATTACTGGTGTGAGGCAACTTATGGGGAACTCTATCATGGAAGAACGTTGCGTGAAGTTGTGTACGAGAATGCATTCATGGCAAGAAACATGAGGAATCCATCAAGCCATGGAATAGGCACCGTCATGTGAGGAAGAGGCTAGCAACCATTATGCATTATTGTGTATAATTTTGGTTTATGAACTAGTAATCCCATGATAAGAAAACATGGACAAAGAGGGTGCATTATGAAGAGAAAGTTTAGAGGCCTTGGTTGACGGGTGTAGAAAGGAAAGAGAGCATAAAGGTTGAGAAATGTAAGAACCTTGGAATCCTATGTGTTTGTTGCTCCATAAAGACTTTAGAATCCAAATAAAACACTTGTAGGAAAAAGTTAGAAGGTAAATAATAGATACAATAATTTTTCACACATAAAGAGTTCTAGAGAGAGGAAGGATTCCTTAGGGATGTTGTAGGAATGAAACAAAGGTCTCCATTTACATTTGGGTATTGTCAAGTAAATAAGGAGGTATACTTTCCCCTATGTTTTATGTGTGGGGTTGAGATAAAGAGTGTCGAGATTGGCCGAAGGATTGAAATAATTTCCTGAAGTGTTATAATATGGATTGTTGGCTAAGCATGAATGCAGGTAGGTTATGAGAGAGAGAACCCATAAACCTTGTATGTTTTTCATATTATCCTTGTATCCTAACATGTGTGTGGTATTCATAGAAAATTCCTATTGTTATGTGGAACATTTCTCTTACGTAGCTAATTTCATGGACTAATTAATTTCATGTATACGTATTCTTATGTTGTGTATGAATACACAAATGAACTTCTTGTTGTTTTACATGCTACGGATTTGTTACATGTTTACATGTTTTGCATATATACATGGATGATAATGTATTAGGATTGAAAACATCATGTAATGGGAATTCTATGCTTACATAATTTTTCAATATCCACACACTACTTGCACAATACATGCAATTTTATTATTTTCCAAGAATCCATAGATTTAAACTCTATTGTGGATTAATGGATAATTGTAAGTATTGCAAATACAAAGTGATTAAGGTCTTGATGATGATGATGATCAATGTCCACTAAGGCCCATATGGTCTATCATACCTTAGGAAGGTAAGAGATTACTTAAAATTCTTTAGAATTTTATTTATATGCTCAAAAATATTTAAGAGAAGCTTTCCAAGATCACCATTACCTGCCGACTTAAAATGCCAAGAAGGTTGGTAGTGTGACAAATATATTGAAAATTATATTGAATGTGAGTATAAGATGGAAAATCCAAAGGAAGGCGATTTTCATCTTCAATCCTCTTAATGTCGCAAAGGTCACTGACTCATTCATCCTATGGCGTTTTGGGAATTGACCAACGCCTAGTTTCACTGTGAAGCTCATGAGAATTTGTAATTATTTTAGCAATGATAGTTTTCTTCTTAACATTAGTCAAGATAGAGAGATATTTTTTATTTTCAACTTTGGAGTTTGTTATAATCCTCGTGCCTTAAAAATGATAAGAAACCAATAATTACAGTCCTCTTTGAGGGGGAAAGCTCCTTTTACATTGAATATAATGTACAAGACAATATTGGATGATTCTAAGACTAGGTCTCATTAGTATATATATAGGAGACAAAGGGTACAATTATAATAAAATGGGACCATGAGGTGTTCTAGACTGCATAACTATATAGTACTTGAAATGCTATCAATAAATATCTAAGGCTTAGTAATGGGTTTTATGGTTAACATGGGGCTTATATAGGGCATAACATACCCCTATCATTCAAATGGTTCTCCTTAACACTTGAATATTTGTGGGTGTTTATGCATGAACTCATCTTCCCATGTTGCTTCTTGCACTGGTAGATTCTTCCATTTGATGAGGTACTCATCTATTACTCAATTTCTCAGTTGCTTAGTCCTTGTTTCCAAAATAGTTTCTAGTTCTAGTATTATTTTCCCTTCTTCATTAATATTTGGTAGAATAGTTTGGTCTGGGATCTTGTCACTAATTACTTTCCTTAAGCAAGAAACATGGAAGACTGGATCTACATGTGAAGATGTGGGAAACTCCAATTTGTAATCCATACTTCCAATCCTCCATAACACCTTATAGGGGCCATAATACATGGATCCTAATTTATTGTCTTCTTTTGTAGCTTGAGGGACATTTATTTTTATGGTTGTAGTCTCACAAATACCGAATCCCCCACTTCAAATTCCCTTTTGACTGTGATGTTGATTTGCTTGTTGTTTCATCCTATTTTCTGCCATAACCAAGTTGTCTTTTAATATTTTAAGAACCTCTTGTTGGTGCCATATGTGGTCTTTAGGTTCTTGAGCCTTTATAGTCTCTTTCAAGGGTGGTGTGATGGATGGAGGATGATATCCATAAAGTGCCATAAATGGTGACATTTTTTATGAGGTATGGAAGGATATATTTTACCACCATTCTGCCAAGCGAAACCATTTGACCCATTGTGTTTGTTTATCAGATGAAAAAAAACGTAGATATCCTTCTAAATACTTATTCACAATCTCAATTTTCCCATCAGACCGAGGATGTTAAGATGAGTTGTGATCCAATTTAGTACCCAAACAAGAAAATAATTCAATCCAAAACTTTTTGGTGAAAATTGGATCTTTGTCACTTACACTAATATTTGGTATTCCATGTAGCTTTTGGATTGTTTATGTGAAATATTTTGCCACAATAGTTTCTTTAAAAGGATGAGAAAAAGAAAAAAAAATGGGCATACTTTGACCTTATATCTACCACTACCATAATGACACTTTTTCCTTCAAATTTGGGTAAAACTGTAATAAAATTCATTGAAAATTCTTCCCAACGTTGGCTTGGTATGAATAATGGTTAAAGGAGCCCTGGGGTCTTGATAATGTTTCCCTTATTTTGTTGGCAATGCACACATTCCGCCACAAACGTTTGCACATATTCTTTGATACCTTCCCACATAATATCTTTCTTGATGCTATAGTATGTCTTCAAGAACCCTAAATGTCCTCTTACAATATAAGTGTGCAATTCCAAAAGGACCTTCTGTGAGTTGAGAATTTTTACATAAGTATAAGCAATCTTGATACCATAAAAAATCATTTTTCCACATAAATTTTCCTATTGCATCGGGTTCCTTTTATAGATATTGAGTGATCTTGCATATCTTCTCATCTTGATTTCATTTTATCCTTACTTCTTTCATCTAGTCATATCATGGAATATACATAGCGCATAGTAAACCATTTGTGTCTTCCTCTTTCATAAAGAGTGCGTTTGTCATAACCCAACATATTTTCAATCCATTTTTGTTTCTCTTTTAAAGATAGACTTTGCTCCAAGAAATAACTCAAACTATTATTATATATTTATATTTTAAATTGTCTTCCTATTAGGTATGGATGCCATTTATTAACTACGCGTGGTATGTATAACATTTCCTTTCATAGATGGGTCTGATTAAGTTATTTCCTTTAAGTTTGTCACTTTCAAAAGCAAGGGCCCTTCCTTCTTACATCAAAACTGCACCAATGCCATGGCCTGAGGCATCACACTCCACAATGAATATTTTTGTGAAGTATGGTGTCATTAAGACTAGAGTTGTACACATGAGCCTCTTTAAGTTGTTTAAAAGCTTTGGTTGCTTCTTTAGTCTAAGAAAACACTTCCTTCTTCATAAATTTTGTTAGAGGGGCTGCAATTTTAAAATAATTCTTGACAAACTTGCAGTAATATCTTGTCAATCCTAAGGATCCTTTGACTTTCTTCCAATTATTGGGGATTGGACATTCCCTCATATATTTGGTTTTGTTAAGATCCACCTTGACACCCTCGTGTGATACAATATGAACCAATTATTCCAATTTTTGAACCACAAAGGCACACTTGGAAGGATTTGCATATATTTGTTTCTCTTCCAATAATGTCAAGAACCTTTCAACATGGTGTACATGCTCTTCGCATGATTTTTCGTGGATTAGTATGTCATAAAATAATACTAACAATTTTTTTCAAAGGAAGAGTTTGAAAATTGAATTCATCAAGCTTTGAAGTGTTGAAGGTGCATTTGTAAGTCCAAATGGCATAACCAAAAACTCATAATGAGCTTTGTGTGTTTAAAAGGTTGCCTTGGGAATTTATTCTTGCCTCATTGTGATTTGATGATATCTAAAATGAAGATCCAACTTAGTAAATACAATTTAGCCATGCAATTCATCTAATAATTCATCAATCATAGGGATAATAAACTTATTTTTGATTTTTATTTTTTTGAGTTGTCTATAATTGATCCAGTATGCCTTTGATACCAACATTATCCGAGATATTTTCTTCGTTTGATGTTAGCAGAATTGCATGAAAGAACATGTAAAAACCATATGTGAAAACACTTAAAGAAGAAGCAACATAAAAGAGACCATAAATACAATGCACAAAAAGATTGATAACAAATTTCGTCTAGTGTGGACTATGTCTTTGGGCCTTGATTCAATAATGGGGAGGCATCTTCATTCATCTCAGCTAAAATGAAAATGAGTACATGGAAAAATACATCATTATACCTCCAATTACGAGGATGACCTAAAAATGGGCTGCTCAAATGCAAAAATAGATTGCACCAATGAAATCGCTGCGAGATTCAAGTTGAAATGAGTAGAAACTCAACTATATTCTACCTCTATCAACTCTGGACCCCATTAGAATATTTATATTCCACACCAAAATATTTGCAAGAATTTTCCTCTTAGAATCATGCACCCTCTTGGTTCCACGCGTAGAGTTCCAAAATTTGAGTTCCATTCGTCACGATGTCACACTGTTGAGTTCTATTGGCCTCCACTCACTTGCTCATGGCCCATGTTTGGATGAAAAAGGTGGTTTTTTATAACACTGCACTGAAAAACTTAACAAAGTCCCACTAGTTGGTGGGTTGGTTACTGGTGATGTTTACAGAGTGTTGACCCCATCAGGGGTCATAGGTTCAAAACCCTGTGTGACCCATTTTAATATACAAAAACAAAACATATATCCTTCACGGTTGGGAATTCGTTGCAACCACCCGTCGTGCATTTTTTTGACTGCCATATATTTTTAACACTTGTTATATCTATTTATGATCATAATTTTTTATAATTTATTAAATCATCTTCTATTTCTAACAGTTCTAACCACCAATTCAAACATTGTAACTATCATTAGTTGTTAATTGTCAGTTGTAACCATTATATGGTATAAAAATATATGTTATACATATTTCAAACAGAACCACTGAGCCACTAATTCCAAACAATATGTCGAATGGGTTAAGGCCCATTTGGCTGCTCACTGGGTGCTACATGGCACCATCTAATTGGGCCATGTGGTACCATCTAATTGGGACATGTGGCCCCATCTTATTAGGCACCTAATCGCTACCAAGTTTGGAGGGGTGCTACCAGATTTAGCAGTTCCACCAATTTTAGTGATGTCGCTAATTGTATTTGGAGGTCTTCCATATTTAGCCCAACTAATGCCAAATTTGGTCGGACCACCAACTTTGGTTCTAGTCCAAATTTATCTGGTGCTTTGCTAAATTCTGTCTTTTAGCCAAGTTTGACCTGAACGTTGACTAAGTGTAACTTTCACATATGAGCTCAGATTGAGGCACCATTGGTGTCGTTGGAAAGCTTGTGATGAGCTATTCGATCTAGTTCTAGTCTCGATGAGGTTCAAGAATGTTATTTTTGAGCCATTAGGGATCCTCCTGAGTTATTCCTCCCCACTGAAGGACTTTTGGTCCTCCAAAAGTACAAACAATACTACAATCTTGATCTACATAAAAATGTCTCTAATAGGCCACCTTTCCTTACCTTCACATTTGTACTTCAGAACTAGGAATGTTGAAGCCGAAACATGTATCCATATGCAAATATGTAGCTTCTAATACATGTCCAACTTGCAATTTACCAAAAAATACCACACTTGCCAAGATTTTTCAAAACACTCATGGTCAAGTTTTACAACAAAACCCATACCCTTTTCTATTGAACTAAAGGAAAAAATATCACCATGTTGCATTCATAAGTGATGTTATACACTTCATCACTTTTACAAGTTTTTTAAAAAGAAACATGTGATTTACAATGTGGCCATACTCAACTACTTAAAAATGCTACCCATCTCTTACCTAACCAAGCTAATGGGCTCTCTTCCTACAACTGGATTCCTTGTTGAACTGCTTCATCGGTTGGTTCTTTTGCAGGTGCTTTCATAGCTCCTTGTAGAAATTTCTGTTCCCAACCTCGGTTTTCAGTTTCTCCTTATCTCTCCCATAAAGTTAAATGCCCATTCCCATAGCCATACATTCAACAAGCTGGAAAAACAAATATTTTCTGAAAACACAAATTCTGGAAATTTTACAGTGCTGAAATGCAGAAATAAAAACTTAGAAAAATAAATAAGCCACACACAGAAAATAGACACGCTGATTTTTGGTCAATATGACCTTGGAAAAACCCCTTACAACTCATGGGGAAAACCAGTTCGAAAGCTCTTCTTATTTCTGATATATAGCTTTTACAATGAGAGAGAAATACTCATAAAATTTCAGCAAGTAAAAAAATACAACTTATCTCGTTTTCCGTGCTTAACCACCACCTCGGAAAATGTACAAACAGCAAAAAAGAAAACAACAATAAATGTCGTACGGTCTCCCTCGTTTTTCATGCCCAGAAATACAACAATAAATGTTGCTGTACGACCTCCTCTTTTTGCATGCAGAACATCAATAAATGCTGCTGTACGACCTCCCTTGAAAGCATGCAGACAATAATAAATGTTGCTATACGGAAACTGCCTCGATTTCTATGCACAACAACAACAACAGGCTGTACGGATTGCCTCGAAATCTGTGCCACAAAAACATCAACTTCCCTCCCTCGAAATCTGTGCCAGAAACTATACGACTGCCTAGGAATGCGTACCCAAAGCTGCTGTATGAAAACTGCCTTGAAAAACATGCCAAAGCTGTCTTGAACTGTGTGCCAACTCTGCTGTACGGATTTCCTGAAATGTTGCCTCGTTATGCGTGCCAAGGTTCTGTTCTCCTTCTCCTCACTGCTTAGAAATCTCATTTGCTCTCTTCTTGTCCTTCTCTCAATCTTCTCATGAAAGAATGAATGATCTTTTCTCTCCTTTTCCTACTTTAACCTAACCCTAAGTGTTCCTCACCACACCCATCTTGTCTCTGAAGTAGACATGCTTGCTTCGTGGTAAGGCTTTGGTAAGAATATCTGCAACCTGCTCATCAGTGGGAATATACTCAAGCTTCACAGCTCCCTTCTGAACATAGTCTTTGATGAAATGATATTTGATCCCGATATGCTTTGACCTGTCATGAAGTACTGGATTCTCTGTGAGTTTAATGCAACTCTGATTATCACAGTAAATCACTGAAGGTCTCAACGGTTGACCAAATAAGCCAAACTACATCTTGCGAAGCCATATGGCCTCACAACTAGCTAGACTGGTTGCCATGTACTCTGCTTCTTCTGAATTCAATGCTACTGACTGCTACTTTCGGCTGAAACATGACACCACTATCGAACCCAACCCAAAACAACACCCTAAAGTGTTCTTCCTATTAGAAGCACAACCTGCCCAATCAGAATCAGTGTAACTTGCCAATCTCACTCCATCTCCCTGCTTATAATCTAGACCATAATCCACTGTCCCCTGCAAGTACCGCAAAATGTGTTTTGCAGCAACCCAGTGCACCCTCTTGGGCTCACACATGAACTGGCTCATCATGTTGAATGAAAAACATATATATGGTATGGTGTTGACCAAATACATCAAGGAACCAATCAGCTGTCTATACAATGTGGGATCCACCAACTCGGAATCTGAAGCATGAAGCTTCTTCCAGTTGGTGATCATGGGTGTCGACATGGGTCTACAGGGTCTACAATCCTCCATGTGGAATCTTCCAAGGATGTCCACAATATACTTCCCCTGTCCCAGGAAGAAATGCCCCTCCTCCTGCCACACCTCCAAACCCAAAAAGTAATGCATCAAGTCAATGTCCTTCATCTTGAACTCTGATGCAAGATCTCTCTTGTAGCTCTCTACGAGTCTCTTTGCACCCGTAATGACCAAGTCATCCACATACAACACCAGAATGAGAGGCTCCTCACCTATCACAATAAAGTATAGGTTCGGATCTGCATCACTCTTTGTGAAACCCATCTCCTGCAAGTAAGTATCAATCCTGGAGTACCAAGCTTTGGGAGCTTGCTTAAGGCCATAAAGGGCCTTCTTCAGTCTGCACACATGGGACTCCTTCCCATGCACCTCAAAGCCCCGTGGTTGCTCAATGTACACCTCCCACTGTATGAAGCCATTGATAAATGTGGTCTTCACATCCATCTAGTGGATCTTCCAACCCATCTTTGCTGCTATCGATATGATGGAGCGAATTGAAGTATATCAAGCCACGGGAGCGAAGGTCTCCTCATAATCTACTCCCTCTACCTAGGAGAACCCTCTAGCCACAAACCTTGCCTTGAATTTCTCAATGCTGTCATCTGCAACATGCTTTACCTTGTAAAGCCATCTATAAGTAACCATGGATTTGCCCTCAGGCCTCGCACCACCTCCCAAACATCATTCTTCATGATAGAAGAATACTCCTCATGCATGGCCTCTCTCCAGACCTGCTGGCTAGCTGCCTCCTCATAGCTAGAAGGCTCAGAGTCAATGATGTTGGAAACCATTTCCATATAGCTACAAAACCTCTCAGGTGGTCTGCTCTCTCTAACCGGTCTCTTTGGCCCAGCAACAGATGTGGCCTCTCTCAAGGTATCCTGGAGCCACTTGGGTTTCCTCTTCCTTGAGCACACTTCTCCCACCAGAGAATGAAACTCATCATCCTCCTTAAGAGCCTGAACTCCTGATTGTCTGTCTGTTGTCCTCCTACCTGAACCTGAACCTATAGATGCTGAAGTACGATGTGAACTACCCATCAGTGGACTCCCTAGTGAACTGCTCTGCATGCTGCCCGAAGCACCACCCCTCTAACTCTGCGAGCCACTGCTCACTGATGGACCTGACACTGTAATCGATGTACCTCCTGATCCCTACCCATTGGATCCCTGTGACTGACTCAACTACTCCTGAGGGTTTGGATGATCCATATACTCTAACTTCCATGACCTCCTGAAAGCCCTGTCCTCCTCGAACTTCACATCCCTCCTGACAACAACTCTCCTCTGTGCAGGAATATAAATCCGAAAGGCTTTCGAGGTTTCACTGTAGCCCACAAAGATACCCTTCTTTGTGGTGGGCTCCAGCTTGGTCCTCTTCTCCTTGGGTACGTAGGAGTATGCAATACACCCAAAAATACAAAAATGACCAACGTTAGGCTTCTTCCCAGAAAAATCCTCCTCCGGAGTCACATGCCCCAAGGCATGATGTAGACTCCTGTTCTGCAAATATACAACAGTGTTGCACGCCTCTGCCCACAAAAACAATGGTAACCCCTGATCATGTAACATGGATTTGGCAGACCCAACGATGGATCTGTTCTTCCTCTCTGCAACCTTATTCTGCTGGGGGTTGTAGGGAACTGTTAACTTCTTCCTAATGCCTGCCTCCGCACAATAATCAACAAACTCTCCAAGGGTGTACTCACCTCCATTTTCTGACCTCAGGGACTTGATCTTTCAACCTGTCTGAGTCTCCACAAGAACTCTGAACTCCTGAAACCGCTTGAAGACCTCACTCTTGGTCTTCAAGAAATAAATCCAGGTCCTACTAGAGTGATCATTAATGAATAAAACATAACACTCACATCCACTCAAGGAAACATGAGACATCCGACCGCTCACATCAGAATGAATGGAATCAAGTATCCCAGTCGATCTGCTGTCACTATTGGGAAAAGGGGATTCAGAAAACTTGCCCATAGCACATCCTCTGCATGTATCAATGTGATCAGTACTGAAATCTGGCACACCTGTAGTGATCTCCCGCAATGTCTTCAAGGCTTTATGATACATGTGCCCCATCCTGTGGTGCCAAATATCGCACTGCTCTGAACTGCTAGCTATGCTGCCGGTACTACTGCTCATTTCCAAAAGGGGTTGAAATGCAAACTTGTATACTTGTGCATGGCATACACCAATCAGTCTAGCTGACGCAGCTGGAGCACCCCTGGGATATATAAGCACCTGTCCTCCACTGAACAATATCTCATATCCTCTGTCCTCCAATGCCGAGACGAATATGAGGTTCTTCCTCATCTTTGGCACATATAGAACATCTGACACTCTCAAGGGAGGTTTGGGTTCCCTATCAAATGTCAATGTCCCCACACCGACTACTCTAACAATGCTGTCATCTCCGAGTACTACCTCTATATTAGTGCCACTCTCTGAAATCTCTAAGAAGTACTCACGGATTCCTGTCATATTATGTGAGGCCCCACTGTCAACATACTAGATACCTGAAGATGCTCTACTAGTGGAGGGAAATTCACACTCCCTCTCAACCTCTGTGGTAGGTGATCCTGCACTAGTGGAATCGCAAGAAATGAACCCAAATTCCCAGTCAAAGTTATCCAAAAAGTCCTCTATCTTTGATGATGCTGCCATGTTCCGGTTCTTCCCATTCTTCTTCTTATCTGGACACAAAACTGCATAGTGTCCCATCCTTTGACAATTGCAACACTTCACCTTGGAATAGTCCTTCTGCGTGTTCCCCTGTTTACCTTTACCTTTGCCTTTGCCCCCACCAACACTTGTGGAAGCTTGCTTCTTTCCCTTGCCTTTCTTGCCTCCTGCTAACAGTGCTACATCCTCATCTTGCTCAACAGGTTTGGCTGCCCCAAGCTAGCTCTTTCTGATTTCATTCTATATGCAATCATCCTATAACCTCTCCCAAGTGGCAAGGGTCTCACGTGCACAAACCCCATCAGCAAAGTTTAGCCATGAAATGGGAAGGCCATTCACTACAATACACACCAACTCAATGGGTGGAATGACCTCTCCAACTACTGCTAACGCATCTCTCACATTAGTGATATTTGTGAGATATCCAGTAGCACTATCAGTGTTAGCCATCTTAATGGTCTTTAGCTTCTCCCTTAGGAACATTTTCCTGTTCTCATTGGTACTCTGGTAGAGATTGGTCAAGGCTGTCCACATCTCATGAGAAAATCTCTTTCCTCTCCTATGAGGAATTACGTGGTCTTTAATACCATCCAGAATTAGTCTCTTTCCCTTGTTATTCTTTTTGTTTAATTCTGCCAACTGAACAACATCAGTAGGCACATTCACAGGGCATTTTTGGGTATGCACCATTATACCCCAGACTTCTGCCTCATCAAAGATGCTCTGCATTCTTTCCTTCCATACATTGTAGTTACTATTCCCATCCAACCTATCCTCCATCCTCAAGCCCAAAGACATGCTTGCTGTCCTAATAAACTGAAAATGACACTACTGTAGTAAAGGTTCTGATTTCTGTGTAAAATCAGCTTGCTGTAAATTTTCTCTTTGCTGTCCCAAACTGCACTTTTTAGCAAACTAGCTTCGATACCATGTAGAAATTTATGTTCCCAACCTCGGTTTTCAGTTTCTCCTTATCTCTCCCATAAAGTTAAATTCCCATTTCCATAGCCATACATTCAACAAGCTGGAAAAATAAATATTTTCTGAAAACAAAAATTCTGGAAATTTCACAGTGCTGAAATGCAAAAATAAAAACTCAGAAAAATAAATCAGCCACACACAGAAAATAGACACGCTGATTTTTTGTCAATATGACTTTGGAAAAACCCCCTACAACTCTTGGGGAAAACCATTTCGAAATATCTTCTTATTTCTAATAAATAACTTTTACAGTGAGAGAGAATACTCAGAAAATTTTAGCAAGTAAACAAATACAACTTATCTCATTTTCCGTGCTTAACCACCGCCTCGGAAAATGTACAAAAAAAAAAAAAAAAAAAAAAATGTTGTATGGTCTCCCTCATTTTTCATGCCCAGAAATACAACAATAAATGTTGCTGTATGACCTCCTCTTTTTACGTGCAGAACATTAATAAATGCTGATGTACGACCTCCTTGGAAAGAATGCAGACAATAATAAATGTTGTTGTACAGAAACTTCCTTGATTTCTGTGCATAACAACAACAATAGGCTGTACGGCCTGCCTCGAAGTTCATGCCACAAAACAACAACTTCCCTCCCTCGAAATCTGTGCCAGAAACTATATGTCTGCCTAGTAATGCGTACCCAAAGCTGTTGTACGAAAACTTCCTTGAAAAATGTGCCAAAGATGCATTGAACTGTGTGCCAACTATGTTGTATGGATTTTCTGAAGTGCTACCTCGGTATGCGTGCCAAGGTTATGTTCTCCTTCTCCTCACTACTCAGAAATCTCATTTTCTCTCTTCTTCTTCTTCTCTCAATTTGCCCATGAAAGAATTAATGATATTTTCTCTCCTTTTCGTCCTTTAACCTAACCCTAAGTGACTTTTGGGGAATCCCCAAATCCAATGGCTGAGATAGCTTTAGATCTAGGGTCGTGATTAAATGCTCATTTAAATCTCACTTTCTATTTTTTAATTCACCCCACTTTAATAAAGACCCACTTAATCATTTATTTCCAAAGTCACTTTTCACTTTCTAATTTCACATTGACTTTATTAAAGTCACTTTAAAATTAGAATTAGTAACTTTATCACTTAAAGTCACTTTTAAATTAGATTTGACTTTATAAATTTATAAAGTCATTTAGGAGAAAAATTAAATTCTTTTGGACACTTTTCCCTTGGCCAAAGATCAAAGCCCTAGGGAACCACTGATCTGGATTTATGCAGGAACGCAACAGAATAAACACATAACCATAAATACAGAGATGCAGCGGAAATAACACTTCATTTCATTAATATCAAAGAACTGAAATTTGCTTACAGACAGAATGGAAATAAAACTAGGTAGGGCACTGGTAGCTATCTCTGAGAAGAGATGTGGTGGCTACAGGCCTCTGAACTGCGTTACAATGAGGCTCGAGGGCCTATTTATTATTGAGAAACAATGGAGAACCCTAAGCATCCCAAAAACCTAACCCTAGGAGATGAAGTGCCAAAAATATGGGCCTCGTTTGGGTAAATTGGTGTTTCAACTTCCCAGGGACGTAACTTTGGCATACTATCTCCGTTTGACGCACATGATACATCATTAGAAAGCTCTATCCGAGGACTACAAATTTTGGGATGAATTTGACTAATTTGATGATCAAATTCGCTGGTGCTTTGATACCCAAAAAACGTTATTTAGGGCCTCAAAACGGCTCCGGAAGTTCAGGACCCGAAAAACTGCTAAAAATAGTAAGTTATGCTGAGACAATGGTGGGGGGCCAAGTGGAATAGGTGGGTGGCCACCAATATCCACCTGGATCATTCCCCCCCCCCTTAGGAAGCAATGGTCCCCATTGCGTTAAGTTCCTCCATGAGATGAGGAAATTTCTGCTGAACTTGGTCCCTGGTGAACCACTTTCTCGGTGCGGTGAGTTGGCTATTACAACCCGACACAGCTGGATATTCTTCAGCAGTGTTACATCGTGTATTTCCATGATACACCGTGGTATCGTTCCATGCAAGCCCCGGGCATAACTCTCATGGCAGTGAGTACATCTCACAATGTCCGAAGTGTCCAAATAGAGGTGGAAAGTAAGGACGAAGGCGATCCACATTGAAGACTGGGTGCAGACCAAGGAATGGTGGAATACTAAGCTCGAAGGCATTGTTACCTACAGCCTTGGTGATGGTGTACGGCCCGTATCGGAGCAGGCGAAGCTTGCGTGAGGTCCAGTGAGGCGCTCCTTCTGCAAATGCAGCCATACTTTGTCGCCCACCTGGAAGTTGTGTGGCACCCGGTGTTGATCATGGCGCTGCTTGTACTTCGCATTGGCTCTGTCCAATATATCATGAACCTGTTGGCGGATGTGTTGAATGCACTCGATGAAGCTACTTGCTTTTTCAACTTCAGACTGGACGTGCGCTGAATCGGCCTGAGCAGCTGCAAATGGCATGGCTACGTCAATGGGACATAGTGGCTGGAATCCCAAGCCCACCTGAAAGGGGCTATGGCCAATTGAACTGTGGAGAGCCCGGTTATAACTGTGTTGTACATAAGGGAGGCTCTCGTCCCATGTGCGTGGATGCTTTGAGTTGTACATGCGCAGAATGTGTACAATCATTCTGTTGACGACCTCTGTCTGGCCATCTGTTTGGGGATGGAAGGCTGTGGACTTGGTGAGCTTTGTGTCCAACATTGACCAGAGGCTGGACCAAAATGTGCTGAGGAACCTGCTATCTCGATCTGATATGATAGACTGTGGGATCCCAAAGTGCACCCATACTCGTTCAAAGAAGAGTTTAGCAGTAGCTTCTGTTGTGATATTCTTCTTACAGGCCGCCATAATGGCCATCTTCGAGAATCTGTCAACGACCACGAAAACACGGTCATTGCCATTCTTAGTAGAGGGTAGGCCCGACATGTAATCCATGGAGATGGATTCCCACGGTCGACTAGGGGTAGGTAGTGGAGTATATAGGCCTTGCTTCTTGATGGTCGGTTTGGCAATGGCACAAGCAGTGCAGGATCTGATGTGCTTCTCGACATCCTTTCGAAGGTTCGACCAATAGAAATACTTCTGCAGGATTGCTACTGTTTTCTCGACCCCGAAATGCCTAGCGACTCGACTGTAGTGTGCTTCCCATATCATCTTGGCACGCTCGCTTGAAGGAACACAAAGGTGTCCCATGTGACATAAAAGTGCATCTTGGGGGTGAAAATTTGGAACTTGCGTACCCCCCAAGAGTGCCTTGTAAGTGTGGGTGAATTTTGGGTCACTCTCATAGAGAAGCGGCCAATCAGAAGTCTCGTTCCCACAAGAGTTGAGCACAGTGGTGAGCGCCACGATCGGTGGTCGGCTAAGGCAGTCTGCAACATGATTGGTGCTACCCTTCTTGTACTTGATGTTCAAATGAAACTGTTGCGGATATGTGGACCACTTCTGATGGCGATCATTCTGCAACTTCCCTTGTGTCTGTATGAACTGCAGGGGCCGGTGGTCTGTGTGGATGATTGTTTCCTTCCCCAAAATGTAATGCTTCCATTGTCGACAGGCTTGCACAATAGAATACATTTCTTTGTCATAGGTGGGATACTTGCGAACTGTCTCAGACAATGTCTCACTGTGATATGCCACTGGATGTCCCTGTTGAGTAAGAACTACCCCAATAGCATAGTCAGAGGCATCTGTCTCGATCTCAAACGACTGCTGCAAGTCTGGTAAGGTGAGCACTGGGGCAGAACAGAGGCGATTTTTCAATTCTTTGAACGCCTTCTGTTGAGGTTCCGACCAAAAGAATTTTGCTCTTGCTCCTCCTTTGGTGACTTGACTCAAGGGCCAAGTGATATGAGAGAATCCCAACACGAATCTACGGTAGAAATTAGCAAGACCCAGAAAGCTGCGAAGCTCTGTTATAGTAGTCGAGGCTGGCCAATCCCGAATGACTTGGATCTTGGCTGGATCCACATGCACCCCCCTTTCATCAATAATGTATCCCAGATATTGAACCTGGGTCATGCCAAAAGTGCACTTCTCCAAATTGGCACACAACTTGTGTTGCCGCGGTGTTTGGAGGACTTGTCGGATGTGGTGAAGGTGCTCTTCCCAAGTCTGGCTGAAGATCAGAATGTCATCCAAGTACACCACTACAAATGAGTTGGTGAATGGCCGCAAGATGTCATCCATCATCCTCATGAAGGTGGCGGGAGCATTCGTCAACCCAAAAGGCATGACCAGCCATTTGAAAAGGCCTTCCTTGGCTTTGAAGGTCGTCTTCCACACATCGGAGGGTTCAATTGGTACCTGGTGATACCCAGACTTCAGGTCAATCTTGCTGAAATATTTTGCACCTTTGAGTTGGTCCAGAAGGTCATCAATCCCTGGGATTGGGTACCTATTCCGGACAATGATCTTGTTCAGCGCCCGATAGTCAATACAGAGTCTCCACGTCCCATCCTTCTTCTGTACCAACACGATCGGGCTCCCACAGGGCGATGAACTTGGTCTGATGTGACCTTTCTGCAACAGCTCTTGAATCTGCCTCTTGATTTCATCATTTTCCAGAACAGAGCGTCGATAGATCGGTCCATTGGGTAGTGGCGCACCTGGGGTCGGATCAATCGGGTGCTTGACCTGGCAGTGCAGAGGAACCCCTGTGGGTGAGGTGAAGATGTCCCCGTACTCCTCCACGACCTTATCCATTTGTTGTTGTCGTGCAGAGGGGCCCTGTCTGGAGGTCGTGGCCACAGTCTTCTTCTTGCCCTGGGGGCGGATCATCAGGAAAACGAATTTCCTGGTTTGGGAAATGAGCTTACTACATTGTTTTGCAGTAACCAAAGAGATAGTCGTAGGTGGTGGTACCTCTGGTATCCTGTACAACTTATTTCCCAAAGTAATAATAACAGCACGAGGTCGAGACTCATACACAGCATGACGCTTCCACAAGTATGGTTGTCCTAATAATACATCAGAAACATCAATAGGAGCAACGTCACATAATACCTCATCCGCAAAGGGCTTGATGCTATAGGGAAGGCGGCACTGCTGGCTGACGCGGAGATCTCGTCCTTGGTGAAGCCACCCGATGGTGTATGGATGTGGGTGAGCTGTGGTCGGCAAGCCCAACCGCTTCACGGCGTCTGCTGAAATGGGGTTCTTTTGGCTCCCATTGTCGACAATGAACTGTACAGGGGAGCCCTTTACCCACATCTG
Organism: Pinus albicaulis; assembly: GCA_034641835.2. NCBI lineage: Eukaryota > Viridiplantae > Streptophyta > Pinopsida > Pinales > Pinaceae > Pinus > Pinus albicaulis. The sequence goes on along the minus strand of CM076576.1, from coordinate 905,403,153 downwards.
GGAGTGGAAGAGACGTTCCTCCTCCTCTGGATCTTCCGGTTCCTCCTTCTGGACCTTTGTAGTGGCAACAGTGGCGTTGGGCTCCGCGTCAATAATATGTTTCCCTTTTTCATTCCCCTTTTCAGGTTCTGATTCGGAGTCGGAGCATGCATCTGACTCAGAAGCCCTCATCTCGGCCACTAGCGACTGCTTGGCCCGACACTCACTTGTGTTGTGAGTGGAGCTCTTATGGAACTCACACCACTTTCCCGTGTCCTTCTTTGGCTTTACGGTGTTGTTCTTTTATTGTGGCTTTGACGGGTTGTCTTTAGCCGCCATGCCTTGGCTCTGTCCTTTGTTCTGCGGTTTGGAAGCACCTTTTCCTTGCTTTTGATTCGCAGATCCAAAGTCTCGCTTCTTCTGTTTGAATTTCTGCTCAATCTTGGCAGCATACCGGTATGCCGTACCAAGCGAGGAGATTTCGAGGAACTCCATTTCCTCCTGAATGTATCTGTGCAGATAGCTGCGATACTTTAGCACCAAATGTTTCTCTGAATCTTTGATACCCAACTTTGTGCGCAGGGTATGGAACAGATTCGTCAGCTCATGCACATCTTGATCCCTTTGTTGTCGCAGCGTGGTCCATTGTATGTACTTGTTCTCATAGCTCCCCACGGGATAGTACTGTTCCTTGACGGCGTCTCGGAAAGAATTCCAAGTTGGTACGGCTGAGAACAGAGAGGGTTCTGTCTGGTCCTTGTTCTCACGGTAGGTTTCCCACCAGTCCTTAACATGGGGGGTAGCTTTGAGGAGTGCAAAAATAATCTTCTCCCGGTCTGAAAAGTCATGAACAGAGAAATATCCTTCTAATAGATCCAACCATCTATCTACGGCATCTGCGTCTATTTGACCCTCAAATATGGGAATGTCAAAATTTACTTGTACCTTAAAGGGAGTCGCAACTCCAGAGTGGCTACTGGATGCAGATGCGCCGCCGGTGGGCAGCCGTTGAAGGATCTGAGCAAAGCTATCCATCATCGCGTTCCTATGTTTTTCGAGGGCCTCCTTGAGCAATATTTTGATAGGATCTCTTGCTCGCTCATCTTTCTTTTCTTCCCCCTTGGGCGTCCATCGGGGTTTGCGAGGCTGATCTTGCAAAGGTTCCACCAGATTGAGCCCTAACTCCTTATACCCCGACCTCGTTGGGGACATGCAAAGAAGGATCGAGAAAAAAGCGGACCGCTCTGAATGCTGTGATCCGGTTTATGTGGGAACGCAGCAAGAATAAACACGCAACCATAAATATAGAATGCGATGGAAATAACACTTCATTTCATTAATATCAAAGAAGCTGAAAATTTTCTTACGAACGGAGACTGGAAATAAAACTGGTGAGGGCAACGGCCATTTTATCTGCGAAGAAGATGTGGCGGCCTCTGAGAGCCTGCGAGCTGCGTTACGATGAGGGCTCGAGGGCCTATTTATTATTGAGAAACAATGGAGAACCCTAAACATCCCAAAAACCTAACCCTAGGAGATGAAGCGCCAAAACTATGGGCCCCGTTTGGGTAAATTGGTGTTTCAACTTCCCAGGGACGTAACTTTGGCATTCCGTTTGACGCACATGATACATCATTAGAAAGCTCTATCCGAGGACTACAGCTTTCGGGATGAATTTGACGAATTTGATGATCAAATTCGCTTGTGCTTTGATACCCAAAAAACGTCGTTTAGGGCCTCAAAACGGCTCCGGAAGTTCAGGACCCGAAAAACTGCTAAAAATAGTAAGTTATGCCTAAACTGAAAAACTGAAAGAGACAATGGTGGGGGACCAAGTGGAATAGGTGGGTGGCCACCAATATCCACCTGGATCAACCACCTGTCCTCCGGTAACCAAATTTCAACACTCCTCGTATTTATTTGGGCATGGCTCTAGATGGAGCTTCCAACATGTGACTTTTTGATGTCCACCCTATTGCAATGGCTCTTCTTCCTTCATACTTTATTGACCTGCTTCCTTAAATGGTTGTATTTGGTGCAACTTTGGGGAGGCAAGCTTCACTTAGTTCTTAATTTGAAATGCTCACTATCACTGGAATGTTGTGATGTGCTTTCAACATCCTACACTTACTTAAAATTATCAGTTAAAGACTCTCCTGTCTCAGTGGGTTTGAAGTGTCTTTAATTGGTGATCTTAGAGAATGTCCCATATTCCTTTCTAACATAGCCTAGTCCTGCATATCAAGGTATTTCCACCACTTGGATGGGATTCACAATGCCCTGGCCATTAATTCATAGACCCTTTCCTTCATATCCCATATTCTTCATTAGCTTCGAACCAATACTTGTAGTGTACTTTTCAAATGCACCAAAATCATCATCATAATGAGAACATGAAACTGAATAATCATTGACACTGTTTACCTCAGTTGTCGATTCTAAAGCTAGTGATGATGGCTTCATCGAGCCTTTGTTTCACTTCAAATTTTACAAGGCCTTTTCTATGGCTCGTAGCTGAATTTTCCATCCCTGCTTCTCTGCTTTTGCTTCTCATAGAAGTCTTCTTAATTCAACATTCTCTACTTGAATACTTTGGTTGATCTCCTCAAGTTCTTTGAGTCATGCACCCTTTGTTTCTCTTCTCATCTTTGGTGCAACACCTGCTACAATTAAAACCCAATTCAATTGGTCCATCACTTGTAATCCCAACAACTGCGATCTTCATCTCATCTCCTGAATTAGAACCTAGGTCAATTGTTCCAACACCTGTAATCCCAATAACTATGACCTTCATCGCATCATTTGAATAAGATCCAAGGTATTGTTGCACTATAGAAATCTTCTTCTGCTTCCCTTTTCCACCATACTTCTTTGGCTTCAATAATGGATTCAATTTCTAGCAATTCTTCTCATCGTGCCATTCTTTCTCGTAATGAGTGCAAGAGGGATTCTCCTCCTTTTTCTTTGTTGTCATTGTCTTCTTTGCATTGTTTTTGTGTTCATAATTTCCCCTAGTTTCAAGGTGAATGGATATCACAGTAGCCGCATCAAGGGTAGTGGGTTCAAATAACAATAATGAATGCCAAGGATAATTATATAAAGAGCCAATATATTTCATCAAAGTATTAGCTGAATCTAAAGGAATGCCCAATTCCAAGCTTTCTTCTTAAATTCCTTTGTGAAAATTCGAACATTTTGACCTTTGCTTCATCTCAAATGTTTCCATTCTATCATGAAGTTCTGCCGACATCTCGATGGATAAAATTGTCCTTTTATTTCAAAAGCAAATTCATACCAAGAATAAAGGAATTTTCCCATATGCTTGCTACCTTTCTAAAGCTTATTCTCCCACCATATAAGAGTTATGCCTCCCAATTGAAGAGATGCTAACTAGATCTTTGCCTCATCCTCTTCGATCTGTTATATTCTGCAATATACTTCAATATGTCTAATCCAATTTCTTAGCTTTTATATAGTAGATTCTCCATTAAAAATGGGAAAATAAAATTTTACAACTAACTTAGAAGATATTTTTTTAGAAGAATTTATATGTTGATTAGTATAATGATGAGAAGAAGATGAAGAAGTAGAACACTCAATAAAATATGGAGATGGAGGTTCAATAGGTTCTCCTCCATTTCCTTGATTTATCGAATCATTGTCCTCTCCTTTCTCTTTCTTCTCCTTTTCCTTCTTTGCCAATTTCTTCTCATAATCTGTAAACAATTTGTCTACCTTATTTTCCATTTTGTAGAAATCTTCATGGAAAACTTGTTCATTTTTGGTACGAGCATAATCATATACCATTTTCCTTCTTCGTGTTGCAAATCCAATCTCTGGGTCAGAAGACTTAATTTTTACTTCATCTTTTTTGAGTTTGGCCTTGGTTATCACTCACACTCACAGTTTACATCAACAAAATGACTGCTCTGATACCAAACTTGATGTCGGTTGATGTTAGCAAAATTGCATGAAAGAGCATTTAAAAACCATTTGTGCAAACACTTAAAGAAGAAGCAACATAAAGGAGACCATAAAGACAATGCACAAAAAAGTTTGATAACGAAGTTGATCTAGTGTGGACTATGTCTCTGGGCCTTGCTTCAATACCGAGGAGGCCTCTTCATTTATATTAGATAAAATGAAAATGAGTACATGGAAGAATGCATCATTGTACCTTTGATTCAAAGGATTACCTGAAAATGGGCTACTCAGATGAAAAACCAGAGTGCAATAGTGAAATCATGGTGGAATTCTGGTTAAAATGAGTATAAACTCGACTATATTATGCCTATGTCAACTCTGGACCCCCCCAAAGAATATTCATATTCTAAAACAAAATCTTTGCATGAATATTTTTGGAATATTCTGCTAGAATATTCCTCCTTGAACCACACACCCTCCTAGTTCCACACGCAGAGTTCTAGAATCTAAGTTTCATCCATCACGGTTCCGTACTACTGAGTTATGTTGGCCTCCACTTGGTCACTCACAACCCTCATTTGGATGAAAAAAGTGGCTTTTTATTACATTGTGCTAACGATCTTACTGACGTTGTTTATAAGGCATTGACCCCGTCGGGGGTCATGGGTTCAAAACCCCACATGAACCATTTTAATATATAAAAACAAAACATATACCATTCCTGGTTGGGAATATGTTGCAATTGTTCGTCATGTATTTTGTTGACTACCATATATTTTTAACACTCGTTATAACTATTTGTGATTACCACTGTTTATAATATATTAAACATTCACCATTGCTAACTGTTTTGATCACTAAATCAAACATTGTAACCACTGTCGGTTATTAATTATTAACTGTAACCATTATGTGGTATAATAATATATATTATATATATTTCAAACAAAATTTTTGAATTGTAAATTCCAAACCATCTGCCGAATTGGGTTAATGCTCATTTGGTCACTCGCTGGGATCCATGTGGCACCAACTGATTGGGCCATGTGGCCCCATCCTATCGGGTTGCCTAAAATTTTCCAAGTTTGGCGGGGTGTTGTTATATTTGGTGGTTTCCCCAATTTTAGTGATGCCAATGATTTCATCTAGAGGTCCGCCATCTTTATCCCCATGCTGCCAAATTTGGTTGGACCGTCAACTTTGGTATTGGTCCAAATTTATATGGCACTTTGCTAAATTCTATCTTTTAGTCAAGTTTCACTAGAACTTTGAGTTAGCGTAACTTCTACACATGAGCTCAGATTGAGGTGTTGTTTGCACCATTGGAAATATTGTGATGAGATATTTGATGTGGTGCTAGTCTCGCTGAGATTTGAGGACTTTTGTTTTTGATCCATTAGGTATCCTCCTAGATCAGTATTTTGGACACATATTCCATGAACCATCCTTTTTAATAACCATCACCACTGCTGAAGAGAAAGTGCTATAGCTAGGTTGAATGATACTCGCTTCTAACATTTCTTAAACCATATGCTCAATCTCACTCTTTTGTACATGTGGATATCTATAAGGCCTAATGTTATGTGGTGGACTTCTAGGTTGCAAATGAATAACATGGTCATGATCTCGGGCAGGTGGAAGACCCTTGGGCATTTCTCCAAACACCTTAAAATGATTGTTGATAAATTTTTGGAGATCCACTAGAGCAGAGGATATATATGTTTGAACATATAACGATCACAATTGTGAAATTACACCTTGGACCCCTTTTTAGCAATTTTTTCATGTTATTAGAGCTTATCGCTTACTAGGTTTCCCTTCGATATCTCTGAGCTAAATTTCCTTCTGAAAAAAAATGTTGTGAAAATATCATGAAAATTAAGTGACACTATTCCCAATTATTGTAACCATTGGAAGCTCAATACAACATCAACACCACCCATTTGGATTCCAATCATGGGACTAACCAAAAAATACTCCCCTGTATTCAACATAATATTATGGTATTTTCCTGAACAATTATGGTATACCTCCATCTACAATCATCACTTGAAATTATGGTGCTAGATATATAAAGCAATTAAGAAGTTTTTTCAATTTGTAATTGACGAAGTTATGGGTACTACTTAAATCAATCAACCTTATTACCATTTTCTTTTTGATATATCATTTGATCTTGAGGATTTGTGGAGTAATGATGTCATCCAATGCATGACTAGAGATTGTTGTAGTTTCTTCTAGTTCTAGATATTGTGAAGTTTCCACTTATTCATCTTCACAATCTATGTAGAATGATGTCTTCTAGCTGCATTTATGCTCATTACTATACTTGCTTTCACAATTGAAACATAGTCCCTTTTCTCTTCTTTCATCCATTTGTTGAGGAGTCAACTTTGTTAGTTTAGAAAAGGGAGCATGATTTTCTTTATAATTATTAGTAACTAATTTTCTAGTGGCAAAATGTTACTTTCAATGTTCCTCGCCAAAACAAAAGACATGTTCTAGAGCTTTAGGTTCATAGAGATTCCACTCATGTTGGATGCTTTCCTTTATAATTCCCATAAATAGGCCCAACAAATTATCCTTTGAAATATTCTTTACTCTAAGATTCAACTTTTGGATTTTTTGAATGTGCTTTGTAACTGGACCTTTTTGTCAATGATTTACCAATTAACAGAAGAATGTATTACTCTCAATATCCCCATTATGTGCTATAAATTCCTCTGTAAAAATGGAGCAAGATATAACATTTTCTTTTTCTTTTTCTTTTCACAAAGCCATTGATATAATACATGTTGGTCATGATCTAAAACCATGGATTAAATATTTACCTTTTGTAAGGATACCAGTCGGTGTAGATCAAAGTATTGCTCCATTTGAAATATCCATGTTATATTACCATTACCACCAAACTTCCTCATATCGATCTTTGGAATGTAGTAGTTCCTTGGTGTTGACTTCAATCCTCGATGATGTGGACATTGGATTAAAAATCCATGATTGTGGTTCTGTGATTCAATATTTATGCTCTCCAATTGTGATAAATTGCTCCCCATATGAGATTGATTCTCAAACCGTGCTTCTCCTTATGTTCCTATTTTCCTTAGATTTCCACATCCCTTATAGCGAGATCTTTTAATAGGTTATTTAAAATTCTTTGATTTTTTCAATTATGAATTTTTGTATATCTTCCTTGACATTTTGCATTTCTTCCCTATTTTCATTCATCTTCTTTTCTATTTCTTCCTAGTTTTCCATTCATCTTATTTTGTATTCATTCCTTATTTTCATTCATCTTCTTTTCCATTTCTCTTTTAATATTTTCTTGAGAACCTCATATATCCTCATTTTTCAACACACTACCATCTATTTCATTAACTTTCTTCTCTAAGAGAGATAACCTAAATTCAAAGTGTTCACTTTCTTCATAAGTAAATGATGAGCCTTTAGTAGATTTAGTTGGTGTAGTAGCTTTCTTTGCATGCATGTTGGAAAATAATAATAGTACTCCTCTTTATCACAATTTCCAGTCACCCAAAGAAAGGATTCTCTAATCAATTTTTAGGTCACTAGTAATTTAAATACCTTAATTTCGATATGAATGGTTGAAGCTTTATTGATATATCTCTAATATTTGAGACCTTCTAGATCTAGAATTTTGTTTTGTAATACTCTAATGTGTAGTTTCTAAAATTCCACATGCGTGAATTAAATTCAATGTGCCAATCGAAAGTTATGGTAACTTTCCCAAAACTTTTTTATTTTTTGGCCGATTCCCATGGGAAAATTTGTATAGTGTGCCATGTGTCCAATTATTTAAATATAATTCTGAAACTTGTGCCTGAGGTACTTTTGTATGTCTTCTGAAAACTTTAAACATTTCACAATTTGAAAATTCCCATATAGGAAGATATAGAAAAAATACCAAGCTATCCTATTTAAAAATTATTTCAGGACTACAATGACCCACATTATTAAAATTGAACCAACTATTCCCCAAGATTTCTTCTTGATATTTTCCAAATTTCACTTTATGAAGCCTCACAAAAGAAAACGTTATTGCGAAAAATGTCAAACTCGCCTGCTTGAAGCAGATTTCTGGAGCATTAAATAAGCTTGATTTCCTTAGATAATATATCAAAAATTATAGCGAACCAAGATATGAAATTTAAAAAAAATGTGGACCAATGATATAAGGACCGAACCGGATCTTTTGGTTCAGACCGGTCTGACCGTTTTGAGACAAAAACCAGTTCGAACTGGTAACTTGAACCGTTTTTCCCAGTTAAGTACGGTAAAGCCACGTAGAACACAGTAAGTGGGGCCTGTTTTGCTTTTTTTCTTTTAATGTTTGTCTTAGCTAGGCACTAGCCCATAATATGTGCCTAATATTAAAGCATATGGCCCTACTGTTGCTATGCATTTCATTGTAATGTTAAATTATTAAAGTAAAAGGAGTCATCCTTTTACTTAATTTTTTAACATTACCATGAAATGACTAAGGATGTTTGAGAGTGGTTTTAACCTCGTTGTATTTCATATTGAGAAAGTAGAATTTTAGATCTCACTCAAAATCCAGCAGACTAAACAATTTTCCAGGATTTCTGGATTGGGGGGATGGCAATGCTACATTGGATTTAATCATGTATGAGGGTATGGAACTAGTATTTAATCATGAGTACCAATCCATCTATGTACCTTGATTTTAGTGACATTGATCGTTGAACTCCTGTATCATGAGCCTACTAAAAAAATACCCATCACAAAATCTTGACTTGACATACTATGGTTTTTCTATCTTATTCTAATGATTAGAGGGTGATATTGATAATGAAGATCCCAATATAGGCAATTATTTTGATGATATGTGGGTATTTGTTGTAGCATAATTTTTTTTGGATGTTAGAGGCCATGTGGAGCTTGTTTGCTAATGTATTTTTTAGTTGAGACTTGGATTGCACTTGGTACTATTTTGGTTATGTGCACCCTTACATGCTATATAAATGAGAAAATTTTTTATTTGTGTATAAATGGTTTGGATTCATATGGATGCACATGAATATATATGTTTTTCTTTAAAATTTGAATATCTTATGTGTTTTTAGTTGATTGATTTTTTGGTCCAGTTTTTTTACCGATTTCCGTACAGTTCCCAGTCCGGGGGGTCTATCAGTTCAATGACAGGTCCAGTTCCGATAACTATGATGTGGACCGTGATCTTTCCTTGTTGTGTTCCAAAATTCATAGTTTGAAACCTTATAGAAAAAAATTTATAATGAAAGTTTTGAACTGACCTGTTTGAGACTAATTTTAGGAACATTTAGAAACTCTAACTTCCTTAGAGAAAATCTCCAAAATATAGAGAAAAAAGACCTAAAATTTGAACTAGATGATGGGTCTACAAATTAGACTCAAATTAAGGCCCATCTAACATTTATTAGGCACATGAAGGATATATTAAACCTCTCCTTATACACTTAATAATGTTTTTTTAGCTTTAATATGTTCTTAGGAAGGTTTAGAGATAATTGCATATTATTTGCCTAATATTATTTATTTTTTCAGAATATTGAGAGAATATGGAGTAAATTCTAAATGAGATAATATAGGGACTTGCTCCCTACTACAGTATGGATCAAGATTGGATAATAAATGAACTAAATATCATGAAATTATTGACAAATTTTGGAGAGTCCACTGATTGAGAAAATTTAGGAATGTGTTCCTATTATTTAATGCAAAGTCTAGACAACGCCCAAGTCCAGTGACAAACACACAAAGGAAGGCCACAAGAAAATAATGGCTCAAATTTGAGCAGGGCAGGAGAACGCCTGCTCTGATACCATGTTAAACACACACGGAATACACATAGTAAAACACAAGGAATACACATGTCACAATACAACGAATAAACAATACACATGACACAATACAACATGTACAAATCAATAGTACTGCACATCTAGAGACCACATTGTCTCTACCAAGAAACCTTTCCTCTAGTGTCTTTCCCAGGCCTTACTACATGCATCCACAACCCAAGTCCTGGGTATGTGACTCTTTCCACTATCCATTTTTGTCCCAACATGTCGCAGATCATACTGCTTTCATTTCGTTGCTGTATCCTTCATCATTTCCTATCCATAACATAAACATACACATAGTTAGAAGCACATAATATAAAAATCATATCCACATGATATTGGACTCATAGGCCTTTTAGGGCTATTTTCCCTCTTGTTTCCTCATAAAACTAGGAATATTTTCATGCCATTCACTTGTATAAAGCAATCATTCTTCCACAAGAATGATCATTAATGACCTCGTCAAAAAATAGAATTCGTATATATATATATATATATATTTTCCTAATGAAAAATCATAACTTTCAATAATAATATGAAAATGACATGTTGTAGATGCTTTGAAAAACATATGCAGATATGGTGGCCCAAGCCATAGAAAAAAAATATATATCAGTGACGGTTATTGTTATGAGTTCAAGATATATATACAATAAGTAAAAAGTTGTACATAAGATCAGATAAATAAAAGTTGTCTCAAAAAGCCAAAATCCTCAAAATTTAGGGCCCATCCGCCCCATGTGCTGGTGCATCTTCATATGGCCTGTGGAAGTACTATTAGAATTGGTTTTCAATTTGTTCCTGGATCACCCAATGGTCCCTTGGTTGGTGCGTAACCTCCTTGGAAAGTGAATCGGAAATCTGATTCCTCTCCTTGTATATATGATGACAAGATATATAGTCAAAATGAGATTTCAGAAGAAACACCTCCAATATATTATGTAGTGTGTGCATGTGACATATAGATTGTTTGTTAAATCAATCAATGATAATATTTGAATCTCCAAATATCTAGATGTGACTAAAGCCTTTGGATAAAGCAAAGGCTAGGAGGGATTTGAATCAAGAAAGTTCTGCGGAATTATTTGTGCCCCTGCCCAGACCAATTTTCAACTTGTCATAATGGTGTTCCGACAAATACAGAACCACACCCCCACCACAGCCGAATTGTTGTGCAGATCCGTCAAGTATGCCCACGGGATATATTTATCAATAGTTTATGGAATTATATTCCTGGGGGGTGGTCGGTTTGGGTCATCAGGAATCATATGATATAAGGAAGAGATATGAGAAGATATAATGAGCCAATTAGGAGGATGATAATTGAAGATAACACAGTTTCGGGCAATCCCGGTGCCCCAAAAGATAAGAAGGGGTAGGTTACGAAGCTTGTGTGGCATTGCAAAGTGCCACCATGAGTCATAGGCAAGTGATATAGATTGCCCAAACCATATTAAGTTATAGTTGAGGGTGGTTTTCACATGCATCCAAAGTGATAAAGTTGCTGGGAAATGGAGGAATAAGTGGTCCATATCCTCAACTTCACTCTTGCGAAGAGAGCACCATGAAGGACCAATGAAGGAGAGTTTCTGTAGATAGACACCATTAGGGATATTATTGGAGAGAATACACCACATTAACAACTTGGATTTTGGGGGACATCTCAACTTCCATAGAAGGTGCCACCACCATAAAAATTCATGTGGCTAATGTTCAACAAATATGATAGGATAGCCATCCTTTGGAGTGTATTGTCCATGTTTCGAGATAGCCCAGATGAGCTCATAATCTCTTCCAGATATTCTAACATGTGATTCTGCCAAAGCTACATTATAATGAGACCATTCCACATGCCAAGGAGAGAGGATGTGTAGTTCACGGACGATCTTCTAGGCTTGAGAGAACATGGTAAATTTTTCTAGATCAGCCACCTGGTCATGAGTATAGATACCTACATTATTCAAGAAATGTATAAAATTAGGGGATAATAGATGGGCATTACCGCAACCTAACCAGGGATCACATCCAATGCAGACTTGACTACCCACACCAATCTTCCATGCCAAGCCAGATTTGATATGGTCAATATAGTTTAAAATGGCTCTCCAAATGGTGGATATATTGAACCTGTTCCAATGCCCTTGTCTGATCCAATCAATCAGATGATATGAGCTGATAAATTTTTGTATAACAACCTTGGTCCATAGACTGTCAGCAGTTAGAATCTGCCGCCCTAATTTAGTAGCTAGTGTCTTTGAGAATGAGGGTAAGTCCTTAATACCCCATTCACCCCATTTTTTTGGGAGAGCTATGAGGTCCCATCTAGCCCAAGCAAAGGTATGACCCTCCTTTGATCCTTTCCAAATAAATCTGCAGCAAATTTGTTGAATACTAGAGAGAATTCCTTTTGGTATCCAGGCCAGAGACATCCAATATATCGAGATTTCTTCTAATATTGATTTGATAAGAATAAGGTGCCCTACACGAGAGAGACATTTGTGGTACCATATATTGAGCCTCCTTTCAAGCTTAGCAATCAGCTTGGTCCAATCAGCGAGTCTCTAGTTGGAAGGCTTAAGTTGAAAGCCTAGGTACTTTAGCCACTCATCGAACCCAATAGAGTTAAATGGAAACCTTTGTAATGCAAAGTGAATTTCATGTGGTGAGCAGCCTTGAGATGATAGAGTGGATTTAGTGTGATTGTAGGTCATGCATGTGGCTATGCAGAACAATTTGAAAGCAGAGTTGAAAGCCATTGAGTCACTGACAGACCATTCAAAGATATAAGAATATCATCCACAAATAGGAGGTGGGTGAGGATACATTTGTCAGAGATCTTGATACCCTTTATCCTGCCATGATTTCTCTCATCCATTAAGAGTCTACTCAATCCTTCCATAACCAATAGGAATAACAGAGGTGATAGAGGGCATCCATGTCAAAGACCCCATTCAACATGAAAAAATTTGGAAGTTGTCCCATTGATTAGAACACTGAAGGAGACCGATGTAATGCAACACATTATCTAGTTGATAAGAGAGATAGGGAATCCCAGGTGAGTGAGTAGTATTCTCATATATAGCCAGCTTTTCTGATCAAATTCCTTAGCTAAATCAATCTTTAGGATCATGCCTTTGATGTGCTTAGTGTGCATGGAATGGAGGCCTTCCTGGGCAATGCCAATGGCATCATGGATCTCTTTGTTGTCTAAGAAGGCAAATTGTTTCTGTGAGATGTGAGCAGATAGGGCAGGCTTGAGCCTATTTTCAATAATCTTTGCAATGATCTTATAGATACAATTGCAAAGTGAAATCAGCCGAAAATCCTTAAAAGAGGAAGGGTTGTCAGATTTGGGGATGAGAGCAATAAAAGTGGAGTTGAATGCATCATACATACGGCCATTTGATCTGGTCTCTTCTAGCACCCCAAGAATATCATGCCCTAGTAATTAAAAAAAATCAAGGTAGAATTCAACTGACCAACCATCTGATCTCGAGATTTTATCCTTTTGGAACCATTAAAGGACCGCCTCTAACTCTGCCATGGTAATTGGAAGATTGAGATCCTCAACATTATCCCCATCCACGAATCTGGAGAAGAGTCCATCAATTTTAATAGTTTCAACCAATGTGGCTTTCTGAGGAGCTTTATAAAGATTATTGAAATGTGCAGTTCCTAGAGTGACCAGTTGTTCGGAGGATGATATAGGTTGTCCTTCATCATTATCTAGTTCCCGATGGTGTTGATGGCCTTACGACCCTTGGAAAATTGTTGATAAAATTTGGTATTTTCATCTCCTGCAAGTAACCATGTAGCTCTCCTCTTGAGCCTCCGGGTCTCTTCCCCGTCTTTGAGGATCCCTAGTCAGTCTGCCTCCAGTTTGATGAAAATATCTTTTGATGCATCTAAGGGGAAACCAATATTGATTAGGTCCTCTAACCTGGCATCTCCTTTAATTCAAGGTCATCATGTGCTCGTTTGGCCTTAGCCCATGCAATAGATTTCTTCTTGAGAAAGAGAAGTTTACTGGCAAAGGTGGCTGAGACCGATAGGTCAGAGGGGACTGGGGCACTCCTCCATGCATCATTGATCAATTTTATAAAAGACTCGTCAGGTAACCTGGTTGAGTTGAACTTGAAAGGGGCATGTGGTTTAGGGAATATTCCTGAAAGCTCAAGATAGATCGGTGAGTGATCAAATATACCACCAGAGCCGACCCATTGCCTATATGATGCTAGTTGTTGCAAAATCCCTTCCTTGATGAGAAACCGATCCAACCTCCGTGCAAGCATTATATCCCCTGTTCTTCTATTGCGCCAGGTAGATTTCAAGATAGGCATCAAAAGGTCTACCAGATGGAATTGATCAAGTAAACCTCTAAAGTGTTCTGAAAGGAGGTCCATCTGTGCATGTGAACCCTAGGATTCGACCAGTCCCAAACAAAAATTCATTAGGGGAATTTTGAGGTCTAAAATGGGCCTCTTAAGGAAAATGTACAATCAAAATTCACTTTATGAGAACCAATCACATTTTAGTGGATGACATCATCTCTAATGGTTGAGGTGACATTGCTTGAGTTAAAGGTACTTACTTGTCACATTCTCAATGGTGAATAGAAACTCATGGTTAACCATGGTAGTGCTCTAAGTACTTTTAAAGTCATTAAGTAAAGTACTCATAATAAATGTCATTTCATACTTTTTAAATAAAATATTATTATTGTCATTTCATATTTTTTGAAAGAAAGAATGCATATCCCTACACAATTTTCATGTATTTACACACTTTTCAATAAATATTATATTTGTATATTTTCAAGTATATATTTATAAATCAAATCAATTCAATATATAATATAAAATTCATACATAAAACAATATAGTATATTATATTATTTTTATTATAGTATATTAATTACATGTTATTATATAATTTAAATAATACAAATTTTAATTAATAGTACATTCTATAATTAAGAATTTATGAATTTATATTTATATTTTATTTTAACTTATTTAAGTACAAAAGACAAATGCATTAGTTGTGCAATGATAATGACTTTTTCTAGAAAATCTCATTCTTATTTACAGTCACATCAATATAATTTTTTATTAATTTGATTTTGGTACAACTTTTGAATTGAATTTAACTATGGTTACATTGATTTTGGTGCAAAAAGTGAATTTCAAATTCATAAATATTATTTTATTGGTTTATCTATTATTTTATTATTTCCTTATGAGGCCCATTTTAGACCTCAAAATTCCCCTAAGGAAGATCACCACCCAGGATGATGTTGCCAATGTGCATAAATGAAGAATTCAGTAGAGTGTTCCAGAAGTCTAGTTTGTTATGGCAAGGTCCATAAACGTTAACCGATCTAAACTCAATCCCAAGATGTTCAAAGAATAAGTCCACCACTAGTGTTCCATCCCTGCCCCCAGATATTATTAAGTCTAATAAATCTAGGGTTAAAGGCAACAACAATACCACCCGATTAGCCACGGGCATCGAGTACATGAAAGATCCATCCAGGAAAAAGGGTAGATAGGGTGGAAATAATGTGATCAGACAAACCAAGAGTCTCTTGAAGAAGAAGCACATCCACTATAATAGAATAAAAAAGGCGTCGATTGGCTAGACGTTTAGTAGGGCTAGCAATCCCTCGACTATTAAAAGAAAGGAATTTCTTGCTCTAAGAACCCCTTCAATGGAAAGTTGACGACCTTCAACACTGTCCATACCGGCTTGCAAAATAGCTTTAGAAATATTTGAATGTCTACTCTAGTGGGTTTGGGTTGCACAGGAGGAGGGATTGATCCAAGACCCAATCCAACAAGTGAATGATAAACTCGGGAGCGAATATTGTAGGGAATGACCCGACAGTGAGTCCGATGGGGCCTCCAGAGATATCGAATAAGTGAGGGGAGGAGGGGGAATAAAGGGCGGAGGGGAGGAGTATACATCTGAGGAGGACATCGCAGGGCAAGTAATACTAGTAATGTGGCATCCAGAGAGTAAAGAATAAAAATACAGAGACCGTGTAGGGGATGTCACAAGAGAAGCAAATGAAAAAGGAGGGAGAAGAGAGGTACCAGAGCCCGAAGGAGGACTTGATGTCACTATCATAGATTTGGTGATCCTGGAGGATGAGCGAGTTGCAACAACATTTGCATCCCCCATTGGAGAGGTCCCTTGTGAAGTAGGATGCGAACTTGTCTCCGTTTTCAGATGATTTAAGGAAATAGTGACCGATTTCCGAACAATTTGTGCACCTGATGAAGCCGGAGAAGGAGCAACATGTGAAAGTAGCAGACATTCCATGAATACATGTCCCACCTTATGGCACCAACAACATCGAAAATTAACCCCTTCATAGTCCAGGAGCTATACCCGGGTGGTGTTTCTCCAATGGATCTTCAGTGATTCTTCCAACCATTCTCAAGTATCAAGGTGTACCAATATGCGAGCAAATGCCATTTTACCTATTTTTGTGAAGGATATGTCATGATCAAGATAGGTGCCAAGTATGTTACCAATATTTTTGAATATATCCTCCGTCCATAGATGCATAGGCAAGCCTGGTAGTCTTACCCAAATCGGTCCAACACCCAAATGTTCCTTATTAGGATCAAAGAGGGGGCTCCATCATTTGAGGAGCACGGGTGCCAATTCAATTTTCGGAAACTGTGAGAGCACCCAATCAGTAAGATCCCTGGATCACAATTGGATGGCAAGCCATCCCTTTGTGAGAGTAAATGCAGTGGGAAGTGTAGCCATGGAGTGCCCCCAAATATTTGAGACCCACTATCTCAGCCTAGGTGCAAAGTAGCTGCGCACATGAACCTGACCAACTAGGAACCTTTCCACTATACCAATAACATATGCCATCTGGATACCCTCTCCAAGAACAAGATGACTACCCCGGTTGCACACACGGACATACTTCGTTTTTTTGGCAGCAATAGTGTGTAAACCCGAAGGTGATGGGTCGATATCAGATGCAATGGGAATGGGTAAATTAGCAACCACAAAAGAGTGATTAGGGGGAGGAGCAAAGCTGACCTGAAAACGACAAGAGGGTGGGAAAGATGTGTAGGGGGAGGAGCGCGTGGGTGCAGAAGGTAGTCTAGTTGATACTGAGGGTGGCGACACGACACCGAAAGCTTAAGGTCCAGTAGGGGAATAATGGGACACACCCTGATCACCAATTTGTGCGGAGGTAGCAACGGAGGGTTCAGGAAGTGGGGGAAGAAGGCACTGGTCAAGGAACTATAGAGAGGATGGCAACGAAATAGGAAAATCCTGTGGGGTGAGTAGATAATTTTTAGGAAGGGAGCAGATGACCGAGGTACCCTCGGAATCTAGACCAACCACTATATAGGAGTCGAAATCCTGGAGGGGAGTGCTAGAGGAAGAATATTTTGGAGAAACCCTAACTGGCCCAATAATGGAATGCGAGAAATCAGACAATAGAGAGTATGGAATACCTTTGGAAAAACATGGATGGTCAGTCCAGATGGCAGCAGAGCCATAAGGTTCTTCAGAATAGTCAAGGAGCTCCTCGTCCATCTTAGTTTCCATTGAAAGTAATTCATAACGCGAAAATGCAGTTGGTAATCAACCACAACAACAAGAAGGTACCATCGAATATACATGCATGGCCGCAAGAGTAACCGCACATCGTTTAGACAGGTTGAAAGAGGTAACAAAGGCATGGAGGTCCTACTGCAATGGAGAGCTCATTCATCCAATTTCACGCGACAGTCGTAGGTTCAAAATCCCCGTCGAGTTCGGAGCCAAGAGCGCCATCTGTGGCCTCGTGCTCTCGGGGTGGCCCTCCATATATATATATATATATATTAGCATAAACATGATCACAACATAATTAATAGTGTTCATAAGGTCAAGGTTAAGAGAACTTCCTTTATTTGTGCAACACATGCACAATATTGAGAACACGAATTACCAACTTGGGAAAGGAATATATTACCTCAAATCCATTTACTTTACCTTTCCTGATTAACTTTCTCATGACTATCATGCCACTATCCATTTACCCAAATGGACCTAACCAACCAAACTGACTGTCATATTATTTCCTTCAACTGCCCTTTATTCATGCACCGAGATTCATTTGAGTCCTATATTACCTGTTGGGTTTCACTCAAATCTCCCTGAGCTCCATTAAATTTCCTCTTTCCCAACCAATTCCCAAGACACTCAAAACATAAAAGGCAAGAACAAGAAGGAAATATAAAGAAAACAAGGAAAACCAAATAACAATACAACACCACAAACAAAGGGGCATTGCATGCACCAGTCAAAATAAAAACCGCAAATCAAGCAAAACTCTGAAAGCAAAAAACTTTCAAAAAACACCATGATTGAATCCCCATGGTTTCCCGGTGCTTCCAAAGGGTTAATGAGTGAAATCTCATCCCGAGCCTTCTTCAACATCTATGGAAATCTCTTTTTCCATGAAATTCCTTGTATCATACATCCATAAACACATAATTGTCAGTGCATTAATAAATATAACAATGTACCAGTTACCTTGCCCTATTGTACCCAACACGTTTCCCTGTAACTAAACACATGCACGTATCATATCTCAATGGATTTCAATTCCCTTGACAAATTGAACTATAATTGGAAACCAACTATTATGCCTGCATCTGATCAACCATATTCCATGTAGCTTCCTTGGCCCCAAAGTGCTTCCATGCACTCTAACTTTCTCTATTGCTCTGTCCCAGAGCATGAGCTTATTTTGCTGCAAGATGCATTGAGGCTCTGCTTGGAACTATCCCTTTGGTTCCACCTTCCATTTCGATAATGGATGGCTGATGATCTGCCAGCCTATTATCCACTAGTTCATAGATCTACGGAATGATCTGACCTACATCCCCAACTATTTTCACTTCGTAAGAATTGTAGATATGAGGCCTGTCACACTTATGTTGCACCGCCCTAATACAAAGGGTAATCCTTCTTGCGATGATATCCACCACAGGTTCAACACCACAATGGTTCTATGCCATTTCATTTATTTTGCTGCTCCATAGGCTGAGACCCATGCCCTTTCTTAGTTGCATTCAACTTCTTATGATGTGCCACATTTTCCTTATCACCTACATCCTGATATTTTCTTCGCTTCTTAAGCCAGATTTCTTTATCCTTCTCATTACCCTTCCCTTAACACTTGAACTTAGGCTTATGATTTGACTATTCATAACAATGCTTCAACTTTCTGATGATTATTAAACTCAATCTGATCTTTGAATTGTAATGGTAGTTTGATGATGAACCTTTGGATATTTTATTTCTCATCCCGAGCTAATAAAATTACTTGGCCTTTCCATCATGATATATCTCAAACATGAACTTCTTTAGGAAGATTCTTTCAAACTCATCCCATGCAGCCATGTTTTTGCATCTTCTGGCTTAGTCAAATCACCATCAAAATTAGGAGGCTTGGATTTCTTGAAATCCTCTAGAAAGTACCCCCTCTCACTTATCCTATCAAGATGCTAGTAATGATAGTGATGATGTCTCTCGAAAGAAGAAATATAATAAAATCCACAAGTGTTAGTGCTCCTCTCAGGTGTATACAAGAGTCTTCTAATCTTCATTGTATCATAATTGTCCATCTGTTGTAGCTACTACAACACCCTCCAAAAATTTTCTCCTCTTAAATTTTCGAGCCCCTAACCTTTTTGAAAAATGGAGTCAGGCCTAAATTCACCTTTTCAAAATCTCAAGTCGCTAAGTCACAAATTTGGTTAACTCTTTTAATTTGCGACCCCGCGACCTTGCAACCCCTCAGGTCACAAAGTCGCGAGGTCGCACATCATCCCGAAACCAAACATTTGCGACCTTGTGACCCTACGACCCCGCGACCCCCATGTCGCAAGGTCGTAGAGTCGCTAAGTCGCACATCTCATCAACACAGCTCATTTGCAACCTTGCGATCCTCATTTATTTCCCACACATGCAACCCCTTTATATATATAAGGGTCACATAGGTCACATTTAACTTGCGCGACAGAGAAAGAAAACACCTCTAACAAGCTAGCTGGAGGGCGTTTTTCCCAGGTAAGTTTCCTAATCCTCCTTCTGTTTCCTTCCTAGATTAATTATTGCTATTTCTTCCCCTTGCCCTAGCCTATTTTAGCCCTGTTATGCCTTTGATTAAGCTCCTCGGCAATCATTCCGCAAACTTGCCTACCTCCTTCAAGATTTTACCCATTCAGATCCATGTATTTTTTTCTAGAAGCCTATATTCCCCCATACCTTCCTCAGAGACCTCGCCTCACTCACCAAAGAAGACTTATATGACCCGGTCGATGATCTTATGGTCACCGTGTGTGTTTTCTTAAAACCTTCTTTTTGCCGCACATCCGCCAAGCCCTAGAGCGACCCCGTGACCCCAGTCGCCAAGTCGCAGGGTCGTCGGGTCGCATTTAATGAAACAATTCAGAGTAACGTGACTTTGTGACTCAGCAACCTTGCGACCCGGTCGTGAGTCGCTAAGTCACCAGGTCGCACTTCCGTGAAGATCTCAACCGTCGCGGCCCAACGACCCTGCAACCTCGCGACCTAGTCGCAAGTTTCCAAGTTGCTAAGTCGCTTTTTTGTGAAAATTTAAACCAATGCGACCTAACGACCCAGTGACCTAGTCACAAGGTCACCAGGTCGCAGGTTCACCCACTTCCTTGAAAATAATCAAGCAGAGGTAGGAGCTGCCCAAATATTTATAAATTATGGCATCTGTCTTATCGTGGGATTGTTTTATGAACATGCCAGGGGACCTTGAAGCTGAGCTAGAGTGTGTATCCATCTCGTCAACCTCGAGTGATATGGGGCCTCCAGCAGTTCGAAAAAGAAACAAAAGCCCTGAGGTAGAAATCTCGGAGGAGAAAGTACCTCTTCCTCTTCCCCCTAATTATGGAGACACTGCTTGCACATTCGAAAAAGGGGACAATATGAGTTGGTATTAGGTGTATCAAGAATTTAAAAAGCCTGAATTTCTAGAGGACCTCCTAGACTGACAAGTATACATTTAGGTTAAGAGGTCCAAGCACTACGCGGGGGCCCATCTGCCTATATTCCCATGTGCAGAGCTGATTGAATGGATCCTGCAAAGGGTCGACCCTAAGGTCTGGGTCATTCGGGATCATTCCAGGTAGTCCTTCGCAAATATGAAGGGGCAAGATGCAGAATTCTATTATGCACTTCCCGCCCGAGAGCAGACCTTCACTGAGGAGTGGGCCACTACTCATGCAGTTCCCATACCATAGACCTTGAAAGGATGGTGGGAGGACCCAGAAAAGTTCTGGCTCAAGAAGGACCAAGAATATTAGACAACAGGTCTCAGGAAGGTCTACAAATTTGTAGCCACGATGCTATGTAGGATGTATGGTGGCCCAGATGCAACCTTTTTCAACGACGCTTGGGTCTCTCTGATGTACGTTGTCATTGTGTACGACACCCGCTTCAACTGGGCCAGCATGATAGTAGCGGCCCTCAGGTCGAACATATCTGCGACACTAGCACCTGATGAAGGGTATGCGTCAAAATTTTATATGGCATCTTATCTCCTCGATGCAGTGTGCACAAGGTGCCATTTTGAGGGGTGGTTGCACAACTGGGACCCAGAGCATGGTGGTCCAATTCACAAAGACCTAATGGTGTTATGGGATTCCAAGTATAAGAAAGACATGGAGTCAATCGCAGGGAGCTTTATCCCTGCCCTCTATGTGAAACTATTTGGAAAAGACACCCCGTGCATGTCCGAGCGAGCCATGGAGACAATAACCCAAGTGGCCCACTGGTTTCCTGACACTGATAGTACTGTTATCCGAGTTTTCGGGTCACTCAAGTCCCCTCACGCATTTCCCTGGTTCGTAGCAGACAAAATTCTCTTCCAAGAAACTTGTTATCAGATGTCAGGCAGTTTTTCCAAAGTCCTCACTAAGGGTAATAAGAAGCCATGGCCTACTCTACCGCTCACCATCGGTGCCTACATAGTGAAGGATTTTAGGGAAGTAGAAGCAGAAGCCGAAAAAATCAGGGGATTCTGTCTGCCTCCCTTGGCACACCGGACATATGATTATGAGAGAATCATCCCCGCACACTGCAAATAGGCCAAATTTAAATGGAGTTACCAGCATACTGACTGTCTAGCTAAAGATAGAATAAAAAACTGGTACAACAAAGACAGAGAGGCCGCTCCAGAAGAATCAAGTGATTAGGAGGAGCAGGACAACCAGACTTTAGAAGAAAGGATCCATACGCTGGGAGGAGCCTCATCCTCTAAAGCCAAGAATCCAAGAACTGGTACGAGCCATAACTCTTCCGCCCAACAAAGAGAAAAGGAGGCTAAAGCTCAACAAGAGGCCGAAGAAAAGGAAAAGGAGGAGGAGGAAAAACGAAAGAAGCAATTGAAAGAAGAACAAAGAAAGAAGCAGGTGGAGGAAAACTGCAGGAAAAAAGAAGAGGAACAACAGAAGAAAGAAGAGGAAGAAAAGGTAGAAGCTAAGCGTCAGCTAAAAGAAGATCAAGCTAGAGAAAAAATTGAGCACCGAGTAAAGGAAGAACATGACAACGCAGAATTTGAGCGCCAACTAAAGGAAGAACATGACAAAGTAGAAGAAGAGCTCTAGCTAAAAGAAGAACAAGATAGAGCAGAAGAGGAGAGAGGAATAAAGTAGGAAATCGAAGGAAGTAAGACACTGCCTCCAGAGACAGAGAATCAGACGGAATTGCCATATATCGAGGTACCCAAAACAATTCCTGCAACCAATGTGTTCTTTTCCCTCTCGGAATTGGGTACCTCCGAGGATCTAGATGAGGGAGTGCTTGATCTCACAAGACTCACCTACGATCAATTCACACACAAGATCAGGCAGGAAAAGAGAAGATGTTTGGCATGAGACACTACTGCACCCCTTACAGTCACTACAGAAAAGGGTATAGTCTTGGACACCAGGACCAATCCAGTAATGATCGCATTAGCCGGTACTGCTTTTGTAGTAGCTACCGAGGAGAATGTAAGCAGGATGGGTAGAGAAATTCTATCCCTGTAGAATAGACTACAGGCCTCCGAACTCAAGACAACTAAATCAGAATAGGAAAAGAAGGTGCTACAAGAAGAGGTCAGATGATTCGGATCTTGAGGGGAGGCCCCCAAGATATAAAAATTTGAAATGGATCTGACAAGATCTACAAAATTAGAATGCCAGGAAAAGAGAGAACAAACTGCAAATAAAACCACAAAGAAACTTGTTTCATTAAAACAGAGAATAATTGTAGAAGCTACATTGTGGTGTACAAATCTGTCCTTTTACAAAGTGAGGCTTGTTATTTATAGCCTTTTTTTGAGTTACAATACCATGGGTAGATACCATAGGTGGATACCATGGGTCGATACCGGGTCAATACCATGGGTGGATAACACTTACAATACCATGGGTAAATTCCATGTGTGGATGAATACCATGGGTCAGTTCCATTTACAATACCATGGGTAAATTCCATGGGCAGATGGATAACATGGGTGGATTAATACCATGGGTGGATGCCATTTTCCATTTGTATCATTCCTCCCTCCTTAAGAAGCAATGGTCCCCATTGTGTGAAGTTCCCTCTTGAGAAGCCTTTGTTGAATATGAAGAGCCACTGAAGTGATATTGACAGTGTGCGGCCTAGCAAATGGACTTCAATGAAGTGTGGGTTTGTGGATGAACCAAAACCGTGAAAAACGAAGATCTGAGGATAGAGATACCCTGTAATGCTTGTGACCAACTGTGTTACTAACAGTGTGTGGCCTAGAAAATGGACTTCGACGAAAAGGATTTTGTGCGGTTGACCCATAACCGTGATGTTGATTGTTGATGAAGTAGCAGGTGCCTACATAGCTTGGGGTGGGAGGGCACGTTTCCAAATAACCCAAGATGAATGCTACTATGCTGAAACTGATGAATGTGAAGCAGGTGCCTACTAAAGCGGGGTGGGAGGGCACGTCTCCAAAGGGAACCCGCTCCGAATGCTGCTCCAGATTTAAAATGAGCATAACTCGATCAATATAACTCGAAATATATATTATAACCTGTTTTTGGAAATGTAATGATCATTCTGCATCTTCTCATGTATTTGAAACTGCTATCTGGAGACTCTAGACACCCATATTCGCGCTGGAACTGTCTCACCGTCACAAATTTTTTGAAAAAGGCTGATTTTAAATCAACGATAACTCCCACATCCGGACTCAGATTCAATCGGTTTTTTTTTTTGAAATTGGGTGTTTTTTCAAGGGGAGATTAGATATATAGCCATTTATCTGAAATTTTGCAATGAAAACTGCGAAAAATGACAGGAGAGCTGCCGTCCACGAATTGTCGTCAGAACATTTTCTGCAACATTGCTAATTTAGAATTAGTGATATCTCCCTCATCTGAACTCCAATTCGACCGATTGTTTTTTTGAATTTGGGTGCTTTTTTGCAAGGAATCCAAATCTATTCTTCGATTTTATAAAATTTTCACCAAAATTTTCATATCTAATCTTCAAACTCGCCGCCTAAGAAATTCATGGAGTTTTCTAAAGATTGCTGGCAAAAATTGAAACTGAAATATGCTTCAAACCCTCATTCTCGTGGATTCATAACCTGAATCTGATACCCAACTTTGTGCACAGGGTATGGAACAGATTCGTTAGCTCATGCACATCTTGATCCCTTTGTTGCCGCAGCATGGTCCCTTGTATGTACTTGTCCTCATAGCTCCCCACGGGATAGTATTATTCCTTGATGGCATCTTGGAAAAAATTCCAAGTGGGTATGGCTGATAACAGAGAGGGTTATGTCTCGTATTTTTTCTCAAAGTAGGTTTCCCACCAGTCCTTGACATGGGGGGTAGCTTTAAGGAGTGAAAAAATAATCTTCTCTCGGTCGGAAAAGTCATGAACCGAGAAATATCCTTCTAATAGATTCAACCATCTATCTACGACATATGCATCTATTTGACCCTCAAATATGGGAATGTTAAAGTTTACTTGTACCTTAAAGGGAGTTGCACCTCCAGAGTGGCTGTTGGATGCAGATGCGCTACCGGTGGGCAGTTGTTGAAGGATCTGGGCAAAGTTATCCATCATCGCGTTCCTTTGTTTTTCGAGGGCCTCCTCGAGAAATATTTTGATAGGATCTCCTGCTCCCTCATATTTATTTTCGTCCCCCATGGGCGTCCGTCGGGGTTTGCGAGGCTGATCTTACAAAGGTTCCACCAAATCTAGCTCTAACTCCTTATACCCCGACCTCGTTGCGGACATGCAAAGAAGGATCGAGAAAAAGCAGATCGCTCTGATACCACTGATCCGAATCTTGAGGGGAGGCCCCCAAGATCTAAAAATTTGAAATGGATGTGACAAGATCTGCAAGATTAGAATGCCAGAAAAAGAGAGAACACACTGCAAATAAAACCACAAAGAAACTTGTTTCATTAAAACAGAGAATAACTATAGAAGCTACATTGTGGTGGACAAATCTGTCCTTTTACAAAGTGAGGCTTGTTATTTATAGCATTTTTTTGAGTTACAATACCATGGGTAGATACCATGGGTGGATACCATGGGTCAATACCATGGGTGGATACCACTTACAATACCATGGGTAAATTCCATGTGTGGATGAATACCATGGGTTGGTTCCATTTATAATACCATGGGTAAATTCCATGGGTGGATGGATAACATGGGTGGATGAATACCATGGGTGGATGCCATTTTCCATTCGGATAAAAAATTGCATTAGGCATCTTTCATTTCAAAAATAGAAAATTGCATTGCATTAGTGGTTTCATTCAAAAAAATCATAAAAACAAAAAATCTCTTCAATACCACACCCCCCACTTGATCACGTGGTGTAGTAAGAGCCACATCACCATCCACTTGTGCAGGTAGAAGAATAGGAGGTGACAGATAAGGTAGGAGAAATGGATGGATATGATGACAATGAGGAAGATCCTCTTGGATTTCCCATTCAATATATTGATAGCAGTGCTCATATGAAGAACATCCCTCCATATTTCCTTCCCAACTTCCATGGTATGAGGTCAGAGGATCCGAAAACCATTCTCTTTGAATTTGAAATCCTTTGTAGATCTTATGGTTACTTACTAAACACTCAAAAATTGAGATTGTTTCTGGCAACATTGAAGTATAGAGCTCTTAAATGGCTCATGAGTTTAGGGACTAATTCAATAAGATCATGGAATTATATGCAAAATATATTTCTAGAAAAATATGAAGATCATGATCTTAAGGAAGAAATATTTAGAATGACTTTCATTAGAGGAAATTTCATCCTAAAAGTGGCTTCCTATGGAAAAATAATAAAATAAAAGTTATGAATTTTGGAGAGAAAGGAAGAAAAATACTTTTTTATTGTGTTTCTGGTTGATCTCCTTACAGGTTTACTCAAATTTCAAGTGTAGAAACTCATTGGATGCAGAATTAAATTTTTCATCCAACGAGTACCCATTATGCATACTTCTGAGAAGACCCGCATTGATAAAATTTGAAGATACATTAAAAATCGTGTACCCATTATGCATAATGGGTACACGATTTTTAATGTATCTTCAAATTTTATCAATGCGGGTCTTCTCAGAAGTATGCATAATGGGTACTCGTTGGATTTGGAATTTAATTCTGCATCCAACAAGTGTCTACACTTCAAATTTGATTAAACCTATAAGGATATAAAACAAAAATACAATTAAAAATTAGTCTTTTTTTAATTTTCCCTCCAAAATATTTATATGTGCCTCTTTTTAAATTTAAAGGATTTTGATTGGGTTACATATTATGTATGTGAAAATTTCATGGGCACTTTTAGGCTGAAATTTTCTCTAATGAAAAGAACATGAGAGCCTTCATGATCTAATAGAGAGATTTATGTACAATGTTAAGAGGGAAAAATTACATCATTTAGGATTTGACATACTAAAAATCCTCTTACTTGGAACAATTAGGGATGAGTGGATTGATCTCCTTGATCTCATGAGTAGAGGTGATGTATGCCAATTATCATTAGAATAAATTTGTGAAACATGCAAGCACATATCAAGAGGAAGGGCAAGAGTAAGTAAATCAACATCAAGATCGGTAAGTCAAGTTGAACTTGGAAATTGGCTTGAGAACTTTAAAACAAAAATTCTTGTCAATCTAAGCGAACAAGTAGAAATGTTAAGAATGCAAGATGAGAAAAACGAAGAAGTTGATATTTGTGTTGTCCATTCAGAATCACATGCTATTAAATATTTCCCATCATTACCAAGGTTGAAGGAAGTTTACCAAGAGGACAATGGAGCAAGTCAATCACCAAAGAAACTATGTTATGTAGCTCCAAGAAGACCATGGCAGCCTATTCAACCTAGTATGATGGAAGAATCTAATTCACAATTTCAAGCTTATGCATGTCCATCGCAAAGTAATTGGAACACAATCCTTCGTTGAAACCTTAGCCATCTCAACCCCAAAACCAATCTTGGCAGCAAGGTTTGCAAGGAACTTAAAGTATAAATCCATAATATCGTCAATATTTTCCTCAATATCCTCCATACCCAAATCCATGGTATCCCTACCATCCACCTCCACCACAACCCAAATCCCATCCATATCAAATATCCACTCCCACTCAACTACATATACCATCATTTCTAGACCCACACAAGGAAGTATCTCAACCCACTTACAATGTTGAGGTATGATACTTCCAAACAACTCCTCTTGATCTAAATTGTATTAATCCCAACTCATGAAGAGTATTGAAAAAAAATATATATTCTCTTGATGCCACTGAAGAACAACATCTAGAAGAAGAAGATTCAAATGAGGAGACAAAAGAATCATGGGTTGCACTATATGGAGAGAAGACATTAGAATCAGAGATTAAGGAAGTTCCATCATCAGATTCTCTATTTGTCCAAGATAATAATCAGCAAAAAGAGGAAGATTTGAATTTCACAGAAGAAGAGGACATTGAAAGAGATCCATACGAACAAGCGAACCAAGGGCATCAAAACTATATTTAGGTTTGCTTCCAGAAAATCAACAAGACGGAGCATTACTCTCTTCTTCAACAGTGCTTGATACCATCAAATTCAAAGAATTTGGTCTCTAATATTTAGGTACATATCAAAGCATATGTTTTGAGCCTAGACATGAGTTTATCCGTCATCTTGTTAAGCACAAGGCTCCATTGGAAGTATTCCTACACTTGAAAGAGATATTTTTTTCAAGTAGAATATGATAGAAAAAATAAAAATGGAAAATGGAAAAAGAGAGGCAAAAAAATGGGAAAATAATAAAATATCAGGTGAAAACCTCTTTTGAGGCACCTGAGATTGGCTCGCTGATTGAAAACCTCCTTGAGGCAGTCAGTGGGTTGTAAAGAAAAAAAAAAAGGAAAAAAAGGAAAAAATCCCAGGTGAAAACCTCCTTTGAGGCACCTAGGCAGACCTAGTAGTTGAAAACCTCATTGAGGCAGCTAGTAGGTCTAGGAAAAAAAATAGAAAAATAAAAATGAAAAATAAAAAGGAAAAAAAAATATTTTCTCCATGTATCTCTCTCTGGTGAATGCAGGTTCTCTCCAACCTTTGCAAGCAACAAGAACAATTTAGCACCAAAAGAAAAAATTGATCAAAAACCTAGTCAAAGGAAGTCAAAATTGGGCTTTCTCCTCCTTTTCTCAGATGCTCCAACAGGACCAAAGCCATATAAATCAATCACTGTCATCTATTTCCAACATCGACCCATCAGTTCCAAGCATTTCCCATTCATTTCCCTTGTTATCCTAAATGTTATAGGAAGGCTATGTTTTGCTACAGGAGGCCAAAATAGACAAGGAGGAAAATTATTTTTACCATATCTCGAAAATCATGCATCCGCTAGCCGATATATTTCATGGGGAGATGCATGTGGATGATCGTAACATGCTCAAGAAATTTTAGCAAATTCCAGTCTGCACTTTTCAAGAAATTGGCCTCCATCACCTACAACCATTTTTATTTTTTCTCAAGATTCGTGCATCCATTGGGTAATATTTTCTATGGGCAGGTGCATAAGGATGATGGAAACATGCTTAAAAAAATTCAAGGCAATCCCACCTATCATTTGAGATATATGGATAAAAAAATTATACTACATGAATGTTCCAGAATTGCTACAAGAGTGACCATAATTGCTACAGGATTATAATCGCATAAAGAAAGGGGTCAAATCCTATGTTTTCCTTGGGGGAGTGAAAAAATAAGTATACCACATCTATCATCCATCCTCCACACCATTTAGTCACTTTTACATCCAAAAATTCATCTTTCTTCATGAAAAAACCCATTTTTACCCATTCTTCCATAGTTTTCACCACCACTGAAACTTCTAGTCCCAACCCATGAGCCAACCATGAATTATCAGAGATTTAGAATGCATTGCATGAATATTATTGTGATCTTGAAGGGGTCTATGTGATTGTTATAAAAAAGAACCTAGTCTTGTAGTATCCTGCATAAACCCTACAGAACCAAAGTTGGAGGCACTTGATAGCACCAAAGTGAATAATTAGCCATCCTGAAGCATTTAAGGACCATCTTTGTGATCTTCAGCAGCACCACAACTCTTGAGGAGCTGCTATAAGGTCACTATTCATCTCTAACAATAGCATATTGATCCACAATTTGAAGAACCTACATCAACAGATTTCACTCAGTCAGACACCTATATACAAAAATATTTTATATTTTTCAAAGCAAGGTCAGAGCATGAAGTAGCTAGGATGGAAAATGGCACCTCCAAATAATCAGCAGATCAACCACCATTTCTGAATAAGCATGCAGACATCAAGGCAACCAGAGACATCAGGTAGGCACAGATATGCGTTATTCTTCACCTCTTCTCTTGAGCGTATTATGGTTAGAAATTTGTTGTCAATGCACAAGAGAGAAGGTTTTATAGGCTGAAGGTGGCTAGTAGTCTCGGCCACCCTTGAATATTGAATTTCAGCTAACTCCCTCACTCATTCAACGTGGTAAATGATAAAAAAGGAGGGTGATAATTATGAGGAGTGGGCCATCTCACCCAACACACTAAGCCCATTACCACAAGAAGAATAAAAGGACAAGTCTAAATCTCATTTGTACCGAGAAGTTCATTCCTAAAATAGTAAGAGATGCCCAATAATACATTGAGTGTCAAGCTAGAAATGACTAAGGGTCCCCTAGGCTACTACAAAAAAGTTACATGCTTAGTTTGCAGGTGCTACTGGACTGGAAACCACTGCTACTGGAGAAACAAAGCTACTACAGGATAAACAAAGCTGCTATAGGAAGGGACAAATTTGCTACAAGAGAAGACAAAGTGCTATAGGAAAGTCCATAGAGATGCAAAAATCCTGATTTTAAGTAACTTTGTCACCAAAACCCTATATTTGAAGATGGAAACCTAAGATAACAATAAATAAACATTTTTTTCTGCCATCTATGGGCAAGAAACATGAAAAAACTCTCATTCCTTCAACAATGCTTCCTGTAACAAAATTTTGATAACAGTTTGAGAATAAAAAACTAAATGAGAATGTTTCTTTTGAGCTAAGCAAGATAAGAAAAGAAATGGATTTTTTTTTGAGTTTATTCTAAATTTTTCCTTCCTCTAACCAGTATGGACAAAACTGTTATTTTACCCCTATAGTAGATTGGGAGTATTGGTTTGCAAAACTTTGGAAAATCAGAGTGACAATCATGGGGCGGGTGGTTTCAATTGGAAAGAGACCATATACTCATCAAGGATGTCAATTATCATATATGTTGTGGATAATGTTTGAAAACTTGTATCATGTTAAAACATTGTGGGCATGGACATGGATACTTTTCTTAAGAGACAAGCATAAGCCTAATTAGAACTTGGAGAAAACATGGGTCTACAAAAGAATAAGCTGGAGAAGAAGAGGAAGAGGATGGATCAATAGGAGATGTTCCAAAATTCCTTTTGAGGTAGCCTGGTATGTTCAGGAGGCCACTAGGGCCATGAATGAGGCATAGATAGGTCACTAAGTTGCTCAGAGGATGAGAAACACTTTCAGTAGAAGGGTATGATGGGCCTCCAAATCAGAAATAAATTAAGGCCCATTTGACCATCCATCATCACATTAAACCTCTTTTTTTGCATTATATGACATATTTTTATCTTTAATATGTTCATTAGGAAGGCTTAAATATATTTGCATATTTGTGCCAAAATTATTTATTTTTGTAGAATATTGTGAGAATATTGGGCAGATTATGAAGATATATAGTATGAGATAATCTAGGGACTTGCTTCCTGCTACATGAGGACCAATATTTTATAATAAATGAACATGATATTATTAAATTATTTCACAAATTCTAGAGCTCAAGTGATTGAGAAAATCTAGGAATGTGTTCCCTGTCATTTACTGAAGATTCCTACTCTCAGGAACCATATCCAATTTTTGAGGGATTATAGAGGGGAAATTTACCTCCTTTCAAGGAGGATGCTTCCCCATCTATTTTTGTAAGTAACAATTCGAATTTTCCTCTAGAGGCATGTATTTCTTATTCTTATGGAGAAAACTTGTTATTTAGCAGTTCCACTTTCATTTCTTGCAGGGATGTAATTGGATTGATTCAAATAATGAAGTCTGGTGCCATTTTTAGCTTCTAAAGCTTGGTTTCTTTCATAGGAATCTAATTTTCCTTGGGCGTGGCCATCCCAAGAGCCTCAGATCCCTCTTTTATAATTTATTTATTTCCTTTGAATGTATTTTTCACTTGCATCTCTTATTTATGCATTTACTATTCATGCTTCTTTTGTTGTAGATCATATTGGTTAAATGATTGAAGTGAGTTTTTTTGAATGATATTTACAGAGTCGCAAGAATTATGCATCCTTAGAATAGCTTTGAAAATTCATATTCATCATTGAGCTACTTGGATCGGTTCACTAGTTCACAGATCTAGAATTTCTGGAAGTATCATGTGGCAAACTAGTATTAATTTTTAGCTATTTTTTAGAATGTGTTAATGAGATTCATTTGAGTTGATTCCACTTGTATTGGGTCATAAAAAAATTCAAGTTAATAACAAAATTTACCCCATATAATTTTAACTTGATTACGTTAGGCATTTGGTAGGTTAATTAGCTCACTAGTTCTTGAATTTTCAGTTTTTAGAGTAAGTAATTTTTTGTTGTTTTTTAGCATGTGTTAACAAGGGTATTTTGGAGTGAAACCACTTGGAATAGAGTCCTAGTACATCCTATTTAATAATAAAAATTTTCCCATATCATTTTCATTTGATTTACTAGGGTGTTCGGCAAGTTATCTCGCTCTTGTAGAAAAACAGGGCCTCCTCTAGCACCTCTTGTAGCAAATGTAAACTTGACCAGATTTACTCCAAAAGCTTCGTTTTTTCCTCTTAGGCTTGAATCATACCCTTAGGCTCTTAATATATGATTGAGTGAGACCAAAATACCTCTTAAGCCTTGCCTCTTCTCCATTTCAATTCACCTCTACAGTTTGGATTAGTGAATAGATTCATGACTTGAAGAGCATAATGATGATTTTCATGAAGCACCTTGTGAAATATATTAACAAAATATATCTTGAATACTATGATTGAAGAATGATTTCATCTTATTGCATACATATTAAGTTATGGTTTCCATTTCCAACATTGTTATTTCTATTGCATAGACTATGCTTCCTTGTGATGTAACATTTACACTCTACAAATAGGTCAATGTTTATATTTCTAAAAATAGGATTAACATTTACATTCATGCAAAGTAGAATACCCTTTCCTTTATACAAATTAACTAGTATTTACTCTCTGCAGAAGTAATTAGGTTTCCTTTCTGCAAATAGAGTAACATTTCCAGTTTTGCAATTAGTTAGGCTTGGATTTCATGGCATTCACTTCATTGCATTAGATCAACGAAAGAAGGACACATTGCATGTTGCACATATAATTTCTGACACCTCTTAAGTTTGTACAAACCTCGGGTTGATAATTTAAGTTGGTAGCCTTGGGAGTCGCAACATTCTTGTTGCAATACTGGGGCTCATCAATAAGCATGGAGACAGAGTATATTAAGATTGTCACATGGCAGAAAAAATGACATCATGTGAGTGTGACATCTTCATGGAATCAAACAATGCTAAAAAATAGCACATATATGGTCTACGTGTTTATATTTACTCATTGGTCATAAGCGAGGCATAGGAATTTAAACTGAAAATTAGCAGCATAACACTTAGTTACCATTTTTCTTTCTGATCTGCAACGTTTTAATTTTGAAGTTGTTATTTCAAAAACACTATAAATTTATCTCGTTGGGCAGAGTGAGGAAGATATAGAGACTTGAGTTTTGAATTAATTTATGACTTGTTGGCTTTAATATAATATCTTATTGTGGATCCCTCCTTTAATTTGTGTATTCATGAGTAATTTTGATCCCTTGAAGAGTAGGTTCCTATGCTTTTCAAAGGTTTGTTAGATCACCTGCAGGGCCCCCTTATGGATGTATGGCCCATCTATAGTATACATATTTTATTGTCCCATTCATTTCCATGTAATTTTGATGTTATGTTTTCATACTAAGTACTATGCTTTTAACAATGTTTTAATTGTTTTACTTTCTAATCATTGCTTTGTGTCTTTACAGATCATAAACAAGCACTTGGGAAAATTATAAAATAATTACATTTAAATTATTCTTATTCTTGTATTGAAGAATCATTCTATTCTTGAATTTAGATTTGTATAATCATTCTTTAAAATTAGATCTCATTTCATGCTAATTTTACATGTTTTTCTAGATCAAATTTACAATCTTTTATAGGATATTTAAACGCTTTCTTAGACTAAATTTACCTGGTTTCTTAGAGTAAATTTGTATGCTTTCATAGATCAATCTTACATGTTTTCCTAGATTAAGATTCCATTATTTCATAGATTAATTCTATATGTTTTCTTATATTAATAGTTCATGATTTTATAGAATAATTTCGATACTTTCTTAGAATAGATTTATATGCTTTCATAGATTAGATTTATAGGATTTCGTGGATTAAAATTACATGCTTTCTTAGAATAAGTTTTTCTTTCCTAAATTAAGTTTTAATGCTTTCATAGAGTAAGTATTCATTTGATTCCTTAGATTAACATTTCCATCTCTTTCATAGAGCAATACTTTCTTTCATGTCGATTTATTTCCATCAGAATTGAATGCTAAAATCTATCATATACCTCATAAGTTTACAAACTCTAATTGATAATTTAATTTAATGGAATTTAAAGCATAATTAAATTGATCGACATTTTTGGTGTCGTTGTTAGGGAAGTATACATAGGATTTAGCTTTTAATTTAGATTTCTCTTTAATTTGCGCAACTCTCGATTGGAGGAAGGATAATATGAGAGATAAAAACCTAGGCATCACATTGGGAGGTTCCTCTTAACCTTAGTTATTGAATTGCATGTCATTTTTAGTTTCTTAAGTTAAACTTCATACACTTTAGAATACATGTATAGAGAAAGAGATTCTAGAGGTACATTCATCAGAGGAAGAACTTCAATTCCACAATCACCTACCACCCCCACTAGATCATGTGGTGCAATAAGAGCCACATCACCATCCACATCATGAATTCCTACCCTTGTAGGTAGAAGAAGGCATCCCGAGATACAAAGATATGAAATAAGAATTAGAGGGGAACTAAATTCTTCAATAAAAGAAGTAGTAGATGAACCAAAATCTTCAATTGAGGAAGATATATTTCTTTCTCTAAAACAAGAGAATAATTTGTTGCACAAGAACTTGAGATACCTATCGAAGGAAAAGAAGAAGGAGGAGGAGGAGAAGAAGGAATCTTCTTTGGAAGAACAATAATTTAAGAACCAAAATAAGGGAATCGAATTGAAGAACCTTTTTATCTCAGTTATGAAGAATCAATGGAAGAAGGTGAAGGATAATTATTCCCTCATCTCGATGGACATGAAAGAATATTAGGAGGAGGAGGAGGTGAAAGAACACCACTTAAAGGTGGTCAAGGAGGAAGAAGACCACCTATTGGAGGTGGGAGAGGTGGTAGATAAGGTAGAGTAAGAAGAGAAGATGGAGACTATGACAATGAAGAAGATAATTATGGATTTCCCATCCAGATACTGATATAAATTTCAACGTGAAGAATATATCTCCATCTATACTTCCAAACTTACATGGTATGAGATTAGAAGATCCAAAAACTTTAATTTTTTAATTTGAAGCACTTTGTATAAGTTATGATTACTTATAGCATAGTCAAAGATTGAAATTGTTTCCTACTACATTAAAAAATAAATCTCTTAAATGGTTTATGGGACTAATATGTAACTCTATGAAATCATGGGATGGAATGAGACAACTATTTTTATAAAAATATAAAGATTATTGCATACAACATGATCTTAAAGATGAAATCTTGAAAAAAGAGCCAAAAATAGGATGAGAACCTTGAGGACTTTGTAGAAATATTTGTTTATAGTGTTAAAAGGGAAAATTTATGCAAAATATGATTTGATACCTTAAAAACCCTTTTACTTAGAGCAATCACGGATGAATGGATTGATCTCCTAAATCTAATGGGTAAATGGGATATATCTCAAATTTAATTTGAGGAAATATGTGAATTTTTTAAGCATATATCATGAGAAAGGGAAAGTATGCCATAAAATCCCCTAGGACCCAACTATGGAAATATTAAGTAAATCAACATCAAGATTGGTAAGTAGAGTTGAACTTGGTAATTTGATAGGCAATTTTCAAATAGATATTCTTGTGAATCTAAGTGAACAAAAAGATAGACTATGAATGCAAAATAACAAAAAATTTGAAAATGTTGCATTATTTAAATTTTGTCCTAGGTGTAGAAAGTAGCTCCTTTGAGAGAATGTCCACATGATAACATTGAAATTTGTGTCACTTGCGCGAAAAATTGTGATACAAATGATTTTCCATCATTAACGATATTTAAAGAAATCTACCAATAAAAAAAATGGAGAAAATAAAGCACCAGAACAACTCTCCTTTATGGCTCCAAGGAGACCTTGGTAGCCCAGACAATGATGGGAAAGATTAATATAGAAAAATGTCTAGATATAGGAATTCTTATAAGGAAGATTCATATTAATAATGTTGCAATCCCAAATATATTAATCGGTTTAGGTGAATCAATAAATGTAATGACTAAAAATTCTATGGATGAACTATAATTAACTCATCTTCAATATACACCAACTATGTTGTGATTAGCAGATAGATCTACCATAAAACCAAAGGGTATATTAGAAGAGATACTTGTATCTCTAGATTCATGGAAATAGCCAACTGAATTTATGGTGCTAACACCAAAAACCGATTTGGGTGGTCATCCATTCATATTAAGTAGGCCTTAGTTAGCCACAACCGATGCATTTATTTGTTGTAGATCTAGTGTCGGGAAAATCTCTAATGGAAATTCATCGAAAAAGTTTACATTGTAACCTCTAGCTAAAGAAATTATTGAATTTAAACATGAAGAATGGATTGATTATGATGAAGAAGAATACGAATATGTACAAAATGTTCTAACCTTAATTCGGATTTATGCAGGAACACAACATAATACACATATAACCATAAATACAAAGATGCAGTGGAAATAACACTTCATTTCATTAATATCAAAGAACTGAAATTTGCTTACAGACGAAATAGAAATAAACTAGCTAGGGCGCGGGTAGCTTATCTCTGAGAAGAGATGTGGTGACTACATGCCTCTGAACTGAGTTACAATGAGGCTCAAGGGCCTATTTCTTGTTTAGAAACAATGGAAAACCCTAACCATCCAAAAACCTAACCCTAGGAGATGAAGTGCCAAAACTATTCGCCCTGTTTGGGTAAATTGGTGTTTCAACTTCCCGGGGACGTAACTTTGGCATACTATCTCCGTTTGACGCACATGATACATCGTTAGAAAGATATATCCGAGGACTACAACTGTTGCCGCGAATATCAATTCTAGAACAAAATCATATTTGCCGGGAAAAAGATGCCCAAAAAACGTCGTTTAGGGCCTCAAAACGACTCCGGAAGTTCAAGACCCGAAAGACTGCTAAAAATAGTAAGTTGTGCCGAAACTAAAAAACTGAAAGAGACAATGGTGGGGCCCCAAGTGGAATAGGCGGGTGGCCACCAATATCCACCTGGATCATTCCTTCCCCCTTAAGAAACAATGGTCCCCATTTCGTTGAGTTCCTCCATGAGATGGGGAAACTTTTGTTGAACTTGGTCCCTGGTGAACCACTTGCCTTGATGCAGGAGTTGGCCAGCTTTGACGACCCAATACAGTTGGATCTTCTGTTGGAACGTGTTCTTGATTTTCATGTTCATGATGCAATCTATGGTGGCCTGTTCCATGCAGTCTGGGTTTAACTCTTTTGGTGTGAGTTCTTCTACAATGTCAGAGGTGCCCAGTAGAGGTGGGAAGTAGGGACGAAGGCGGTCTACATTGAATACTGGGTGCAGACCAAGGAATGGTGGAATACTGAGCTTGAAGGAATTGTTCCCTATAGCCTTGTTGATGGTGTACAACCCATATCGGAGTGGGCAAAGCTTGTGGTGGGGTCTAGTGAGGCGTTCCTTCTGAAAATGTAGCC
The DNA here is from genome assembly GCA_034641835.2 of Pinus albicaulis. Taxonomy (NCBI): domain Eukaryota; kingdom Viridiplantae; phylum Streptophyta; class Pinopsida; order Pinales; family Pinaceae; genus Pinus; species Pinus albicaulis. The sequence goes on along the minus strand of CM076576.1, from coordinate 905,365,634 downwards.
ACACTTTTTTGCCCACCTGGAAGTTGTGTGGCACCCGATGTTGATCATGTCGTTGCTTGTACTTAGCATTGGCTCTGTCCAATATGTCATGAACCTGTTGGCGGATGTGCTAAATGCGCTCGATTAAGTTGTTCGCTTTTTCAGCTTCAGACTGGACATGAGCCGAATTGGCCTAAGCAGCCACAAATGGCATGGCTACGTCAATGGGACATAGTGGCTGGAATCCAAAACCCACCTAAAAGGGGTTGTGGCCAGTTGAGTTGTGGAGAGCATGGTTATAACTATGTTGTACATATGGGAGGCTCTCATCCCATGTGCGTGGATGCTTTGAAATTTACATGCGCAAAATGTGTACAATCATCTTGTTGACGACCTCTGTCTAGCCATCAGTTTGGGGATGGAAAGCTATGGACTTGGTGAGCTTGGTGTCCAACATTGACCAGAGGCTGGACGAAAATGTGCTGAGGAACCTGCTGTCGCGATTTGATATGATAGACTGTGGGATCCAAAAGTGCACCCACACTTGTTTAAAGAAGAGTTTAGCAGTGGCTTCTGCTGTGATATTCTTCTTGCAAGCCGCCATAATGGCCATCTTCGAGAATCTGTTGATGACCACGAAAACACAGTCATTTCCATGCTTAGTAGAAGGAAGGCCTGACATGTAATCCATGGAGATGGATTCCCAAGGTCGACTAGGGGTAGGTAGCGAAGTATAGAGCCCTTGCTTCTTAATGGTCGGTTTGGCAATGACGAAAGCAGTGCAGGATCTGATGTACTTCCCGACATCCTGTTGAAGGTTCGGCCAATAGAAATACTTTCGCAGTACTGCCACTATTTTCTCGACCCCAAAATTCCCAGTGACTCGATTGTAGTGCGCTTCCCATATCATCTTGGCACGCTCGCTTGAAGGAACACAAAGGTGTCCCAAGTGACATAACAGTGCATCTTGGAGGTGAAAATTTGGAACTTGTGTACCCCCCAAGAGTGCCTTGTATGTGTGGCTGAATTATCGATCACCCTTGTAGAGAAGCGGCCAATCAAAAGTCTTGTGCCCACAACAATTGAGAACGGTGGCTATGGCCACAATCGGTGGTCGGTTGAGGCAGTCTGTAACATTATTGGTGCTACCTTTCTTGTACTTGATGTTCAAGTGAACTTTTTGCAGATATGTGGACCACTTCTGATGGCGATCGTTCTGCAACTTCCCTTGTGTCTATGTGGATGATTGTCTCCTTCCTCAAAGTGTAATGCTTCCATTGTCAACAAGCCTACACAATGGAATAATTTTTTTTGTCATAAGTGGGATACTTCCGAACTGTGTCGGACAATGTCTCACTGTGATATTCCACTAGATGAACATGTTGAGTAAGAACTGCCCCAATAACATAGTCAGAGGCATTTGTCTCGATCTCAAATGGTTGTTGCAAGTCTGGTAATGTGACCACTGGGGCAGAACAGAGGTGATGTTTCAATTCTACGAACTCCTTCTGTTGAGATTCCGACCAAAATAATTTTTCTTTTGCTCCTCCCTTGGTGACTTGAATCAAGGGCCAAGTGATATGAGATAATCCCAACACGAACCTGCGATAGAAATTAGCAAGACCCAGAAAGCTGCGAAGCTCTGTTAGAGTGGTTGGGGCTAGCCAATCCTGAATGACTTAGATCTTGGCTGGATCCACATGCACCCCCCTTTCATCAATAATGTATCCCAGATATTGAACCTGGGTCATGCCAAAAGTGCACTTCTCCAAATCGGCAAACAACTTGTGTTGGCGTAGTGTTTTGAGGACTTCTCAGATGTGGTGGAGGTGCTCTTCCCAAGTCTGGCTGAAGATCAGAATGTCATCCAAGTACACCACTATAAGTGAGTTGCCGAATGGACGCAAGATGTCATCCATCAGCCTCATGAAGGTTGCAGGAGCATTCGTCAACCCAAAAAGCATGACAAGCCATTCAAAAAGGCCCTCCTTGGCTTTGAAGGCAGTCTTCCACACATCAGAGGGTTCGATTGGTACTTGGTGATACCCAGACTTTAAGTCGATCTTGATGAAATATTTTTCCCCTTTGAGTTAGTCCAGAAGGTCATCAATCTGAGGGATCAGGGACCTATTCCGAACATTGATCTTGTTCAGCGCCCAATAGTTAATACAGAGTTTCCAAGTCCCATCCTTCTTCTGTACCAACACGATCAGGCTCCCACAGGGTGATGAGCTTGGCTGGATGTGACCTTTCTGCAACAACTCCTGAATCTGCTTCTTGATTTCATCATTCTCCATAACAAAGCACCTATATATGGGTCCATTGGGTAGCGACGCACCTGGGGTCAGGTCAATGGGGTGCTTGACCTGACAGTGCAAACGCACCCCTGTGGGTGAGGTGAAGATGTCCCCGTACTCCTCCACAACCTTGTCCATTTGTTGTTGTCATGCAGAGGAGCCATGTCTGGAGGTCGTGGCCAGAGTCTTTTTCTTTCCCTGGGGGCAGATCATTAGGAAATTTTTTTTCCTGGTTTGGGAAATGAGCTTACTGCATTGTTTTGCAGTAACCAAAGAGATAGTGGGAGGCGGCAGTACCTCTGGTATCCTGTACAACTTATTTCCCAAAGTAACAATAATAGCACGAGGCCGGGACTCATACACATCATGTCGCTTCCACAAGTATGGTTGGCCTAATAATACATCAGAAACATCAATAGGAGCAATGTCACACAATACCTCATCCATGAAGGGCTTGATGCTATAGGGAAGGCGGCACTGCTGGCTAACGCGGAGATCCCGTCCTTGGTGAAGCCACCCGATGGTGTATGGTTGTGGGTGCGCTGTGGTGGGCAAGCCCAACCGCTTCATGACATCTGCTGAAATGAGGTTCTTTTGGCTCCCATTTTCGACAATGAACTGTAGCGGGGAACCCTTTACCCACATCTGGGAGTGGAAGAGACGCTCTGCCTCCTCTATATCTTTTGGTTCCTCCTTCTGGATCTTCACAGTGGCAATAGTGGCATTGGGCTTCGCATCAATAATCTGCTTCTTTTTGTCATTCCCCTTGTTAGGTTCTGATTCAGAGTCAGAGCATGCATCTGATTCTGAAGTCCTCATCTCGGCCACCAGCGACTGCTTGGCCCGACACTCACTTGTGTTGTGAGTGGAGCTCTTATGGAACTCACACCACTTTCCCGTGTCCTTCTTTGGCTTCACGGTGTTGTTCTCTGCTTGTGGCTTTGGCAGGTTGTCTTGGGATGCCATGCCTTGGCTTTGTCCTTTGTTTTTCAGTTTGGGGGCACATTTCCCTTGCTTTTGATTCGCAGATACAAAGACTCGCTTCTTCTGTTTGAATTTCTGCTCAATATTGGTAGCATACCGGTATGCCGTACCAAGCGAGGAGATGTCGAGGAACTCCATTTCCTCCTGAATGTATCTGTGCAAACAAATCCAATACTTTAGCACCAAAATTTTCTCTGAATCTTTGATACCCAACTTTGTGCGGAGGTTATGGAATAGATTCGTCATCTCATGCACATCTTGATCCCCTTGTTTCCGCAGCATGGTCCATTGCATGTACTTGTCTTCATAGCTCCCCACGGGATAGTATTGTTCCTTGATGGCATCTCGGAAATAATTCCAAGTGGGTATGGTTGAGAACAAAGAGGGTTCTGCCTCGTCCTTTTTCTCACAGTAGGTTTCCCACCAATCCTTGACATGGGGGGTAGCTTTGAGGAGTGCAAAAATAATCTTCTCTCGGTCGGAAAAGTCATGAACCGAGAAATATCCTTCTAATAGATTCAACCATATATCTACGACATCTGCATCTATTTGACCCTCAAATATGGGAATGTAAAAGTTTACTTATCCTTAAAGTGAGTTGCGCCTCTAGAGTGGCTGTTGGATGTAGATGCACTGCCGGTGGGCAGTCATTGAAGGATCTGGGAAAAGTTATCCATCATCGCGTTCCTTTGTTTTTAGAGGGCCTCCTCGAGCGATATTTTGATAGGATTTCCTGCTCCCTCATATTTATTTTCATCCCCCATGGGCATCCGCCGGCATTTGCGAGGCTGATCTTGCAAAGGTTCCACTAGATCGAGCCCTAACTCCTTATACCTCGACCTCGTTGGGGACATGCAAAGAAGGATCGAGAAAAAGCAGACCGCTCTGATACCACTGATCCGGATTTATGCAGGAACGCAATAGAATACACATATAACCATAAATACAAAGATGCAGTGGAAATAACACTTCATTTCATTAATATCAAAGAACTGAAATTTGCAGACGGAATAAAAATAAACTAGCTAGGGCGTGAGTAGCTTATCTCTAAGAAGAGATGTGGTGGCTACATGCCTCTGAACTGAGTTACAATGAGACTTGAGAGCCTATTTATTATTTAGAAACAATGGAAAACCCTAAACGTCCAAAAACCTAACCCTAGGAGATGAAGCGCGAAAAATATGGGCCCCGTTTGAGTAAATTGGTGTTTCAACTTCTAGGGGATGTAACTTTAGCATACTATCTCCGTTTGATGCACATGATACATCATTAGAAAGATATATCTGAGGACTACAACTGTTTCCATGAATACCAATTTCAAAACGGAATCATATTCACAGGAAAAACGATGCCCAAAAAACATCGTTTAGGGCCTCAAAACGGCTCCGAAAGTTCAGGACCGGAAAGACTGCTAAAAATAGTAAGTTGTGCCGAAACTGAAAAAAAAGTAAGAGACAATGGTGGGGCCCCAAGTGGAATAGGCGGGTGGCCACCAATATCCACCTGGATCATTCCTCCCCCCTTAGGAAGCAATGGTCCCCATTGTGTTGAGTTCCTCCATGAGATGAGGAAACTTCTGCTGAACTTGGTCCCTGGTGAACCACTTGCCTTGGTGCAGGAGTTGGCCAGCTTTGACGACCCGATACAGTTGGAACTTCTGTTGGCCTGTGTTCTTGATTTGCATGTCCATGATGCAATCTGTGGTGGCCTGTTCCATGCAGTATGGGTTTAACTCTTTTGGTGTGAGTTCTTTTACAATATCAGAGGTGTCCAGTAGAGGTGAGAAGTAGGGACGAAGGCGGTCTACATTGAATACTGGGTGCAGACCCAAGGAATGGTGGAATACTGAGCTCGAAGGAATTATTCCCTACAGCCTTGGTGATGGTGTATGGCCCATATCGAAGCAGACGAAGCTTGTGGTGGGGTCTAGTGAGGCGTTCCTTCTGCAAATGTAGCCACACTTTTTCGCCCACCTGGAATTTGTGTGACACCCAATGTTGATCATGTCATTTCTTGTACTTAGCATTGGCTCTGTCCAATATGTCATGAACCTGTTGGCGGATGTGTTGAATGCGCTTGATGAAGTTGTTCACTTTGTTAGCTTCAAACTGGACACGAGCCGAATTGGCCTGAGTAGCCGCAAATGGCATCGCTACGTCAATGGGACATAGTGGCTGGAGTCCCAAGCCCACCTGAAAGGGGCTGTGGCCGGTTGAGTTGTGGAGAGCCCAATTATAACTGTGTTATACATAGCGGAGGCTCTCATCCCATGTGCGTGGATGCTTTGAATTGTACATGCGCAGAATGTGTACAATCATCATGTTGACGACATTTGTCTCGCCATCAGTTTGGGGATGGAAAACTGTGGACTTGGTGAGCTTGGTGTCCAACATTGACCAGAGGCTGGACCAAAATGTGTTGAGGAACCTACTATCGCGATCTGATATGATAGACTATGGGATCCCAAAGTGCACCCACACTCGTTCAAAGAAGATTTTAGAAGTGGCTTCTGTTGTGATATTCTTCTTGCAGGCCACCATAATGGCCATCTTCGAGAATCTGTCAACGACCATGAAAACACAGTCATTTCCATGCTTATTAGAAGGAAGGCCTGACATGTAATCCATGGAGATGGATTCCCAAGGTCAACTAGGGGTAGGTAGCGGAGTATAGAGCCCTTGCTTCTTTATGGTTGGTTTGGCAATGGCGCAAGCAGTGCAGGATCTGATGTACTTCCCGACATCCCGTCGAAGGTTCGGCCAATATAAATACTTTCCCAGTACTACCACTATTTTCTCGACCCTAAAATACCCAACGACTCGACTGTAGTGCGCTTTCCATATCATCTTGGCATGCTCGCTTGAAGGAACACAAAGTTGTCCCAAGTGACATAACAGTGCATCTTGAAGGCGAAAATTTGGAACTTGTGTACCCCCCAAGAGTGCCTTGTATGTGTGGCTGAATTCTGGATCACTCTTGTAGAGAAGCGGCCAATCAGAAGTCTCGTGCCCACAAGAGTTGAGAACGGTGGTTATGGCCACGATCGGTGGTCGGCTGAGGCAGTCTGCGACATTATTGGTGCTACCCTTCTTGTACTTGATGTTCAAATGAAATTATTGCAGATAAGTGGACCACTTCTGATGGCGATCGTTCTGCAACTTCCCTTGTGTCTGTATGAACTGCTGGGGTCGGTGGTCTGTGTGGATGATTGTCTCCTTCCCCAAAATGTAATGCTTCCATTGTCGACAAGCCTGCACAATGGAATACATTTCTTCATCATAAGTGGGATACTTTAGAACTGTGTCGAACAATCTCTCACTGTGATATGCCACTGGATGCCCCTAGTGAGTAAGAACTACCCCAATAGCATAGTCAGAGGCATATGTCTCAATCTCAAATGGTAGTTGCAAGTCTGCTAATGTGATCACTGGGGCAGAACGGAGGCGATGTTTCAATTCTACGAATGCCTTCTGTTGAGATTCCGACCAAAATAATTTTTCTTTTTCTCCTCCCTTGGTGACTTGACTCAAGGGCCAAGTGATATGAGAGAATCCCAACATGAACCTGCAATAGAAATTAGCAAGACCCAGAAAGCTGCGAAGCTCTATTAGAGTGGTTGGGGCTGGCCAATCCCGAATGACTTGGATCTTGGCTGGATCCACATGCACCCCCATTTCATCAATAATGTATCCCAGATATTGAACCTGGGTCATGCCAAAAGTGCACTTCTCCAAATTGGCACACAATTTATGTCGTCATAGTGTTTGGAGGACTTCTCGGATTGGTGGAGGTGCTCTTCCCAAGTCTGGCTGAAGATCACAATTTCATCCAAGTACACCACCACAAATGAGTTTGTGAATGGACACAAGATGTCATCCATCAACCTCATGAAGGTTGCGGGAGCATTCGTCAACCTGAAAGGCATAACGAGCCATTCGAAAAGGCCCTCCTTGGCTTTGAAGACAGTCTTCCACACATCAGAGGGTTCGATTGGTACTTGGTGATACCCAGACTTCAAGTTGATATTGCTGAAATATTTTTCCCCTTTGAGTTGGTCCAGAAGGTCATCAATCAGTGGGATCAGGTACCTATTCCGGACCATGATCTTGTTCAGCGCCCGATAGTCAATACAGAGTCTCCAAGTCACATCCTTCTTCTATACCAACATGATCGGGATCCCACAGGGTGATGAACTTGGCCGGATGTGACCTTTCTGCAGCAACTTCTGAATCTGCCTCTTGATTTCATCATTCTCCATAACAAAGCGCCTATAGATTGGTCCATTGGGTAGCGGTGCACTTGGGATCAGGTCAATGGGGTGCTTGACGGTGCAGAGGCACCCCTGTGGATGAGGTGAATATGTCCCTGTACTCCTCCACAACCTTGTCCATTTGTTGTTGTCGTGTAGAGGAGCCATGTCTGGAGGTCATGGCCACAATATTTTTCTTGCCCTGGGGGCGGATCATCAGGAAATTTTTTTTCTTGGTTTGGGAAATGAGCTTACTTCATTGTTTTGTAGTAACCAAAGAGATAGTGGGAGGCGGTGGTACCTCTGGTATCCTGTAAAATTTATTTCCCAAAGTAACAATAACAACGCGAGGGCTGGACTCATACACAGCATGTCGCTTCTACAAGTATGGTTGGCCTAATAATACATCAGAAACATCAATAGGAGCAATGTCACATAATACCTCATTCGTGAAGGGCTTGATTCTATAGGGAAGGTGGCATTGCTGGCTGACGCGGAGATCTTGTCCTTGGTGAAGCCACCCGATGGTGTATGGTTGTGGGTACGCTATGGTGGGCAAGCCTAATCGCTTCATGACATCTGCTGAAATGAGGTTATTTTGGCTCCCATTTTCGATAATGAACTGTAGCGGGGAACCCTTTACCCACATCTGGGAGTGGAAGAGACGCTCTGCCTCCTATGGATATTCTGGTTCCTTCTTCTGGATCTTCACAGTGGCAACAGTGGCGTTGGGATCCGCATCAATAATCTACTTCCCCTTGTCATTCCCCTCATCAGGTTTTGATTAAGATTCAGAGCATGCATCTGATTCAGAAGCCCTCATCTCGGCCACCAGCGACTGCTTGGCCCAACACTCACTTGTGTTGTGAGTGGAGCTATTATGGAACTCACACCACTGTCCCGTGTCCTTCTTTGGCTTCGCGGTGTTGTTCTTTGCTTGTAGCTTTGGCAGGTTGTCTTGGGTCACCATGCCTTGGCTTTGTCCTTTGTTCCGCGGTTTGGGGGCACCTTTCCCTTGATTTTGATTCGCATATCCAAAGTCTCTCTTCTTCTGTTTGAATTTCTGCACAATATTGGCAACATACCGGTATGTCGTACCAAGAGAGGAGATGTCGAGGAACTCCATTTCCTCCTGAATGTATTTGTGCAGACAACTGTGATACTTTAGCACCAAATGTTTCTCTAAATATTTGATACCCAACTTTGTGCGCAGGGTATGGAACAAATTCGTCAACTCATGCACATATTGATCCCTTTGTTTCCGCAGCGTGGTCCATTGTATGTACTTGTCCTCATAGTTCCCCATGGGATAGTATTGTTCCTTGATGGCATCTCAGAAATAATTCCAAGTGGGTACGACAAAGAACAAAGAGGGTTCTGTCTCATCCTTTTTCTCACATTAGGTTTCCCACCAATCCTTGACATGGGGGGTAGCTTTGAGGAGTGCAAAAATATTCTTCTCCCGGTCGGAAAAGTGATGAACCGAGAAATATCCTTCTAATAGATTCAACCATCTATCTATGGCATCTACATCTATTTGACCCTCAAATATGAGAATGTCAAAGTTTACTTGTACCTTAAAGGGAGTCGCGCCTCCAAAGTGGCTGCTACATGCATATGCGCCACCGCTGGGCAGTCGTTGAAGGATCTGGGAAAAGTTATCCATCATCGCGTTCCTTTGTTTTTCAAGGGCCTCCTCGAGCAATATTTTTATAGGATCTCCTGCTCCCTCATCTTTCTTTTCATCCCCCATGGACGTCCGTTGGCATTTGCGAGGCTGATCTTGAAAAGGTTCCACCAAATCGAGCCCTAACTTCTTATACCTCGACCTCATTGGGGACATGCAAAGAAGGATCGAGAAAAAGCAGACCGCTCTGACACCACTGATTAGAATTTATGCAGGAACGTAATAGAATACACATATAACCATAAATACAAAGATGCAATGGAAATAACACTTCATTTCATTTATATCAAAGAACTGAAATTTGCTCACAGACGGAATGGAAATAAACTAGCTAGGGTGCGGGTAGCTTATGTTTGAGAAAAAATGTGGCAGCTACATGCCTCTGAACTGAGTTACAATGAGGCTCGAGGGCCTATTTATTATTTAGAAACAATGGAAAACTCTAAACATCCAAAATATTAGAAAATTATATAAAACAGAGCAATGCAACACATAAAATATGCGGAAAACACAAGCACACAAAACACATAAAACCAGAGAGACACAGATATACGTGGTTCACCCAGTTTGGGCTACGTCCACCCCGAACAGCCAGTCCTTCCTTTCTATTATGTAGCAAAATGAAGAGACACAACCTATAGCAGATTTGTTGTAATATCCTTTGTTCTCTCTCACTGTCTCTCTATCTGTTTATCGCTTCGAGAATACACATACAATACATAGCCGCAATAAAATACCCTCATACAAGCGAGGGGTTGCCTTCTAGGGAAAAAAACCCTAAACTAAACATAACTTCTACCGTCAGATCATCCGCCTAATGAATGACCCAAATTGACTAGAAATTACTATACTTTTACTAGGCAATTTTACATCTGTTTTTAGCTTCGAGGGCACTGCCGGGGGGGGGGGCAGGGGGGGACTCCATAAAGTCACAGCCACCCCCCCTGGTTCCCCAAAGTAGCGTTTAATTACCGGTGGCGTTGCCGCCCCCATTAAGTTACATGGGTCCAATATTATGCTACAAAACAAACAGGATAATCAGGCTCCACACCCAACAATCTCCCACTTGAAGACTGATTGTAGAAACTCCATTGCTGCTTCATTTGCTGGACAATGACTCCACTTTGGACCTGGTTGTTTCTCATCTTCATCGCCATCCTTGAAGACCAATTGAAACTGAGCATGTTCTCATTTTCTCCCTAGTTACAACTTTTGTTAGCATATCTGCAAGATTATGGCTAGTGTGTATCTTTTCCAGCTTCTACTGTACATCTTCCAATACTGACCGTATGAAATGGTACTTGAGCCATATGTGCTTAGTCCTGGAATGAAATGCTAATTTCTTTGCAAGATGAATGGCACTTTGGCTATCACTGTATAATGTGACCATATCATGCTTCTTACCCAATTCATCCATAAACCTATGTAACCAAATCATTTCTTTACTAGCCTCTGTAGCAGCAACATACTCTGCTTCTGTTGTTGAAAGTGCAACAACGCTTTGGATTTTTGAAACCCAACTGACAGTTGTTCCACCTATAGTAAATACATATCCTATAGTGCTCCTCCTATTATCTCTGTCACCTGCCATATCTGCATCAACATATCCCTGTAGATCAATGTTTGAACCACCAAAGCATAATGCTTGATTTGTGGTACCTCTCAAATATCTGAGAATCCATTGCACTGCCATCCAATGTTCTTTTCCTAGATTTTTCATGTACCTGCTTACAACTCCCACTGCATGTGCAATATCAGGCCTTATGCAGACCATTGCATACATTAAGCTTCCTACTGCTGATGCATATGGAACTTTAGACATGTAGTCCATTTCTTCTTGGGTCTTGGGGCACATCTCCTTACTAAGTTTGAAATAGCTAGCAAAAGGTGTACTAACTAGTTTTTGTATTCTGCATTTTAAATCTTTTCAACACCTTTTGTATGTACTCATTCTGAGACAATGTTAATTTGCGATTTTTCCTGTCTCTAGTTATTCTCATACCAAGGATTTGTTTTTCAGCTCCCAAATCCTTCATTGCAAATGAATTTTCCATTTTTCTTTTGAGCACATTTATTTCCTGCATGTTAGACCCTGAAACAAGCATGTCATCTACATACAATAACAATATAATATAGCTGCCATAATTTTGCCTTTTCAGATAAACACAATGATCAGAGTGACATCTAGTATAACCTTGTTCAGACATAAACTTTTCAAATTTTAGATACCACTGCCTTGGAGCCTTTTTTAAGCCATACAAGCTCTTCTTTAATCTGCACACTAATTTTTCTTTCCCTTTGACCTCATATCCTTCTGGTTGCTGCATATAGATCTCTTCCTCCAAATCTCCATGGAAAAATGTTGTCTTTACATCTAATTGTTCAAGATGTAAATCTTCCGCTGCTACAAGACTTAAAATAGTTCTGATTGAATTCATCTTAACAACAGGAGAAAATATTTCATCAAAATCAATACCTTTCTTCTGTGCAAACCCCTTCACCACAAGTCTAGCTTTGTACCTCTGTTTTCCTCCATCTTCCTCCTTCAGCCTGTAAACCCATTTATTCTGCAATGTAGTTTTACTTGCAGGCAACCTGACTAAGTCCAAAGTCTGGTTATGCATTAAGGAGTCCATCTCTTCTTCCATGGCTAGCTCCCACTTCTTCCTGCTTTCAACCTGCATTGCTTCTTCATAACATTCAGGTTCACCAAAATCAGTCAACAATAAATAATATAATGAAGGAGAGTATCCTTCAGGGGGTCTACTTATCCTGGTAGATCTTCTAACACCACTTTCAGATGTTTGAGGTGCATGTTGTTGTTGTGGTGGTTGCTGTTGTTGTAGCTCTTGATTATTATTATTTTTAGGCACCTTTACCTTTTTTGTGATCTCATCAAGAACTGTGTATTCTTTGTTTTCTTTCTCCCGTTTCTTTTCATTGAATATTACATCTCTGCTCCTAATGATTTTGTGATTTTCATAATCATATAAGCGATAACCAAAATCATTAACACCATATCCAATAAAGGTACATTTCTTTGATTTTGCCTCAAGCTTTGTTCTATTTTCTTTATTAATATGGAAAAAGACCTCACAGCCAAAAGGCTTTAAAAAAGAGTAGTTTACATTTTTACCTGTCCATGCTTCCTCTAGAATACCACCATCCAAGGAACTTGAAGGCCCTCTATTTATTAGATAAACAATAGTATCTACAGTATCTGCCCAAAACTATAAGGAAATCTTGCATGCAATCTCATGCACCTTGCACGCTCCATGATTGTTCTGTTCATCCTTTCTGACATACCATTTTCTTGTGGTGTTCTTGGACCTGTCTTCTCTCTGTGAATTCCATGCTCTGAACAGTACCTATCAAACTCTTTGCAGCAATATTCACCTCCATTGTCTGATCTGAGACACTTCAACTTCTTTCCTGTCTCAATCTCAACCAAAGCTTTCCATTTCTTGAAAGTATCAAATACATCATATTTATTCTGAATACAATAAATCCATGTTTTTCTAGTTGCATCATCAATAAAAGTAACATAATAATGAGAGCTACCGAGAGATGATACCTGAGCAGGTCCCCATACATCTGTATGCACAAGCTCCAATTTTTCGCTCTTCTTTTCTTTCCCAACTCTGAGAAATCTGACTCTCTTTTGTTTTCCATAAATGCAATTCTCACAGAAATCCAACTCAACATTCTTCAAACCTGGCAACAAATTTCTTGAGTGAAGAATCTTCATTCCCTTCTCACTCATGTGTCCGAGCCTATGATATTATATGTCGCATCTCATTCTTTGAAGTTAAATCATTAATGTATAGAAATACCATTCATAAATACAATGTACCAACCTTTTCACCTTTTGCTATTACCAGCGCTCCTTTGGTGACCTTCCAAGTTTTATCTGTGAAAGTTGTCACACAACCTTCACTGCCTAACTTCCCTATTGAAATCAGATTTTTCTTCAGATCTGGAACATGCCTTACCTCCTTTAATAGCCATTGGTTTCCATTCTATTGTTTTACAAGAACCTTACCCATTCCAACAATTTTACAGGGTTTATCATCACCCAAACGAACTTGTCCAAAATCTCCTTGAACATAGTCATGAAAATATTTCTTATCAGGTGTGGCATGGAATGAAGCCCCTAAATCTACAACCCAAGAATCAGTAACATTTTCTAAAGAAAGAATCAAAGCATCTTGTAACACATCACCTGTCACATTTGCTTCATGATTGTTTTCTTGCTGTGTGTCTCCTTCTTTTCCCTTCCGAGATCTACAGTCTTTCTTTAGGTGTCCTTTCTTTCCGCAATTCCAGCACACTATCCCTGATCTAGACTTGGATCTACCTTTCCTTGATTTACTGCGATATCCTGAGCTCTTTCCTCTTTCCATTCTTCTTCCCCTAGACTCTGCACTCAAAGCATTACCCGATGTCTCACCGGAGCTTTTCCGTCGCATTTCCTCGCTAAGGATAGCACCGACAACATCATCAAACTTTAAAGTACTAGATCCAGAGACATAGTTACTAATGGCCATAACTAAACCATTCCAGATTTTTGGCAATGAGCACAAAAATAACAGAGCTCTAACTTCATCATCAAAGTTTACCCCTACAGAACTTAACTGACTGGTAACTGTATTAAAATCATTTAAATGGTCTGCAACAGATCCACCTTCATACATCTTCATATTAAATAAACATTTCATAATAAATACCTTGTTTGAGGCCGAGGGTTTTTCATATAGTTTCGCCAATGCCTTAATCAAACCCTCTGTTGTTGTTTCCTTCAAAATATTGAAGGCTACCGATGCTGCGAGGCACAACCGTACTGTTCCGAGTGCCTTTCTATCAAGAATATCCCATTCTGCGTCTTTCATAGTCGTCGGCTTCTTTGTTTTTCCGCTCAATGGTAGGTACAGATCTTTCTGATACAGATAATCTTCCATATACATCTTCCACAATGGGAAGTTTTGGCCGTTAAATTTCTCGACCCTAAACTTACCATCTTCCGCCATTGCTCCCACTCAAACCAAGAAAACTTCTTTCCTGCAAGTTTATCAGCCAAATAGACCTTCGAATCTGATACCAGTTATTAGAAAATTATATATTACAGAGCAATGAAACACATAAAATATGTGGAAAACACAAGCACACAAAACACATAAAACCAGAGAGACATAGAAATACGTGGTTCACCCAGTTTGGGCTACGTCCACCCCGAACAGCCAGTCCTTCCTTTCTATTATCCAGCAAAATGAAGAGACACAACCTACAGCAGATCCACTGTAATATCCTCTTTTCTCTCTCACAGTCTCTCTATCTTTTTCTTGCTCCGAGAATACACATACAATACATAGCCGCAATACAATACCCTCATACAAGCGAGGGGTTGCCTTTTAGGGAAAAAAACCCTAAACTAAACATAACTTCTACCGTCAGATCATCCGCCTAATGAACGACCCAGATTGACTAGAAATTACTATACTTTTACAAGGCAATTTTACATTTGTTTTTAGCTTTGGGGGCGCTGCCCCTGAAACCCCCCACCAGGGAGGGGCTCCATAAATTTGCAGCCCCCCCCCTGGATCCCCCAGGCAGCGTTTAATTACGGGCAGCGTTGCCGCCCCATTAAGGTACAGGGGTACAATTTTGTGATACAAAATAAACAGGATAATCAGGCTCCACACCCAACACAAAAACCTAACCCTAGGAGATGAAGCGCCAAAACTATGGGCCTCGTTTGGGTAAATTGGTGAAGGATTTGAGCAAAGTTATCCATCATCGCGTTCCTTTGTTTCTCGAGGGTCTCCTCGAGCAGTATTTTGATAGGATCTCCTGCTCCCTCGTCTTTCTTTTCTTCCGCCATGGGAGGTCGTCGGGGTTTGCGAGGCTGATCTTGCAAGGGTTCAACCAGATCGAGCCCTAACTCCTTATACCCTGACCGCGTTGGGGACATGCAAAGAAAAACAAAGAAAGAGCAGACCCGCTCTGATACCACTGATCCGGATTTATGTGCAGGAAGCACGTAATAAACACATAACCATAAATACAGAGATGCAAATGAAATAATGCGTCATTTCATTAATACCGTAAAATTGACGATGCACATAATGGAAATAAAATAGCTAGGGCACCGGTAGCTATCTCTCGAGAAGAGATGTGATGGCTACAGACCTCTGAACTGTGTTACAATGAGGCTCGAGGGCCTATTTATTATTGAGAAACAATGTAGAATCCGAAACGTCCAAAAACCTAACCGTAGGAGATGAGGCGCCAAAACTGTGGGCACCCGTTTGGGTAAATTGGTGGTTCAACTTCCCGGGGGCGTAACTTTGGCACCCGATCTCCGTTTGATGCACTCAATAGCTCGTTAGAAAGATCTATCCGAGGACCACAACTTTCGGGACGAATTTCATGGAATTTCATTCCATAAAATTCGTTGGTAAAACAATGCCCAAAAAACGTCGTTTAGGGCCTCAAAACGGCTCCGGAAGTTCAGGACCCGAAAAAACTGCTAAAAATAGTAAGTTTTGTTGCAACTTGAAAACTGAAAGAACTGATGATGGGGGTTCAAATGGAATAGGTGGGTGGCCACCAATATCCACCTGGATCATTAAGCCCCCAAAACGGCTCCGAGAGTGGAGGACCCGAAAACCTGCTAAAAATAGTAAGTTGTGCTGAATGTGAAAATCTGCAAGAATTGATGGTGCTGGTCCAAATGGAATAGGTGGGTGGCCACCGATATCCACCTGGATCATTCCTCCCTCCTTAGGAAGCAATGGTCCCCATTGCGTTGATATCCTTCATGAGATGAGGCAAATTCTGTTGAACTGAGTATTAGATGTATTGAAGATGTCATGGACCTGCGAGTGGACATGCTGGATGCGTTTAGTAAATTTTGTTTCTTTATCAACCTTAGACAGTACATGTTTGGATTCTGTATGTGTAGTTGCAGGATGTATGGCAACATCAGGCGGTGGTGCGTTGGGAGTCAAATCAATGGAGTGCTTGTCCTGACAGTGTAGAGGAACCTTTATGAGTGAGGAGAAATTGTCATCGTATTCCTCCATAACTTTGTCCATCTGCTGCAGCCGTGCAAGGGAGCCCTGTTTCGAGGTTGTGGCCACAATATTCTTCTTTCCCTGTGAGTGATTCATAAGGAAAATGAATTTCCTGGTTTGGGAAACAATCTTACTGCGTTGTTTTGCAGTATTCAAAGAGATGACAGGAGGCGGTACTACCTCTGGTATCCTGTACAAGTTATTTCCCAAAGTAATAATAACAGCACGAGGCCTAGACTCATACACAGCATGTCGCCTCCACCAGTATGGTTGGCCCAATAATACATCAACTACATCAAGAGGAGCAACATCACACAATACCTCATCCGTGAATGGCTTGATACTGTATGGAAGGCGGCACTGCTGGCGGATGCGGAGATCTCTCCCTAGGTGGAGCCACCCGATGGTATACGGCTGTGGGTGTGCTATGGTCGGTAGGCCGAGCCGCTTCACGACCTCTGCTGAAATGAGGTTCTTTTGGCTTCCGCTATCGACGAGAAATTGCAGCGGAGAACCCTTTACCCACATCTGCGACTGGAAGAGGCGCTCCCCCTCCTCTGGATCCTCTGGACCCTCCTTTTGGATCTTGGTGGTGGCAACAATGGCACTGGGATCCGCATCAATGATCTGCTTGCCTTTGTCATTGCCTTTGTCTGGTTCTAACTCCGGATCAGAAAATGCATCTGATTCGGGTGCCTTTATTTCGGCCACCAAAGACTGTTTGGCCCGACACTCGTTTGTGCTGTGAGTGGGGCTGTTATGAAAGTCACACCACTTCCCTGTGTCCTTGTTTGGATTTGTGGTGTTGTTCTGAGTCGCATTGCTTTGGCCTTGCCCCTTGTTCTTCGGTTCGGGGGCACCTTTCAGATTTGCAGATCCAAAGTCTCGCTTCTTCTGCTTAAATTTCTGCTCGATCTTGGCGACATAGCGATATGTCGTGCCAAGCGATGTAATGTCGAGGAACTCCATTTCCTCATGAATGTGTTTGTGCAGACAGCCGCGGTACTTGAGCACCAAATGTCTCTCCGAATCTTTAATACCCAACTTTGTGCGCAGGGTATGGAACAGATTCGTCAGTTCGTGCACATCTTGATCCTTTTGTTGCCGCAACGTGGTCCATTGGATGTATTTGTCCTCATAGCTCCCCACGGGGTAATATTGTTCCTTGATGCCGTCTCAGAACGAATTCCAAGTGGGTGTGGTGGAGAACAGAGAGGGTTCCCCTTCGCCCTCTTGCTCACGGTAGGTTTCCCACCAGTCTTTGACATGGGGGGCAGCTTTGAGGAGTGCAAAAATAATCTTTTCTCGGTCAGAGAAGTCATGGACCGAGAAATACCCTTCCAGCAAATTTAACCATCTGTCTATAGCGTCTGCATCTATTTTTTCTTCAAATATAGGAATGTCAAAGTTTACCTGTACCTTGAAGGGAGTGGCACCTCCAGAGTGGTTGTTGGATGAAGATGCGCCATATGTGGGCAGTCGTTGAAGGATTTGAGAAAAGTTATCCATCATCGCGTTCCTTTGTTTCTCGAGGGCCTCCTCGAGCAATATTTTGATAGGATCTCCTGCTCCCTTGTCTTTCTTTTCTTCCGCCATGGGAGGTCGTCGGGGTTTGTGAGGCTGATCTTGCAAGGGTTCAACCAAATCGAGCCCTAACTCCTTATACCCTGACCGCGTTGGGGACATGCAAAGAAAAACAAAGAAAGAGCAGACACGCTCTGATACCACTGATCCGGATTTATGCAGGAACGCAACAGAATAAACACATAACCATAAATACAGAGATGCAGCGGAAATAATGCGTCATTTCATTAATAACAGAAATATGCTTACAGACATAATGGAAATAAAATAGCTAGGGCACTGGTAGCTATCTCTGAGAAGAGATGTGGCGGCTACAGGCCTCTGAACTGTGTTACAATGAGGCTCGAGGGCCTATTTATTATTGAGAAACAATGTAGAATCCGAAACGTCCAAAAACCTAACCGTAGGAGATGAGGCGCCAAAACTGTGGGCGCCCGTTTGGGTAAATTGGTGGTTCAACTTCTCGGGGGTGTAACTTTGGCACCCGATCTCTGTTTGATGCGCTCAATAGCTCGTTAGAAAGATCTATCCAAGGACCAAAACTTTCAAGACGAATTTCATTCCATGAAATTCGCTGGTAAAACGATGCCCAAAAAACGTCGTTTAGGGCCTCAAAACGGCTCCGGAAGTTCAGGACCCGAAAAACTGCTAAAAATAGTAAGTTTTGTTGCAACTTGAAAACTAAAAGAACTAATGGTGGGGGTTCAAATGGAATAGGTGGGTGGCCACCAATATCCACCTGGATCATTAAGGCCCCAAAACGGCTCCGAGAGTGGAGGACCCGAAAACCTGCTAAAAATAGTAAGTTGTGCTGAATGTGAAAAGCTGCAAGAATTGATGGTGCTGGTCCAAATGGAATAGGTGGGTGGCCACCGATATCCACCTGGATCAACTTCCCGGGGACGTAACTTTGGCATACTATCTCTATTTGAGGCACATGATACATCGTTAGAAAGATATATCCGAGGACTGCAACTGTTGTCGCGAATACCAATTTTTAAATGAAATTATATTCGTCGGGAAAACGATGCCAAAAAAACGTTGTTTAGGGCCTCAAAACGGCTCCGGAAGTTCAGGACCTGAAAGACTACTAAAAATAGTAATTTGTGCCGAAACTAAAAAACTGAAAGAAACAACGGTGGGGCCCCAAGTGGAATAGGCGGGTGGTCACCAATATCCACCTGGATCATTCCTCCCCCCTTAGGAAGCAATGGTCCCCATTGCATTGAGTTCCTCCATGAGATCAGGAAAATTCTGCTGAACTTGGTCCCTGGTGAACCACTTGCCTTGGTGCAGGAGTTGGCTAGCTTTGACGACCCGATACAGTTGGATCTTTTGTTGGCGTGTGTTCTTGATTTGTATGTCCATGATGAAATCTGTGGTGGCCTGTTCCATGAAGTCTGGGTTTAACTCTTTTGGTGTGAGTTCTTCTACAATGTCAGAGGCGTCCAGTAGAGGTGGGAAGTAGGGATGAAGGCGGTCTACATTGAATACTGGGTGCAGACCAAGGAATGGTGGAATAATGAGCTCAAATTCATTGTTCCTACAGCCTTGGTGATGATTTACGACCCATATCGAAGCGGGCGAAGCTTGCAGTGGGGTCCAGTGAGGCATTCCTTCTGCAAATGTAGCCACACTTTTTCGCCCACGTGGAAGTTGTGTGGCACCCTATGTTGATCATGTCGTTGCTTGTACTTATCATTAGCTCTGTCCAATATGTCATGAACTTGTTGGCGGATGTGTTGAATGCGCTCGATGAAGTTGTTCGCTTTGTCAGCTTCAGACTGGATATGAGCCGAATCGGCCTGAGTAGCCGCAAATGGCATGGCTACGTCAATGGGACATAGTGGCTGGAATCCCAAGCCCACCTGAAAGGGGTATGGCCGGTTGAGTTGTAGAGAGCTTGATTATAACTGTGTTGTACAGAGGGGAGGATCTCATTCCATGTGCATGGATGCTTTGAATTGTACATGCGCAGAATGTGTACAATCATCCTGTTGATGACCTCTGTCTGGCCATCAGTTTGGGGATGGAAAGCTATGGACTTGGTGAGCTTGGTGTCCAACATTGACCAAAGGTTGGACCAAAATGTGCTGAGGAACCTGCTGTCACGATCTGATATGATAGACTGTGAGATCCCACTCTGCACCCACACTCGTTCAAAGAAGATTTTAGCAATGGCTTCTACTATGATATTCTTCTTGCAGGCCGCCATAATGGCCATCTTCGAGAATCTGTTGATGACCACGAAAACACAGTCATTTCCATGCTTAGTAGAAGGAAGGCCTGACATGTAATCCATGGAGATGGATTCCCAAGGTCAACTAGGGGTAGGTAGCGGAGTATAGAGCCCTTGCTTCTTGATGGTCGGTTTGGCAATGGCACAAGCAGTGCATGATCTGATGTACTTCCCAACATCTTGTCGAAGGTTCAGCCAATAGAAATACTTTCGCAGTACTGCCACTATTTTCTTGACCCCAAAATGCCCAGCGAATCGACTGTAGTGCGCTTCCCATATCATCTTGGCATGCTCGCTTGGAGGAACACAAAGGTGTCCCAAGTGAAATAACAGTGCATCTTGGAGGTGAAAATTTGGAACTTGCATACCCCCCAAGAGTGCCTTGTATGTGTGGTTGAATTCTGGATCACTCTTGTAGAGAAGCAGCAAATCAGAAGTCTTGTGCCCACAAGAGTTGAGAACGGTGGTTATGGCCACGATCGGTGATCAGTTGAGGCAGTCTACGACATTATTGGTGCTACCCTTCTTGTACTTGATTTTCAAATGAAATTGTTGCAGATATGTGGACCACTTCTGATGGCGATCATTTTGCAACTTCCCTTGTGTTTGTATGAACTGCAGGGGTCGGTGGTCTGTGTGGATGATTGTCTCCTTCCCCAAAATGTAATGCTTCCTTTATCAACAAGCCTGCACAATGGAATACATTTCTTTGTCATAAGTGGGATACTTTCGAACTCTGTTGGAAAATGTATCATTGTGATATGCCACTGGATGCCCCTGTTGAGTAAGAACTACCCCAATAGCATAGTCAGAGGCATCTGTGTCAATCTCAAATGGTTGTTGCAAGTCTGGTAATGTGAGCACTAGGGAAGAACAGAGGCGATGTTTCACTTATACGAACGCATTCTGTTGAGATTCCGAGCAAAATAATTTTGCTTTTGCTCCTCCCTTGGTGACTTGACTCAAGGGCCAAGTGATATGAGAGAATCCCAACACGAACCTGTGGTAGAAATTAGCAAGACCCAGAAAGCTGCGAAGCTCTGTTAGAGTGGTTGGGGCTGGCCAATCCTGAATGACTTGGATCTTGGCTGGATCCACATGCACCCCACTTTCATCAATAATGTATCCTATATGTTGAACCTGGGTCATGCCAAAAGTGAAATTCTCCAAATTGGCACACAACTTGTGTTGTCGTAATGTTTGGAGGACTTCTCGGATGTGGTGGAGGTGCTCTTCCCAAGTTTGGCTGAAGATCAGAATGTCATCCAAGTACACCACTACAAATGAGTTGGTGAATGGATGCAAGATGTCATCCATCAACCTCATGAAGTTTGCGGGAGCATTCGTCAACCCGAAAGGCATGACGAGCCATTCAAAAAGGTCGTCCTTCGCTTTGAAGGCAGTCTTCCACACATCAGAGGGTTCGATTTGTACCTAGTGATACCTAGACTTCAAGTCGATCTTTCCACAGTCTGGAGGTCGTGGCCACGGTATTTTTCTTGCCCTGGGGGTGGATCATCAGGAAAACAAATTTCCTAGTTTGGGAAATGAGCTTACTGCATTTTTTGTAGTAACCAAAGAGATAGTGGGAGGCAGTGGTACCTCTGGTATCCTGTACAACTTATTTCCAAAAGTAACAATAACAGCGCGAGGTCGGGACTCATACACATCGTGTCGCTTCCAAAAGTCTGGTTTGCCTAATAATACATTAGAAACATCAATAGGAGCAATGTCACACAATACCTCATCCATGAAGGGCTTGATGCTATAGGGAAGGTGGCACTGTTGGCTGACGCGGAGATCCCGTCCTTGGTGAAGCCACCCGATGGTGTATGGTTGTGGGTGCACTTTGGTGGGAAATCCCAACCACTTCACGACATCTGTTGAAATGAGGTTCTTTTGGATCCCATTGTCGACAATGAACTGTAGCAGGGAACCCTTTACCCACATCTGGGAGTGGAAGAGATACTCTGCCTCCTCTAGATCTTCTGGTTCCTCCTTCTGGATCTTCACAGTGGCAACAGTGGCATTGGGCTCCGCATCAATAATATGCTTCCCTTTGTCATTCCCCTTGTCAGGTTCTGATTCAGAGTCAGAGCATGCATCTGATTCAAAAGCCCTCATCTCGGCCACCAGCGACTGCTTGGCCTGACACTCACTTGTGTTGTGAGTGGAGCTCTTATGGAACTCACACCACTGTCCCGTGTCCTTCTTTGGCTTCGCGGTGTTGTTCTTTTCTTGTGGCTTTGGCAGGTTGTCTTAGGTCGCCATGCCTTGGCTTTGTCCTTTGTTCTGCGGTTTGGGGGCACCTTTCCCTTGCTTTTGATTCACAGATCCAAAGTCTCGCTTCTTCTGTTTGAATTTATGCTCAATCTTGGCAGCATACCGGTATGTCGTACCAAGCGAGGAGATGTAGAGGAACTCCATTTCCTCCTGAATGTATGTGTGCATACAACTACGACACTTTAGCACCAAATTTTTCTCTGAATATTTGATACCCAACTTTGTGCGCAGGGTATGGAACAAATTCGTCAACTCATGCACATCTTGATCCCTTTGTTGTTGTAGCGTGGTCCATTGTATGTACTTGTCCTCATAGCTCCCCAGGGGATATTATTGTTCCTTGATCGCATATTGGAAAGTATTCCAAGTGGGTACGGCTGAGAACAGAGAGGGTTTTTTCTCATCCTTTTTCTCACAGTAGATTTCCCACCAATCCTTGACATGGGGGTTAGCTTTGAGGAGTGCAAAAATAATCTTCTCTCGGTCGAAAAAGTCATGAACCGAGAAATATCCTTCTAATAGATTCAACCATCTATCTACGGCATCTGCATCTATTTGACCCTCAAATATGGGAATGTAAAAGTTTACTTGTACCTTAAAGGGAGTCCTGCCTCCAGAGTGGTTGCTGGATGCAGATGCGCTGTCGGTGGGCAGTCGTTGAAGGATTTGGGAAAAGTTATCCATCATCGCGTTCCCTTTTTTTTCGAGGGCCTCCTCGAGCAATATTTTGATAGGATCTTCCGCTCCCTCATCTTTCTTTTTGTCCCCCATGGGCATCCGTCGGGGTTTGCGAGGCTGATCTTGCAAAGGTTCCACCAGATCGAGAAAAAGCAGACCGCTCTGATACCATTGATCCAAATTTATTCAGGAACGTAACAGAATACACATATAACCATAAATACAAAGATGTAGTGGAAATAACACTTCATTTCATTAATATCAAAGAACTGAAATTTGCTTACAGACGGAATGGAAATAAACTAGCTAGGGCGCTGGTAGCTTATCTCTGAGAAGAGATGTGGCGGCTACATGCCTCTGAACTGAGTTACAATGAGGCTCGAGGGCCTATTTAGTATTTAGAAACAATGGAAAACCCTAAACGTCCAAAAAAAAACCCTAGGAGATGAAGCGCCAAAACTATGGGCCCCGTTTGGGTAAATTGGTGTTTCAACTTCCCGGGGACATAATTTTGGCATATTATCTCTGTTTGACGCACATGATACATCGTTAGAAAGATATATCCAAGCACTACAACTGTTGTCGCAAATTTCAATTGTGGAACAAAATTATATTTTCTGAACAAACAATGCCCAAAAAACGTTGTTTAGGGCCTCAAAACGGCTCCGGAAGTTCAGGACCCGAAAAACTGCTAAAAATAGTAAGGTGAGCCGAAACTTAAAAACTGAAAGAGATAATGGTGGGGCCCCAAGTGGAATAGGTGGGTGGCCACCAATATCCACCTGGATCAAACCTTCTCACGAGGAATGCATTTTAAGAAAGATGATGAATAAAATCAACTAGCGCATCATAGGAATAATTATGATTTTTCTCAATATATTGAAAAAAAGGGTTATCATGTGAATATGTTAGAAAAAAATTTCCAAGAATATTGGAAAATTGAAGATTTTTCATCACATCACTCTATGGTATCATTCAACTCTATGGTGAAATTTTGCAATACCCATGTGGAAATTAGTCCAGATAAAACATTAAACATTAATAATAACCTGGAAGAATTTCAAAAATGTTGCAAAAATATTCATCTGCTTTTGCATGGGAATACATAGATATGACGGGAGAATGTTAGATCCATTAGACAACCTAAAACAAGGATGAATCCTAATTTGAGGGAGATTGTGAAAGAAGAATTACAAAAAAAATATAACCTACAGGTTTCACCATTGCTTATTCTACCAAATAAGAATGGTAAGTGGTAAGTCTATATAGATTACATGGAATTAAATAAATATACTTTAAATATCATTTTCCACCTCCTTTTATTGATAAAGTATTGGACATACTAGCAAGGAAAAAGTGTTTTTCTTTTCTTGATGGCTTCAGTGGTTATAATAAAATTCAAATATCAATAGAATATCAAGAAAAGACTGCATGTACATGTCCATGGGGAACATGTGCTTACATAGTATTTCCTTTCAGATTATGAAATTCCCCTAATACATTCTAAAGCGCAATACTAGGTATTTTCTTTGACTTGATTCATGATTGTGTTGAGGTATATATGAATGATTTCACAGTGTATGGAAATTCTTTTGAAGAAGCTTTATAATAAAATTAAAAATTCCTTATTAGATGTTAAGAAAATAACCTTTATTTGAGCAATGAAAAATGTTTTATGATGTTTAACGAATGTATTGCTTTAGGGCATCAGATTTCAGGTATTGGTATCAAAGTTGACTAAGCAAATATTGAAGTCATTAACAAAATTTCGGTACCCAAATATCAAAAGGATGTAAGGAGTTTTCTTTGATTTACAAGATATTATAGAAGATTCATAGAAAATTTCACAAAATTATCTTCGCCATTTTTCAAATTTCTTACTAAATGTTTGAATTTTATTGGGATTCTTCAAGTCAATTATCTTTTGATCCATTAAAACAAAAACTTTCTAAAGCACTTACCTTAAGAAGGCCAAATTGGTCCCTCCCATTCCATATTTCTATAGATGCTTCAGATATAGCTTTAGGGATTATACTCGGACAAAAAGATCACATAATCCTTTTGTAATTTATTACATAAGCAAAAACTTAACTCATGTAGAGTTAAATGATATAGTTACTAAAAAGGATTTTTTAGTAATATTCCATGTCATCAATAAATTCGGGCATTATATCACTATATACAAAGCTTATATTCATACTGATCATTTTTCCATTAGATATCTAATGAATAAACCTATAACTAATGGTAGAATTACTAGGTGGCTTTTAATATTACATAAATTCAATATAACTATATTGAACAAACCTAGAAAGAAAAACACAGTTGTTGACTTTATTTCCAGAATCCAAAATACTAATACAACTATTCCTGTAAAGGATAATTTTCCTTATGAACATATTTTTTCAATTTCTACTAAATCTCATTGGTTTGCAGAGCTCCCTCATTTCCATATTCCTTGCTAGCCACATGTATATCATTTATTGTTGCAACCAATTTTTGGCACCTTGCATCTTTCTTTGATGCTTGATTTATCTCTATATTTTGTCTATTATTTAGAAGTACAACTTCATTTTCCTTAAGTGATTCTAGCTAAGCCTAGATTGGCCTTTCCTTATTATCAAATATTCATTCCTAGAAAGGCCAAACATATAATCTTGTCTTATTTCCCATAAACATGTGGTTCAAATCCTATATTGGTTATCTTTGTTTTTATGCGTCCTTGTATTTATCTTAGTTTTCCCTCAAGCCTTGTTCAAGAATGGAATCTTCCATTCATTCCTTGAAGAATTTTAATCCAAGTTCCACTCTATCTAATAAGGCAATTCCATCGAATGAAGAGCTCCACTCCCTTGGTAGAAACTTCTATGTGGCGTGATGTTCATCATTCACTTCACCTTCTCTTAGAATACTTTATTTGGATCTTATTATCTTTCTATGCCTTCCCAAGGCAATCAAAACCCACATATAACATAATCCTTTATCACAAACTACTTTTGAGGTGTATTGAAGTTCATTAGTGCTTCACATCCTTTATGCAAAGGTGTTGGTTCATATCCTATAACTTTTTTAGGAATGTGTATACCTTATCTAATAAGATTATTCACCCAACTCATACATATGAGGTACATACCCATTTTTTCCTCAAGGTAAGTTTCCTCTACCATTCATTCCATAGCCTTTTCCTCAAGCAATTGTGATGACTATCAAACTAAGTGACAACCTTCATTGCTTGGTTTCATTTCCCTTCCTTGAGGGACCTAAGAACTTCCATCATTATTTTGGGAATGAGGATGCCATTTCTATGGAACGCACCTACCATACCTCTACTGGCCAATCTATAATAGTACTTGGCACAACTATAATAACCAAGATCATTATAATTGTGTTGTGTAACTTGAATTGCATTCACTAGTCATTTTTAATGCCTTGCTTGCATCTTGCTAGATATCTTCCTTTGATAGTATTATCCTTGGCACAAAGAACATCCATGTATTTCATTCCTTTTCAAGCACATATGCACATGCTAATAGTAATAAAATGCATTGGATAAATTCTTCACAGTAGTGAACTAACACCTTTGAATCTTTCCCTTTACTCATAAACTTGATACCTAGGTAACATTTGCAAGTTGCCCCTTTAATTGTTTATAACTAGCCTGCTTATTAACAATCATTATCATTATACTCCCAATTAATATCCTGAATTTTTAAATAAGGTTGCTTCTTTTCATGAAGGTTCCATTACATGGGATACAAAATCCTTGTTATGTTTATGTATGCCTCTTTCGTAATGTCCCCAATTTTTGCATTACCTTGTGATGAGATTAGAAGGGATTCTCGGAGCTTATTTTAGCCAGGTCAGAGGAGCAAGATTGCATTATTAATGGTCTCGGAGGGTTTTGAGGATTTTTATGGGGTGGGTTGGGATTTCTTGATTTATTTCATCGTCAATATTGGTTCTACAAAGCTCGATCTTGGTCCCATTTCATTTTGACGATTTTTGCAAAACCAATTTTTTTTACAAAAATGAGAAGTGATTATGTTAAACATATGTGTGGTAGTAGCTAATACCAAGGGAATTCATTTCATTTCCAATTTTCAATGGGATCTTCCACTAGGGTAATGATGAAATTCATGGAATAAACATCCAGTATTTTCCACAAGTTCTACTACTAAGTCCTTCTACATGTTTGTAAAAGTAAATTCTTACATATTATGAGCATAAGAGAATGCAAAAACAGTACATTATGTTGTTTGGAAGCATTTTGGAGTAGATAATCCATGCGGAGTTGAGATCCTAAGGCCAAGTTATAATATTTTCCGTGTTCTCACTTTATTTATTGGATTTAATGCCTCTTGTAAGAGGTGGTTCCACTTCCTTTGAGGAGATGGAGTTTTCTAGAGTGCCTCCAGTGCATGATTTTGCATGAGTTGCTCTAATTTCCATAACTTTCTGGTAAATATTTGTGGAACATTTCTTCATCTCCACAATATCGAAGGGTGTATATTTAAAAATTGTTTCCTCAAAATTTGACCCTGGACCTGGACGGTCGACCCCTAAATGGATTTTTCCTTCCTTTTCCAACAACATTTCTATATTTCGTTGATCATTTTCCACCCGCACTTATGTATTTCCCAAATCCTCATTTGGGGTTTCATCCATAGTGGAATATTCATCTTATTATAGACCTTGAAGGGCCCCAAAATATTTTTTGTTGGGGGAAGGTTCTGGCATTGGATTTTCTTCAACAAATTTCTTTGCACCCTTGTTTTGTTAATTCCTTCTTTGCTTTTGTATTGGTTGGAAACTAGCTTCTTTAGTAGCGAGGGCTTGGGCTTGCTTGTCTATTTTTGTTGGGGGTATTTTTTGGCAAAGTGCCCATGAGAATGACAAACGATGCACTTGAAGGGAATTAGATCATAGTCAAATTCCTATATGTGGCTCCATTCTCCTAGATTTATCTTTAGGCCTCCGGTAAACCTTCATTAATGTTTGATTTCAAACAAACTTCGAATAAGAAAATTGACCTCCTTTTGGTTATGTTTTATCCAGATAGTGACCTGGCTTGTTTCCAATATCCTTTAGTGCATCAAGCCCCCAAAGGTGAAGAGGGAGGTGTGGCAGCAGAACCCACACTTACACATAAGTAATTTCAGAATCTGGATTGAAATCCAGAGTCCATGGAGTGATAAAGAGGCCTATATAACCCATAAAATTTGGCCCTAATCTTAAAAACAAATATCTTTCCATTTTATTAAAAAACATAGAATCCCCTTTCTACTTCAAATGAATTTACTTGACCTTGAAGCTTAGGGGCCTATTGTTTTGCGATGTAGGATTCAATAGCTTTTGGACTCTATCACCAGCCCATAAAATTGCTAACCATTTATTTTTCTGAGTGGGATAAGTCTCTCTTGCATGGATATTACAGAGACAATTCCACAACATGGATCTTAGCTAATTTATTCACAATTTTTTGGGGGAGAGAAGAAGTCCCCCGTGGTTTATAGGCCTGTAGCAGGGCTTTGAATGTAGCCACCTCCTCCATGGCATAGAGAACAGAGAAAAATCAATCAACAAGGGAATCCTTTCTCCAGTTCTACAATGCCTCTTGCAATACACCTATTAAAAAGCGAGCTTGTAAAATCACATCATCCCACTGAAGTATTAGCACCAGCTACCAAGGAATATGATTCAGAAAAAACTAATATTAGGTGTTCGAATCACAAAATGGAGTCTGAGATCAAAATGAAAAAAGTATTTCCTATGAATCTTTGAATCTGATCTGACCTAACATAGGAACAGCAGTTAGGGAAACCCTAGACGTTGAGAAATAAGAGTCGTAGAGCTCATCCTTGAACACTCCTCATCATCTACAAAATAGAGTTATTATTAGGCATATTTTAATTATTTATGCTTAAGGTGTGATTTTGGTATGATTACTTGGAGGAACACCTTAGTGTAATAGCTCATTGGAAACATGACAGAAATATCTACAAGGCAGGTTGATAAAAAGGGGCTTTGGATGGATAATGTGATCATGGTGGAAATTAAGCATTTTTTGGAGATAAAATTGACTTTAATTAGTTAATAAAAAAGTCATTTTATCTAAAGAGGTGAAAATTTATTTTGGAGAAAAAAGAAAAAGGGCGAAAAAGAGCCAAGTGAGTTATAAAAAGGGAAAATGAGGAGTCACTCCCCATTCTTACATTCATTCACTTGGAAAATAGAAATTTGTAGAGCACTTGAGAAAGAGGCTAGGGTTTTTCGAAACCCTATTTCTGGTTGGTTTCAGTGTTGAAACTATACACCCTAGCTAGACTTGGAGCTGAATCACTCATATTTTTATTTTGGGCTCCATTGTTCAAGAAGATATTGGTAAGAAGAAATAATTCATTTGTGTTATCAATTGGTTTTATGAACTGAATTTAGCTATTCTACAATTTGTATACAAGTTGGGCACACCCAGTAAGATGTTGAGTTCCTAAGCCACATTTATGGGTCTATTTGTTGAGTTTGGTTGCATCTTTGAGGCTTATTTTACCTATTTTTTGTTGGTCGAGTTAATTGTCCAAGAGACCAAGTTCAATTATCATAATGGGTTGAGTTCATTGCAAAAAGGAGGGATGAGTTTACTGCTTCCTTGAAATCAAGTTTGGTTTCCTCAAAGGGTCGAGTTATACAATTTATATGGGGGTTTTGGAGAATTCATTATGGGTCTATTTCTATGGATAGATAGAGGATGTGTGGTTGGTTTAGAGGATTGTATAAATAGCTTATTCGTGGGTTGACATCTCTATGAGAAAGGGGTCAAGTTCATATCCATCTTGGAGGTTGTATTCCTACATATTACAATGTTGGAACCACACAATAAATGATTTATATACTAAATTTTGTATTATTTAAGCCACTCTCGGGTTCCTCTTTATATTATGCATTGTAATCTCTATTACAAAATTAATGATATGGTTGAGTGTATACTTTAAATCTATTATTGTGGTGAACATGCACATGTGGTATTTATATTTACGAGTTTAATATAAAATATACACAGCTACGTTATGTATCTTCAAGGTTGAGTGGACTATTTTAAAAGGGATGGAAATTTCTAAGTTTTGTAATAGGTTTGAAGGTTGTGCCTATAGACTTATCAATCTTGGAATAACCATAACTTGTTGTTGTAAATATGAGTATTTTTAGTAAAGAGAAAGTGAATTTTTCTGATATTGTTATTGTTTATCAGTGGCGTATGTTTTTCTTAGTTTAATAAAAATATCACGGTGATATTTGAAGTGTTTTTCTGGCATTTATTTGGAACTATGTATTTTGTTTAAAATAAAACACCCACAAAAGCACGTGTAGCCATAGATATGCAAACTGTTTGATGAAATGTCATGACAAACTTAGACAAAACTCAAAAAAATTAATGAAAATTATAAAGTATTCTAAGGGGGTATCTTAAACTTTCATACTCTTGGTTCTCTCATTTAGAATTTTTATTACAAGTTTGAACACCTTGGAGATCACATACAAAGTAAATTTTGTTTAGTATTTGAATCCAAAAAAATTTCCTTTACAATTACTTAACCAAATATAGATTTTTTAAAACATGATCCTTTGCTCTTTCATCACTTCCCAATGACCAGATACCATTAGAAAGGTAAGGCTCTTGTTCAATTCTCCTTTGGAACAATTTATGAATGGCTACACCCTTTTGAAACTCAAAAATTGTAGTTATGTGTTATAAAATCCATAAATTATGCAAGTCTTTTAACTGCAATTATGTTTTTTGGTTGTGCATTTGAGACTATAACTCTCTCATTACATTATTTATATCCATTTATGTGGTAGAAACATGAGTCCCACAAATTCATATTACCATTAGTTGTAGATTCTACATATTGTAGATAATTATCCACTATTTCCTAGTTATGTCCATTTCTTGGAGTAAATTCATGAACCTTGCAAGTTCATTTTGACCTCCATAGTTTGCTTGAAGCATCAATACCAAGCCATCTCATGATTTTTGGATGCCCGTGATATTTTTTTCTATGCGTAGATGAAATTTTTTATCAAATAGTTGGTTCATAATTGTATTTCCATTTGAACACCTATATTTGTTTCCCATACAGTGACCAATGTTATGACATGAGTTTTTGTTGCACCTTGTCATTCATATTTTCAATCCTTTGTCTAGTGTCACAACATATGCTCTACTACCATTTTGCAATCTACCTATATATGTCCTTTCATCATTAGGGTATTTAAATGTGGAATTTATTACTCTTGAGAAACTATATTGCCCCATATCATACTCGACATATTTATCACTAATGTCAAGATACCTTATTCCTTTCCACATCTGTGGGAAAAGTGCAAATCCACACTCCTTTCCTTCCTCTTTTTCATTTATTCTCCTTTCATTTTATTTATTTTCTTCTCATCCCTTGAGCCTTGATTGACCTTGCAAGACCTACCATATGGAAATTGGATGAATGGATGCTCCTTTAGGTTATGTCTCAGGCTCCTTCATTATAGGTGCATTCCCTACCATTAATCATAATTCTAATTAATGGTCATGATCGCCCTAGATCTAATGGGCCCCTATAATTATGAACATAACTTCATAAACCACAAGAATCAATAAGTTCCAAGAGTCCCTTTCACATTGGCCCTAAATGAGCTAAATCTTAATAATTTTTATGACAAGTTGAACTCTGGGTGGAATCTTGAAATCGATCGACAATCAATTTATTTATGATTTTTAATACCCCCATTGTATCGATACACAAGTTTTAAACCTGCACTAATGAGGATTTTTTATGTTGCTTTTCCATCTCTAATCAACAATCCACATAAATCATAAGTCTAATGGACACCTCTACCATATCACACTATATTCCATGTAACTCTCACACGGGATACTTCCCCATTGTTGAATTGGGAATCAATAGATGGTTATAATGGCCATGGGTCTAAAAGGCTTCCTTCACTAGGGGCACTACATTACTACTTGCACTAATTGTATGGCACCATGTGTTTTTTTTGTTATTTCTCTAGAGGGGCTAAACCTCCATTGTGATTCTTTTCCACTATTGTTCACCATCAAATAAATGGTTTATATCATCTCCCATCCATAACTTTGGAACATCATTAGAGTCTATTTCTCATACAAATTAAATCATTCAAGGTGTATCTTCCTCTAATACCTTTGCATGTGTTAATCCTTAGGCTTGACCACCCTATATCCTCTCCTTGCTATTGATCTTAGAATCAATGGATGGTCTAGATCACTGCAAATCACAAGGGATCACTACCCCCAACTTGAAACTCTAATATCCACACAAACATGAGGACACTATGTGTCTCACTCCATTGTTTCTAATCTCTCACTTAGCTTCACTCAGGCTTGGTCTAAAAATTGATCAACAAAAAGGTCTTCCCTTATTGGGTGTGCCATTATAACCCATACTAATAAGACACCATGATGTTTCTTTAGTGCAAAAAAGCATCAACTCTTGAAATACATAGTATTAACCATGCCTAACCAAATTTTCTAAATAATTTTCACTTCCACCCAACTCTATAGAAAAAATATACAACCATTATACTCCATGGCACCCCCATTCCATACTACCCTTGGGCATGGTCAACGTCTACAATACAATGAAACTAAGATATTATAAGGAGGTGATCAACCTTTTTAAACCCTATATAAGTTGCATGTTAACCCTAAAATCCTTTACTAATCCATATATATTGAGTGAATAAATTTATATTGTTATATTATTATGTACGCTAGAACCCCTCATGGTCCCATTTTATTATAATTGTACCCTTTGTCTACTATATATACACTAAGGAGACCTAGTTTTCGAATCATCAAATATTTTCTTATACATTGTATTCATTGTAAAAGGAGGTTTCCCCCTAAAAGAGTATTGTAATTATTGGTTTATTATCAATTTTTTGGGGAAATGATCATAGCATTTGGTATCAAAGCTCAAGATCCTAGGGTTTTTCTAGTTCAAATAGGTATTTTCGCCATAATTTTTTTCTTAGGAGGTTTCAAATGGTGAAAGGTTTCAGATCTTTATTTGGTATATTTTCGAAGATATGCTCCATGGAAGTTAGAGTTTATGAATTTTCCTAAAATTAGTCTTAAATAGGTCAGTACAAAATTTTCTATATAATTTTTTTATGTAAGGCTTCAGTCCATGAAAATTGGACCACATTCAAGTGAGATCATGGTGACATCTTGCTCAAATTTAAAATATTAGTTTTCTATAAATTCATATATATTCCCTAAAGAATTCTAGGTTCCTAAATTCTCCTAAAATCAAATTCAAACATGTTAGTTTGACATTTTTTCAATAACTTGTTTCCTATGAGGCTCCAGAAAGTGAAACTTGGATCATATTAAGGATAAATATCAGGGAATAGTTGGTTCATTATTCAAATTTTGGTTCACTATAATTTCAGAGTTATACCCTATGGCCATCAAGATTTGTGAACAGACCTTAAATAAATTTTAAATACACTAGCTTGGTATTTTTTATATATCTTCATGTCTAGGAATTTCCAGACTATGAAATCTTCAGGTATTTTAGGAGACATAAACAAGTATGTCAGGCACAAGTTTTAGAATTATGTTTGAAAAATTGGACATGTGGCACACTATACAAGTTTACTTGTGGGAAGAGGCCAAAAAATTAGCAAGTTTTGGAAAGTTACCATAAATTTCAGTTGGCACAACAAATTTAGTTCACACTTGTGGAATTGTAGAAAATAAACATTAGAGTAAAGAATAAAATTTAATATCCATAAGGCCTAAAATATTAGATATATATCAATGAAGCTTCATCCATTCTAATATTTTCCATATTAATCTATGTATCTTACTAATGACCCGATGATTGATTAGAAGTCCTTTTTTGTGACTAAAAGTTGTGATAAAATAGAAGTATTGTTATTATTTTCCAACGTGCCTCCAAAGAAATCTAATACACCAATTAAATCTATTGAAGGCTCATACTTTACTTATAAATAAAGTGAACACCAAGAATTTAGGTTATATCAATTAAAAAAGAAAGTTAAATGAATAGATGGTATGATGTTGAAAAAGGTGGGTTTAACAGGTGGAAAAGAAGATGAATGGAAATAAGGAAGGAATAGAAAAGAAGATGAATTAAAATAAGGAAGAAATAGAAAATAAGATGAATGAAAATAAGGAAGAAGTGCAAATTTTCAAGGAAGATATAAAAAAAAATACATCAATGAGGAAATCAAAGAATTATAAAATAATCTATTAAAATATCTCCCTAAAAGGAATCCAAGGAAACCAGGAACACAAGGAGAAGCATGGTATCGAGAATCAATCTCATATGGGGAGTATGCTATCAAAATTGGAGAGCTTAAATATTGAATCGTAGAACCATAATAATGAATTTTCAATCCAATATCTACATCATCGTGGCTTCAAGTCAACACCAAGGAACTACTAAATTCCAAAGAACGATATGAGGAATTTTGATGGTAATGATCTTATAACATGGATATTTCTGTTGGGTGTGGAGCTTGATTATCTTGTTTATTTTGTATCACGGTGTTGGACCCCTGTACCTTAATGGGGCGACAACACTACCCGTAATTAAACGCTGCCTGGGGGGTCCAAGGGGGGTGGTTGCAACTTTATGGAGCCCCCCCGAAGCTAAAAACATATGTAAAATTTCCTTGTAAAAGTATAGTAATTTCTAGTCAATCTGGGACGTTCATTAGGCGGATGATCTGACGGTAGAAGTTGTGTTTAGTTTAGGGTTTTTTGCCCTAGAAGGAAACCCCTCACTTGTATGAGGGTATTGTATTGCGGCTGTGTATTGTATGTGTATTCTCAGAGCGAGAAACAGATAGGGAGACTGTGAGAGAGAACAAAGGATATTACAATGGATCTACTGTAGGTTGTGTCTCTTCATTTTGTTGGATAATAGAAAGGAAGGGCTGGTTGTTCGGGGTGGACACAGCCCAAACTGGGTGAACCACGTATATTTTTGTCTCTCTAGTTTTATGTGTTTTGTGTGCTTGTGTTTTCCACATATTTTATGTGTTGCATTGCTCTGTAACATATAATTTTCTAACAATTTCATATGGAGAAATACTTTGAACTGCACCAAGCGGCATACTTACAAAAGGTAAATATTTCATCCATGTTTTTAGAAGACCAACATGTATGGAATCAATGTATTTGTGAAAGGAAAAAGGATTTTATTATATATTGGTCCATTCTTACGGTGAATTGATTGTACATTGTAGGGATATTAAGAACAATACATTGTTTATTCAATTGGTAAATCTTAGGCAAAAAGGTCCAATTGTAAATCACATTCAACAATTTCAAAATTTGAGTCTTATAGTAAAGAATATTTTAGATGATAATTTATTAGACCTATTTATGGGAACTTTAAAGGAAAGCATCCAACATGAGGTGTGTCTCTCTGAACTTAAATCGTTAGAGCATGTTTTTTATCTGGCAAGGAAATTTTAAAGTAAAAATATGGCCATAAGAAAATTGGTTACTAATAACTATAGAGAAAATCATGATCCCTTTCTTAAACTGAAAAGGTTTAGTCCCCGATAAATGGATGAAAGAAGAGCAAAGGGATTGTGTTAAATTATGACGACAAGTATAGTAAGGGGCATAAATGCAGTGAGAAGAACTTATTCTACTTAGATTGTGAAGATGAAGAATATCAAGAAGTGAAAACTTCACAAGAAATATAGCTAGAATAGACTACTCCAACAATATCTTATCATGCATTGGTTGGAATCAGTACTACACATACCCTCAGGATCGAGGGATATATCAAAAAGAAAAAGGTAATAGTATTGATTGATTCAGGCAGTACCCACAAATTCATCAATTACAAATTATGACGACAAGTATAGTAAGGGGCATAAATGCAGTGAGAAGAACTTATTCTACATAGATTGTGAAGATGAAGAATATCAAGAAGTGAAAACTCCACAAGAAATATAGCTAGAATAGACTACTCCAATAATATCTTATCATGCATTGGTTGGAATCAGTACTACACATACCCTCAGGATCGAGGGATATATCAAAAAGAAAAAGGTAATAGTATTGATTGATTCAGGTAGTACCCACAAATTCATCAATTACAAATTGGAAAAACTTTTTAATTTATTTATATATCTAACACTATAATTTCAAGTGATGATTACAGATGGAGATACCATAAATTGTTCAAGAAGGTGCCATAATGTTAAGTTGAAAATGGGGGAGTATTTTTTGGTTAGTCCCATAATTGAAATCCAAATGTGTGGTGATGATTTTGTATTAGGGGTCCAATTATCACAATCATCGGGAACAATGTCCCTTAACTTTCACGATATTTTCATTAGATTTTTCTCATAATGAAAGTAAATTGAGCTTAGAGGTATCCAACGGAAACATGATAAGCTCTAATAGCGTCACAAAATTTCTAAAAAAGGGACACCAAGGTATAATTGCAATTTTTTTTCATAACATATTCAAACATCTATATCCTCTACTCCTGTGGATATTAAAAAATTTATCATCATTCTAAGGTATTTGGATAAATGCCTAAGGGTCTTTCACCTACTTGATATCATGGCCATGTTATTCATTTGCAACCTAGAATTATACCACCTAACATTAGGCCTTATAGGTATCCACATGTACAAAAGAGTGAGATTGAGCATATGGTTTAAGAAATGTTAGAGCTGGGTATCATTCAACCTAGCCAAAGCACTTTGTGTTCACCAGTGGTGATGGTTATAAAAAAGGATAGTTCATGATGGATCTATCCAAATTATAGATAGCTCAACAAAATGAGAATAAAAGATAAGTTTCCTATTCATGGCATTGATGAATTATTAGATTAATTTCATGGAGAAAATTTATTTATAAGTTGGATCTTCATTTTAGATATCATCAAATCATAATTAGGCAAGAAGGCATTCCCAAAAGAGCCTTTACAACACATGAAGGTCATTGTGAGATTTCAGTTATGCAATTTGGATTTACAAATGCACCTTCAACATTTCAAAACTTTATTAATTATATTTTCAAACCCTTCCTTAGAAAAATTGTGTTAGTATTCTTTTATGACATACTAATCTACAAAAAATATTGAGAAGATCATGTACAACATGTTAACAGGGTCTTGACACTATTGGAAGAGAAACAAATATATACAAATCCTTCCAAGTGTGCCTTTGGGGTTCAAGAACTGGAATATTTGGGTCATATTATCACGATGTTGTCAAAGTGGATCCTAACAAAATCAAAGCTATAATGTAATTCCCAATCCCTAATACCTTGAAGAAACTAAAAGGATTCTTAGGATTGACAAGAAGTTACCGCAAGTTTTTCAAGAATTATGGTCAAATAACAGCACCTCTAAAAAATTATCAAAGAAGGAAGAATTTTCTAAACCAAAGAACTAACCAAATATTTTGAAGAACTTTAAGAGGCTATGTATACAACTCCACTGTCGACGAAACCTAACCTCGAAAAATATTTATTTTGGAGTGTGATGCCTTACACCATGGAATTGGTATAGTTTTAATGCAATAATCAAGGCCCCTTTCCTTCGAATGTAGCAAAATCAAAGGAAAAACTTACTTAGACCAATGTATGAAAAATAAATATTGATCATACTACATGCAATTAAGAAAAGGCATTCGTACCTAATTGAAATACACTTCAAAGTAAAAACAAAAGAGGATAGTTTGTAGTATTTATTGGAACAAAGACTATCTTCAGAATAGAAACAGAAATGGGTCACAAGGATGTGGTGTCATGACTTTGAAATTGTCTACAAAAATGGAAAAAAGTTATTGTGGAGGATGTACTTTTCGAGAAAGAGGAATATGCAAATGGTTTTCTATGTGTTGTTTCCATTCCATAATTTGAATAGGTGAAAGAAGTAAGGATATAATAACAACAATATGAGAAGATATGCAAGATCATTCAAGGGCTATAGAAGGAAATCAATGCAATAGAAAAAATTATGTGGAAAAATTATTTGTTATAGTATCAATATTTCTTATACTTACGTAAAAATTCCCAACTCAAACAGAATGTCATTTTGGAATTACACACTTCTCCTGTAGGAGGAAATTTAGGGTTCTTGAAGACATATCATATCATCAATAAGGATATTTTTTCGGAAGGTATTAAATCCTATGTGCAAAATTTTGCGGTGGAATGTGTGGTATGCCAACAAAATAAGGGAGAGACTCTTAAGACCCCAAGGCTCCTTCAACCATTAGCCATACCAAGCGAGCATTGGGAAGAAGTTTCAATGGATTTTATTACAGTTTAACCCAAATCTGAAAAAAATATTGTCATTATGGTAGTGGTAGATTGAACGAAAAAGTATGCCCATTTTTTCTCTTTTTCTCGTCCTTTTAAATAAAGTATTGTGGTGGAATCATTCATGGAAACAG
This sequence comes from Pinus albicaulis, assembly GCA_034641835.2. Taxonomy (NCBI): domain Eukaryota; kingdom Viridiplantae; phylum Streptophyta; class Pinopsida; order Pinales; family Pinaceae; genus Pinus; species Pinus albicaulis. The sequence continues at coordinate 905,327,086 of CM076576.1, read as the reverse complement.
TCCAAAAGCTACATGAAATACCAAAGATGATTATAAGGGATAGAGATCTAATTTTCACTAAAAAGTTTTGGACTTAATTGTTTTCTTGTTTGGGTACTAAATTGGCTCACATCTCATATTTTCATCCTCAATACTATGGAAAAACTAAAATTTTCAATAAATGTTTAGAAGGATATCTACATTGATTTTCATATGACAAATACACATAACAATTCAAATGGTTGCACTTGGTAGAATGGTGGGACAACACATCCTTACATACCTCATAAAAAATGTCACCAGTTATGGAACTTTATGGATATCATCCTCCATCCATCACATCACCCTTGAAAGGGATTATAAAAGCTCAAGTAGTTGAGGACCACATATGGCACCAACATGAGGTTCTCAAACTTTTGAAGGAACACTTGGTTATGGCACAAAATAGGATGAAACAACAAGCAATTCAACATTGCATTGGAAGGGAATTTAATGCAAGGGATTGGGTATTTATGAGACCATAACCATATAAAAAAATGTCCCTCAAGCAACAACAAAAGAAAAATAAATTAGCATTAAGGTATTATGGCCCCTTTAAGGTGTTGCATATGATTGGAATTATGGCTTACAAATTGGAGTTTCCTCCATCTTCACGTGTACATATAGTGTTCCATGTTTCTTACTTAAATAAGGTAATCGGTGACAAAATCCAAGTGCAAACTATTTTTCCGAAGACTAATGAAGAAGGGAAAATAATACTAGAACCATAAACGATTTTGGAAACAAGGACTAAGTATTGCTAAAATATTTTGAAAGATAGCTATCTAGTGAATTTTACTCGTCTAACATTTCGGGTGGAAACTCCACCCATCATAAAGGTGAAAGCATATGATCACTTACAAGGACTAAGTGACTAATAAATCAAGTGATTATTGAGTACCTCATCAAATTTAAGAACATACCAGTGGAAGAAGTGACATGGGAAGATGAATTTTTCATGCAAAAACACCCACAAATATTCAATTGTTGAGAACAACACTTATCTAAAGGGGAGGGGCATGTTAAGCCCTATATAAGCCCCATGTTAACCCTAAAACCCTTTACTAAGCCCTATATATTAAGCATTTATACTGTTGTATTCTTATGCGAGTTAGAACCCGTCATGATCCGATTTTATTATAATTGTACCTTTTGTCTCCTATATATATATATATATATATATATATAGATTAAGGATACCTAGTGTTAGAATCATACAATATTGTCTTGTATATTATATTCATTGTAAAATGAATTTTCCCCCTTGAAGAGGATGTAATTATTGATTTATTATCATTTTTAAGGTGCAGGGATCATAACAAACCCAAATCTCGAAAATAAAAATATATCTCTGCATTGACTAAAGTTAAGAAGAAAACAAGCATTGCTAAAATTAGAACAACTTCTCATGAGATTCAGATTTAAATTGGGCATTGATCAATTCCCAAAACACCATGGTATGAAAGAGTCAGTGACCTTTGCAACATTAATAGGGTTGAAGATGAAAATCACCTTCTCTTGGATTGTCCTTATAAACACATTCAATCAAATTTTCAAAATATTTATCACACTACCAACCTTGTTAACCTTTTAATAGAAAAATAATGGTGATTTTGGAAATATTCTCCTAAATATGTTTTAGCATACAAATAAAATGTTAAAGAATTCTAAGTAATCTCTTACCTTCTTAAGGTCCAATAGACCATATGGACCTCAGTGGACATTAATCATCATCATCATCTAGACCTAAATCCCTTTGTCTTTGCAATACTTCTAGTTATCCATTAATCCATAATAGAGTTTAACTCTATGGATTCTTTATCAATAATAAAATTGCCTGTTCTATGCAAGTAATGAGTGGATACTGCAAAAATATGCAAGCATATAATTCCCATTACATGATGTTTTCAATCCTAATACTTAATCATTCATCCATATATTGCAAAACATGTAAATAGTAACAAATTCGTAGAAAGTAAAACAATAATAAGTTCATTTTGTGTATTCAGACACAACCTAAGAATATCTATACATGAAATGAATTTTTCCATGAAATTGGCTAGACAAGATAAATTTTACACCTAACCATAGGCATTTGCTATGAATACCACCCATGTGTTGGCATTGTGAAATTAACATAGAAAACATACAAGTTTTATGGATTATTTATCTCGCATGACCTATCTACTCTCATGATTAGACAAACATTCATATTAGAACAGTTCAAGCAATTATTTCAATCCTTAGACCAATCTTGGCACTCTTTATCTCAACCCCACACATAAAACATTGGGAAAAGTATGTATCATTCTTTACTCAACAATCCCCAAATATAGATGGAAGCCTTCGTTTCTTTCCTACACCATCCCTGTGTTGAAATTCAACCAAAAAATGCACCACATACTAGTGTGGGATTCCAGTCACACATTGTTGAGGAATTCAGTTACTCATTAGTGCTAAATGTGGCCATCTAATTTATTTTTCCCTTAAATAAATTGGACAATAAATTGTAATTTCATATCATAACAACTTGTATCAGTTAACTAAGTCATGGAGACTAAGTTAGCTCAAGAATTTCGAGTTGAGGGTCTAAGATGAGGCATGTAGAGTGATTCTATTATTTTGGGGGTCCAGTTGCAGTTGTAACACTAGTGTGGTGTGAGTCTAATCAGTTAACTCAAATTAATTGAGTTAAAATCAGTTTAACTAGTTCTAACTGAATGAAGAATTAGTGAGAGGTCCAGTGAATTAAATAAGATTAATTCACAAGTAGTGATCAATCAGATAACTGATGATTCACAATTAATAGTTGCATGCATGTCAGTTCTGATGAAGACCCAGTTGAGACAAAGGTTAAAGGGAAGCTAGCTATTAGTTGTATTATTATCAAATTGCCCGAGCGCAATTATAAATTCATAGGAACGCCATGATGGATTGCGCAATCAAGGAAGGTTGGAATTCCTATTTAATAGGGATTTATTTCTCTAGGAATTGTGTGAGCAAGGCAAGCTAGAGGAAGGCAAGGAATTGGCTAAGTGTTTGTCCAATTTTGCCTAAATTAGTGTGAGATGATTGGTAGAGTGCAAGAGATTCTTGTGAGAAAGAATGCATTTTATTTTTTCATGATTCCTTGACTTTATACAATATATGATAGAGGGGTTTTGAGCAGTTGCTTTCCCCGGGAATATCTTGTGCTGTGCGATTGATTTACTTCTTTCTCTTACTTGAATCTGATTGAGTGATCATTTTTTATATTCTGCAAATATTGTAGAAGGATTAAGTATCTTGTTTTAGTACATTACATGATCGGATTGAATCCATTGGTATAATTTCTACATGTTATATGAGTGCCAAGAATCACAATAGAAGAGAAGAAATTGATTTTGTGTTGAAAATGATTCAAATTTTCAAATTCATTCTTTGGTACCTAGCAGCTGACCAGGATGTCTTTCACTAGCTTGAGACTCGAATATACACTTGAGATAAATTCGAACTATATTGCATGGAAGGATAGGATGGAGGCAGTATTGGAGGATAATGGGCTAAAGTAGTTCATTGACATTGATATTCCTGAACCCCCTCAGGCAGAATCTGCGCAACATGAAGCATGGAGGAAGAATGTTGCAAAGGCGAGGAGGATCTTATTAGAGGGAGTTCGAGATCATATTGTCTCAAGTCTCCATGGAAACGAAACTTTATATGCTCTGTGGAAGGCCTTGACAGGTCTGTTTCAGAGCAGCAGTGACCATGAGAAATTGGCACTCAAGGATAAGCTCAGGAAAATCAAAATGGAGAAGGGAGACACAATCTAGAAATACTTAACCAAGTTCACTCCATGTCGAGATGAGCTTGGAAGTGTTGGGATTACTGTGGCTAATGATGACTTGGTGAGACTAGCACTTCTAGGCCTTCCTAAGAGCTGGCATAGTTATCATGACTCTGTGAATGGGAGGGAGAAGTTACCAAAGTGGGAGAAATTATGGTAGGATTTGGTATAAGAAGAGTTTTGGCGGAATACCAGGGATGGATCCTCATCCAAGACTGACTATGAGGAAAATTGTTCCTTAGCTAGCAAATCAAAGAATGGGAAAGGGAAGAAGTTCCATTCCAAATCTGAGACCAGTAAAGAAGGAAAGAAATGAGACATGTCAAGGGTAAAATGTTTCAACTATCATGTTCATGGAAACTATGCCACAAATTGTCCACAAAAGAATAATAACAAAAATAAGGCTTCGGGAGTTGCAGCGGGTGAAGATATGGCCTCACAGTTTGAGTTGGACTTCTCTCTCATCGCATGCATGGTGCCAACTGTGATGGTATCTATGTGGTACTTGGATAGTGGAGCATCCTTCCACATGACTGGCAACAAATAACTCTTTAGTAGCTTGGAGGAGAAGGATCTTCATATGCACATTGAGATGGGTGATGATGGGAGGTATAGCACTACCAGGACTGGTACAGTTACTTTACAGATAGATTCAAGTAAAACTTTCATATTAAAATATGTCATGCATGTACCAGGTTTGAAAAATAATTTAATTTCAGTTTCTATGTTGAAGGATCTTGGATATGATGTGGTTTTTTAGTGAATAAAAGGTGTTCCTTTGTCACAAAGCCACAGGAAAGGTAAAGAACATTGGGGTTTGTGTGAAGAACCTCTACAAACTTGATGTAGATGGTTGCGCAGCATTGAGTAGTAAAGCAGATGAGGTGGTGAGTTGGGATACCAGTGAGTTATAGCACAGGAGGTTGGGTCATCTACACCACAGTGATTTGAGGATCATGCAACATAGCTTCCAAAGGGTACACTTGTTCAGAGAGACACATGCAAGGGTTGTACTATGGGAAAGTATACAAATGCAACCTTTCATGAGAAGGAGAACCAATCAGAGGCAATCCTTGATAGAGTTCACTCAAACATGTGTGGACCATTCTCAATAGCTTCCACAGAAAAGCACAGGTGTTATGTGATTTTTGTTGATGATTTTTCTAGAAAGTGTTGGATTTTCTTCATGCAGAAGAAAGATTAGGTGTTCTCCAAGTTTTTTGAGTTAAATAACTGGTATAGAAAGATACAGGGAAGAAGGCGAAGGCTCTAAGGAGCGGAAATGGTGGTGAGTATATATCTAATGAATTCAACAACTTTTGCTCCAAAGAAGGAATTAGGAGCGAATTGATTGCACCTCATAACCCACAAAAAAATTGGGTTGCGGAAAGAAAGAAGAGAACAATTGTGGGAGAAGCACAAGCTATGTTACATGATCAAGGCATAATGTTGCATCTGTGGGCAGAGGCATGCAACACAGCGGTATTTTTGTGAAACTATAGTCCTCATTGGATACTTCATGAGCACACCAGAGGAGGGATTTTCAAGTAAGAAACCATATGTTTCATATTTTAAAATTTTTGGCTCATCTGTCTATTTCCATGTGACCAAAGATACAGGAAGAAGATAGAAAAAATAGCAGAGGTTGGGATATTTATGGGGTACACAGATACTCCCCACAACTACCGGGTGTATATTCCAGCACACAGGATGAGAGTTGTCAGGAGAGATGTAGAATTGGAGGAGGAGAAAGCCATGCGATTGTCCCTTGAGAGGGAGCTTGACTTGCATGTAGAAGAGGAACTCTTAGTTCCAAAGGATGAATCTCAGGATGTGGAGCAGCCACAAGCAGAGGAACAAAGAGTGGAAGAAACCACTCATGTAGAGCCATCCACCAGAAATGGTAGTAAGCGCACCAGAGAGGCTGACAGATTGATGCTAGATGCGACAGAGAATGAAAGTGCACCTACATCACAACGGAGGTAGAGAAGGTTCCCAGACAGTTATATTGGATACATGACTCTTATGAGAGAATGTATTGTGAAATAACCATACTTTTTTTAGGAAGAAGTGCAGTAGACAGTATGGGTTGATGCCATGGTTGAGGAGTTTGACTCCATTATTAGAAACAATTCATGGGAAGTGGTCCTAAGACCAGTGGGGAAGTCAGTGGTTGGATATAGGTGGATCTATAAGGTGAAGCAAGTAGAATATGGGAGTGTGGATAAATACAATGCTAGATTTGTGGCCAAAGTATTCTCAAAGGTAGAGGGGATTGACTATGAGGAGATTTTTGCACCAGTTGCAAGGTACTCATCGATTAGATCCATACTTGTACTCTTAGCATAGATGGGATGGAAAATACATCAGATGGATGGAAAGACAACCTTTCTCAATGGATTTATTGAGTAAGAAGTGTATATTGAGTAGCCAGAAGGTCTTGAGACCTTAGACAGGTAGTTTCATGTGTGCATACTCAAGAGAGCATTGTATGGGCTGAAGCAAGCACCTCATGCTTGGTACACCAGGATCGACAACTATTTCACCGGGCTGGGCTTCACAAAGAGTGAAGTGAATACAAACCTATATCATATTGTGTTTTATGGTAATATTTTGATTATTTTACTTTATGTAGATGATTTGATACTAACAGGTGATGAGAAGCTCATAGCTTCTTGCAAAGAGGATATTACAAGAGAATTTGAGATGAAGGACAAGGGGCTCTTGCATTATTTCCTTGGCTTGGAAATATGGCAAATATAGGGGGAGCTATTTGTATCTCAAGGCAAGTATGCCAAGGAGATTCTGAGGAAGTTCCACATGGAGGGTAACAAACCCATGGAGACTCCTCTTACAAGAAACTGGAGGAAGGAGGATGCTACTTCAGGTGAGGTAGTGGATGCTATTGTTTACAAGTAGCTTGTGGGTTCACTTATGTATTTGGTGAACACATGACCAGGCATATTCTATGCAGTTAACCATCTTAGTCAAGCTATGGTTAATCCTACCGAGCTCTTTTGGAAGGCTAGGAAGCATATTTTGAGATATCTGAAGGGCACTACAGAGTATGGATTATGGTACAAACAAAGAGAGGGAGTGAAGCTCCAAGGCTTCACCGATGCATATTGGTGAGGTAGTCCATTAGACAGGAAGAGCACATCAGGGGGCATCTTCAGCATAGGATGAACAACAGTTTCTTGGTACATCAGGAAATAGAGATCAGTTGCACTCAGTTCAGCAGAGGCAGAGTACATGGTAGCTATTCAGGCTACATGTGAGGCCATCTGGATGAGGAAGATACTTGTTGGTTTGTTTGGTCATCAGATGGATCTGACAGTGATACGTTGTGATAACCAGAGTTACATAAAACTCTCAGTTAATCCAGTATTCCATGACAGGTCCAAGCATATTGATATCCGATACCACCATCTCAGATATTGTGTTCAGAGGTGCATTATGTTGTTGCAATACATTCCCACAGAGGATCAGGATGCAAACATCTTGACGAAGGAGATGTCAAAGAGAAAATTAGAATACCATAGAGGTAGGATTGGGGTACCTGATAATCCCTTTCTTGTTGAGAGGGAGTGTTGAAATTCAACAAGAAAATGCACCATATACTAGCGTGGGATTCCAATCACACATTGGTGAGGAATTCAGTTACACATTAGTTCTAAATGTGGGCGTCTAATTTATTTTTCCCTTAAATAAATTGGACAATAAATTGTAATTTAATCTCATAACAACTTGTACCAGTTAACTAAGTCATGGAGACTGAATTAGCTCAATAATTTCGATTTGACGGTCTAAGATGAGGCGTGTAGATTGATTCTATTATTTTTAGCGTCCAGTTGCAGTTGTAGCACTAGTGTGGTGTGAGTGTAATCAGTTAACTCAAATTAATTGAGTTAAAATCAGTTTAACTAGTTTTAACTGAATGAAGAATTAGTGACAGGTCCAATGAATTAAATTAGATTTAATTCACAAGTAGTGATCAATCATATAACTTATGATTCGCTATTAATAGTTGCATGCATGTTAGTTTTAATGAAGACCCAGTTGAGACAGAGGTTAAAGGGAAGATAACTATCAATTGTGTTATTAGCAAATTGCCCGAGTGCAATTATAAAGTCACAGGAAGGCTGTGATGGATTGTGCAATCAAGGAAGGTTGTAATTCCTATTTAATAGGGATTTATTTCTCTAGGAATTGCGTGAGTAAGGCAGGCTGGAGGAAGGCAAGGAATTGGCTAAGTGTTTGTCCAATTTTTCCTAGATCAGTGTGAGACGATTGGTAGAGTGCAGGATATTCTTGTGAGCAAGAATACATTGTATTGTTTCATGATTCCTTGACTTTATACAATATATGAAAGAGGGGTTTTGAGCAGTTTATTTCCCCTGGAATATATTGTGTTGTGTTATTGGTTTACTTCTTGCTCTTACTTGCATGTGATTGAGAGATTGTGTTTTATATTCCGCAAATATTGTAGAAGGATTTAGTATCTTGTTTTAGTGAATTACATGATTGGATTGAATCCATTGGTATAATTTCTACACCCTAAACAATCCTTCCTCTCTCTAACTCTCTTTGTGTGTGCAAAAAGGCTATCTATTATTTACCTTCTAGGTTTTGCGTACAATTGTTTTAATTGGATTCTAAAGTCTCTATGGAGCAAACAATACATAAGATTCCAAGGTTCTTAGCTTTCTTAGCCTCTATTCTCTCTTGCATCCTATTATACCCATCAAAAAAGGTCTCTAAATTTTCTCTTCATAATTCACCCTCTTTATCCATTTTTGCTTATCATGGGATTACTAGTTCACAAACCAAAATTATGCACAATAATGCATAATAGTTGGTAGCCTATTTCTCACAAGTAGGTGCATGTTCCTTATCTTGATGGTTTCCTCATGTTTCTCGACATTAATGAATTATGATACATAGCTTCACAATCATAAGTGTGTACTCAACAATGTTCTTCCATGATAGTATTTCCCATAAGCCGCCTTACACCATCAGGGATTGGACAATAGAATTATGCACAATAGCATATAATATGTGGCAATATATTAGGTTCATGTTTCATAGCTTAATGGATTCCACATTTATTAGCATGAATTATTCCAAGAAGCCTTGCACCAACATGTTCTATGAAATAACAAACTTCCATGATACCCTTTGCCATAAGCCACCTCACACCACTAGGTGTGAGATTGCTTGAGAGCCCTATGGCATGAATTCCAAACATCACAGAAGATACCCTCATTCTTACCCAACACCTTAATTCTTGATCAAGGATGTGGGGTGTTCAAACTCAACCTCCAATGTTATTCTATGGATATGAGTATTGCCAAAATTCCTCTTCCTTCAACCACCTTAAAACTTATTTTGAAGGGAACCATCATCTTTTTCTTGTCAAGATCTTTCCAATGAGCTCTAGATCCAAAATTATTCCCATCTAAAAAAAATGTGCTCAAAGTGCCACATCAATATATGTACCATTCCATGTGGCAGACATATGGAATTCCTTTTCCACATGTCACCACCTAATTGGGTCGCATCATCAATCATACCACTTCAACTACCACCATGGTATCATGCACATTTTGATCTATGTCAACCATGGCACATTATCTTCCAAATCAACATGCCATCCAAAATGACGCATCAAAACCTATCAGGTTATTTCGGTATTGGTAGGAAACTCCAATAGTTGAAGTCCCTGCAACAACCTCCTCCCACATTTACCCAAGTTAACCAGCACAATAGGGTAAACATGTCACGAGAGGCTACTATGATCTTATTCAACCTCCTAGGTCACCTTCAAGAAGTGGAACCGCTAAAACACAACCAACAGAACCTCCAGGAGATACCCCACCTTTCTAGGTGACCAACCCTAGAGGAAACTCAACAATTCAAGCTTCTAGAGCCCCAATCGCTCCCTTGCCAAGCCCTCCAAGCGACTGTGGGTCCCAGCCGCTCCCATGAGCCTACCTGAGTGCGATTGTGGCCTTTTTATGCCAATGCTATGCTGGTGACTGCAAGATTTAAGGTTGAATTCCAAGGCTAGGACCTATTCACTTCCAAGAACTTCATGAAATTTTAAAAAATGAAATGAAACATAGAGACAATGATGCCAATGCCAATTATTGAATAGATGCTTGACTTGATCCCTACTAGCCATGATAGGAATTTTGTCAAACATGTCAAAAATATGCATTCTGCAAGTTTAAACAACATATTTGAGCATAGGGGTCTCATACTTATCTGAGAATCACTAAGAAACATTGGTGCCTTATCACATTACCTGCATTATCATCTATTAGGCCATATATTCATTGTCCGTTCATTTACAAATCATAACATGATGAGATCCATACATCATCATTATCATAAAACATGCTCATAACCCACATATAACCAATAAAAATAATAAGAATACAACAACCATAGAATCTACATATAAACCAATACATTTTCACATAAAATACCAAGGAAAATAAACTCATTGATGAATGAAAAATAAAACCTGGTATGGGACTACCACGTTCCACCCGACCATAGATTGGCTGAGTCAAATCTCTCTTTAGCCAATCACCCCCATGCCATATTCCCAGCATGAATGTGGGACTTAAAACCAAAAAGAACCAACTAGGGCTCCCCGAGGCTAAACCAACTCACCCTCATTAATAGAACCAGGCTTTGCCATAATCCTCATCAGATCACTAGGCCATAAATTAGCATGGATGCCACCTAATTTTTCTATCTCAACCTCTTGACTTTATCGTGTATCCCATAATTATCGGTCAAGGGATTCCTAAGCCTACGAGGTCTCCACCCTCTGGGCTTTACCATGTATCCCAACCCGGGATTTCTAGGCCCAATCAAGGGTACCACCACTGATATTTACCGTGTATCCTGCCATTCACCGGTCAAGGGATACCTAGGCTCAATCAAGGTGTTCACATCCAAGCTTTATCGTGTATTCTATCCAAGGATTCCTAGGCCTTGTGAATAATCCTGAGACCACCCCACTCAAATTTTATTCTACCTGGCAATCCAACTAAACCAAAACATGAAAGCCTCATCACTCCATGGCTATCCTGAAATGTCAAGGCAAGGTTGAAGAACACTTTCACACCTGGAAAAACCCATGCCAATGCATAACCATGCATGCCTAATCTAGAAATGAAATCATACATGAAAATCGATTGGAATATGTGTCCCATGACCGTGGTTGTTATTTTTCCTTTATTAAATTTTATTACATGGAATTTCCACCAGGGTTGTTACAGAACCCTCCCCCTTGGGGGAACACTATCCTCGGTGTTCAATGACACCTATAACCAATAAGACTGTTGAAATCAAAACATACTGCCCATGTAGCTTTATAACTTAACTCGTTTCAGTATTTACAAATATCAACCTGCTAAGAAGCAAACAAACATGACAACCATAATGACATGACACCCATACCGCTTATTAGAGCTTTATAACACATCTCATGGTGGTATTTACATCCATATACATATGTACATATACCAAAACATCTATCAAGTACATTCGCTTAACCAGCGAATAAAGAAGGATACATAGCCCACATATGAATTTCCATCTCCCATGTAGCTTCATTGAGCCCAAAGTGCTTCCACTACACTTTAACCTGCTCAATTGCTTGGTTCTGGAGCATGAGCACCTTTCTCTGCAATATACACTGAGGTTCCGACCAGAATTCTCCTTCTGGCTCCACCTGCAATACAAACCAGACAAACACATGAACAACATCTTTAACATACTTTTCAAGCAATGATACATGGAAAACATCATGGAATATTTGATAGTCTACTGGCCCAATCCTTTCAAGAATCCTAAAAGGTCCACAAAACCGAGGTGCCAGCTTGACACTTGATCCAATCCGTAAGGAGCTCTTCTTGGGCTTGACGCATGAGTACACATGTTCCCCAACCTGAAACTCCTTAAACAACTCGTTCCGATATGCATAAATTTTCTACCTTTTTTCCCACAGAAAAAATTATAAATTCCATTATATGTAAATAAAAGTTACATGTTGTATATGCAATTTAGCATATTCATATCAGCTAGGTAACTGTAATGATAAAACTAAAATAATATACAATCTGTAATATAGTCCATGATAGATATTTTTGGTTGGTAAGTAGCCCAAAACAGCAGCAATAAATATGTACATAACAGTCTATAGTAAAAAATTTGCATAAATAGCCAAAAATAAACCAGAAGAAGTTGATCCAATGATATACTGTGTTCACCCAGCCCTTTGGTTCAAAGGGTCAGTGGAAATATTGATAATAGATGTGTTCATTCTTCTCTTGTATCTCCCATTGGTCTCTCAATAGGTGCATCGCCTCCTTGGATAGGAGATTGGAAACCGCATACCTTTCCCTGTAAATATGTTAACATGATATGAGATCAAAATGAGTTTTGAGTTGTAGGACACCATCTAAAATGTTATGTAGTGTGTGCGCGTGACATGCAGAGTGCAGGTTGAACCAATCAATCATAATTTTGGAGTCTCCGAAAATATATAGTTTGATGCAATTTTTTGTGATGGAAAATTGTAGAAGAGCAAGGAGGTAGGATAGTTCCATAAAATTATTCGTGCCACGGCCGAGACCAATCTTGACTTTGTAGTAGTGTTTTATCAATAGGTGAAGAATGAAGCCACCCCCACATCCAACCTATTGTGTCGAGACATCAAAATATGCCCAAGGGTAGGAGTGTTCAATGACCTCCTGAGTGATAGTCTGGGGGACGAGTGGTGGACGGTTATCCAGGATCAAATGATAAATTGATATGATATGTGTAGCAGAGGTGTTCCAGGTGGGTGAGGTGTTTTGAAAGATGTCACGGTTGCAAGCAATCCAAATACCCCAGCAGACTAGTGAGGGGAGGTTGCAGAGCTTGTGAGGATTATATGAAAACCACCAGGTATCCCAGGCCTTAGGAATAGACAGTCCCTCCCATCTAAGGTGGAGGTTGAAGGAAGAAAGGATAAGGCCCCATAGTTTGCGAGTGGCTGGAAAAGAGAGGAAAAGGTGCTTTGTGTCCTTAGAGGCTGAGGCACAAAGTGCACATCTGTTGGGCCCAACGTGTGAACGCAATTGTAGATTAGCCCCAGTGGGAATTTTCTTAGTCATAATGCACCACATAAGAAGTCTAGCTTTAGCAGGGCATTTGAGCTTCCAAAGGGTGCGCCACCAAGGGTGTAGGATCAATGGTCGATGGGGAATATAGATGTGTAGATAACCATCTTTTGGGGAGTATCGTCCATGCTTGGAGATGATCCATATAATTTCATCTTCTCTGTCAGTGATTCTGACTTGTGATTCAGATAAAGCATTTAGGTAGAGAGTCCGGGCCTCCACCCATTGTGGATGTAAGTGAAGAGCGCGGTGATTCAGCCAATCTTGGGAGAATATGGTGGTGTGATCCCTGTCATAAATTTGATGAAGAGTAAATATACCAGCTTGATTAAGAGATTCAATGAGAGCAGGTGGGAGGACATGGGCATTTCCACACCCCAACCAAGGATCACATCCGATACGAACCTTCATGCCATATCCCACTTTCCAAGCTAGTCCATTACTGATGTGAATAATGGATACCAAAATGGCCCTCCAGATAGTGGAAATGTTTGATCTATGAATGGGAATATGTCGGATCCAATAAAGTGGGCTTCGAGGGTGTATATACTTTTGGGTGAAAACGCTGGTCCATAGACTGTTCTTAGTAAGGATCTGCCACTCGAGATTTTCTTCAAGTGCCTGTGCAAATGTGGGGAGGTATTTAATGCCCCAACCATCCCATCACTTTTGAAGGAAAATAAGCATCCATTTGATCTAAGCAAAGGTGTGACCTTATTTTGCCCCATTCCAGAGAAATATTCGGAAGATCTTTTGTATCCAGTGAAGTATGCCTTTAGGAATCTAGGCAAGGGACATCCAATAGACCGAAATGGCCTCCAAAATATACTTGATGAGAAGAAGCCTTCTAGCCTGAGAAATCCATCGATGGCACCAAATATTTAGTCTCTTTTTAATCTTAATGATTAGCCAAGTCCAGTCAACAGTTTTGTAATTAACAGGCTTTAGATGGAATCTCGAGTATTTCAAACCCACTTCAAATCTAGAGAGGTTTAATGGGAACCGCTGTTGTGCAAAGTATATTTCATATGGGGAGCAACCATGGCAAGTGATGGTGGATTTGGTGTTATTGCAGGGTATGCCAGTAGCTTTACAAAATAGCAGAAGAACAATATTCACCACAATAGTGTCACCAATGGACCCATTCAGAAATATGATGATGTCGTCTACAAATAGCAGATGGGAAGTATACAATCATCAATGATCTTAATGCCTCTCAGTCTCCCTATTTCACTTTCTTCAATAAGACATATGTTGATTCCTTCCATGATTAGGAGGAAAAGTAGAGGGGACAGAGGGCATCCCTAACGGAGGCCTCTTTCCACATGAAAAAAATATGTGGTAGCACCATTGATGATGACATTGTATGAGATATAGGTGATGCAACACATGATCCAATTGATCACCTAGATAGGAAAGCCTAGATGAGTGAGGAGCATGTGGATGTAGAGACAACTAGCCTGATCAAAAGCTTTCTCAATGTCTATCTTAAGGATCATTCCTTTGATTTTATTGGTGTGCATGGAATGTAGACCTTCCTGAGCAATCCCAATGGCATCATGGATCTATTTGTTCTCCAAAAAAGAAAATTGTTCAGGAGAGATGAAATTAGATAAAATAGGTTTAAGCCAGTTAGCAAGGATTTTAGCCATAATCTTGTAAATGCAGTTACACACGAAAATGGGGCGGAAATATTTGACAGAGGAGGGGTGATCAGTTTTGCGGATGAGGGCAATGAAGGTAGAATTGAATGCTTCATAGATTCACCTACATAACCTAGTCTCCTCCACCACCTCCAGAATATCTTGACCCAGCAAATCGAAAAATTCCAGATAAAATTCCACAGACCATCCATTGGGTCTAGGGATCTTGTCCTTCTTGAACCATTTGAGGAAGAATTCCAGTTCCCCCAGTGTAACTGGTTCGAATAGATCCTCAGCATAATGTTGGTCCACAAATCTAGGGAAGAGTGTGGCGACCTTGATGATCTATGCCAGAGAGGATTAATGTGGCACCTTGAAGAGGTTTATGAAATGAGTGATACCCTTATGTGCATGTTGTTCAAAAGTAGTAGCAAAGGTGCCATCGTCATTCTCAAGCTCCCAAATAGTGTTAATGGATTTCCTGCCCCTGGAAAATTCATGGAAAAACTTGGATTTTTCGTCCCCCGCTTTGATCCATATGGCTCGAATTTTAAGCCTCCAAACTTCGTCTCTGTCCTGCAATATTTTCAATCGGTCTTTTTCCAGCTTGATGAGATGATCTTTAGTAGATTCAGATATAAACCCTCCATTGATAGGGTTTGCAAGACCTTCTATTTCCTTTTAAATGAGGGAGAGGGCTTGATCAACCAGTATCTTGTTGTTCTTAGCCCATGTGATGCTCTATTTTATGATGGAATGAATTCTATGCGCGAAGAGGGATGAGGTCGTGTGTTCACATGGAAGTTGTGCTAGCCTCTAATGCTTTTTAACCATGTCTGTAAAACCTTCACCCTGAATCCAAACCGAGAAAAAATTGAATGGAGATTCTAGTTTGTTGAAGGCACCTGTAAGTTCAAGGTAGATCAGATATGCCCCCCAAGCCAACCCACTGTTTGTAAGAGCCCAGTTGCTATAAGAGTTCCTTCTTGATGAGGAATCTATCAAGTCTGCGGGCAACCATGGTGTTTCCAGTACAACGATTGCTCCAAGTGGGAGAGGGTGAGGCCAATATAGGATCCACCAACTGATGAAGAGAAAGTTGATGCCGAAAGCAATCAGAGATAGAATCCAACTGAGCATTAGAACCCAAATATTATGCAAGCCCAAGAGAGAAGTTTAGGTCACCGGCAAGGATTATGTTCTTGGCACGAAGCAGGGGGGATTGCAGAAGAGTAGACCAGAATTATTGTCGGTGTTGGCAGGGACTGTAAACATTAATAATATTGAATTTCATACCAAGTGCCTCCGAGATGAAATCCACGGCCAGTATCCCATCCCGGCCCCAAAAATTGAGAATTTTAATGGTCTGGGGATTAATTCCAAGAGCAATGCCACCCGATCACCCATTTGCATCCAACGCATGAAAGGTCTAGGAGGGAAAGAGGGTAGATAGGGTGAGTATTGAAGAATCAGAGGAAGCGAGGGTTTCCAGTAGGAGGATAATGTCCATAGGGACAGATTCAAAGAGGCATTGAAGAGCAAGGCGCTTGGCTGGACTAGCCAGCCCTCTGCAATTAAAGGAGAGGCACTTCATCAGGAAACCAAGCCGGGGGTGTGTCTTGCTCTGAGAAGCCCTTCGATAGAGAGTTGCTTGCCAGTGGCAACATCAATTCTGGCCTGGAGTATGGCCTTCGACATACTGGAATGTCGACCTTGGGGGAGCTTGGCCTGGGTAGAGGGAAGGCCGTGGGGAGGGCCCAGACCAGCAGGTGCAGTGGATTGGGGATGAAGATTGTAGGGATGGGAGGAGGAGGAGTTAGAGGAGTCTGCCACTAATGAGGGTGTGGAGGAGGGGGTGGGGTGGGGGGAGGATGGGATAAGGGGGAGGGAGGAGGGAGGGGGGAGAGAGAGGGGGGTAATGGTCGGGGGAGTAGGGGAAAACAACGTAGGGGATGAGATAAGGGGACAGGTGATCAATGAAACATGTATGCCGAAAAATGGGGATGAAATGCATAAATGTGATGCAAAAGAAGATAGAAGAGATTTAAAAGAGAGAGGATGGATAGGAGGAATATCAGAATATGAAGAATACTCAGTGGAAGCAACAACTATCATGGTGCGAGTGACCATGGTCGTATGACAAGCAGCATCCAGAGAAGTAGTCCCCGTCTACGCAGTCACTGGAGTAGAGAGGAAGCCTGTCAGCTGAGTATTTCTATGCAGGGAGATAGAGACTAGGTCTAGAGGTTGGTATCCAGCAGATGAATGTGCACCGGATGCAAAGCATATCAAGGGACAACCTTTATATACATGCCCTACCTTGTGACATAATCGGCATCAAAATGGAATGCCTTCATAATCCAGTATTTGAATCCGAACAGAATTGCACCATTTTATTTTAAAAGACTCCTCTAAACCTTTCCTGGTATCTAGATGAACAAGAATGTGGGAAAATTCCATCTTTCCTGACTCGATGTATGATCATTCATGGTCTAGGTAAGTCCCCAACATATTCCAACGTTGGTAAAAATTTGCTCAGTCCATAGGTGTACAGGGAGACCAGGTAGACGAACCGAAATAGGACCAGCCCCCAATTGTTCCTGCTCTGGATCAAATAGGGGGCTCCATCTCTTTAGAAGAACAAGAGCCATCTCAATATCCCAGTATTGGGATAAGACCGATTCAATAAGATCCTTAGAGGTGAACCGGAGTGCCAACCAGCCTTTGGTGAGGGTATGGATCATAGGAAGTTCTTGAAGCAGGCAACCCCAAATATCCAATACACATTGTCGCAGTCTCTTGACACCGTAGTTGAGGCCACGTACATGACCAACCAGTACTTTTTCCACTGGGCCTAAAACATCTTCCATCTGTAAGCCTTCCCCGAGAGTGAGGAGACTGCCTCGGTTACAGGCCTTGACACACTTTGTGCACCTGGGTGCGCAAGGGGGTGAACGGGAGGAAAGGCGGTGCAAAAAAGCCGAGGAAGGGGGGGAGGGAGTCGCAGCAGAGGAGAGGGGGCAACTATGCATAGGGGGAAGGATATTGAAGTGACCTGAGGGTCAGCGAGGGGAGGGTTGCAAGGAAATAGGGTTAGGGGAAGTGAGCAAAGGTGGCTAGGGAGAAGTCGGAGGGGGAGGGTCAGAGGGGTGGGTATGAGGTTCAGATGAAGGGGGAGGGGGTACCGGGATGGAGGGCCAAGGGTGTGATAATGGTGGATTTGCGGTCGAAAGGGGAAATGTCTATGAGAGGAAGGAAAGGGATGCAAGGGTTGGCAGGCGGAGGTCCGGGGAGGTGATGAGGTCAAGGTCAGCCACAAAGAAAATGGTAGGAGAGTCAGATGAGAGGTCGGGAACCAGGAAGGAGTCGAAGCCAGAAAAGGAGCGGTTGAGAGCGGATGTAGATAATGAGGGCCCAGGCTCAACGGATAGATTAAATGCAAGAGAGGTTGGGTGGGAGACATGAATACCAGAAGAAAAGCGATGAGACAATACCCATATGTCCACCAAGGCATAGGGGTCCTCAGTGTAATCAACAAGCTCCTCTTCTTGGACCCCTTCCATTGTCAGCCCCCAAAAAAACCATTATGCGATACCGGCTAACCGTCAGTAGAGGGTCGACGTCGTGAAAGGTAAGAAACCGTCACTGAGGTCAATGTAGACGGCGAGGAACAGGGTTAGTTAGACCATAGCGCGAAGAACTAAGCAGGAACTATTGACGAGGATTGGGGTAAGGCTAGTCGTCGCACGAAGAACCAGGCAAGAAGTCTAAAGAAGATGAGGGTCCCGGAGGTCACAGGATCGAGCCCATGGGCCCTCCATTACCGCAGCCCGCAATCGCCTTCATCCCACCAATCCCCTCTTGGAAAGTTGTGCATACCACATTTCACATAACTTTTCTACTTGTCTTGTGCTTCCTTTATATTTTTTTTATCACCTGCATTTCTTGTTCCATTTCTGCTAACATGTTTGGTCCAATCAATACCCTGTTTACCGAATCACTCCAACTAATGGGATTATTACAACTCTGCCCATAAAATTCCTCAAACAGACTCATCCTCATTCACTCCTCGTAACCATTGTTGTAACCATACTCAACCAACGAAAGGTACTCCTCCCATATCCTTTGTTGATGCATAACATAAATCCTCAAAATGTCTTCCATTATCTTGTTGACCCTCTCCGTACGTTCGTATTTCTGCGTATGATAAGTTGTACTGAAGGTGAGCTTTGTACTTAACCCTGCAAAAAAATTCTTCCAAAACTTGGAAGTGAAATTTTCATCCCTGTTTGACACGATCTTCTTCTAAACAACATGGAATCTAGCCACATCTCTGATGAAGACCTGTGCTACATCACTAGCTGAATAAGTAGACTTCAGTGGAATGAAGTGCACTACCTTTGTCAATCTGTCCACCACAACCATGATATAATCATGTTATCTAGATGTCCTCAGCTAACCTTCAATTAAATCCATGGAAATCACCTCCCATTTCCACTCTCGAATCGTAATCGATTGTAGAAATCCACTTGGAAATTTACACTCTGCCTTTACCTACTATAAATCCAAACATTTAACTTCAAAATCTGCTACATCTTTGTTTAGATTCAGCCAATAACAATAATAAATAATTGTTTTCAATGTCTTTTGGTATCATGGGTGACCTGAATATGGTTTTGCATGAAACTCCCTTATTATAATATTCTTAAGCTCACTACTATCTCGCACATATATCTTATCCCTAAATCTAATCAATCCATATGTTGAGAGATGACAGTCCACATCCTGAGCACCTATACTTGTACCTATACCACTACATGTACTTGTACCTATACTACTTTGTACCTGTACTTGTACCACTTCTTATACCTGTATCACTATTTGTGCATGTACTTATACTCTGTTGTAACCTATGCATAAGTTCTCTATACATGTCATCATGTTGACCTTCCTGTGAAATGAAATCATGTAAGTTTGTCCCATAAGAACTCATAGTTATTATATGATTCACATGTACCTGCCTACTAAGAGCATCTGCAAACCTGTTCTCTTTTCCCTTACTGTTCCTAATCTCGAAGTCAAACTCATTGGTTGTGGCCAACCATCTAGCTTGTGTGGAATTCAGATTCGGCTGGTCGAACAAATATCTCAACCCACTGTTATCACTTGTCGATACAAACCTCATGCCAAGAAGATAGTGCCTCCAAATATTCAACACATGAATGATCGTTGCCAACTCAAGTTCATGGGTCAGATAATTATGTTTATGCTCATTCATTTTCCGTGATTCATATAATACTACTTGTCCTTCTTGCATAAGAATTCCACCAAGTCCTCTCTTGCAAGCATCTGTGCATACCACAAACTCTTTGTCTATATCTGCAATGTTTAGCACCGGAGCATTTGTCAACAATTGTTTCAAATACTCAAAACTTGTTGCACATTCTTATATCCATTCAAACTTCTTACCTTTTCACTGCAATGACGTGAAAAGATATGAAATATGAGAGAATTTTCTAATGAACCTCTTGTAGCAATCTATTAAGCCCTTAAATTTTCATACCTCGTCCACATTCCTAGGAGTTATCCATTCCATGATATCCCTTATCTTCTCATGTGTACCTTTGTCTGAAATAAACTTCATTTTCTAATCTTAGCATACAACCGATGCTCTCTTAACAATGTCAACACTGCTACTAAATGTTCAGCATGCTCTTCCTCGTTCTTAGAATATACCAATATATCATTAATGAATACAATAAAAAACGTGTACAGATAATGACACAACACATTATTCATGAAGCACATAGAAGTAGCTCGAGCATTAGTCAAACCAAATGGAACTACAACAAACTCATAATTCTCATACCTGGTCCGACAAGTTGTCTTGTAAATGTCCTATTCCTTGATGTGTACCTGATGATATCCGGATCTCAAATCAATCTTTGAGAATATTGTTGCTCCCTTTAGTTGATCAAATAAGTCATCAATCCTCGGCAACATATACTTGTTCTTGATGATCACTTTGTTCAACTACCTGTAATCAAAACATAACTTGAGAATACCATCCTTCTTATTCACAAACAATATTCCTGTTCCCCATGGTGATACATATGGCCTAATGTATCCCTTATAAACATTTCCTTCAACTGCAACTTTATTTATACTAAATTTGGATTGCTCATCCTGTATGATGCCTTTGATGTTGGTGTTTCCCCTGGTACTATCTCAATAGAAAATTTCACTTCTCTACGAGGTGGAAAATCTGAGATCTACGTTGGAAACACATCCTGAAATTGTTGTAAGATAGGGTAGCTTCTCAACATCTCTACATCCTCATCCTCCTTACCTTTATCACTAGAAATGTGTAATGAAAATAACACACATGCTTTTCTGCGATTCTATTTTTCCTGCATAGCTGTCACCATCCCAATTGATGTTGATTTCTTCTTACCTTGTATGATTCTCTGCTCTCCATTATCATCCAAGCACTCAATGGATTTATCGTAACAATCCACTTTGGTCCTATGAAGATATAGCCAGCCCATACCCAAAATCATATTATATGAACCCAACTGTAATACGTTTGAATGTGTTTAAGTAGGCATACCACTCAACTCAAATGCACAAGCTCTTACCCAATGATGAAATTGCTTATTTTTACCTGTAGCCAACTACACTAACCAAGAATCTGCATGCACTTCTTTATTCAAACCACACTTATCCACCAAGTCAGGGTTAATGTAACTATAATTGGATCCAGGGTCAATCAAAATAGAAACAACTTGATCACAAAGCTTACTGTCCATCTCAATGATAGATGTTTGATGATCTACCTTCCTATTATCTAGCGCCGCATAGATACGAGGAATGCTCCTCCCAACATCCCCAACAGTTTGTGCTTCATGTGCACTATGGATCTAGGGCCTACCACCTTGATACTATGGACAATCTCTCTTGAGATGATCCTTACCACATATCCAACATTCCAATCGTCTGGTACCATCACCTCTATTTTGCCACCCTCCAGGATGTGACCCATGTCCCTATCTAGCTACATTGAACTTCTTGTAAGGTGCAACATTTTCTTTCTCTTATGCATTTTTAGGCCTTGTTATTTTCAGCTACCATTTACGTTTACCTTTATATTTCCCTTTCCATCCATGTTGAGATTTTGTCTTACTCTATGATTGTTCATAGCAATGCTTTAATTTCCCAATAACTTCCTCAAGTGACCGAGGCTCATCATACTCAATTTGATATTTAAATGATAAATTAAATCCACTAAAAAACCTCTATACTTTATTCTTTTCATCCTAAATATATGGTACATACCTCAATATCTCCTAGAACTTAGTCGTATACTCTTCATTTTTCATGAATTAATTGGCTTTGTTGTCATATTACCTTTCTTACAAGTACTTCTTTCTAAAAATTATTTTGATTCATGCCAACTCAAATATTATGTCCTGATGTCTCTGACCCACTTCAAATCTTCCCACCAGATATCTACTTTACCTTTCAGGCTAAAGATGGATACTCTGGCCTTCATATTATCTGTGTAATTATGCAGCTCAAAGAATTTCTTCATCCCAACTAGCCAAGACTATGTATCCTCAGGCTTCTTCAAATATCCATCAAAGGTAGGTGGCTTAGATTTCTTAAACTGATATGGAAAGTATCCCCTATCACTCCTCATGTAAGGGTGATAAGGATGATGATCATAGTACCTGTCAGAACCAGAACTAGAATAGTACATGTATCCATCACCTCTCTTATCTGGAGTATCCTAGAATCTACCACCTCTGATCGTGTCATAACTATCTAACATGTGACCACCATGAGACCTAATACCATATGCCCCATTAGTCCCATCCTCCCGTCTATAGATGATCCAGAGTGGTCATTGTCTCTGCAATTCTAACAAACTCTGAAGAATCACTGCATTAACTTCTGCTTGTTTCTCTTATGCTTGCATGATTTTTTCATTATCTACTTTGCAACTTCTTATTTCTTCCTTCAAACTCCTCAATGTGTATGTTAAGTCGGAATAATTCCCAACACCACATTTCTCATCTGATTCATAGGGAGAATCTTTGTAGTCTACCATCTTGCTAGTCATCTTGATCTCTTCCTGCAAGTCATACTATTTCTGCTAAACCAAAACATAAACAAACCAAAGTACCTCAGTATAACTCAGGGAGGATATTTCATCTGCAACACTGACCAAATTAGCACAATACATATATAAACATAATCATAACAACATATAGATATCATCCTAACCATAATCCAGTCATCAATTCATGACCATATCAACCACACATCTTGACCTTAGGCATGAAAACTACAACCATATCAATGTATGAATGAAACATATAAACACTGACATGCATAAACAATGTTTAACCAATCATACACTCATGACGACACATTCCACAATAACCCCATAAATTCTCACATGGCGACACCACTACAACCATGCCCACCACCATGTATATGCAACAAGCACATGGACCATAAGTATAAGGAACACATATGTAACTCACATGAATGCATGAACAACACACCACCCATCTAATCCAAGGGCTGAAGTATTCTCTGATACCACTCAATAACACCTTCCTCCCACATTTACCCAGGTTAACCAGTCCGCTAGGGTAAACATGTGACGAGAGGCATAATTGATCATCCAAACAATCAACAGAAACTCCAGAAGCTACCTCGCCTTTCTAGGTGACCAACCCTTGAATAAAATCAGTGATTCAAGCTCCTAGAGCCCTAGTCACTCCCTTTCCAAGCCCTCCAAGCGACTGTGGGTCCAAGTTGCTCCCATGAGCCTGCTTGAGTGCGACTGTGGCATTTTTCTTCCAGTGCTATGCCAGGGAATGCAAGATTTAAGGCTGAATTCCAGGGCTAAGACCTAGTCACTGCCCATAACTTCATGAAATTTATAGAAATGAAATGAAACATAGATACAATGATGTCAATGCTAATTATTGAATAGAGACTTGATTGGACCCCTACTAGCCATGACAAGAGTTTCGTCAAACAATTCACAAATATGCATTCTACATGTTTAAATAACATATCTGAGGATAATGGTCACATAATTATCTCTAAATTGCTAAGAAGCATTGGTGCCTTATCACATTAGTTTCATTATCATCTATTAGGTCATATATTCATTTTTCATTATGTCGAAATGGCACCCCAAAGGGGGCTTCTGATTTAATTTTCCCTTAATTAAATTGGAAGAGAAATTGTAATTTCATCTAATAACATCTTGTATTAGTCAACTAAGTCAGAATGACTGAGTTAGCTTAGGAAATTAGAGTTGAGGGCTATAGAGTAAGCATGTAGAGTTCTCCCTTGATTTAAGGGGGTCCAATCACAGTTATTTGTGAGTTGTAATTTGTTAACTCAAGAAATTGAGTTAAAATCAATTTAAATAGTTCTAACTTAGTGATGAGCTAGTGAGAGATCAAGTGAATTAAATCTCATTTAATTCACAAGTAGTGATTAATCAATTAACTGATAATTCACTATAAATAGTTTTTGCATGTCAATTATAAGGAATACCCAGTTGAGACTGAGGTTAAAGGGATGATAACTATCAGTTGTATAATTAGAAAATTATGCAGGTCAATTATAGAGTCATGTGGAGTCCAAGGAAGAATTGTACAATCAATTAGAAGGATTTTCCTATTTAATAGGGATTGAATTCCTCCAAGAATGTGTGAGAAAGGCAAGTTGATCAGAGGCTAATAATTGGCTAAGTAATTGGCTGATTTTGCCTAGATCGAAGTGAGATACTTGACAGAGTGCGGGAATTTCTCTAAGAGAGAAAGCATTGTATTGTTTCATGATCTTGACTTTATACAATATACATATAGAGGGGTTTTAGGCAGTGTGATTTCCCTAAATAAATCTTGTGTTGTGCGATTGATTGTCTCTTTCTCTTACTTGTTGTGTGATTTTGCGATCATGTTTTTTTCTGCAAATTGTAGAAGGATTCAGTATCTTGTTTTAGTACATTACAATATCAGAATGAATCCCGTTGTTATATTTTCTACACATTCATTTAAAAATCAAAACATGATGATATCCATACATCATCACTGTCATAAAACATGCTCATAACCAGCATATAACCAACATAAATAAAAAGGATACAATAGCCATAGAATCTACATATAAACCAGTACATCTGCACATAAAATACCAAGGAGAAGAAACTCTTATTAATGAATGAAAAAGCCAACCCGGTATGGGACTACCATGTTCCACTCGTCCATAGATTGGCTTAGCCAAATCTCTCTTCAGCCATATTCCAAGCATGAATGTGGGACCTAAATCCAAAAGAACCAACCAGAGATTTCCGAGGCTAAACCACCTCACCCTCATCACTAGGCAATAAAAAATCATGGATGCCACTGGAGCTCTCCACCTAAAGTGTGAGGAATTTTTTTGTCTCAACCGCTCATCTTTACCATGTATCTCGCCATTACCGATCAATGGATTCCTAGGCCTACAAGATCTCTACCGTCTAGGATTTACCATGTATCCCAACCCGAGATTTCCTTCGCCCAATCAAGGGTACCACCACTGATCTTTATCGTGTATCTCGCCATTCACCGGTCAAGGGATTCCTAGGCTCAATCAAGGTGTTCACATCCAATTTTTACCATGTGTACCATCCCGGGATTCCTAAGACTTGTGAATAATCCTGAGAGCACCCGACTCAACTTTGATTCCAACCGGAAATCAAGCTCAATCAAATGGAAAGATAAGGTTGAAGAACATTGTCACGCTTGGAAAAATCCATGCCAATGACAGGAATATAACCAATAACACACATACATAACCATGCATGCAAAATCTAGCAAGGAAATCATACATGCAAATCACTACCTACAAGTAAACCCGTTGTAGTTGCTTGATCTTGCTTTTCCTTTCTTTATCTTTGCTTCCTCTTTGCCTCCTTTGCCTTTCTTGATCCAAAGCTAAAATGCTCCAAGAAAAATCTAAGTGTCAAAGAGTGAGAGAGAGAGAATAGAGAGAGAGCTCCAAAACTGAACTGACCAAAAGCCATGAACTAGTCCTCAGAAGCCCTTTTATTAATGTGGCCTCTATTTTCTTCATTTTCCATTATGTTTCCTTCATTTTCCTCCTAGCATGCATCCTGTGACCTTTCACCTTCCTTTTCTCCTAATTTCCATTATTTTCAATAAAAAATTCCAATTAATTCCACTTTGCCTTTCCAAATCCTTTGTCATTGCCTTTGCCAATTTCCTTAGCCATAATAAACCAAATGAACACCCGCACTAGGATTTTTTTCCCGCCATTCAACTTGGAATATGTGTCCCATGACCTTGGTTATTATTTTTCCTTTATTAAATTTTATTACATGGAATTTCCACCAGGTTTGTTATTTTCCCAACCTTCTGATAATCAATATCTAATGTCTTGAGAAGTCAACATCTTGATACCCTGAAAGTTAATGGTGTTAGGGCCTGATAGGTCGATACCTGATGATGGAGATCAACTACCAAAACTCCCATTCTCTGTAAACTAACCCTTTTGTTTCACTGAGTCATCAAATCGTCAGATTAACATAAACAATTCACTCACAACCACTATCAAAATATGATTGATAGATTTCAATCAATGGGAATGCTCATATTAATTGACAATGTTGTCATATTTTTTAGTATTGGGGAATTCATGATAGGGTTTATTCATTGTACTCCCAACACCTAATTTTTTATACTTTGACACCTAATAATAGACAATAATTGTTAGGAGTAATACCCATTAGCTAACAGATGTTTTGGATCTATAATATATCAAGGGTTCACATCATTTATTGATCAAATTATTGCTTGACTCTCGATACTTTGACAACCCGATATTCTTCCTATCAAACTTAAGGCTCCCAACTAAGCTCTTGGTAACGGCCCCTTGTCAAACCATATGAAGAGGGGTTGGGGCTAAAGCCTCCAATCCCAAAATCCTCAACTTCCACAAGGCTCCTGAATTCTCACTTGAATCAATAACGAATGACAATCAACAAAACAATCTTCGTTTTTTTCAAATCATATCAAGATATCTCAATATCAAGAGATTCATGATGGGGTTGTTCAATGTGTCATTGACTCTTGACTCTTAATACTCTAATATCCTGATATCCCACTTTTCAGATTTAAGCTCATTCCTACCTAAGATCTTGTTCACAAACAACCCCCCCACCCCCCCCCACCCCCACTAGACCATATGACTAGGGGCTTGGGCAAAGGATCCCAAACCCCAAATTTCCAAAATTTCACTAATAATTCCTAAAACTCAGAGGGGTCATCCCCCAATTTTTTATAGTCTTGCTAAGCTCCCAAGTCAGTTATAGAGGATTGAAATTGACCCTAACAAGGCAGTGAACTTTCTCAAAGACATATGAAAGTTTAGAAGTCTTCTCCAACCTATGAAGCATCCTCAAACACTATTTTCAACAAGACATCTCAGTAATACAAATATATAAGATGTTTAATGTCCAAGTCTTCTCAATTTCTCCCAATTAAGATAAAAATCACCCTCATTCTATGGGATGCAGACTACAAACATCACATAGTCTACTCTATATTCTGACACATTGAGGATCCACCATTCTATTTTATATCTAGAGTAAACAAATTCTCCCCTCACTATTGGAATTTCAAGTCTTCTCATTAAAACTAGGATATAACACAATTGTTCCATTCCATAATTGGCCTGGTACAACTAGGCACACTGACGGAAAATGAAGAGCCTTAGGCTCAAATCAACCTTTATATTTTTCTCCACAACATAATAGATGTATCAATACATGAAAACATACTTCATCTCATCATTATAAACATACATAGTAATCCAACATAACAATAATCATGAAACAATGCACAACATATCTTATTTCATTAGCAAGGAACAAGTACACTTATTTGATTCACTTAACATTTTTGGAAATTGAATAAGGGAGAGCCATGTTCCACCACATGGTATTCTTGTAGTTGGCACCCCTAAGCCAGATTTGATGCCTTGATAAAAGCCTCATTCAAGTTTTAACAAGGTTCACATCAAGGTAGAGAACAAGAAGGTTACTCTTCTTCAACAACAGGGATTCAATATGTTGTCTTTCAACTATTTAGACAGGGGTTTTTATTTGTCACAATCTGGGTACTTTGGGCCTACATAACGCAAAGATATCCCTTCTCTAATTCGTCCCTTAATTCTTCCCTTTTTAGTAATTTTTGTGTATATATATTCCTAACCTCCTTTTAGTAACTACATTTGTCCCTCTAGCTCTAGCTAAAGGATTCAACACTAACTTCACTAACTAATCTAGAAACCCTGCAACTCTACATATGATGGTGAATCTTAAGAGGATATATATATATATATATATGGTATCCATAGAGTTATGATCCTCATGTGGTTATGGATAATCTTCATAGGTTACTCGAGATTTCACACAAGATGACATTCACAGCTCCATAACCATTTTTTGTTGCTCTATGATCTCTCTACTCACCCACAGACACTTTGTAACTATTTTCTATTTGCTTTGGTTCGGTATTTCCTCCATAAGTGCTTGCTCCTAATACATACATACTACCATTCATTACAATTCAGGTCCTTTTTCCTTAGTCTATGTGGTCAATTTTATTTCTCCATAATGGATATGTGACCCATGCTTCAAAAGTAGTTTGGTACCACTCCCCCCCCCCCATTCTTCTCATAATTTTTGGTAGTTAGGTAGCTCAACCACCAAGTTAAAAAAACTAAAATTAATTCAAGTTCAGATAGGAAACTCCCCAAATCCCCTTTGCAACTTCTCTCTCAAACATTGGGATATGTTGTAGCATAATTTGGCTTAGCTAAAAGTCAAGAGAGGTCCTGAGAATTTCAATGTTGTTGAGGAACTGTTGTTAGAATGTCAAGAAGACCTGTAATATGCTCAAAAGGATAACCACAAGCGCAACAACAATTCATCATCACATGTGCATTGGAACCGAATTCAGGGAAGTAGCAGCAGCATTAGAAGCGCAATCTAAGCTAGAGGAGCAAAAAAGAAGAAAAGCGCACAACAAGGGTCAAGTTGGGCTCATTCGCAAGATCAAGAGATACTACCACGACAGAACACCAAATAAGCTCAGGAGGGTTACACCGCAGAGAAAAACAGACTAATTTCCTGCAGGTAGAGAAATGGCGTATTTCTCTTAGAAACATAAGAGTTTTGGAGGAGGTGCAAAGGGAAAAACAGACGGTCGGGATCAAAGCGCAGAACTGAAACGGAGAGAAGGACGGCGGAGATCATATCAAATATCGCATTCTGTAAATGTTAAAGGTTTAAAATATGGTTAAACTTGCGATATTGCGATGCAATGTGATCGCATATCGCACTTCGTAAGTTTAAAGGGTTAGCGCTAAGGAATGTGTTAAAGGTTGCGATCTGCGGGCTGCAGGCAGGCCCACCTCTATTTTCCATGTCACCTCCCTCTCCCCGCATTTCATACTTCGCAAATTTTAATGTTTACCTCCACCGCTCATAAACTAAATCCGCCGATTTGTGATTTGCGATATCCATGGGACACATCCCTGCCACGTCACCTCCCTCTCCCCGCACTTTGCACTTCGCAAGTTTTAGATCTTACCTTCCATTTCTCATAACAAATTCGCCGATTTGCAATTTGCGATTAGCCCCACCTCTACTTGCCACATCCCCTTCTGCCCATCACACTTCACGCATCGCACAGTTTAACACTTACCTCCCATCTTTCATAATAAAATCCCCGATTTGCGATTTTTGGGTGGATGCGATGTGGTTTCGAAAGTAAACTCCAAAGGTTTTCATATCCGGAAGTAAGGCATTTCTTGTGTTAAATGGCATCGGAGGAGAAAACGAGGATTATAACGTAAAACCGTTGAAACACCGAAATGTGATAGAAAGCGGAAGTGATGCGTTCTTCAGAGGTGAATAGAATATATTTCAAGTCCAAGTTTTGCGGCGGTTTAGGGAAGAAAGTCTGAACGCGGGCATAAAGACTTGGGTATGTGATCCGACACAGGACAAAGGAAAATAAAAGGCATAATGCAGCAGGCACAAGCAAAAGAGGCAGATCCGGGTAGCATGTGACATGATGATAACATTCGAAAATGAAAAAGCATGGGCAAAGTTTAGTGGAGATGCGTTTACGCAGACTTTTCGTACATCACAGCCGAAACGGATAAAGACACATCAACAACAAATCAGATCCAACAAATAGATTGATACTTCTGATTCTATTTTTCTTTCATGATTAAAGATCGACATTGTAATGAAGTCTTTAGTTGCGATGTAATAGGTAGTTTACAAACTTTTGGGAAGTTTGAGTAGTTACAAGAAGTTCTAGTAGTTACAAATTGTTTTTTATCAATTTAAGCAAGAGAGAAAGAAAGAAATGGAGGGGGCCTGAGTTCTAGACCTCTTGGGGATTACATTTTGTACCTCTTTTTCTGATGGGTAAATGAAAGAAGAAGTAAGTTTCATAAAAATTTTGATGGTGATTCGTGTTTCTTTTTCCATTTTGTGTCCCTTCTTCTTTGAATGAAGTGAAGTAATGTAGCAGTCGGTCTCTTAATTACATCTATGAGTAAGAGTTAAATAACCTTAATTTCTGCTACTTCACTCCATCGCTTCTCCCTTCACAAATTCTCTCTGAAACTTAAAAGTAGTGTTTATAGCATATTATTTTGAGTTTCCCCTCTCTTCACAAACTCCTGATGAAACTTTAAAGTAATAGATTATGTGTTCACAACATTTTATTTTGAGTTTCCTCTCTCTCCATGAATTTTCTCTTAAAACTAAAAGTGGTAGATTCTATGTTTTCAGCATATTACTTTGAGTTTCCCCTGCAGTTCTTCTTTTCATTTAGATATCCGCAGTGAATGGATTTATGAAATCTTTTATTATTCTAGATCATTAAGGGTTTTAGAAAACTAGTCTCCAAAGGGATAGAACAAATACCTCATGATATAATAATTTCTATGACACACTTTTAAAATGTCTTAAGCATTGATTCCTTTCACAACCGAGGGATTGTCTCTTAAGATACAACATTTTTTGGCATTGTTGTCGGGGATGAAGGTATGAAGTTATTTTTCCCAGGGTATTGAAATCAATTTCTTGATGGTGAACAATATTTAGATACAAATTTGGTTGTGTATTATTCACCTAGAGACTCCACTGATGAAGGTTTCATTAGATGAGGAATTATGCAGGAAAGGAAATGAGAAAGCAACGTGGAAAATACAGGTATCAGAGCTTGAATCTTTTAAAGGAAGTTTTATTTTTCACTATTAGTTTGATGGTATATTTTCCCTTACATATCAAGAAGATTGTTTCGTGCTTTATATCCTCAGAAGATTATAAGGCCCAAAATGTACATTCTTCATTGGAGAAAGAATATTTTTCCTCCGATTGTATTATTGATCTTGACGCAACTTTATATGAGAGGAGAGATCCTGAATATTTTTGTCAAGAGTTGGAATTACATGAAGAACATCAACATTATGAGGGACAAACCTTATATTGCTCTTTCCGGCCTAAATGGTTATCAGCAGAAAACAACAATCAATATTCTCACATACAACCTCAAATCGAGGAATCAAGCAGTGAAGGAAGCTGTCATGTTCAAAGAAGTCTACATCAGCAAGATTTTCAAGAAAAAGAGGCAGCAGAAAATTGGTCTCATCAGTTCTATGATCCAGTGGTGGATTATATGAAAACTTTCTTTTGTCAGCAACAAGCATTTATACAAAGGCTGACTTCGCCTGATTAAGTTTAGGCATAAATGCATACATAGGAGTTGTGCACAAATAAGCTCAGAAGTTGAGCATTTTCAGTTGTAGTATTTCTAGTTCGGTATTTTCAGCTTAAGAATAAAGGAAGAAGTGCAAAGTGTAGCAGGCTTCGGGAGGATTTCATACTGGATCAACTCATATTTGGGATTGACTCCATGCCCATAACAACTACTGTTCTACAAGTGCTATTTGACTCCATGCCCAATAAAGGCTATTGATCTACAAATTCTCTTTGATTCCATGCCCAATAAAGGCTACTGATCTACCAGTTCTCAGCACTTTGCTACCAAAAGTGTTGTCCCTAATTGGAGCCAGATGTTGTAGCATAATTTGACTCAGCTAAAAGTCAAGAGAGGTCCTAAGCAATCCAAGGTTGTTGAGGAACAGTTGTTAGAATGACAAGAAGACCTGCAATATGCTCAAAAGGATAACCACAAGCGCAACGAGGATTCATCATCACATGTGCACTGGAACCAAAGTCAGGGAAGTAGCAGCAGCATTGGAAGCGTAATCTAAGCCAAAGGAGCAGCAAAGAAGAAAAGCACGTAGCAAGGGTCAAGTTGGGCTCATTTTCAAGCTCAGGAGAGACTAGCGTGACAAAACACCGGATAAGCTCAATAGGGTTACACCGTGGAGAAAAATAATCTAATTTCCCGCAGGCAGAGAAATGGTGTATTTCCCTTAGAAACTTAAGAGTTTTGGAGGAGGCGCAAAGGGAAAAACACACGGTCAGGATCAAAGCGCAGAACTAAAATGAAGAGATGGACGGCGGAGATCGTATCACATATCACATTTGGAAAATGTTACAAGTTTAAAATATGGTTAGACTTGCAATATTGCGATGCGATGCGATCGCATATCGCACTTCGCAAGTTTAAAGGGTTAGCGCTAAATAATGTTTTAAATTTTTTGATCTGTGGGTGGGCCCACATCTCTTTTCCACGTCACCTCCCTCTCCCTGCATTTTGCACTTCGCAAGTTTTAATGTTTACCTCCATCGCTCATAAACTAAATCCGTCGATTTGCGATTTGCGATATCTGTGGGACCCATCCCTACCATGTCACCTCCCTCTCCCCGCACTTCGCACGTCTCAAGTTTTAGAGCTTACCTTCCATTTTTCATAACAAATCTTTCGATTTGTGATTTTTGATTGGCCCGACCTCTGCTTTCCACATCACCTTTCACCCGTCACACTTCGCGCATCGCATAGTTTAACACTTACCTCCCGTCTTTCATAATAAAATCCCCGATTTGCGATTTGCTGGTGGATGCAATGTGGTTTTTAAAGTGAACTCCAAAGGTTTTCAAATCCGAAAGTAAGGCATTTCTTGTGTTAAATCGCATCGGAGGAGGAAAGGAGGATTATAACGTAAAAATGTTGAAATGTCGAAATGTGATAGAAAGCGGAAGCGATGCGTTCTTCAAAGGTGAATAGAATATATTTCAAGTCCAAGTCTTGCAGTGGTTTAGGGAAGAAAGTCTAAACGCAGGCAGAAAGACTCGGGTATGTAATCCGACACAAGGCAAAGGAGAAGAAAAGGCATAACGCAGCAGGCACGAGCAAAAGAAGCAGAGCCGGGTAGCAGGTGACATGATGATAGCATTCGAAAACACAAAAGCATGGGCAGAGTGTAGTGGAGATGTGTTTACGCAGACCGTTCAGACATCACAGCCGAAACGGACAGAGACACATCAGGAACAAATCAGATCTAGCAAATAGATTGATACTTCTAATTCTATTTTTCTTTCTTGATTAAAGATCGATATTGTAATGAAGTCTTTAATTGTGATGTAATAGGTAGTTTACAGAGTTTTAGGAAGTTTAAGTAGTTACAAGAAGTTCCAGTAGTTACAAATTGTTTTTGATGTACTTAAGCATGAGAGAAAGAAAGAAATGGAGGGGGCATGAGTTCTAGACCTCTTGGGGATTACATTGTGTACTTCTTTTTCTGATGGGTAAATGAAAGAAGCAGTAAGTTTCCTGCAACTGTTGATGGTCATTCACGTTTCTTGTGCCATTTTGTGTCCCTTCTTCTTTGAATGAACTGGATTAATGTAGCAGACGGTCTCTTAATTATATCTATGAGTAAGAGTTAAATAACCTTAATTTGCGCTCCTTCACTCCATCTCTTCTCCCTTCACAAATTCTCTTTGAAACTTAAAAGTAATAGATTCTGTCTTTACAACATATTATTTTGAGTTTCCCCTCCCTTCACAAACTCCTGATGAAACTTTAAAGTAATAGATTCTGTGTTTACAACATATTATTTCGAGTTTCTTCTCTCTCCATGAATTTCATCTTAAACTTAAAAGTGGTAGATTTTTTGTTTTCAGCATATTACTTTGAGTTTCCCCTGCAGTTCTTCTTTTCATTCAGATATCAGCAATGAATGGCATTATGAAATCTTTTATTATTCCAGATCATTAAGGGTTTTAGAAAACTAGTCTCCAGAGGGATAGAACAAAGACCTCATGATAAAATCATTTCTGTGACACACTTTTAAAATATCTTAAGCATTGGATCCTTTCACAACCGAGGGATTGCCTCTTAAGATACGACAGGATCCATGTTAGTTGCTCGATTATTCATCTTTGGCAACATATATTAATGAATATGAATATTACAATTGTTCCAAGTCTATTTGATCCGTTTACATTTAATTTCTCATACAGGAATCATTAATGTAATTAATTACAAATACAATAGGGTGTAACAAAGGTTGACATCACTTTTAAGCATTAAACGAGCAGCTTTTCTTCACTTCCAGAAGTTGTACAGTGAGGATGCGAATCTGATTCAAAATTCTGATCTTCTAGACTAGGTCCCCCCTTCTATCTCTGCTGAGATGAACCATCTTCTAGAAGCAAAAGTCACCAAGGCTGAGGTCAAGAATGCTCTCTTTGCCATGGATCCTGACAAAGCACCAGGACCGGATGGTTTCACCGCCAGATTTCTGCAAACTTGTTGGCACATAGTGGAAAAAGATCTCTACAAAATGGTTCAAAAATCCCAAGACTGTCAGAAAATAGGAGGTAGTACAAACTCTACATTCCTTGCTCTCATCCCCAAGGAAAAAGGCGCCAATTCCTTCAACAGATTTCGCCCCATCTCTCTCTGTAATACTGGTTATAATTTGATCACCAAAGTAATAGCAAACAGGCTGAAATATCTTCTCCCCACAATCATTCCAGAAAATCAAGGGGGTTTTATTCATGGTAGACAGCTAGTGGATAATTTAATTTTGGTTCAAGAGGCAATTCTCTCAAGCCAGCACCGTAAGGAAAGAGGTATGGTTGTCAAACTGGACTTAGCTAATGCCTTTGATCGAGTCAAGCATTGTTTCCTTTTGAATGTTCTGAAAAAATTTGGATTTGGGGAGAAATTTATAAACTGGATTCGGGCCTGTATCTCAGAGCCTTGGATTGCTCCCCTTGTTAATGGCAGAGCTGCGGATTTCTTCAAAGCCTCAAGAGGACTAAGACAGGGCTGCCCTCTTTCTCCCCTTCTATTTGTCCTCCAGGCCTCCGTTATCAGTTTCTATCTAAACAAGAAAATGCAAGAGTAGGAGATCACAGGGCTTTGCATTGCTAGAGGAGTTAAAAGCATCAAACACGCCCTCTTCGCTGATGATACTCTGTTGCTGGGGGCTGCAACTCTACATTCATCCAATAGCTTTAAAGAAGCTATAGATGAATATTGTATGGTGTCGGGAAGTAGCCTCAACAAGGGGAAATGCCATATTTACAGTTGGAACACTCCTCCCAGCTTGCTCAGTTCCATTGCAAGGTGTTTTGGCTTCGCAGCCTCTCCAGCTTGGACTTATTTCAAATACCTTGGGCTTCCTATCTTCCTTAAGAGGGCCTATAGTAACGATTGGCTCCCCCAAGTGGAAAAATTCAAAGTTAAGCTCCAGGCTTGGGGGCTCACCTGGCTCAACATTGCGGGCAAGTCTATTCTCATCAAAGCTGTCCTATGTAGTCTTCCCCTTTTTCAGTTCTCTGTACTCTTGGCCCCAATTGGCATCCTTTAGAAAATGGATCAGCATATTCGATACTTCTTTTGGAAGGGGGGCAAACATAATGAGAGGAATTTCCCACTGGTTAACTGGGAGACTGTCTCCAAACCTCTGAGGGAGGGGGGGCTAAACTTCAAGAATCTCTCTCTTCAGAACATAGCCATGGGAGCCAAGCTGCTCTGGAGAATCATTGCGCCCAAGCCTTGCTGGGCCCAATTAGCACTCTGGAAGAAATATTTTAAAGTCACGAGACTCAGATGCTTAGATGGTCCTCTCCCCCAAGGCGTCTCTCCCTTTGCTAGACTTTGCTCCAAAGCTGCCCCCCTGATCAGCTCCAATGCCTATTGGATTCCTGGAAATGGTAAGAAGATAAATATCTGGACAGATCGTATTCTAGGTCGTGATCCAATTGGTGACTGTTCCTCTTTGAACGCGCTTCGCTGCTCGTTGACTTCTGCTGGGAAAACCACGCTGTGGGATATCTCCACGTGGGATGGGACGCATTGGGCAGGCTGGAATTTCTTTGATGTGCCTCCGGAGCTCCTTCAGGAATGCAATTGTATTCACTCCATGCTGAATGGTATTGCCCCCATACATCTGCGCAGAAGAGATTCGCGTGGCTGGGGATTACTGGCTGCAGGTTACACTGTAGCCCAAGGTTACGCAAATCTCACCTTGAGGCCTCACGTCCCCCCGGACCCTACCCCTTGGACTGCGATCTGGAGTCTACACTCTCTGCCTAAAATCGACATGTTCTGTTGGCTTCTTTGCCACAAGAAAATCCTTACAGATGACAAACTGCAGAAACGAGGTTTCCATGGTCCGTCCAGGTGCTCTTTGTGCAGAGAAAATGTGGAATGTGCCACACACTTGATCTTTAATTGTAAATTCGCTGTGCAGGTTTGGAGCGAGCTGATGGATTACTAGAACCCCAATTTTGTTCTTCCCTCCTCTATTTCTAATATTTTTTCAAATTGGCAGAACAGTTACCCCGGTCCTCCACCCAAAAACAAAGTGATAAAAAAGGCGTGGTCTGCCCTCCCCAAAATCTGCTGCTGGCAGATCTGGCTTGAGCGAAACAGCAGAATCTTTAGAGATACTAAGCATGATGTCAAGGTGGTGGCGGCCAAGATAAAATTCCAGTTAAAGGAGAGCTTGGAAAATCTAAAAGATGCCTCAAATATTAATCAATTAGATTCAGTCTGGGGGGCCTCCCTAAACCTGCAATTTCTTCAAGCCACCAGCCACATTTCCCCCATTAATGATTGGCAAATAAGGGGGAAGAACAATGCTGAGTTTCAAGACTGGGTCTCCAAACAACAGGTGCACTCTTTCTTCTTTGATGGGGCATCAAAGGGTAACCCAGGAAGGGCTGGGGCAGGAGGTATTGTAAAAAATGTTGAAGGTACTTTGATCCACAGCTTTGCATGGGATATGGGGATCAACTCCAGCATTCAAGCAGAGGCATTGGCCCTCCTTCAAGGCCTTAAATTGCTCTTGAATCTAGAAATCAAGGAGGTCAATGTTTTTGGGGATTCCCAAGTGATAATAAAAATCATGGTGACAAATTCCTCCCCCCGAGATCTTAGATTGGCAAGGCTGATATCCAGAATCAGAAGCTTGGGGAAATTGTTTAAAAAGCTGAGCTACTACCATGTGTTGAGAGACAACAACAAAGAAGCAGACCTTGAAGCAAATAAAGCTGTCCTCATCTCTGCTGGAGCAATAATTCGAGACGGGGACGAAACATGGGATCCAATTCCATAATCTGCCAGCTTAAATGTTTTACTGCTTGCTATTGAATCAGTTTGTTTGTATTTTTAAACTAGGGGAAATCACAAAAATCGAGTGCATAATTGTAGTCAAAAAGAGCTGGAAGCTGTCCACAAGTCTCATAGCACTTCTGGCTATTGATACTTCCTGGGCCCTTCTCCCTCTCATTGTAATCCGAAATCTGGCATTTAGACCCAGCAGTTAATATATCTCATATCCGTTTCTGTGAAAAAAAAAAAAGGTTGACATCACTTCTAACAAGGGAGACATAATACTCTTACATTATTCTCTACCCATGCTTCATAACACACATTCTTCTTTATTCTCTATTTAAGACATATGGAGTAAAGAACATGAAATCTAAGGCTAACACTTGATAATATAGGATTCACTTTCACTTAGGGCCTCTTTCCTCTTCCCCTTTGGTAGAAGCATAACCCCTCTATTTCACATGCTTCTAACAACCAACTTGAACCATTTTATATATTATGTCTCAATGTAAATATTTACAAATATTGAGCCTCCTATGACAAGCTTATCACATGGTCCATATATTCACACTTATAAGTCAAGAATTGGCCTTAAGCTCCACACTAGGTATCCATACTAAAATATTTACAGTGAATTTTCACATTTTAGAACACAAGGGAATTGTAACTCTACCAAGAAGGCTTAACTCCCATCATGAAATCACACATTTACAATTTACATAGTTTGATTCAATATAAGGAGTTTATTACAACTTGAGAAGATTCAATTCTCATCATATTCTTATATGAGATACACTTAAATATCCCTAAAGTGTCATGTGTTGGGAGTTGCAATCCCACTTAAACAAGAATTAAGAAATATCTATTAAAATACAACTAGGCTAAGCTAATTTGAGGCCAACCCCAATGTTGGATGGAAGAATCATCTTCCCACTTATGGGATGTTGTCACCAGGGTTGTGCAAAGCTTAGTTGAGCCTAGATTCCCCAAGGAATAGTTTTTATCCCCGTAAGTGGCTTCTACGCTCAACCCCTCCCCATAATATTTGAACTAGTGACCCAAGACTAGACCAAACACAAACCAACTAGCTACACCTCATGGGTTAGGAATAAATAAATATTATGTTAAAATCGAAATGATAATAGCGAATATTCATGAGCCAAATGAGATGTTTGTAAGGAGAATATTTTCACTAAGTTGTCAAAGTTGGAGGAAAGGTATTCTTGAACCCCTCAAAGTTGAAGGAGAATGTAAAAAATATTCATTTTAATAAAAAAAATAAGCGAGCCTTGGGATATAGGAATCAATGTTCACACTTTACTAGTTTGGGACTTTGACTCTACATACTTAGATTTGGGGTTTGATATATCATTTTCAAGCTTTTTATATTTAATTTGAAATTATATTTACAACTTTATTATAATATATTTTATTTTTATTTGTTTTTATTTTAAATAAGTTTTTAAAAACTCAGTTTAATTATTGTCCATATTATTGATTTTGAACATGTTTATCATCGTTAATTGTTTTCTTGCATTTATTGAAAATAACTAAGTTGGATTCTTTTCCATATTCAAATAATTTGAATCATGTTTCCTCTTCTTCATTATTCATTGGAATCTTAATCTTCACCTATTCCACAATTTTGGATTGTAATCTCCAATCTATCCAATGAGTTCAGTAAAACAAACACAAAGCAAGCACAAAAAAAAATTATGATTTACCTTGAAAACCCAACTATAAATTTATATTCGTTAATCCCTTGTCCAATCTAGCCAAAATTTTGTCAATCAGGCTGACACTAGCCACTTGAGGAAAT
Source organism: Pinus albicaulis (assembly GCA_034641835.2). Classification (NCBI taxonomy): domain Eukaryota; kingdom Viridiplantae; phylum Streptophyta; class Pinopsida; order Pinales; family Pinaceae; genus Pinus; species Pinus albicaulis. The sequence goes on along the minus strand of CM076576.1, from coordinate 905,287,943 downwards.
TTATATCGAAGTATGCCAAAACTTAAAATAGGATCAATCACAAGTGATTACCATCGGTCCATAAACCATCAATGGTAAACCCATCATCGATATATTCAAGTTTAATTTATTCCACTCTTGATCGAATTAAGGTTAAATTAACATTTCCACCTTTAAACTTGACTTAGGGTAAACATCAATCCCCTTGAATATTATAACTAATTATCCACAATTACAATATTCCCCACTTGAAATGTCATATGGGTCTACATTTACACCTTCCACTAGTGAACCAACAAGCCAAAAGTGCCATGCCTAAAAAAGTCTTATAATGATATGTCCATTTACACTAACAACAATTCCACAAATATTATACCATTGCATACTTGATCATATGATGCTCGAAACATCCACATGTTTCATTTCCTACATTATATCTTATTCTTCATTCTTCTCTTTACAATTTGTCATCATGTTATTCATCATTTGATCTCAATATGGCTCTTAATCTTATGAACAACAAGAAAAAAATGTTTTCACTATCATTCCTTCTTCGATCCATAACCATCTTTAGTCCCTAAACATAACACTTGATCCAATGACCACGTGGTTTCACAAACCCTACCAGTCTTAATCTAGCATGAATTTGACACACAAGGCAATTGCCTCCAAGTGCCTCACAAGAGTGAACTCAACTCTAGATCTAACACTTTGACATTATAACTTATTGTTAATGCATGCATCGACAGTCCCTCACAGCTTAGTTCCTAATTCTCACTTTATATCTATTTCAAACATGACATTGCTTGGAGCACATTTGTGAAGAGAGTTCCATGAAAATGAACTAACAATGGATATAGATACCTCACTATAACAACCCTGGTAAAAAATCCATGTAATAAAGTTAATAAAGGAAAAATAATAACCAAGGTCACAGGACACGTATTCCAAGCTAAATGTTGGGCAAAAAACATAGTGATGGAGATCACTAGTGATTAATTAATGGCTATGGAAATTGGAAAAGGATTTGGAAAGGAAAAGTGGCATTTATTGGCATTTATTTATGAAAATAAAGGAAATTGGAGAAAAATAAGGTGAAAGGTCACAGGTTGCAGGTGAGGAGGAAAAATGAAGGAAAATAATGGAAAATGAAGAAAATAGAGGCCTCATTGATAAAAAGGCTTATGAGGATCAGTTCATGTATTTTTATTTTTATTTTCTGTTTTAGCATGGATCTCTCTCTCTTTTATTCTCTCTCTAATACTCTTGGACACTTAAGAGTTTCTTGGAGCACTCTTGGAGGAGTATGGCATACTTGGGATTTGGAGCAAGAATGGAAATGAAAATTATGAAAACGCAAGAGGATAGTGGGATCAGTAGCTACAATAGATTTTTCTTGCAGGTACCGAGTTGCATGTATGATTTCCTTACTATTTTTGGCATGTGTGGCACATGCATGTGGTTTCTTGGTTATGAGTTGTCATTAGCATGTAGAATTTCCTCGATTGACAGTGGTTTTGACTAGCTTTTCCATTTCCTCGATAGCCATGGTTTTGTGGGTTTACCTTTGTTTTTTGAATGGTTCTCATGTTCCTCATGGTTATGGATTGAGTTACTAGTTCATGTAAGCCCTGGTTAGAAAAATGCTCTAGAATCCCTGGAATAACTTGGTTTCAGTTACTATTCCTATAAGCCTTAGTTGGTGTAATATCCCAAAAGGGGAATGCAGCAATTCATGAACATAAAATTGAAAGTAGCAGCGTAAATAAACTCATAATCATTGGAGAACAATATGGAGACATAACATCATGTATTATATTAGTAAATCAAGACATAATAGTGAGCCATGAATCATATATAATGAAGGAACAAGCCTCTCATAAGAAATCACTCCACGAAAGAACTGTTGTCACAATACAAGAATACCGAAGACTGCTACAGCGCAGTTAAAAACACACTACTACAGAAAAAATATGTACAAAATATGTAGGGCTGTTATAAGCCTCAAAATATATGCCCAATACAGATCTATGCTCAATACCAACTCCTACAAGAACCCGGAAAAGGGGTTTTCAGAAATACACTCTATACAAGATGGGATCTAAAGCCCAATGGCTGAAGATACACTGAAAAACTGAGGAACAAGAGTGTAGAAGGCTGAAGTATAAGAGTTCTGAAGTATATCCCCTCAAATGTCTCCTCCCATGAAAGGATGAACCCCTCAATCACAATGAAACACAACAAAGAAACCACAAGATCTTCCACTAAAGCAACCTTCAAAAATAACGCATTCCCTAGCTGGAAAAGCGTTGGAAATGATGAGAAATGTATGGCCTGATGCCAAGGATCTGAAATGTGCCCAATAACTCTCCAAACAGATCTCCCCAGAACTAGCTCAGAAACTAGCCCAATAAATGTGCCCAATAACCTTCCTCCTATGAGAAACTAGCTCAGAAAGTGGGATTCTAACCCCTCCACTGTTGCACCCTGCAACACAGCACAATAACCTGCAGAAACTGCGCTGATGTAGAAAGCTGTAGCTTGGCCTAAAAACCTGAATGTGGAAATGAATACAATACTCTTCCAAGAGGCCTCTCAAGGAAAGAGGTGGGATTCCCGCTCGGAAACACCCGGTGCTAAACAGCACAGCAACCTTGCTAAACAACAAGAGGAAGCAATAGTCTAAGAAGACCAATATCAAAATAATAATCTAAAACATGAGCTCAAATGGATGCCATCCTCTTCCTTAAATAGAATATGAGCTTGCTTGCCCTTGGTCCCACTCAATTAGGTCATTTCCTTCATGCGATCCATCTCCCTCCAAAACTGTGTTATTCCTCAATCAATCTCCACTCCTCCATAACAGCATTGTTGACTTGGTCAAAGTTGACTGAATCAACATGATATAATCTTGTTCATACTTGGAGGTGCTTTATTAAGCTGCTAAAAGGGTCTCCTTTCACACTTAAAGTGATTTTATTGCTACTTAGGAGACTTATGGGCCTTCCTACCCATTTATTCACCTACCTAGTGATAAATCCAACTATAACATTCCATTTAGTTTAAGGCTAAATTTTTGGAATATTACAGTCCTCCCCTCCAAAATGTTGCTTGTCCTCAAGCAACTGTATACGGAGAGAAAAATTCCTCCCCTCCTTATCTTGTGGCCTCCTCATCAATATTCCCCACCACTGCTCAAAATAATCTGCAATAAATTGGCCCTCCAATGTTTCCTTCCAAGCATGCAAAACAACATGGTTCACATCATGAAAAGGTGGAAGGTGTAGTGGAAACATTCTTGTTGTCCAATGGCCTCCTCAAGGTAGGAGTGATGACAAACATGGGGAATCTCATTCCCAATGTGTGACTCCCACATCCATGATATCATCCAAACGAAATGAGCCATTCTAGGTAGCTCATCAAAGAAATCATCAACCCCCGGTTCATGCAATGTACTGGAGCTACATGGAGAGTCAGATTTTTCCATCCAAGTTGTTTCTCTCTCCATTTATGGTAAGTATGGGGTTGTTGTTGATCTTAGGCTGAAATTTCATGGCCTCCAAGAATTGCCCAAGCTACCCCACAAAATAAGTCAACCATGAAGTGCCTCCTCCAAGAACGCAAGTTCTTCAAATTGCTCCTCCCATATGAAGACAAGAGGTGTGATGTGGAAATCATGGTTTTCCCATTGTTTCTCCTGAAACATACAACATGTAAAGTAGGGAGAATCATACACCCAATGGGCATCTCCAACTCATCTGGCACTCTCCAAACAAAGCTCCCCGTGAACATAAGAATATCAGCAAAATATGGAAGAAAAAACCAATGAAAACAAGCTTCCATATGACAACCAGAGAATGGATCATAGTCCCACACATGGAACCAGTGCAGGGCATCCCTTTCCTGCCTCAAAAAAAGGAATAACAAGTGCTTCCCTAGCCACTTTTTTGCTGCCATAGTCATCCCAGAAGATGGAATCATGAATATACAATGTGGTGTCAATGGTGCACACCAAGAATCATGTGGCTTCCCCCACAAACCACCAATAGGATAGCCAATCTCAATGTTGCACTTAGCCTCAAGTACATCATAATATAATGTTTAAGAAGGAAAGATCCTCATTAATACAACATTCTTCTCAAAGAAGGGCAAATAAAAATGAAGAAATGTACCTTCTCTACCATGTACTTTGGTCCTTGAGCTAAAATGGCTCAACTGAAAACTTTCCCTCACTCTTAATGAGTAGGGAAGTGGCTGTGACACCCTCTCTATCACCATCCAGGCTATGCATCTCTCCATATGCTGAAATATATCATGTTGGATGCCCTCCCAAATGAACTCCTTTGCCAAAGAAAGATATGCATTAAAGTGCATGGAAAGGAAGTCCTCATGTGCTGCATGTAGCAGCTTCTCCTTGAGCTCATAAGCTCTAGTCAAGAAGACTCTGCCATAAGAATAGGTGACCACATCATCCACCATATATCTATCATCTCCATATGGGTCATCAAGAATCATGCAAGCACCAAGATCCTTGGAGTAATCTACCAGAAGTTGAGACCTCCAATATGGATCAATCCTCCCAAGGGACAGCGCTGATGATATGGAATGTGAAGCTCTCCACATGTTGTTGTCTTCTCCTTTGACATCCCCCATGCCAAATTCATCCTCCAAAATGTTGCCATGCCCATCATGCAGCTACTCATGCTCAAATAAAAGTATTTATCTTTGGAAGTTGGCCTCCCATGAGAAGCTCCCATCCAAAAATAATCTCCTGATCTTGGCCAATGTAAGTATGAGTGGCCTCCATCTACTCCAATGTATGGAGAATTCCTTCCTCAAAGGAAGTACCCTCTGTTTCTCCAAATCCATGGAACAACTCTCTTGCACCATGAAGGTGCCATCCTCCATCACTGCAGCAACTTCTGTCAGCATGGTATATGTAGTGAGAGTGGGTAATGCTAAAAATGGGAGAATGTCTCCCTCCTCCTTGAGTCTATCCCAAACTCTCTGCGATGTACTAGATTCCTCCAAAGCCTTCACCTCTCCGGAATCTAAGAGTGGTGAACCAAATGGCAAGATGTCTCTTACCAACTCCAGATCTGGTGGCCTCCCAGGTGGAATGCCTCCATGGAATGGGACATCAATGTCAAGAGTAGATTGTACATATGCATGGGCAAATTTTCCCTTGCCCTCACAGCGAAAATTAGTTTGCCTCTTTTCTGCATTAGCTCTCTAAAATAGATAGGGGTGTGTGCTCCTCCACCCAAGCTTTGGCTGAACATGTTGGTGATCCATCAAAAGTAGATAGAGAAAATCTATCCATGTCATGATGCTTGCTCCTCTCCACCTTGATCTTGCAAAACTCTTGGAAAGTTATATGATCTCTAAACTTCACAATTTGAGATTCATACTCTTGAAGAAAATTACTAAGATTTCCCTCTTAGGAATTCCTCCTTCTTTCATCTCTCTCATGATAGATCTGGGCATTTGACTGCGATGTGCATAATAGGGTGTAGTTGCATGCTCACACATGTACCAATCTAGATTTCTCTCTAGATCCAAACTCCTCTAGAGATTCCATCTCCCTTCCCATTTTCTTGAGGTCTTCTTTAATGCTCTGTATAGATTTAGGAAGAAGCTTTGAGAGCCTCTCCTCCTTCCTTCCTCCACATAATGGAGTCTTCTCTTTTCTGTACATCTCTTCTTCTCCTTCTTCTCTTGATCACATAATGGCTGAGATCCACAGTCTGAGCCAAGATTATGCTCTAATACCACTGTAATATCCCAAAAGGGGAATGTAGCAATTCATGAACATAAAATTGAAAGTAGCAGTGTAAATCAACTCATAATCATTGGAGACCAATATGGAGACATAACATCATGTATTATATCAGCAAATAAATACATAATAGTGAGGCATGAATCATATATAATGAAGGAACAAGCCTCTCATAAGAAATCACTCCACAAAAGAACTGTTGTCACAATACAAGAATGTCGGAGACTGCTACAACGCAGTTAAAAACACACTGCTACAACAAAAATATGTAAAAAATATATAGGGCTATTATAAGCCTCAAAATATATGCCCAATACAGATCCATGCTCAATACCAACTCCTACAAGAACCCGGAAAAGGGGTTTTCAGAAATACACTCTATACAAGATGGGATCTAAAGCCCAATGGCTGAAGATACACTAAAAAACTGAGGAACAAGAGTGTAGAATGCTAAATTATAAGAGATCTGAAGTAGATCCCCTCAAAGGTCTCCTCCCATGAAACGATGAACCCCTCAATCACAAGGAAACACTATAGAGAAACCATAAGATCTTCCACTAAAGCAGCCTTCAAAAATAACGCATTCCCTAGCTGGAATAGCGCTGGAAATGATGAGAAATGTATGGCCTAATGCCAAGGATCTGAAATGTGCCCAAGAACTCTCCAAACAGATCTCCCCAGAGAAGGAAACCTTCCTCCTATGAGAAACTAGCTCAGAAAGTGGGATTCTAACCCCTCCACTATTGCACCCTACAACACAGCACAATAACCTGCAGAAACTGCGCTGATGTAGAAATATGTAGCTTGGCCTGAAAGCCTGAATGTGGAAATGAATACAATACTCTTCCAAGAGGCCTCTCAAGGAAAGAGGTGGGATTCCCGCTCGGGAACACCCAGTGCTAAAAAGCACAACAACCCTGCTAAACAGCAAGAGGAAGCAATAGTCTAAGCAGACCAATATCAAAATAATAATCTAAAACATGAGCTCAAATGGCTGCCATAATCTTCCTTAAATATAATATGAGCTTGCTTGCCCTTGGCCCCACTCAATTAGGTCATTTCCTTCATGAGATCCATCTCCCTCCAAAACTGTGTTATTCCTCAATCAATCTCCACTCCTCCATAACAGCATTGTTGACTTGGTCAAAGTTGACTAAATCAACATGATATAATCTTGTTCATACTTCAAGGTGCTTTATTAACCTCCTAAAAGGGTCTCCTTTCACACTTAAAGTGTTTTTATTGCTGCTTAGGAGACTTATGGGCCTTCCTACCCATTTATTCACCTACCTAATGATAAATCCAACTATAATATTCCATTTAGTTTAAGGCTAAATTTTTGGAATATTACAGTTGGAAAAATGCTCTAGAAACCCTTGGTGGGTTGAATTACTAGTCCTGGAAGCCCTGGCTGAACAAATTCTCTGGAAGCCTGGCAACAGTTGTGGGTTGAGTTACTATTCCTGGAAGCCCTAGTTGGAACAAACACTCTAAAGCCCTGGACAACTTGGGTAGAGATCGATATGGTGATGGTTAGTGATGTCCGACTGTGAGGTGGAATCAATGGTTCAGGGTTAAGGCGGTTTTGCCTCTGGAATCCCTGGTTTGGTTTTGTTTGGTTTATTCCATGAGATCCCACATTCATTCTTATAATATGGCATGGGGGTGACTGGATGATAGAAATATTTTCTCCAGCCTAATCTATGTTTGGGTGGTATGTGGAAGTACTGACCTAGTTTCATTTTTCATATGTTAATAAGAGTTATTTTCCTCTTGTATTTTATGGGTAAATTCACTTGTTATTATGTGTTCTAAATGGTTGTTCTATCATTGTTATTGTGATTGTTATATGTTGGTTATAAGCATGGTTTATGACAGAGTTGAGTAATGACTCTCCTTATGTTTTTATTAGTAGATGATATGTTAATGAATGCATGAACTAATAGATTATTTTGTAGCTATTATGAGGAGGCATCAATCCTTCTTGACGATTCTTAGATAATTATGAAACCCCTATGCTCAAGTGTGTAATTATGACCTATAAATTGCATGTGTTATGATATGTTTGACATAATTCTTGTCATGGATGGTAGGGGTTAGGTCAAGTCCTTGTTCAAGTGTTTTCATTAGTAGCCTTATTTAATTTTTATTTATCATTTCTGGAAGTTTCATGAAGTTATGGGCAGAGGCCTGAGTCCTGGCCCTGAAAAAGTGCCTCAGAATCTGGGGACACTAGCAAAAAACTACCTAGAAAATTTTGTAGTCACATGGATGCAGCCTTGTGCATGTGACTAGAGGGTTTCAGCCACATGGAGGGCTTTTAATCAGTGCTACTAGGGCTCTAGTTCAGCAAAACATCAAGTTGTCTCAGGGGTTGGACACTTGGAAGGGTTGGTTGGACCTTGAAGGTTCTCTAGAATCTTAGGAAGGTTAGATTGGTCTTGTCTTGTCGGTTCCACTTCCTTAACTATACTTGGGGAGTTGAATAATATCACAGTAACTCTTTGTCACATGTTTACCCCAATGAACCAGTTATATTGGGTAAATGTGGGAGTAGGGCGTTACAAGGTGGTATGAGAACATGTTTTCATTCTCCTTGGGTGATGTTTGGCTTCCCTTTCTCTTTGGATGAATGTGTTTTCATGCATACATGTTCATTATTCTCGCGGTCTATGTGTTTGTTATGTATGCATGGTAAGGGACATTGTTTTCGTCATATTGCAATGCAGAAGTTGACGAGGGTTTTGTTGGGATGTGTTCGCTATGAATGCATGATAGTGTTTATATGTATTGTTTATGCATGTGTGTGATCCATATGCATACTTTGTATGCATGTCGGTGTCTATATGTTGTTGTATATGTATTGTTATGGTCATGGTTCTCGTACATGAGTTCACGGTATGTAGTTGGTATTTTCATGTATGGTAACTGGATGATCTCTCTAAACTATTATGATTATGATTATACATGTACTGTGATAATCTGGTTGATCTAATAGATGATATATCCTCCCCTTAACTATACTAAGGTATTTTGGTAATGTTTATGTGTTAGTTTAGTCAACATGATATACTTGCAAGAAGAGAATGTCAAATATGAATAGCAAGATGGTAGACTATAGTTCCCGAGATTCTACCTCTAGATCAAATGAGCAACATAGTGATGAGTACTCCCCTCACATAGTAGAAACTCTTAGAAGTTTGAAGGCAGAGATAAGAAGTTGCAAAGAAGATAATAATTGATTCTTTCAATCAGAAGAGATTTTATAGGGCAAGGGAGAAGCAAGTAGAATTTAATGCAGTTATCCTTCAGACCTTGTTAGACTTGTAGATACAAGGACCAATTAGAATCAGTGATGGGAAGGAGGATAGGACTAATGGAGCATATGGTAGCAAGTCACATGGTCGGCACAGGTTGGATAGAGATGACATGGTCAGAGATGGAAGATTCTTAGATACACCTGATAGGCAAGGCAATCGTGGTCATCATCGTTATCATCCTTATAGGATGAGTGGCAGGGGATATTTTCCGAATGAGTTCAAGAAATCAAAGCCACCTACCTTTGATGGAGAAATGAAGAAGTCACGGGATGTAGAAGCATTCTTACTTGGGATGAATAACTTATTTTGGTTACATGATTACTCAGAGAACATGAAGGCCATAATAGTTACGTTTAGTTTAAAGGTAATCCAGATATTTGGTCAGAAGATGTAAAAAATTTCATAGGTATTCAAGGAGAGGAGTTGACTTGGAGCGAATACGATAGGCTTTTCAGGAAGAAGTACCTATTTGAGAGATGTTATGATGATAGGGAAAAGGAATTCTATGAGTTGAAGATGGGATCTATGACCAATGAGGAGTATACTAGAAGGTTCTTGGAGTTATAGAGGTATATTCCTTATCTGAAGGAGGAGAAACTGAAAATTCAGAGATTCATAAGTGGGTTTTTGGTAGAATTCAAAAATAGGATTGACTTCAATGAGCCTAGATCATTGGAGGAAGACATCAAAAAGTTGAAACGATGTTATGATAAATTGAAGCACAAATATGAAACTAGGCAAGATTGGAGAGGTAATGAAAATAATAAAGGAAAATTGGATAAGAAGCAAACAAGACCTCGGGACACAGGTAACAAAGAGAATTCAACACCACCTAAGAATTTCAATGCATCTGACAGGGGACAAGGATTTTAGTCTAAGGAGAAGAACAAGGGTGTAGGTTGGAAGCCTTTACAATGTTGGACTCATGGCAAGGATCATTTTCGGAGAGATTGTCCACAACATCAGGGTGGCAGGTCGCAAATTTACAGTTCTCAAGAGGCACAGAAAGTGGAGGATGTTGGACACAGTGTTCCTCGGATTTATGGAGCATTGGATAGCAGGAAGATTGATCATCAGGAATCTATTATCAAGATGGAAGGTAAGCTTTGTGATCAAGTTGTTTCTATTTTGATTGACCATGGATATAGTTATAGTTATGTTAATCCTGACTTGGTGGATAAGTGTGGTTTGAATAAGGAAGTGTATTCAGAGTCTTGTTTAGTGCAATTGGCTACAAGTACAAAGAAAATGGTTCATCACTGGGTAAGATCTTGTGCATTTGAACTGAATGGTATGCCTATATCACCACATTTGAATGTACTAACATTGAGACCATACATTATTGTTTTGGGTATGGATTGGATGTATCTTCATAGAACCAAGGTGGATCGTTATGACAATCCTATTGAGTGCTTGGATGATAATTAGAGCAAATATTACTACATGGAAAGAATAAGGAAATGTCAGTCGGAATGGTTACAACTATGCAGGAAAAGCACAGTCACAGGAAAGGGTGTATGTTATTTACAGTGCATGTTTCCAGTGATAAAGGTAAGGAATTTGAGGATGCGTATGTCTTGAAGAAGTATCCGGTTTTGTAGCAGTTCCAGGATGTGTTTCCAACAAAGATTTCATGGTTACCACCTCACAAGAAAGTGGACTATTTTATTGAGTTGGTACCAGGGGAAGCATTAGCATCAAAGGCACCATACAAGATGAGCACACCAAAGTTAGTGTAATTGAATTTCCAATTGAAGGAAATGCTTGACAAGGGATACATTAGGCCAAGTGTGTCGTCGTGGGGTGCACCGATATTGTTTGTGAATAAGAAGGATGGTAATCTTACGCTATGCATTGGTTATAGGAAAATGAACAAGGTAACAATCAAGAACAAGTATTTGTTACCGAGGATCAATGGATTGTTTGATCAGTTGAAGGGAGAAACAGTGTTCTCGAATATTGACTTGAGATTAGACTAGCATCATATACGCATCAAAGAAGTCGACATCTACAATATTTCTTTCAAGACTAGGTATGGGAATTATGAGTTTGTTATAGTTCCCTTTGGTTTGACTAATGCTCCAGCTACTTTTAAGTGCTTGATGAAGTGTTTTGCATCCTTATCTAGACAAGTTTGTGATTGTATTCATTGATGATATATTGGTATATTCTAAAAATGAGAAAGAAGCTGCCAAACACTTAGAAACAACGTTGAGATTTCTAAGAGAAAATCATTTGTATGCAAAACTTAGCAAATTCAATTTCTTTCATACATAGGTACATTACTTGGGGCATGTGGCCTCCAAGGAAAGCATAAGAGTGAACCGAGAAAAGATAAAAGCTATCATGGATGGGAAACTCCTAGGAAACGTGGATGAGGTAAGATCATTCATGAGACTAGAAGGTTATTATATGAGGTTCATCAGGAAATTCTCACATATTACTTATCCTATTACATCATTGTAAAAGAAAGGTAATAAATTTGAATGGATGAGGGAATGCATAACCAGTTTTGAGCAGTTGAAGAAGTTGTTTACAAATGCTCTAGTTTTAAAGATTGCATATCCCGACAAAGAGTTTGTGGTATGTACAAATTATTGCAAGAGAGGACTTGGTGGAGTATTAATGCAGGAAGGACAGGTAGTGTGCTATGAATCAAGGAAACTGAATGAGCACGAGAAGAACTATGTGACACATGATATTGAGTTGGCATTGATCGTTCATGCAGTGAAGATGTGGAGGCACTATCTTCTTGGCAGGAGGTTTGTATTGATGATTGATCACAGTGGATTGAGATACTTATTTGATCAACCGAATCTTAATGTCAGAAAAGCTATATGGTTGGAAATGATCAGTGACTTTCACTTTGAGATTAGGTACATCAATGGAAAAGAGAACAGGGTTGCATATCCTCTTAGCAGAAGAGAATAGGTAAGTCAAATTGTAACTATGAGTTCATATATAACATATTTATAGGATCGGATCATGCAGGAAGGATAATAGGAGGACATGTATATGGAGCTTATGCACAGGTTACCCCAAGGGACAGGTGATCAGGATGTGGACTATCATCTCACAACATATGGTTTGGTCAGATTTATGGACAAGATCTATGTGTCGGACAACACTGAGCTCAAGAATCTTATCTTGAGATAATTTCATGCTAAACCATATTCAGGTCACCCAGGATATCAAAAAACAATGGAAATTGTGAAGAAGTTCTACTATTGGTCAAATCTAAGGAAAGAAGTGCCAAACTTTGTGTCTAGGTGCTTGGATTTTCAACAGGTAAAAGCAGACTGTAAGAATCCAGGTGTATTACTATAGCTGATTTCGATTCTAGAGTGGAAGTGGGAGGTCATTTCCATGGATTTCATTATATGTTTGTCGAGGAAATATAGATAGCATGATTCTATTATGGTTATGGTTGATAGTTTCACCAAGGTAGTGCACTTCATTCCAGTGAAGTCTACTTATTCATCTAATGATGTAGCATAGGTATTCATCATAGAAGTAGTGAGGTTGCATGGTGTTCTGAAGAATATTGTGTTAGACATGGATGACAAGTTCACTTATAGGCTTTGGAAAGCGCTATTTTTTGGTTTGGGTGCAAATTTTGCCTTTAGTACCACTTATCATCGAGAGACAGACGAACGGACAGATAGGGTCAATATGATTTTGGAGGACATGTTGAGAATGTACGTCATGCATCAGCAGCAAAAGTGGGAAGAGTATCTTCCACTGGCTGAGTTCGCTTACAACAAACGGTATCAAGTGTTTTTGAAAATGAGTCCATTTGAGGCACTCTATGGGCATAGTTGTAATACTCCTATCAGTTGGAGTGATCCAATTAACATGGTATTGATTGGACCGGACATGTTGGTAGGGATGGAACATGAAATGTAAGTTATTAAGAAGAATTTATAGGCATCACAAGATAGATAGAAGAGCTATGCAGATCAACACAGGTTGTTTAAGGAGTTTCAGGTTGGGGAACAAGGGTACTTGCACATCAAGCCCAAGAAGAGCCCCTTGAGGATTGGATCATGTGCCAAGTTTGCACCTTGGTATTGCAGGCCTTTCAATATTATTGAAAGGATTGGACCAATATCCTATCAACTTGCATTGCCTCTGACAGTGAAATTCCATGATGTTTTCCACGTGTCATTACTTAAGAAGTACGTGAAAGATGTTAATCATGTGATTGATTGTTTTGTATTGCAAGTGGAACTAGAAGGAGAATTCCAGTCTAAAACTCAGTGCATTTTGCAACGAAATGTGCTCATTCTTCGGAATCGAGCAATCGAGCAGGTTAAAGTGCAATGGAAGCACTTCGGGCCTGATGAAGCTACATGGGAGATGGTTGATAATATGTGGGATATGTACCCTTATTTATTTTTTGGTTGAGTGGGCATCTCTTGGTATATGTTTTGCTATTGCGTTTTTCTTATGTATATGTATGTTACAAATACCACATCAAGTTGTGTTATAAATCTCAAATAAGCGGTATGGTTTTGATGATATGTTGGTTTTGTTTCAACAATATTATGTGATGTAAATGTTACATCGGGCTATGTTATAAAGCTCCATGGGTTGCATGTGTCTTTCTAGTTTATAAGTGTCATTGAACAACGAGGATGGTATTCCCCCAAGGGGGATGGTTCTGTAACAACCATGGTAAATAATCCATGTAATAAAGTTAATAAATGCAAAACAATAACCAAGGTAATTAGACAATTCTTTCAAGCTAAATGTTGGGAAAAAAACATAGTGATGGGGATCACTAGTCATTAATTAATGGCTATGGAAATTGGAAAAGGAAATAGAAAAGGATTTGGAAAGGAAAAGTGGCATTTATTGGCATTTATTTATGAAAATAAAGGAAATTGGGAGAAAAGGAAGGTGAAAGGTCACACGTTTGATGTGACGAGGAAAAATGAAGGAAAATAATGGAAAATGAAGAAAATAGAGGCCTCATTAATAAAAAAGATTTTGAGGATCAGTTCATGGCTTTTTGTCATTTTTAGCTTGGAACCCTCTCTCTTTTATTCTCTCTCTCATACCCTTGGATGGGGATTTTACTTTTGCTTTCCGATTGGTTATAATGTGCCTTTGGATGTGGGTTGAGTTATTAGTTCTTGGAAGCCTTGGTTGGAGAAACGCTTTGGAATCCCTGTAACAGCTTGGGTTGAGTTACTAGTCCTGGAAGACTTGGTTGGAAAAACAATTTGGAAGCCCTGTAACAACTTGGGTTGAGTTACTATTCCTAGAAGCTTTGGTTGGAAAAACGCTCTAGAGTACCTTGGTGGGTTGAGTTACTAGTCCTAGAATCCATGGTTGGACAAACACTCTGGAAGCGCGACGATAGTTGTGGGTTGAGTTACTAGTCCTGAAAGCCCTAGTTGGAACAAATGCTCTGGAGCCCTAGACATCTTGGATAGAGACCAATATGGTGATGGTTAGTGATGTCCAACCGTGAGGTGGAATCACTGGTTGAGGGTTGAGGTGGTTGGCCTATGGAAGCCCTGGTTTGGTTCTAATAGATGTGTTTTATGAGATCCCACATTCATGCTTGGATTATGGCATGGGGGTGACTTGTTGAAAGAAATATTTGGTTCAACCTAGTCTATGGTCGGGTGGTTCGTGGAAGTCCCATACCTAGTCGGCCTATGAAATCATAAATAAGAGCTCATTCTCCCTAGTATTTTATGGGTAACTATACTTGTTTATATGTGGTATATATGGCTGTTATATCCTTGATATTTATGTTGTTTATATGTTGGTTATGACTGAGATTTATGATAGTGATAATGTATGGCTCTCATCATGTTTTGGTTAAACACTAAATGTAAAATGAATGTATGGACTAAAAGATGGTAATACAATTATTTTTATGAGGCATCAATGCTTCTTAATGATTCTGAGATCAGTGTGAGATCCCTATGCTCAGATATATTGTTTAAACCTATAGATTACATATTTACGACATGTTTGACGAAATTATTGTCATGGCTAGTAGGGGTCCAATAAATTCCTTGTTCAAGTAATTGCATTTGTATCATTATTCCATTGTTATCTTTAATTCTTGGAAGTGTCATGGAGTTCTGGGTAGTGACCTGAGCCCTAGCTGTTATAGTTCAATTTGGGCATCATCCCCCATGACCTAGTCAAACTAGACATTGTCCATACGACCAATGAAATAGGGTCTATTATCACCTTATATTTCAGTTTCTATATGCCCTAAGAGAAGAACAATTCATTCATGGCTTCTATTGTGAGATTTCCAAGGTTTGAAGTATATGTTATATCACTTATTGACTCCCCAACGCATCCTCTAAAGGGACTAACTGTGTTTCATATGCAGCATCCTCCATTCAAGGGTGCACTGCAATGCACTTCCCGACATTCCAAAGTGCGTTGGACACCTAGGAGCGGAATTCTCATTGTTCTGGGAATCTCCACATGGCCAGTGCCTTCTAGAAGAGTCCATATGTGTCAAAATTCAAATCCAAGTTCCATTTAACACCTCTGAACTTGGAAACATGTCTTGCCTATTCTTAGAAAGTCATTCATTGAGAAACTACCATCAGTTTCCCTATAAATTGAGCACAGATCCTAGTGCTAGGGGAGGAAGAATTTTGGTAAAGAAATGGTTTTGGATTCTCATTTGAGAGGGTGAAAGTATTGATATGATTTTGGTATGATGTTGCATGTGATGAGGCTGGGATAAAGTTGGAGCTAGTAGAAACAAATCGATCATTGGTTGTAACCTCCCCCTTCTACTCTTTAATAAATATTGTTGTTCATTTTCCCATATATATGTCTCTATTTCTTGTGCAATTGATTCTTGAATGATATATATATTTCATATCTAATCGATTTGATTCATTAATATAGGTAGATATATGTATATTGCATGTTGTTTGTTGTTCTCTGTTTGTGTTTGCAAGAATAGATCTGTCGATCTGAGTTGGATTGAGAGCGACACCAACGATGACAGCGAGAGAAGGATAAGCGATTGGATCACAATTAGGTTCTTTCATCATTCTGTGTATCTACTTATAAGTGATAGTAAAATACTTCCTCTGTTGTTCTAAGTGACTAGCACCACACTTACGGAATTTTGTTTATTCGTAGATCACAATTCCGCATAACAAATTGGCGACTCTGTTGGGGAATATGCTCTCATTATTGGTCTTTTTCCCTCTACTTATCCTCATCAATAGCATCTACTTTCAGTTATTAGACATTTGAATGAAAGAATTGCATTAGAAGTGTGTTTGTTGCTTGGTTTTTTTTAATCCATGTTGCGCCCAACGCACTGTTGGTCAAGACACAGTGGACTATCTCCCACTTAGGTGTGCACTGCAATGCACTGTCTCCCCTTAGAGACTTTGTTGCTCCCTTAGCCAGCCAAATTCCATTCAAATTTTTCATTGCTATCATTCTCATCCATTTGTTTGTTGTATTCTCAATTGTCTGATACCTCTTAGAGACCAGTAAAATTTCCAGATTCTTCCTCCTTTGAAAAGTAAATTTGTTCAATGTCTCTTTAGTGTTTTTCTTTATCATTGGCAAATCAAATTCAAAGTATTTTATTTCTGAATTAGATCCATTTGTTTTCGTAAAGGAAATTGTTGTTTCATTCGTCATTTCCTGTAGGAAAAATTGTAGTTCCATTCTTTGTTTTTCCTAAAAGATAAATTGTTGTTAAATTCCTCGTTTCTCAAAGAAGAAAACATCTTGTTTTATTGATTTGATGCATATAGTTTCCTTCCTTGAATTCACATTAAAGGAGCTGAAAATAAAAACATGCATGTGCATATAGTGAATTGTGTGTGTTGCATAGGAACAAGTTAGGACAGTTGCATTTTAGTTTGTGCTCTTTGTTGTTTGCTCTAAAAACTTATTGTTATTTCCCTTAGTATCTAGGATTTTCATTGAAAAACCTAAATTGAAAAGTTTTCTTATCATTTAGTTTGCATTTTTAGGAATTTCCATCACATCATGCGGTGAACCTCAAACGGAAAATTTTAAAACAAGATCAACTTAAAATTTACATCAATTTACCTAAGAAAGCATTGGAACCATAACTATAACATTTAGAAGGTCTAGGCTAGAGACATGTTCCGGCATCGTAAAACATAGCAGTTCTTGCTAACTTGTCTGCGATACATTCTGAGTGTGATACCTCACTCCACATAAGTAAGTACATCGGAGCTCGTCCACATACCTTCGGGTATATAGGGCAGTGTTCTAGTATGAAAAGTATAATGGGGTGCTCTCACTATGCGGTTTCATATTAGATAGCACTAATATGGACTTGGTCCTCCACGTACCTTCGGGTATATTTTGGAGGACAAATTTAGGTTTCTATCCATCCATAGTGAATTGAGTCGGCCACCTTGTAACTTTTGATACACCGAACACAACATTCGGGGAGATTGCCTGCCCATACTTCCTGGTTTGCCAGGAGGTATTCTGCAGTTCACAATTACTTGGTAAACCTTTTGCCTAGAATTACCCTCTTATTTTGTTTATTTGTTTTTGGTCATAAAATAAACCAGTCATCATGGAATATGAACATCCCTTTCCCCATCGTTCGCGTAGAATAGCACTTAAACCACCTTTACCACCGGAAGCCATTTATGGTTGGCGAAGGCGACATCGTTCTACCAAAACTAGTAATATCAGTACCTCTAGTGCAACATCATCCTCGCATACACCAGAGTTGTCTCGAGTTATTTCTACAAATCCTGGTTCATCTATTGTTGCCGAGACGGAGTCCTATCAGCTACCTGTGGTCACAATCCACCCAATCAGTGAGACCATACCTCCTGAACCTGACGTTGTTCAACCAGAAGTTGTTTTGTATCTTGTTGTTCTTTTACCAGAACATCTGAATCCCGAAGTTGAACAACCAGAAGTTGTTCCTGTATCGGTCGCCCCACAATATATTGTAGTCAATGAGTCTCCCATATCGCGCAGTCAACCTCCTGAAATATACTTCGGGCCTAGCGACGAAATCATTCCACCTGGTTTGATTTCGATTGAAGAAATCCCACAAGACGAAACACCTTTAACTCCAACCCATTTTGGGAAGGAGCTTTACCTGTACAAGTCTTTTCCTCAATCACCTTCCTTTTCTTTCATTGATCTTTTGTCTAGTTGAGTTCCCGTAGATCCATTAGGGTATACATTTGGTCAAATAACCATGACTGAGCCAACATTTTCAGCTCGACCATATATTCCAGTTGAGACAACACCTACTCTTGCTACCCCGTCGATGTTCACAACATCACCAAAGTCACATATGTATGGTGGCCCTTCCGTCCCACTTGGTTACCAATATTTATCTAGAACCTTCTCTGGTGCATCCTCAAACCCATGGACTTCACCAATGTCATCGTCTAGTATTCTATCTAGTACATCTATAATGAGTACTGAATGGCTTGATCCTTTATATACATCATCAGGGCAACATCAAGCTGGTCCATCTGGGTATATTCCATCCAGTACCATCTCAACTGGACTCCCAACATTTGGAGAACAATATTTTGCATCGTATTTACTCCTCATGCTAGGGGGGCAACCTATGGTCACCCATTTTGACATTATTTCATCGTTATTTGGTCATCCTAATGTCGGAATGAATGTTTGTCAGTGGCAGCCCACTCTACCCATCCAACCACACACGATTGTGCAATCATATCAACCGGTTCAACCTGTTGCACCCACATCTACTCCACTTGTTAATACACCCTTACCCCTGTTACAGACTCAAACTGTTGTACCTCAACTGTCTCAGGCGGGTCCTTCAACCCAATACCCTCAAGTATTGGGACCTTAAACTCCAACTCCTTCGGCTGGTTTACAACAACCACCTGTATTCGGCATTATTTATTCACAAGTTGGATTACCATATTATGGGATGTCACAACCCCAACTGGGTTATCCCTATTCACATCCAAATCCAAGCTATTCAATTTTGGGTTATAATCTTTGTGGAAAGATCCCTTGGCAACCACAAGCGCAAATTCCACAACCTTCATTTCAACAAGTAGCGTACCCAGGTTTTGGTCAACATAATCCTCAAGTGTTTTATTATCAAGAAAACCCCTATCTATGTTACCAGAAACAAATTCCTTATGTTGGTGCTCAAAGGCATGTTTCCCAAGCAATTCCATCATACCCTGGCTATGCTCAATCTGAATTAAATCGACAATTTCCCTTTGTTGCAACTTTAGAGTTATCGGATGTAAACCGGCTTACCAACGATCCAATCAACTATGCTCCTTGGTGGTCGGTGATACCTCATAAATTACCCTCAGATATTCCTAAGTTCAATGGAAACCCTGGGGAAGACCCATTGACTCATGTTATGACTTATCATTTCTGGTGTTCATCTAACTCCCTAAATGATGACTCTATTCGACTGCGTCTTTTCCAGCGTAAGCTCGCTGGTCTGGCTGCGAAATGGTACATTGAGTTACCAAGAGATTATTTTGATAATTTCACTGCCCTAGCTACTGTCTTTTTTACCCACTTCCAGTTACCCATACAATATGAAACTAGAATGGAACTCTTCACTAATTTTAAACAGACTAATGCTACTCACATCTCTGATCATATTCATGACTCGCGTCATCGTCATAGAATGGTTAAGACCTTTGTTCCTAATCAGCTCCTCGCTGAGTGGTTCATTAAGTCCCTGTTACCATCTATAACTGAGGATGTGGCTAAGGGTGGCGTCATCACTGAAGAGCAAGTCATTTCTCGTGCCTAGTACGTAGATTTGATATATACTCGGTCTGGCATCTCTACGAGAAAATTCCCAACATGCAGCGATCTAATTTTATTGTTCCTCCTCCATCTAAGGACTCTCATGTCGGAGACGGTATGATCGGTACTGCAAGCACACATCCCTCTACAGCACTTGAACCTGCAGCTTCTTCCAAAATCCATGTCGTGTCATCTGACAAGGGCAAAAGTGACAAGAAACCCGGAAGTAAGAAAAAGGGGAAATCAAAGAAAAAGCAAACTTCTACCCCACAAGACCGATCATCTGATCAATCATCTGGAAATCAGAAACCTCGTTACCCTTGCATAATCTATAATGAGGAGCACTTTGTTAGAGACTTTATTCACCACGTTGAAGTCTCAAAATTGATTAAGACTTCGTCTGCATTCGCTATGTTGACAGATCCATTTCCGAATCTGGACACAAATTTGGTTGCCACGGATCCAGCTTCTTTTTCCCAAGTGCTTATGCTATCTGTCGCAAAGCCAACAATTGACGTTTTGATGTCAACATGTAATAAATATTACGATAGTCAGGTTACTGATCAACCTACTACCTCGACCACGAATTTGTCTACGGAATCGATACCTCCAATTACTATTTCTGAAATGACAATAAAGCCACCAAAGGGAGTCGTTCATAAATCGACATTTAATCCTCAAGCTCGAGCTACTCAAAATTATAATATGGTTTAATATTTGGCTCAATCCCCTTCAGCTATGTCAGTGCTTGAGGTGCTTCAAAATCGTCCATCCCAAAATCAAGCTTTGTTGTCGACAATTAGTGGAAATTATCAGACAAATTCAAATCTTGTAGTCTTTAACCATACGAGATATGTGCCGCAATTACTAGCAGAATTGGCATTCTCCATACAAGTAAATATTCTCAATCACCTCGTTCATCGTACTATTATTAATGATGGATCATCTACTTGCATTATGTCTCTAAATTGTTGGAAATCACTTGGATTGTCACGCTTGTCTCAATCACCAACGACGTTGAAAGCTTTTGACAATCGTACTTATAAGCCTTGCGGTATTATTAATAACATGCATGTTGAACTAGGGGGGGAAACTGTAACTGTTGAAGTTGAGGTTGTTGACGGACCCCTCGATTACAACATCTTACTTGGAATATCATGGGTGTATGCTATGATTACGTTTGTTTCTTCATATTTTAGAATGATCGCCTTTCCTCATAAAGGTGTCATCACAGTCATTAATCAACTCTCCTTCTTTGCCTCCACTTCCCAGGTAACTGGAAGTGTCTCGTTCGTTCACACTCCCCAAATCGCATTTCAGAACATTGGTGTAGGAATCTTAAAGGATTCTTCCCTAATGGGAACCTTTGCATTACCTCCGCCTGCGACGTCGACAAAAATTGTAAACATAAAGACCTACTACATGATATCTTCCACTCCATCTGGCTTAAGGAAGATTACGGGTGATTCTGAAGTTGTTACATTGGATGAATTTTTGCCGCCTAGCCCCATTGAGATGGAATAGCAATCAATCTACATGACTTGGGCGGCGAATCAGAAATCATCGTCGGCGATCGTTCATTAGATTTTTGTAATCCAACTTATCCTTTTGCATCCACTTTCTTGACATATGATAAGACAGTGGAATCCATGATACAGAAGGATAACCATGGGAATATCATCATCATCGTTCCCATCTTCAGGATTACGAAGAAGATAACCTTATTGAACAATATCACCCATCGACCAAAACATTCTTTTCGAATTATTTTCCTATTAATGCAATCAAATCTGACCGAAATATATCAAATTTTGAAGAAACCATTTCTATCGATATTTCGACCAAATCTGGCATGGTAGAAAACATTCATGTCGGTGTCTCTTTTTCCCCATTAGAACTATAAACTTATCGCTCTCTCTTTCATGAATTGTGAGAAATATTTGCCTCATCTTATGAGGAAATGCCAAGTATAGACACTAGTATCATTGAACACACCATTAAAATGTACCCTGATGTCAAATTGGTGCGTCAACGCCTTCATCCTGTTCATCCGAAGAAGGATGTTTCCATTAAAGCAGAAGTTGAAAAACTTTTGCGTGCTGGTTTCATTTACCCTGTTCCACTAACTGATTGGGTTTCCAATATTGTTCCTGTCATGACGAAACAAGGGACAATCAGAGTGTGCGTCGATTATCGAGATGTCAATCTTGCTTGTCCAAAAGACAACTATCCTACTCTCTTTATCAACCAGATTATTGATGATTGTGCTAGATGTGAAATATTTTCATTCATGGAAGGATTTTCTGGCTACAATAAAATCAATATCTGCCTAGGGGATCAATATAAGACGGCATTCATCTGTCCCTGGGGCACATTTGCTTACCAGAAATTCCCTTTTGGTTTAAAGAACGTTGGGGCAACATTTCAGAGAGCAATGGATCATGCTTTCAATGGCATCAATCACATTGTTCAACCCTACCTAGATGATTTACCGGCACATTCACGAAACCAGATTGATCACCCAATGCACTTGAGAGCCATATTTTTATGCTGCCGACACTATAAAATACGCCTCAATCCACATAAATGTGTGTTTTGTGTTGGTTCTGGTTGTTTGCCTGGATTCGTCATCTCAAAAGAAGGAATTTGAATCGACCCGCTGAAGGTCCAGGTTATTCTTGATTTTCTTGCACCCTCAAATTTGCTTCAGTTACAGAAACTTCAAGGAAAGGCTAACTTCCTAAGGAGGTTCATACCTCAACATTGGCAAGTTTCATGCTTCCAGACCTTTGACCGAAATATTTTGTTTGGCTTTCGACATCAAATCATCTACTCACACCTTGAAAACCGTACTATAGTACCTTGAGATCCATTGACATCAATGGTGGTTCTCTCGCGTTTGTTAACAACTCACATCATTAGCTGATAATTAAACGATGTTTTACCATGTTCGACTACAAATCATATATTCGCATGGCTAGACTTGTACCCAAACGATTGAGTGAATGAGATCAGAAGACCCTGGATCTAGTTTCATCCATTTGGGATGCGATTTCAAGATTGTTGTACACATCATCTATATGGTGACCTTACATACATATCGTCATCTGAACATGGGCCTATATTTGTAGGCATGTTTGTATTGGAAAACATTCCAATGTAGACGACTTTTTGAACTATGTACATGTTATTAGATAGTTTATGTGTTGAGAATTGGAATGCCTCCCTCAGCAATTCGTGATCAAGATGAAAATATCATGATGTAATGTATTGTAAGATTGATGCAAGTTTCCATTCCACTTCAGTTCCAGTTCATCACATCGTAAATCATCTCATCCAAATATTATTGTTATTATTTTGACTTCATGCTTTAGGGGGCAGTTGTTATAGGTCAATTTGGGCATCATCCTCCATCACCTGGTCAAACTGGACATCATCCCCAGGACTGATGAAATAGGGTCTATCATCCCCTTATATTTCAGTTGCTATATGCCCTAATAGAAGAAAAATTCATTCATGGATTCTATTGTGAGATTTCCAAGGTTTGAAGTATATGTTATATCACTAATTAACTCTCCAACGCAGCCTCTAAAGGGAATAATTGTGTTGCATATGCAGCATCCTCCATTCAAGGGTCCACTGCAATGCACTTCCCGACATTCAAGAGTGCGTTGGACACCTGGGAGCGGAATTCTCATTGTTCCGGGAATCTCCACATGGCCAGTGCCTTCTCGAAGAGTCCAGATGTGTCAAATTTTGAATCCAAGTGTCCATCTAACACCTCTGAACTTGGAAACATGCCTTACATATTCTTAGAAATTAATTCATTGAGAAACTACCATCAGTTTCCCTATAAATTGAGTACAGATCCTAGTGCTAAGGAAGGAATAATTTTGGTAAAAAAATGTTGTTGGATTCTCATTTGAGAGAGTGGAAGTACTGATATGATGTTGGTATGATGTTGGATGTGATGAGGCTGGGATAAAGCTGGAGTTGGTGGCAACAAATTGATCATTGGTTGTAACCTCCCCCTTCTACTCTTTAATAAATAGTGTTGTTCATTTTCCCATATATATGTCTCTATTTCTTATGCAATTGATTCTTTAACGATATATATATTTCATATCTAATCGATTCGATTCATTAATATAGGTAGATATCTGTATATTTCATGTTGTTTGTTGTTCCCTGTTTGTGTTTGCAGGAATCGATCTGGCGATCTGAGTTGGATTGAAAGCGACAACAACAAAAACAAAAGGAGAAGGAGAAGCGCTTGGATCACAAGTAGGCTCTTTCATCATTCTGTGTATCTGCTTATTTTAGAGAAAGTGATAGTAAATTCTTTCCTCTGTTGTTCTAAGTGACTAACACCACACTTAGGGAATTTGGTTTATCCACATAACATTGGGCCTGAAAAAATGCCTTAGAAATCGGAGTCGTAGGTACATAACTACCTAGGATATTCTTGACTCGCATGCATACCCATGCTGAGGGAGTGAAAGGAGAGTCCCAGCCACACTCATGCCCATGTCATGGGAGCGACTGGGGGATTAATGCAGGAAAATTTATCTTGTCTCAAGGGCTAGTCACCTGGGCGATTTTAATGTCTCCTTGGGGTTCTGTTGCAGGTGTATAAGGTTTGTGTTGTTGTGTTCCATCAGTTCCACATCCTTAACTAACACATAGGGAGTTGAATCGTATCATAGTAACTCTTCATCACATGTTTACCCCGGTTGGTCAATTACTTGGGTAGATGTGGGAGGAGGGTGTTACAGAGTGGTATCAGTGCATGGTTCACCCCTCATACTGGATGTTCGGTGTGTTGGTCATGCATTCTTGTGTATTTTATATGTGTTCCTTATGCTTGTGGTCTATGTGATTGTTTCATATGCATGGTGTTTTTCATGGTTGCAGTGATGTTGTCGTGTGAAGTTTGATGGGGTTGTTGTGGAATATGTCATCATGAGTGTATGATTGGTTATGAGTTTCTTATGCATGTCAAGTGCTTCCATTTTTTCAAGTGTACATTGGTATTGTTATTGTTGCCATGTATGAGGTCATTGTATGTAATCAATATGGTCATGCATTGATGACTGGACTATGGCTGGGAATGATGTTTATGTGTTGTTTTAGCTATATATTTACATGTTGTAATGATTATGTTTAGACATGTATTACGTTGATTGGTTGATCTTGCAGGAGATATCCTCCCAGAATGATGCTAAGTTACGTTGGTTTTTTTATGATTTGGTTTATCTGACATAGTATGCCTTGCAGGAAGAAATCAAGATGACTAACAAGATGGTAGATTACAAATATTCTCCTTGTGAATCACATGAGAAACGTGGTGTTGGACACTCCTCTAAATTAGAAAAATCATTGAGAACTTTGAAGGAATAAATATGGAGTTGCAAAGAAGGTAATGGTAGAATCATACAGGCACAGGATAAATAAGCACAGGTTAATGCAATAATTCTTCATAGTTTGTTAGGATTGCAGAGACAAGGACCACTTTGGATCAGCTATGGACATGAGGATGGGACTAATGATGCAAATGGCAGTAGGTCTCATGGTGGTCACAGGTCGGATAGAGAGGACATGATTAGATATGGCAGGTTCTTTGACACTCTGGATAGGATAGGTGATAGACACGGGAACTATTCTAGTTCTAGTTCTAACAGGCGTTATGATCGTCATCATTATCATCCTTACAAAAGGAGTGACAAGGGATATTTTCTGGATGATTTTAGGAAAGCAAAGCCACCTATATTTGATGGATATATGAAGAAATCATAAGATGCAAAAACGTGGTTTCTTGGAATGAATAAGTTCTTCAGGTTACATGATTACTCAGAGAACATGAAGTCCAAAATAGCTACATTCAGTCTTAAAGGTAAAGCAGATATATGGTGGGAAGATTTAAAGAATGTTAGAGATATTTATAAGGAAGAATTGACTTGGAGTGAATTCGAGATACTATTTAGGAAGAAGTATCTATCGGAGAGATATTATAACGATAGGGAAAAAGAGTTTTATGAGCTAAAGATGGGCTCTATGACCGATGAGGAGTACACTAGCAGTTTCTTGAGTTGTTGAGGTATGTGCCTTACCTCAAGGAGGAGAAGGCCCGGATTTAGAGATTCATCAGTGGGTTATCGATAACATTTAAATATAGGATTGATTTTGATGAGCCTAGATCATTGGAGGAGGTCATCCATAAGCTAAAGCATTGTTACGAGAAATCAAAACACAGATTTGAGACTAATCATGACTGGAAAGGCCATGATAAGAATAAAGGGAAATGGAATAAGAAGCGCGCAAGACCTTAGGATACAGGTAACAAATATAATGCAACACTAATCATTAAGTTCAATGCATATGACAAAGAGTAGGGATTTCAGTTTGAGGAACATAACAAGGGTGCAGGCTCGAAGCCTATACAGTGTTGGGCTTGTGGCAAAGATCATCGCAAGAGATATTTTACACAACATCAGGGTGGTAGACCGCATATCTATAGTGGTCAGGAGGCACAGACCGTGGGAGATGTTGGACAGAGTATTCCTAAGATCTATGCAGCGCTAGATAACAGGTAAGAAGATCACTAGGCATCTATCATTGAGATGGACGGTAAGCTTTGTGATCAAGTTGTTTCTAATTTGATTGACCCTTGATCTAATTATAGTTATGTTAATCCTAACCTGGTGGATAAGTGTAGTTTGAATAAAGAAGGGCATGCAAAATGTTGTTTAGTGTAGTTGTCTACAAGTACTAAGAAGAGAGTTCATCATTGGGTGAGATCTTGTGCATTTGAATTGAATGGTATACCTACCTCAACATATTTGAATGTATTTCCATTGGGATCGTATAGCATGATTTTGGGTATGGATTGGTTGTATCTTCATAGAACCAAGGTAGATTGTTATGACAAGGCTATTGAGTGCTTGGATGACAATGGAGAACAAAGAGTCTTGCGAGGTAAGAAGAAAGCAACATCAGTTAGGATGGTGACAACTATGCAGGCCAAGCATAGTCACAGGAAAGGGTGTGTGTTATTTGAAGTGCACATTTCTAGTGACAAAAGTAAGGAAGTTGAGGATGTAGATGTCTTGAGCAGGTACCCAGTTCTACAATAGTTTCAGGATGTATTTCCCATAGATATTTCAGAGTTACCGCCTCACAGGGAAGTGGATTTTTCTTTTGAGTTGGTACCAGGGGCAACACCAGCATCAAAGGCACCATATAGGATGAGTACTCCAAATTTGATAGAGCTGAAGTTGAAGTTAAAGGAAATGCTTAACAAGGGATATAGTAGACCAAGTGTATCACCTTGGGGTGCACCAATATTGTTTGTGAAGAAGAAGGATGGTACCCTTAGGTTATGCATTGATTACAGATAGTTGAACAAGGTGACCATCAAGCACAAGTATCTATTGTCGAGGATTGATGATTTGTTCAATCATTTGAAGGGAGCAACAATGTTCGCGAAGATTGATCTAAGATTGGGATATCATCAGGTACGCAGTAAAGAAGATGGCATTCACAAGACAAACTTCCAGACCAGGTACAAACATTATGAGTTTGTTGTAGTTCCATTATGTTTGAATAATGCTCCAACTACTTTTATGTGCTTTATGAATAGTGTGTTGCACCCTTATCTGGACAAGTTTGCTATTGTATTCATCGATGATATATTGGTATATCCTAAGAATGAGGAATAACATTCCGAACATTTAGTAGCAATATTGATATTGTTGAGAAAGCATTAGTTGTATGCTAATATTAGCAAATGCAGTTTCTTTCAGACAGAGGTACATTACTTGGGACATGTTGTTTCCAAGGAAGGCATATCATTGGTTCTAGAAAAGATAAGGGCTATCATGGAGTGCGCACCTCCTTGGAATGTGGATGAGGTAATATCATTAATGGGTTTAGCAGGTTATTAAAGAAGTTTCATCAGGAAATTCTCATAGATTTCTTATCTTATCACATCATTACAAAGGAAAGGTAAGAATTTTGAATAGACAAAGGAATGTGTAGCCAGTTTTGAGCAGTTAAATCAGTTGTTGACACATGCTCCAGTGTTAAAGATCATAGATTTGGACAAATATTTTTTGGTATGTACATATGCTTGCAAGAGAGGGCTTGTTGGAGTCCTTATGCAGGAAGGACATGTGATATGTTATGAGTCACAAAAAATAAATGAACACTAGCAGAACTATCTGACACATGATCTTGAGTTGGCAGCAATCATTCATGCATTGAAGATCTGGAGGTACTATCTTCTTGGCAGGAGCTTTGTACTAATGAGTGATGACAGTGGATTGAGGTATCTATTTTACCAACTGAATCTGAACGTTAGGAGAGCTAGATGGTTGGAAAATATCAATGAGTTTGACTTTGAGATCAGGTATATTAAATGTAAATAGAACAGGGTTGTAGATGCTCTTAGCAAGTGGATACATATGAATCATATAGCAGCTATGAGTTCCTATGGGATATATCTACAAGATAGGATCTTGCAAGCAGGAGAAAAGTATGTTAAGTATATGGAGCTCAGGCACAGATTGCAGTAGAGTAAAAGTATAGGTACATGTAGTGGTACAAGGACAGGTACATGTAGTGGAACGGGTACAGGTATAGGTGCACGAGATGTGGACTATCATCTCACAGCATATGGCTTGATCAGATTTAGAGACAGGATATATGTGCCAGACAGCAGTGAGCTGAAGAAGGTGATCTTGAGGGAGTTTCATGTGAAACCATATTCATGTCACCCATGCTATCAGAAAACACTCACAACAGTGAATAATTTTTACTATTCACCGAATTTGAAGAGAGACATAGCAGATTTTATGGCTAGGTGCTTGGATTTTCAATAGGTCAAATAAGGGTGTAAGAATCCGGGTGGACTACTACAATCAATTACGATTCTAGATTGGAAATGGGAGGTCATTTCCATGGAATTTATCACAGGTTTATTGAGGACATCTAGATAGCATGATTCCATCATGGTTGTGGTGGACAGGTTGACGAAGGTAGCGCACTTCATTCCAGTGAAGTCTACATACTCAGTGAATGATGTAGCATAGGTCTTCAACAGGGAAGTGGCCAGATTGCATGGTGTTCCAAAAAATTATTTGTCAGGCAGGGATGTGAAGTTCACTTCCAAGTTTTTGAAGGAGTTGTTTGCAGGTTTGGGCACAGAGTTGGCCTTCAGTGCAACTTATCATCTGCCGACAAATGGAAAGACCGAGAGGGTCAACATGATATTGGAGGACATGTTGAGGATGTATGTGATGCATCAACATCGAAACTAGTAAGAGTATCTTCCACTAGTAGAGTTCGCTTACAACAATGGGTATCATGAATCTTTGAGGATGATTTCGTTTTAGGTATTTTATGGACGAGATTGCAATACTCCCATCAGTTGGAGTGATCCAGTTAATCAGGTATTTATTAGACCAGACATGTTGACAGAAATAGAACAGGAGATGCAGGTGATCAAGAAGAATCTAAAGGCAATACAGTATAGATAGAAAAGATATGTAGATCAGAACGGGTTGTTTAAGGAGTTTTGGGTTGGAGAATATGTATACTTGCGCATCAAACCCAAGAAGAGCTCCTTGTGGATTGGATCATGTGCCAAGTTGGCACCTCTATTTTATGGACCTTTCAATATTATTGATATGATTGCACCAATATCCTATCAAATTGCACTACCTACGATAGTGAAAGTACATGATTTTTTCCACGTGTCATTGCTTAAGAAGTATGTTAAAGATGTTAATCGTGTGATTAATTGTTTTGTATTGCAGGTGGAGCCAGAAGGAAAATTCCAGGTAGAACCTCAATGCATTTTGTAGAGAAAGACACTCATGCTCTGGAACCGAGAAATCAAGTAGGTTAGAGTGCAGTGGAAGCACTTTGGGCTCAATGAAGCTACATGGGAGCTGGCAGATTAGATACGGGCTATGTATCCTTCCTTATTTGTTGATTGAGCGAATGTTTTGGCATGTGTTTTGGCATATATATTTGGTATATTCTTGGTATGATGTTTTGGTATATGTACATATGTATATGGATGTAAATGCCACCATGAAATATGTTATAAAGCTCCAATAAGCAGTATGGGTGTCATGTCATTATGATGTTATATTTGTTATGTTGTAAGCTAATTTGATTCTCAACAAGTTGATCATTGTAAATACTACAACAAGCTAAGTTATAAAGCTCCATGAGCAGTATGTTTTGCACACAACAATCTTGTTGGTTGTAGGTGTCATTGAACACCGAGGACGGTGTTCCCCCAAGGGGGAGGGTTCTATAACATCCCTGGTTAAAAATCCATGTAAAAATTAATAAAGGTAAAATAAGACCATGGTCATGGGACATGTATTCCAAGTTGAATGTTGGGAAAAACATCATATTATGGGTTTTCATATGGTTTATTATGCTATGGAAATTGGAAAAGGAAACGGCTAAGACTTTGGAAAGGAAAAGTGGCATTTATTGCATTTATTTATGAAACTAAGGTAAATTGGGAGAAAAGGAAGGTGAGAGGTCACATGTTGCATGCGAGGAGGAAAATGAAGGAAAATTATGGAAAAAGGAAGAAATTAGAGGCCTCATTGATAAAAGGGATTCTAAGGATCAGTTCATGGCTATTGATCAGTTCAATTTTGGAGCTCTCAATTTCTCTCCCTCTCTCTCATACTCTTGGACACTTAGATTTTTCTTGGAGCACTCTTGGAGGAGTGTGGTTCACTTGGGTTTTAGAGCAAGAAGACAAAGGAAAAACAGGAAAGCGCAAGAGGACATCAGGATCAACAAATATAGTGGGTTTTTCTTGCATGTACCGAGTTTCATGTATGATTTACTTACTATTTTTGGCATGCATGGCATATGGATGTGGTTATTTTTTTATGATTTGTCACTGGCATGGAAAATTTCATGGATTAACAGTGGCTTTTCCTAGCCTTGCTATTTCCCGGATAGGCATGGTGATGTGGGTTTTAATTTTGTTTAATGGTTGGTTTTAATTTTCCTTTGGCTGTGGGTTGAGTTGTTAGTTCCTGGAATCCTTGGTTGGAAAAACGCCCTAGAAGCCCTGTAACTAATTGGGTTAAGTTACTAGTCCTGGAAGCCTTGATTGGAAAAACGCTCTCGAAGCCCTTGGTGGGTTGAATTACTAGTCCTGGAATCCCTAGTTGGACAAACGCTCTGGAAGTCCAACAACAGTTGTGGGTTGAGTTACTGTTCCTGGAAGCGCTGGTTGGAACAAACTCTCTGGAGCCCTGGACAGCTTGGGTAGAGACCGATAAGGTAATGGTTAGTGATTTACAATCATGAGGTGGAATCACCGGTTGAGGGTTGAGGTGGTGGCCTCTATAAGCCTTGGTTTGGTTTTGATAGATGTGTTTTATGAGATCCCACATTCATACTTGGAATATGGCACCGGGGTGACTGGCTGAAAGAAATATTTCATTCAGCCTAGTCTATGGTTTGGTGGTTCGTGGAAGTCCCATACTTAGTTGTCCTATGCAATCATCAATAAGAGCTCCTTATCCTTGGTATTTTATGGGTAAATATACTTGTTTATATGTGGTATAAATGGTTGTTATATCCTTTATATTTATGTTGGTTATATGTCGATTATGACAAAGATTTATGACAATAATAATGTATGGCTCTCGTCATGTTTTGGTTAAATAATGAATGTATGGCTTAATAGATGGTAATGTAGTTATCGTGATGAGGAATCTTTTCTTCCTTATTAATCTCAGATGAGTGTGATACCCCTATGCTCAGATCTATTGTTCAAAATGTAGATTACATATTTGAACACGTTTGACAAAATCCCTGTCATGGCTGATAGGGGTCCAGTCAAGTCCTTATTCAAGTAATTGCATTTGTATCATTATTCCATTGTTATCTTTCATTCCTAGAAGTGTCATGGAGTTATGGGTAGTGACCTGAGACCTGGGCCTAAAAAAGTGGCTAAGAAATCGGAGTCGCAAGCATAGAACTACCTGGGAAGTTCCCTAGTTGCATGAATAGCCATGTTGTGGGAGCGATTGGAGGGTCCCATCTGCACTTATGCCCATTTCATGGGAGTGATTAGAGGATTAATGTAGTAAAAGTCAGTTTTTCTCAGGGGCTAGTCACTTGGGAGGTTTAGCTGGCTCCCGGGGGTTCTGTTGTAGGTGTAGAAGGTTTGTGTAGTTGTGTTTCATCGGTTCCACTTCCTTAACTGACACATAGGGTGTTGAATCATATCATAGTAACTCCTCGTCACATGTTTACCACGGTTGACCAGTTACTTGGGTAGATGTGGGAGGAGGGTGTTACATAGACATCTTGGGTAGAGACTGATCTAGTGTAGGTTAGTGATGTTTGACTATGAGGTGGAATCATTGGTTGAGGTTTGAGATGCTTTAGCCTCTGGAAGCCCTGGTTTGGTTTTTTTTTGTTTATTCCATGAGATCCCACATTCATGCTTGGAATATGGAACATGGATGATTAGCTGAAAGAAAGACTTGGTTTAACCCAACATTTGCTCGGGTGGTACGTGGAAGTCCCTGACTTGGTTGCATTTTTCATATGTGCTTTGGAATTGGAGGAGAGCTTCTCCTCTGATAAACTGATCGTCCTCTGATGCTTTGCAAGTAAACATAATGGGACTTTAAACGAGTTTCATAAACTCTTCAAGATGGTCAGTTTGATTTTCATATGATCTTTAAAAATTAACACATTCACATGCAACTCAAATGAAAAAACATGAAGAGAAGAAACCAACATTTGATGACGGAGTTCACCCCTCCTGGGCTACGTCTCTGGGCCTGCTCCAACAAGTAGACCGCTCTATTGATTTTAGTGGAAAATGAGTACATACAAATTGTTGAAAGTAGAGTGGTTTGCTTCTCCTAAAAATATTTTTCACTCCAACAATACGACTCCCTACAACAATTCATGAAAATATCAACATAAAAAGGACTCACACATCAGGTCCTTGTACTCCACCTGAAATGAAAGCACAAAAGCATACAAGAATTCCACATTGAAGTACTACAAATAACTTCTCTCATGAACACATATTGAGAAAAGGCTAAAAATAGTTGCACTACAAAAGTAGCAGTTGCTGCAGATGAAATAAGAAGGTCAGAAAACCTATGAGTAGGCTCTCCCCATGCTCAAAATGCCTTCAAACTGCTTCCAAAACACTGATTGTATCTGGCACTAAAAGACTTGAACCAACAAAAATTCCTTCATAAGGTGCTCAAATAAGAAAATTAAGGCTTTCATTGAGTTTGGGACATTTAAAAACCCCCATCTAGGCTCTTCTTCAGCTCAAAAAGGTTGAAAATTGAGGAAGTTATGCTTCTCCGAGCCAATCTCAGTTATTTGTCCTGCAATTTGGCCAAACTTGCAAATTGTGTGACAATTTCTCCCTTTCCACAGTCCATCGAGTGACAAATTCACCTTAGAATGGCACGATTCCCACCAAAAAATGGGAAATTTTTTGCCTCATTAAATTTCCCAATAACCCCTATTGGAAAAAATAGGGTCACATGGAGCGCCCATAAGGTCGGGGATTGGGACCAACGGTCCATCCCCGCCGAAACTGGCTCCTTTTTCGTTGGTTCAAGGTCACATGGCGTCAACATGGCCGGGGGCCGAGGCCAACTGCCCACCCCCTTCCAACCAACTCCCTATCTCTTATCCTTTGGTTACACGGAGTCCCATAACATCGGGGCCTCGAGCTGAATCCCTGCCCCGCTCCAGTATAACCTTATGGCTTGTGCAAGGTCATGTGGTGAGAGCCCATGAACAAGGGTTGGGGTTGGTCCCCGCCCCCTTCAACTTCGCTCCTCCACAAGTCGCATGAATGGTGGACATGACCAAGGGCCGGGACTGGTCCCCACCCTCACTCTGCTAGCTCTCGTAGATGATCACATGGTAGTGGCATGACTGGGGGTCGGGGCTCACCACCCAACCCCTCCTCCCAACGCTTAAATATGATTCACATCCTATGGTTTTTAAGAAACAAATAATGTCTTGACGATAGAGCACCTTGTTTGCACACAACAGGGCGTGGGTTCGACCCCCGCCGACTGCATTCGACCAACACATAACTTTTTTTACCAACAAGTAGGCACCACGTGGTGACCTTCTAATGGACTACTAAAACTGCATGAACCAATAAAATTATGCCAACACATCTGATATAGAGCAACACTTGGTGGGGTTTGATTAGCCCTCTGTATGCCTAGTTGGCATGCTGACATAAGCATGTTTTCAGCAGTACGGACTGCACAGTCAGCAACCCAGTCAACCCATCTACAAATTTTTTTGGTCAAAAACTTCAGAACGTCATAACTTCCTCATACGACTTCGGATTGAGTAGATTCAAGCATCATTGGAATCAAGACAACAAACATTGCGACTTGACGCTAGTTTCGAGAGATTTAGGGCACTTTCATTTTTTAGCCTAATTTTGATCTACGTATCATACCTCCCCATTAGGAACTTTTTAACCCCAAAATTTTATCTTCACCTAGAAAATAAGTGAGGAAAAAGCTCATTAACTTTCTTGATCTCAATCCTTCCTATTTTGTTTGAATTAGTGCCTTCACTTCAATCAAGGCACTCCACCTTACGTCTGCATGAAGTCCTTATCTCCCTCTCAAGAATTGAGCCACATTTCTTCTAAACATGTAGGAACAAAAACTTTGATGGATGGAATCTGAACATTCTCTCCAAAACCATATTTCTTTGGCTCAAACTAACTTCATCTTGAATTCCCTCTTTGTTGTAGACAAAATTGATCTTCCATCTGGAAATCAAAAGAAATTCAATGCTTGTCATACAATGATTCATACTTTTATTTACTCTCTTCAAACTGCACTTTTACTCTTCGGTAAACTGGCTACATTTGTTCAATGACATACTTGGATTTTTCAACATAATCATGGTCATCTTCTGCACAATATTTATCAAAGATTACATTCTCAAACAAGCTTCACATCGACATACTGGACGACATACAATTCTCATCCCAAAAAGTCCTCAAACAATTGGACTAGTCATCAAGCCAAAACAACATGACATGTCAAAGAAAGCACAATTGTTACAAATAAATTATTGTACACGATATCACTCTAAAAAGTACCCAAACGAGAACATACAACAAGTATTTACAATTTTGCAAAGAAAGCAAACTATACAATGAAATCTTCCCATTCTTCGCCTATCCTAGGCTTATGGGTTCTCTTTTTGCACCCACTCTGCTTTGAAGGCTACTTCAGGAACTACACTAGTTTCCTCTTTGCCACCTGTCACTTTCCTTACAATGTATAGCATGACCTATTTTTCCTTCTTGGGACGAAGTTCCTGATGAAGTTTCCAACACTTTTCAATCTAATGCCCAATTATATTACAATGGTTGCAAAAATTATTTTGCTTGCCCATCGACAAGGAAGTCTTCAAATTTGAGAGAGGTTCCTCATGTTTTTTTCCAAGGATTTGGTCCATTATTTTTACCATCACTTTGTGTTGCTCACACTCAACCACGCAATGGCCAATTTCATCACAAAATGTGTAAGGAAATATGTCCCATAAATCATCAAAATCACCAACATTTCTAAATTCCCCATGACACTTATACCTATCCTTTGGGTTGTGACTTTGACGATGAGAAATTTACTTTGCATGTCCTTTGAAACATTCATATTTCTTTGGAGACAATTTTCCATTATCACTACCATCATGGTGTGACATATCATCACATGATGATTTCAGTGTCTCAACAAGTTTAGAGCTCTCTCTAATTTCTCCATGACCATAACCCAATCCTTCATATCGTGGTCACTCCTTCACCTCGATAGGATGAGTGATACCTTAGCCATTGATTATGAGACTTCTTCCTTCGTAACCCATCCGAGTTAAAAGCTTCATACCAATACCTTTGGTATGATTTTCAAAAGCTGCAAAAGATGTGTTATCAACAACATCTGAAGGAGTAGAACTAGAGATGCTAATTACCTCCTTTGATTTGTCACCCATCTTTTCTATTTCAGATGTTGATGAGGAAGTAGATGATGACTCAAGCCACTGACTTTTACCAATGGGCACATAAGAAAAATATTTTAGATGCTGACTAAACTCACATGCATCATTCTCAACATAGGGTCCATATCCTATGTTTGGACCATGCCCACAAATTGGCTTCATATTTGAGGGATTATTTGATGCTTATGGAATGGAAATCTCACCAATATGTTCCTCCAGTACATGCTGGAATTGTAGGAACATTTTGTTTTTCTCCTCCTCTGCAACCTCAAGCAATCTCCTCAACTCAACAATCTCCATTCAAAGAGATAAATTAATCTCCTCTAACTCTTTTAGTATTTCACGCTTCAACTTATTGCCCATACCTAAAACTTGGTAAAAACCAACTATGATACCACCTAATATGGAATTAGAGTAGAACTTATCCTCTAATAAACTGACCTTCCTCTAATGCTTTGCAAGTAAAAAATGGGACTTTAAGGATAAACAAGTTTCATAACCTCTTCAAGATGGTGAGTTTGGTTTTCATATGAACTATAAAAAGTAACACATTCACATGCAACTCAAATGAAAAAACATGAAGATAAGAAACCAACATTTGATGATGGAGTTCACCCCTCCTGGGCTACATCTTTGGTCCTTCTCCAACAGCTAGACCACTCTATTGATTTCAGTGGAAAATGAGTACAGATAAATTGTTGACAATAGAGTGGCTTGTTTATCCTACAAAGAAACATTCTCCTAAAAATAATTCTCAATCCAACAATATGGATCCCCACAAAAAATCATGAAAATTTCAACACAAAAAGGACTCACACATTATGTCCTTGTACACAACCTGCAATCCAAGCACAAAAACATACAAAAATTCCACATTCAAGTACTGAAAAGAGCTTCTCTCATTAACATATATTGAGAAAAGACTAAAAAGAGTTGCACTACAGAAGTAACAATTGTTGCAAATGAAATAATAAGGTTGGAAAACCTTTGACTAGGATCTCTCCATTCTCAAAATGCCTTCAAATTGCTTCCAACACACTGATTTTCTCTAGCACTAAAAGACTTGAACCTGCAAAAATTCCTTCATAAGGTACTCAAATTAGAAAACTGAGGCTGCCATTGAGTTTAGGACATTCAAAAACCCCCATATAGGCTCTTGTTCATTTCAAAATGGTTGAAAATTGAGCAAGTTATGCTTCTCCAAGCCAAGCTCTGCTATATGTCCTGCAATTTGGCCAAACCTGCAAATTGTGCGACAATTTCGCCCTTTTCACAGTCTGCTAAGTGACAAATTCACCCGGGACCAACATGATTCTCGTCGAAAAATGGGAAATCTGTTGCCTTAATAAATTTCCCAATAACACCTATGTGCAAAAACAGGGTCACGTAGAGCACCCATAAGGTCGGGGGCTGGGGGCAACGGTCCACCCCTGTTGGCGTTGGGTCCTTTTTCACTGAGGCAAGGTCACATGGTGGCGACATGGTCGGGGACTGGAACCAACTTCCCACCCCTGTCGGGCCAGCTCCATATCTCCTCGTCGTTGGTTACATGGAGTCCCATAACACCTGGGGTTGGGGCTGAATCGCCGCCCCACTCTGGTAGCACCTTATGGCTTATGCAGGGTCACGTGGTGAGAGCTCGTGATGTGGGGCTGGTCCTCACCCCCTAACTTCTCTCCTTTGCAGGTTGCATAAATGATGGACATGAACAGGGGTGGGGGTTGGTCCCCTCCCTCACTCTGCTAGCTTTGCTAGTGATCACATGGTAGTGGCATGACCGAGGGTCGGGGCTCACTACTCGACCCCTCTTCCCAACTCTTAAACAAATAATACTTAAATACAAGTTTCATCCTATGGTTTTTAGGAAAAAAACATATGGATTAGCGATAAAGCACCTGGTTTTCACACGGCAGGTCGCGAGTTTGACCCCTGCCTACCGCATTAAACAAACACATAAAAAATTTGACCAACGAGAAGGCACCACGTGACAACCTCTGATAGGGTCATGTGGTAGCCTTCCATTGGGCCACCAAAACTGCAAGAACAAATAAAATGATGCCAACACACCCTATATGGAGCAACGCTTGGTGATATTTGATTGGCCCTTCGTAGACCCAGTTGGTATGCTAATGTAAGCATGATGTCAGTAGTACAGAATGCCCAGTCAACAACCTAGTCAGCCCATCTGCAATTTTATATTTTTGGTCAAAAACTTCAGAACGTCATAACTTCTTCATACGACGTCAAATTGAGGCAATTCAAGCGTTGTTGGAATCAGAATGACGAACACAACAAATTGACACTAGTTTTGGGAGATTTCAAGCACTTTCATTTTTAGCATAATTTTGTTCTTTTGATCAATTTGTTAATAAGATTTCTTTTCCTATTGCATTTTATGGGTAAATTTACTTGTTATTATGTGTTCTTAATGGTTGTTATATCATTGTTATTCTGTTGGTTATGAGCATGATTTATGATAGACTTGAGTAATGACTATCGTCATGTTTTGATTAGTAGATGATATGTTAATGAATGCATGACCTAATAGATGATCTTACAACTATTATGAGGAGGCATCAGTCCTTAGTAATGATTCTTAGATAAGTATGATACCCCTATGCTGAGATGTGTAATTATGACCTATACATTGTATGTTTGTGATATGTTTGACGGAATTCCTGTAATGGCTAGTAGGGGTCATGTCAATTCCTTGTTCATTGTTATTTATCATTTCTGGAAGTTTCAAAATGTTTTGGGAAAAGGCATGAGGCCTAACCCTGAAAAAGTGGTTCAAAATCTGGGGTCTTTGGCACAGAACTACCTGAAAAATTATGTAGTCACATGGAAGCATGCTTTTGCATGTGAATAGTGTTTCAACTGCATGGAGGGATTGTCATCATTGTGACTGGGGCTCTAGTTCAACAAAACATCAATTTGTCTCAGGGGATGGACACCTCGAAGGACTGGTTGGCTCTTGAAGGTTTTATAACATCTGAGGAAGGTCAGATTGGTCTTGTCTTGTCGGTTCCACTTCCTTAAATGTACTCGGGGAGTTGAATCATATCATAGTAACTCTTTGTCACATGTTTAGCCTGGTGGACCGATTAGCGTGGGTAATTGTGGGGGGGAATTACACTCACATAATCAACATAAAAGACATTTCTTGGCTTTAGTCGCTTCATAGATTCATGGATATGATGCATTGCTTATAACCATAAGAGCCTACCTAAATGATTTTAAGTATGAATACCCTATGATATGTGTCCTTGCCATTTACACCTTCCAAATTTCACAAGCACTAATAATCATTATGACTTATCCCTATTTATCAGTGGTTTCTCGTGGCTCCATCCTTGTAGATAGGAACACATCCCTTGTCATGTATCACCTCGCACCAAATATCAACAACTCTTACATGCTCGTTGTTTGCCATATACATACTTGTAGGCATTATTGATTACATTTCTCACTTAGGGCACTCTTGATTTTTCCTATCACAAATCCTCCTTTCCAAATTTCTAAAAACCCAAAACCATACTCCTCATGGTCCACATTCAATGACCATGTTCATTCAATGAGGTTCATACTCTCTAGTTAACACTCAATCTTGCATACATAAAAAATGTCAATTCATATATTGATCTCTACATGATTTAAATGTGTTTCCTCCTAACCTTTATATCTCTTCAACAACATGTCCTCATCATGGCTTACTCGATCTATCCCACTAGCAATATACCTCCTTGTTAATCCATCATAGCCACATCTAAATTTCAATCTATCAATAGATCATCAATCATACCAGACCTACATGGCTTCTAATGGCATTAAATAATATTATTCGACAGATTTGGGCTACATGGATTTGATACCTTATGAAAAAACCAAGTACAATGAGAGAAATGAAACAAACACAAAAAACATCAATGATTTAACCTGAAAACTCTTTATTGATAAAACCAACTACAAAGATATCTGCAGTAATCACTTTGTTACTTTGCCCAAGTAGGGCACAATGACCACTTGATGCACTTTACAATGGATTATGCTAAGGATTTAAACAAGCTCCATCATGAGTAAATACCACGGGATTATAAATCATGAATGATAAACCCATAATTGACCTAATGCAGGTTAATATAATCCACTCCTAAAAAAGTCAAGGTTAACCTAACATTTTGAACCTAACTGAGGTTGTGATATTTAGTAAACTATATATTTATTTTTTAAGGCCCATGTACCTCACAACCTAATTTTGTAGGTGTTATGTATGTAAATCATCTCTGCGGACAGAGATGATCCCTCTAGTCCTAGAGTGGGTCTAGTAACAAAAAGACAAGCTAGAGTGTAGGTTCCTAATTAATGAATTAAATAGAAGAGGTAGATCAACCTACCTAGAGTCCAACGCTGTTTTCATGGCTGTTGTAGTGGTGGCCTCTCGATTCCTGTCTTAGCAGGTCACTATCCTTCCGCAGCGATGCTTGGATACCTGCACTAAGATCAACAAACAAGAGCAGCATACGAAACAACAATCTCATCCATAACTACTAACCAGGCAAGGAGGGTTAAGCACATTGCATCAAATAAAATACATTAATGCAAAATGGGAACCAGACAATAGTCATGCATATGTATTGATAGAAGAAAGAGTTACAACCAAGCCTTGACGTCGCAGCCTCCTTCAGCGGGGTTCAGTCGAAGCATGTCTGAATGAATGTCAAGGAATTTAGACGAGATGAAGACTCAAGCCTAAGCTCTCTCAATAAGGTTCTCTTCCGTTCTATCTTTCTCTAGCAAAGTGAATAGAAATCTCTTCAGCGTTTATGCAACAATATGTTCAGTTCAGCTAGCTCATCAATGGAAGGTGGCTATATTTATAGAGGGAGAGGAGGAGGTTAGGATCCCTACTATGGTGGAAAGGAGGCCTTATCCCTTGGGAGGTTTCCCCAAAAGGTGGAAACAAGAGGCCAAAGGAGGAAGGTTGTGGTTATTCAGTCGAACCACTCCCTATGACTCGCCCACGAAGTTGTTATGATGGAAACTTCGCCTCTATTTTTAAAAAACTTTCCATAAACAGATTGGCATGGGCAGCTAACTCAGACAGAGTGCCAGCTGGTGCAGGGGCCAGTGTTAATCTTCCTCATTGGCGCGAGGGCATAATGGGCTACCAGTGCCAAGGCAAAAATAGGTGTTTCTAATGGTCTGTTTAGGAAATTGTCAACAAAATGATCATTGTACTCATGGCAAGGGATGCAATGGTGGTCTTTGCAAGGCATGACACTTTATTTTCGTCACATAAATGAGCCTCCAATGTTCAGGATGGGGATTGTAGGGATAGTGACAAAATGTTGTGTAACAGTAGGCTTGATTACCCTGCAACCCGACCTCGTGATCATTATGCACCTTACAACTTGACTTGCAATCTCACATTAATATTTTAAATGACAACATAATCCACTCTCACATTCTTTACTTGATTGCAACTTGAATGTTGAAGTATTGCAATTTTTATTGATAATTTTTTCCAATTACATGTTAAACATGAAAATACATATTTAGTAACAATAATTAAAATATTCTTTTATGCACATATAGCTTGGATTGTGTGCATAGTTTTGATA
This sequence comes from Pinus albicaulis, assembly GCA_034641835.2. NCBI lineage: Eukaryota > Viridiplantae > Streptophyta > Pinopsida > Pinales > Pinaceae > Pinus > Pinus albicaulis. The sequence goes on along the minus strand of CM076576.1, from coordinate 905,246,394 downwards.
GTGATTATTTAGTCCAATTTCTTTCGAGACTTTAATTCTCAAGCTACCACTATTGTGACACAATGTCGTACCTACATTAGAAAATATGAGAAAATTACTTTTTAACTAAAAACTAAAAGGACGAAAGAGAGAGATTTTTATAGTCATAAAAACTATTCCAAATTATTCAAGATAAGCATATGTGTACACCCACTTCTAAATTGCATGCACTAGGTTTAGGCTCAAGTTCACTTGGGTATTTTATATTGCTCTTTACCTTATTAGGGGACTTGAGATGTGTCCCTCCACAAAATTTATCATATATTTCTTGTATGAGAATGTTCCTAGTTTTATCATAAGATGCTTTAATAACTACCTATTAAAGGATAAAGGAGACAATATCATATTGGCATCCACTAATTCCAACTTGTTTTATCATGCACATGTTAAGTTATTTAGTTAAGAGAGAAAAACTGACCTTTGGTTGTCAAATATATTGGTGTTCAGATATACACGAGCCTTACACCCATTGAAATTTTAACCTACATTGTTTATACGGCAATACCCCATTTTAATCACTAAACCACAACCCATAACTTTATTTATTATAAACACATGAACCCTTTTAACATCAATAATATATTTTTATAACATTCTTTTATTTCTTATTTATTATTAATTATTTAGCATCTAATAACTAAAAATCATACCTTTCGAAAAACAAAAATTAAGTTTACCCGCCACATATTAAGTTTTTGGCTATAATTCGACGAAATCATTTTTGGTCAAATCTTGATTTTGTTGTTTAAAATGAGATTTTAATTGCATATATGGTTCAACACCCCAAAAAACCCTAGGGGCACTTGAATTATGGACAGTTCACAACTCAAACTTGTGATTCCAACAAATCCCTATTGAATTATGGGCAAATTAGAACAAAAAATATGCAAAAAAACGCTCCAAAACATATAATAGACAAACTATAGCCTTATTAACCTACTCTAAAAAAAAGTTAAACTAAATTTACACACTTATAAACCTATTCCAATCAGTGAAAATCAAAAGTCCACACCAAAATCTAGTGGGTATGAGATGTTTGCATTAAGGTATATGAGGTCCATACTAACCAAGGTTGGAGATAATCCCTTGAATTGAGTTCCACGAATTGATCCCCCAACCAAGCATGGAAACACCGAGTTTCACAAGTGTGTCATGTCCCCAATTAAATTTTTTCTAAGGGAAATACTCAATTTTGCAATTTTGGAATGAAGACTTTGGAAAAGTGGGTTGTGGAGGCTTAATTTAATTTTGGAGAAAAAGGAAGGCTCAACTTAGGAAAAAGAAAAATTAAAATGGAATTAAGTTATGGGGCTCACTCAAGAAAGGGAAATCGAATTCCCTAGGAAAATCGAACCACAAGAGAAAGGGGGTGAGAAAGGGGGTTGAATCGGTGGAGCCCACAAGGAAAGGGTGAGCAACAATTATAAAAGGAATGGAAGAGCCTCATTGTGGCATCTTTTGGAATTTCATTTCAGAATCAGAGAGTTTGCTTGAGCTGCTTAGCCAAGCCAACCAGTGATGTTCAACACAAGGAAATTCCAAGCGAGAATTCCAGCCCTTCTTTAGTGAACTTCGAGTGTCACTCTAGAAGTGGATTTGAGAACTGCATTTGGGAATTTGTAGAGCCATTTCTCAGTGACTATTCAACTGTGTGAATTTCTGGAGAATGCAGTAGCATATTTCGTTGTGCTTAAGAGAGCAAGTAATTGGTGGAATCTGGTATAGAGAAATTGCAGATAATTTTCCTAGAGGAGGACCAATTTCTTTGTGGAATTTTTTGGGCAAAGTCTACTGTTATTTGGTGGTTAAAATTTCTCTCTCCAAGGGCTTGCACAGTCATTTTGGGTTCATTCAATGTGGTTTTTTTTTTGAGTAATTTTATGTGCTGAGTTGGAGAGGAATTTATCTTCATTTCTAGAGAGAATTTTCAGTGGCATTCCCAACAGTTAGAGGGAGGATTTTGGAGCTATTTGCAATAGTAATCTTCTAGCTGGGCGCAGAACATGTTAGCTGGGTAAGTCACACAAATTTGGGTATTTTAGGTTAGCTGGAATCAGTGCAAACGATTTATGGGTTTTGTTGGTTGGGGTGTGAGGAGCCTCTCTTTAATTTTTTAGAATTTTTGGAGTAGATTTGAGGGTCATATTATAGTTTTCCTCGAGCAACAACAATAGTAGCAACATAAATTTTTGGGAAATGCATTTGAGAAAATTGGGCTATTTCAGCTGGAGATTTCTCTTGTTTTCGCACCTGGGTATTCCATGCTTGTAGAAACAAGCCCAGGTGTTATCATCCCACTCCATTGTACTCATTTTCCAGGTTGAAAACCAATAAAATGGCTCAGATTTATTGTTTTTATTCTATGGTTCAGTGATTCATTTATGCTTGTGTAAATTTGTGCTTGCATGTGTGAAATTTGTTGTTGTAACTTAGTGCTTGTTTTGATATTCATCATATTTCATAGTTTGGGATATTACAGTGGTATCAGAGTATGTTCTTGGCCAACTATGGGCACAGGAGCAGTTGATGTATATACATTTTGGTTGAATGGTCTATCGTACTAGACGCAGAGGCAAAGACAGAGGTATAGGACTCGGAACAGGAGAAGAACCGAACCATTTCTATGATACATAGTTTGACAATGCCAGAGAACGCATCGAAGTTTAGGATGGAAATGGAGGAAATGAACAACCAAGGCAAGGACGAAAAAACCAAGTTATGGAGGAGTTGTTGAGGGTAAATCAATAGATGTTAAGCCAGTGTCATTTAATGATGGATATGATGCAACAAATGATGGGACTACAAGTGCAAAACCAACCTAAGCATGAGCAAAATGATGATGGAGGTTCCAAAGAAGGAGGTGGAAGTCATCACACAAATGAACATACAATCTAGCAGTTGCATACTCCTACATGTGGTCAGGCTAGCTGCCCCACTATGCCACAATTCATGGATAAGTCAAAGAGAGAGAGGGAACTAGATCCTACTGCGTATTTGGTGCACTCTGTGGAGACAATGATTGATGAGTATGAGGGGTTAGCTCTGGGTTCAATGCGTTATGTCTTTTAGGGATCTTATGCACCTCAAGGAGAGATGCAAGACCAGAGCTAGAACATATCATAGAAGAGGACAATTGAACAAGAAGGTGCAGAAAGTAGCAGGGAAGGTCAAACTTTCATACTTCGATGGTTCAGCCAAGAGCTCAGCTAGAGCATGCGTCCAGAAGCTTGACACTTATCTCCATTTGAACCCCATTCGAGATACTAATCTTATCCCATTTTCCGCCCTGCATTTGGAGGGAGATGCACATGAGTGGTGGTACCATGGATTGATCATTCTTGGACACATACACATTACTTCCAATATTGAGTTCACCAGGAGGTTAGTTAAGAAGTTTGATAGGAAGGGTCCAAATTTGGCACATCTTAGACAAACTGGTAATCCTAAGGCCTATATATCAGAGTTCCATCGATTGGTCATGATGGTTACAGACATTTTAGAGACTCGGTTGATCATGTTGTTCATTGAGGGGATGGTTGATCCCCTACATGGTTGGGTGAGGGGTTATAGGCCTACGAAATTATAGGATTTCATCTCTAGAGCCAAAGATATGATTGATGCAATATCCAAGACCAATGCCCCTATACCTATCAGGAAAACAACACCCCAAGGGGGACAAGACACCAAACAGGTACATAGAGATGTTGGGCATGGACAACTTGATGATGAGACTAGGAGGGACCTCCATAGGAGGAAATTTTGTTTCACATATCAGGAACCATGGGCACCGGGACACAGATGCACCAAGGGAAAGGCCCATTACGTTGAGGTGTACTCAGATAACAAGCCTGATGATGAGATGGAGCAAGAGATTGATGCAGAAGATATAGGACCTAATATCATGGAAGGTGGACCACCACCACCAACACCACCTCAGGGAGGAGGACCGATTTTTCCTACTGGAGGGGTCATTTCATCACTTCGGGGAGTTCCGAAGTATCTGACGTTGAGAAACAGAGGCACGATCTAGGGGAAACACATGTTAGTTTCTGTGGGAAGTGGGGCTACACACAATTTCATTGATGCTAAGATGGTGGAGCAAAGAGGAATACACACATAATTTTGATGGGTTTTCAGTACTGGTGCCTGGATATCGTACTATGCAGTGCACGAGATATGTTCCCAACTTCACTGTGACCATGGGGAACTATTCAGTGACAAATCAATTCTTTGTAGTTGATGTGTCAGACATCAATGTGGTAATGGGTGTCCAATGGTTGTATTCTTTGGGACGTGTTACTAAAAAATAGAGGAAGTTATGGAGTTCACGGGTCTTGGTGGGAAGTTATTATTATTGAGGGGCATACATTCCTACCTGCCCCAGACTATGTCAGTCCATAGGATGGATGCTGATTTGAAACATGGAGACATAGCATGGGTAGTGGAGCTACACGTCTTAGAGATGGGGAAGCAACAACAACCATAGCCAAATATTTTGGCACTTCTAAAGAAGCATCAGGCAATGTTTTGGGACATTCCTCCAAGTCTTCCACCATACTGAGGGTTTGAGCATACTATAGAGATAGAGGAGGTCGTGCATGCAATCATCACTACCCCTTACATACATCCCAAGGCATATTAGGATGAGATCGAGAGAGCCATATAGGAGTTGTTTTCCTTGGGATACATGAGGCCCAATTCTATTCCCTTTCACTTCTTCAGTGGTGTTGGTGAAGAAGAAGAATGAGACTTTACACATGTGCATCGATTACTGAGCTCTAAACCAAAAGACTTTGAAGAATAGGTACATGATCTTGCACATCCATAAGTTGATGGATGAGCTTAGAAAAGCTAAATACTTCTCTAAGATAGATTTACACTCGAGATGCCATTAGATTCGGGTGAGGGCGCAGGACATCCTGAAGACTGCATTATGATGCCATTAAAGACATTTTGAGCTCTTTGTGAGGCCCTTTGGGTTAACCAACGCACCAATTGCGTTTCAGTCTTACATGAACCATGTGTTCTGCAATCAATTGCATAGATTTGTGTTGGTATTCTTCGATGATATTCTGATATACAAGAGGACGTGGGAGGAACATTTGCAATACTTGGAGGAGGTCCTACGCATCTTTGAAGAGTAGCATTTATATGCCAATATGTCTAAGTCCGAAAGAGCTTCAGGAGAGGTAGCAGAAGTGGGTCAGTAAGATCCAAGCCTACGATTTTGAGATTGAGTATGTTAATGGAAAGGAAAATATAGTAGTTTATGCTTTATCGAGGAGGCTCGTGACACCCTCACTGATGGACATCACTCAGGGCTGGAAGGCACAATTCATGGTGGAGTGATCCAAGGATCAACATGCATGTGAGATATTGGATGGAATTGCAGGGGATGATAGGTATAGAGTGATGGATGAGGTGATTTATTACAAGGACATGATCTACTAGGTGTTGGGATCCTAGTCGCGGGAAAAGATCCTACAAGAAACACATGATTCACCTTTAGTTAAACATCAATGGTTTTTCAAAACCTACAGGACCATCAAGAAGCGTTTCACTTGGAGGGGCCTTAAGGAGGACGTTATGACGCGTGTTCCAGAGTGTGATGTTTGTCAGAGGAAAAAGGGGTAGTAGACACATCCAATTGGTTTACTTCATCCCCTTTTGATCCCAGAGAGGAAGTGGGAGAGCATATCTATGGATTTTACCATAGGAACTCCAATAATTTAGTGGCATTATTGCATATATGTGGTAGTGGAAAGACTGGCCAAGTTTTCTCAATTATTTTCCATTCCATCTAGATCTTTAGCCTCACAGATAGCTAAGCTCTTTTTCAGGGAGGTATTCAAATTGCATGGCCTTCCTAAGATCATCATCAATGGTCGAGATCCCAAATTTGTAGGGGCATTTTGGCAGGAGTTATTCAGATTGGTAGGCACCGAGTTCACTCCTAGCACCAACTACCACCGCTAGACATATGGACAGATAGAGATTGTGAACAAGTGGTTGGAGGGGTATTTTTGGAACTATGTGATTGGGTAAAAACGTGCATGGGTGAAGTGACTTCATTTGGGAGAGTATTGATACAACACCACTCACTACAAGTCGATCGGTATGTCACATTTTCTGTGATATTTATGGTTATGATGCTTTTGATGACATGATTTTGGAGAAAACAGAGCCCCTGGGGAAAAGTATTGGGTATAGGAGACCTAGGAGAGCCTAAGGGCTCTTAAAGAAAACTTGCAGACAGTGAAGAAACAACATAAGATGTACACAAATACGCATCAAGTGGAGAGGCATTTTGAGGTTGGATACTTATTTTTCTTGCGCCTACAACCGTACAAGCATTCCACGCTGAAGTAGAAGGGAGATAAAAAGCTCAAACCCCATTTATATGGATCATATAGGGTGATCTAGCAAGGTTGAGAGGTGGTCTATGAGCTAGAGCAAACTGCCAAGGAGCAAGGCGCATAACGTGTTTCATGTGTCTTTCCTTAAAAAGGCTTTGGGACGAAAAATTACAATTGTTGTGGAGTTCCCACCCTTGGGTGATGAGGGACATTTGATTTTGACACTTGAAGCCATCTTGCAGGAGAGGGAGAGGAGGCTCAGGAACAAGATTTTTAGGGACTACCTTGTCAGATGGAAGGACTTGGCAAATGAGGATGCTACTTGGGAAGGAGAGCAGGTTCTACAACATCCAACATTAGATTTTCTTAAGGACAAGGAACATTTGGGAGGGGATGACTGTCATGTTCCCAATTAAAATTTTTCTAATGGAAATACTCAATTTTGCATTTTTGGTGATTAATAAATAATTTTGGCATACAAACTTAGGAAAAGTGGATTGTGGAGGCTTAATTTAATTTTTGGGGAAAAAGGAAGGCTCGACTTAGGAAAAAGAAAAATTGAAGTGGAATTAAGTTGTGGGGGCCACACAATAAAGGGAAATCAAACTCCCTAGGAAAATCAAACCACAAGGGAAAGGGGATGAGAAAGGGGGTCAAACTGGTGGATCCCACAAGGAAAGGGTGAGAAACAATGATAAAAGGAGGAGAAGAACCTCATTTTGGCATCTTTTTTCATTTCATTTTAGAATTAGAGAGTTTTCTTGAGCTGCATAGCCAAGCCAACCAGTGTTGTTCAACACAAGGAATTTCCAAGCGGGAATTCCAACCCTTCTTTAGTGAACTTCAAGTGTCACCCTAGAAGTGGATTTGAGAGTTGAATCTGGGAATTTGGAGAGCCATTTCTCATTGATTATTGAGATGTGAAAATCAGAGAGGACGCAGTAGCATATTTCGTGGTGTTTGAGAGAACAAGAAATTGGTGGAATGAGCTGGAGAAATTGCACATAATTTACTTGGAGGAGGACAAATTTCTTTGTGGAGGTTTTTTGGGCAGAGTCTAATACTATTTGGTGGGCCAAATTTATCTCTCCAAGAGTCTGCAGTCATTTTCTGGGTTCATTCAGTGCGAGGGTTTTTGGAGTAATTTTTCAGGATGAGTTGGAGAGGAATTTATCTTCATTTGCGGAGAGAATTTCCAGTGGAATTCCTAGTAGATAGAGGGAGGATTTTTGGAGATATTTGCAACAATAATATTCTATATAGGTGCATAACCTGTTGGTTGGGTAATTCACACAAATTTTGGTATTCCAGATTAGCTGGAATCAACCCAAATGATTTCTGGGTTTTGTTGGTTTGTGTGTGAGGAGCCTCTATTTAGTTTTTCAAAATTTTTGGAGTAGAATTGAGGGTTCATATTACAGTTTGCCTCCAGCAACAACATAATTTTAGGGCAATGCATTTGGGTAGATTAGGCTATTTCAGTTGGATTTTTCTCTTATTTTCTCACTTGAGTATTGCATTCTTGTAGAAGTAAGCCCAAGTTCTATCATCCACTCCATTGTACTCTTTTTCCAGCTTGAAAATCAATAAAATGGCTAAGATTTATGGTTGTTATTCTATGGTTCACTGATTCTTTTATGCTTGTGTAAATTTATGCTTGCATGGGTCAAATTCCTTGTTGTAACTTAGCTCATGTTTTTTATATTCATTTTAATTCCTAGTTTGGGACTTTACAAATTGGAACCATTCACCAAATAAAAGCCTCATAGGATGCAATACCCTTTTTTTATAATTGTATTTGATCAACCTAACCACGTAGCTCTCTATGTTTACGCTAAAGGTGTTCGTTTAGGGGATATATACCCGCCGACCTTCATCGTCTGTAAAAGGCCACTCACAATTGGCCATGTCTATTCTAAGTTGGCCAGCCTTTCATTGCCAACTTCCCATTGTGGCAGGACCATCGTTCGAGTTGTCCAAACAATGTGTACTTCACATTCTATGGAGATGCCAAAATTTCAAGTTTACTTTGATAATCTCCCTTCCAATGATTTTAACTTACTCCTTCGCTCTTTGCCTCCACGTGAATAAGAGACTTGGTAGCAACGACCTACGTATCATTTTACAAGATACTTTTTCCTCTTAAAAGCCTCCATTTTTGTCACTCTTATAGTAGCCTTCATTGGATTTCACGAGTAATTTCTCTTTCTCTCTTTCCCATTTAATACAATATTGTGTTCAGAGTTTGAACTTACCTCTCAAGCTATGAAAAAATTGATTGCAAACTCTAAGACATGAAACTTGAAGCAACACCAAGAGCTCTAACGGACATTATTTCAAATTGTGAGACGGGAAACTCGAAGCAGCACCCAAATTAGTAACTACTTATGAATTGTTTCATCCACATGTTATTATACCCTCTACTACCTATAATGACCACCTTTAAATCTACATCCTTGTTTTACTCTATGTAGCAAGAGGCTACGTTGTGCATCCATAGATGGATGTTTTCTTTAGCTTCTTCTTCATCCTCAACAACTTCAATTTTGACCTTATCGGATGCACATTCTTGAAAAGTGACAAACCCATCTTTAATTCGCTCCACTCATACTTCAATCACTAATAATTCTCTCGTGGTGGCTTTCCACCACATCAATCCTTGGCGGTAATGACATCAAGTATTTTTAAGACCCCATATGTGTTTGAGAATCCCTAACATTCCCTAAGAGCCTCTCCAAAAGCTCTTCCTCAACCTGGTATTTCACCAGGATCCCCATATCGATAATCACATAATTCAAAATATGTCACATAATTTTCAAAAATGGTCTACATAATCCACATGCCCTTCATAATGTGGTTCACGATCTTTAACTTTATGCTCCTAAAATGATCATCTTCGTGGATAAAATGGTAGAAATGCTAATCTATTCGAATTGGATTTTATGTCGCATTGTAGAAAACAATGTTGTGCTGGTCTTAGCCAAAAGAACATTTGAGGCCTTTTTTGTTGCATTTCACTTTATTCAACACTACCATATTTTTTTTATTAGGGCAGTAGAGTACATGATTGAGATTCTAACTGGCCTTCAGTAGTTCATGCCCAAGGGTTTCCACAACCACTCTCCACCGAGGACTTTATATTTCCATTAAAAAATTACACAAGGTCAAGGTTCTAAAACTCTTCCATCTGTAGCTTTATCATATACAACTATAAAATTGCATGCAATTATAAAAGAAGGATTAATAAGGGGCACTAAGTCTTCTTTAATCTTAGAATTTTTATTTTTTGCATTGTTGATACTTTATTCTTAGTCTTGGCTATTGTCTCCGTCTCGTTGACTCAAATCTCTCGAGTAACACACACACACATATATATTCACATTTCTATATGTAGGAATATTTTTATTTTTAATTGTGAGTTCATTAATTAAATTATTAAGTTTCTATATGTTTATTAATTATATGTTTTGAAATATGAATCATTATTAATTAAATTTATTTTAATGCGATACATATATTATACCTTTTTCCTTGAAAAATATGTTTGTAATTTTATTGATAAAAATAAAATTACAATATAATAAATTAATCGAGTAATATTTTTTTTTAATTATCTTTTAAGTGAGTTGACATTATGCTTTATTATTATTATTTGATCTAATGCTTCATTTTATGGGCACGACAACATCTCTCCCTTGTTAAGTCAACATTAAATCTTTATACTCATTTACAATCACTAAAACATCTCCCTATACCGAGTCAACATTTAAATGTTTGCACTGATTTATAGGTCGAGCACCTCTTGGCGCAATAACTTTTATTTTTTATTTTTATTTTTAAATCATTTTTGTTGTTCAATAATACTCATTAGTGAATAATAAAATATTTTCATGTTAAGTTGATTAGTATATGCATATTGAATGAATGAATTTATAATGATGTAGTTTGGATTATTTTATCGATAATTAGGTAATTGAGTAGCTTGTGTTATTGATGTAATTCTTCTAGACACAAACTATGTAAGTTTTCGAATGTTTAATGTTTTGAGTGGGCACTCCACCCATTATTAGGGACATGTTTTGAAATTTTGCTTCGAATCCTTTTGAAAACTCTACATAGTTTATGTCCATAAAAATTGCATCAACAACATGATTAATAATTGTGAAAATCCACGCATTCAATTTGTGTAGATTGTATAATAAAGATTAATGATTAAAGTTGTTGTTTTCTTTGATGATGTATGTGAAGGGCATGTGATTGAGAAGTATCACTTAGCAATTTTTTAAGCGAGAAAGGATTGGATAACAAAGATTTAAATAAACTTGTCTAGAGTGCCCTATATTCCCTAAACAAGCCATCGCTACCATGTGCAAGGTACATTTTGACTTGACTTCACTAAATATTTTTCTAGGTATACTTGTATATATTTCTTAAAAAAATAAAGATCATGTCTTTGAAAAAATCAAAGAATTGAGGGTATTGGTAGAAAAGAAATGTGATAAACCTTTGAAATGTTTAAGATTAGAGATTGAGGGAGAATATGTGGGCAACACATTTGAATGTTATTTGTCACTTAATGATATTTTTTCACATAGATATGAAAGTTACATATCGTAGCATAATGGTGTTTCTAAAAGAAATGATTGGACCTTGGTGTTTCCCACCACTTGGTTTGACCCATATGTGACCAAAATGCTTGCATAAAAAAAATTCCAACACTTGTATATGCTTCAAAGTGAAAAATGTAGTCCATGGAGAATTGTGCCAATAGAGACTCTACCAAATGTTGAAGCAGATTGGACTAGATTGATTCATTGCCAACAAGACCTTCTAAATCCACAGTCCACTATTTATTTCGTATGAAGAACTTAGTAGAATCAAGTTCGACTTCAAATTCTACAAAGTAGTACTAATTCACAAATTTTATGTTGATAACTTCCTTCTTGTTGTTCAATCCTTGCTAATGTAATCATGTTCTCATGAGTTTTTAGTTTGAATGTAGCCTTTAGTTGACTCAATGATTTGAGATACTCCCAAGTTGAGTCAGTCCTGCAATCTTGACACAATTATTCACACATTTTTATAATTTGGGAAGTATAGTTGTCATTTCATTGTAGTATCCTAACCACTAATACAAAATGATAATCCACGCATTGAAAAAAATAATTATTTTGAATCCTTGTCGAGTTATCCAAATTATGGTATTACCCCAAAGAAATTTGTGTACTGATTTTGGTCAATTGAGTTATAATCACTTTGAATACTTATAATTTTTTAGGCTCACACCTAAATGAAATTCCACTCCTCGAGCTATCAAATTCATTATCTTAGTATCAAGGTATATGATTTGATGGTCGAATAAATTGGTTTTTTGATCTCCTATTATTTTTTTTTTGAAATGGATTGATTTCCAAGCTTATTATTTTGAATATTATTATGGAATATTTAACTCGTGTGACTTGTTTCTAAACTACAAATGGATAAAATAAAACAATACAACTTATTTGATTTAGGTATTTTGTTCTTTTTATGAAATATAAATGAAGCATGAATGAAAAAATTGTTTTGAAGAAAATATATACAATATAATTAAGTGTAATGAAAACCCTCTACAATATGAGATACATGGATAAATGGTGATTGTTTCAGTTTTGTGTCTATTGCATAATTCATAGCGTTTTTTTGGTTTACAAAACATCTCATCATTTGCACTATATTTTCCTCTTCATTTTAAATATTCCAATTCAACATGTAAATGTTGGTGTCATTTGACTAGATTTTGGCACGAAAATTGGTTATATACATAGTTTTTGAAATTTGGGTTTTATGATTGCCCAAATTCACTTGCTTTCGAAATTATGGGTCATTAGTAAGGATGCTTATTTTAATGGATACAACAAGTAAATGGTTCTATCTAATAGGTTATAGTGTGATATCAAGATACATGATAGCTTCCCCAAGTGGGAAATTAAAGTATCAAAGGGTATAATAAGTTTTTAGTTTTTATTTTAGAAACTTGAGGAATATGGCTTGCCTAGAAGACACCTTGTCTAACATTCTAGCTAAGTCTCTCCTCAACAAAGCAACTAGATTCTTGATTTGTTGATCTCAAGTTATGTCTTCTTCAACATGCAGTTTTACTTAATCAAAATGCATTCTAATCTCCTAGTAAAAAAAACAAAATCACTTATTTGTTTGATTTAATGAAAAATCTAAATTTATGTTGATTCTAATTGTAAAATAAGGTTTATCTTCAAAACAAAAGTATTTTTTTGATGTTTTTTTTGGAATGGTTGAAAGATATTTTAATGGAAATAAACATTCCCCAACTCATGTTCGAGTTCAATGCTTTGGTTAGACAAATAATAATGTAAGGAGAGGTGGACATAAGAAAGGATTACACTTTCAATGCACTGGGTTGTTGGCATGAAGAATTTTCATAGTTGGCTCAAATATGCCATTTGCATTGCATTTTGGTAATAATGTTAATTTTCAACTAGCCTATGCAATTTTTAATCCAAATTTGGTTGTTCACTTATCTCTAAATTGAATGAATTTGTCCAAAAAAATTTGGTCTAAAATTAAAATCTAGTGGGTAGTTTAACCCTCCTCCTCCTCCTCATGTGTTAAATGATGTATGGGATCCAATGTTTCTTTTTTCACCTCCTTGGTAACATTGTTGGAGTGATAACATGGGTGGATCATATTCTAATTCTAATGTTATTACCCTTGTGAAAATGTGGAATTACCCTTCTTCCTATCTGTGATGTAAACCTTCTTGCTCAAATTGTGAATGATCTTATTCTTAAAGTTTTATTATACTTTCTATTATGGTTGATTTTAAAAATGTTGCTTATGGGTAATGAAAATAATATATAGAATTAAAAAATATACACATGTAACACATTTTTCTTATCATTTAGGGTTTGTGATAATTTGACAAAAATACATATGATATGCCATCTTCCAAAACTTCAAAAGTTGGAAATTGTTCGTTGTAAGAAATTGGAGGAGTTACCACATATGGAATCATTGTTATCTTTGAGGTATTTGAACACAAATGGGTGTATGGGGTTGAAGAGCATATGGGGATTAGGGCAGTTGCGACAACTTCAGCTATTGTTTGTTAGTGGGTATTCCTATTTAGAAGAGGTGGAAGGCATCCAACATTGTATATCATTGTAAAATTTGTATGTTGGATATTTTCCCAAACTATAACAAACAATTTTAAACATGTGAGGTGTAAGATGACGTTTAATTACACTGAAGATGTTTTTTTAAAGGAGTGGTTCTATTTGGGCCTTTGTCCTTTGTCCATATCCACTTGGAGTTTGTCACATGTCCCAACAATCCACTAAAACATGCATTTGTATTCTTACAATTTGCGAGATTTGTTACATGTTCTGTCATGAAAATAAATGGATACGAAGCTGAAATAACCATTTTGGAATGGAGGAATCCTTATTTCATCCATTATTTTTGTATAAATTATATTTTAACTTTACCAATTGTATATATACATTTGAAACGAACCCTATCATTCCACCTCTCCCATTTAATATCACCATTATTTCTTTAATTAAGTAAAGAAAATATTTCTTGACATGTCATGATTAAACGTTTCATCCATCATTAAATGTAAAAATTAGATTTTTTAGATTTTAAGTTGAGGAATTGTATATATGCATTTTGTTATATGTAATTGAAATAAATGTAGAAATTAGATTTTAAGGAATTCTATATATGAATTTGTTATATGTAATTGAAATGATTCCTATAATTATGCCTTTTTCATTTGATACGGTAACAAATTTTTAATTAAATAAATAAATATTTCAAAGACATGTCATGATTAATCTATTTAAAATGATGAGTTATGTTTATGTCTTTCTCGGAAGTTGATCAGCCACTTTCCATTTTAATTTTTGGAAAAGAAAATGTAAGAAAAGTTACATAGAAGTTATATGAATGCTTTTGTTGTAAAGAAAATATATAAAGGTACTTTGGATGTTGAAAATTTTGTTATTACCTTTAAAAACATCAACAAAATCAAATGAGTAAAATTAATTATGCTAAATGCATTTTGTAAGGGGGATGGTTTTATTCATAGCTTTGTCATCTATCGATAACCACGTAGAATCCACTTTGTGTCCAACTGCCATCTATCAAACCATAGACTTATCTTCTTACCATTCACGGGCCAAACAAATTCACACTTAATTATGTACCCATCCAATCCACACCTTTTCAAATTATTTTGTCTTCGAGATAGCTAAAATGTTTTTATAAACAATTTGTTGGGATTTTTCCTATACATTAATGTACCATCATTTAACTTGTTAAGGGGTTAGGAAGTTGAAAGCAAGGAGGTTAACATAGTTGGTTTTGAGTTCTCGAGAGAGGGCCTCTGCCACCATGTGCAGAAAAAAGCTGAGAAAGGTATGAGCTTCCCTCGTCTTTAGAGTGGCTTTGTCATAAACCAAGGCAACTTCTTCTACTGTCTCAAACGTTCCAGGCCACATCCACGCTTCATGTCATGATGAATATATGCTACGAATCCCCCCCATGGATGCCTTTGCACCCCTCTATAGTGTGCCTTGGTAGGCAAGGAAGTTAACTGGCTCTCTTTTTGAATCATTGGTAGCTCAACAATCATTTACTATGATTAACACCTTCTTCCCATGCTCAACAATTGTCGAAGGCTTGGGAGTTATTGTAGCTCCTACAACCCCCTCCAAAATTTTGGACTATACCAAATTTTAGAGCCTTCCTTGGTCTTGTCCATTAGTGTCGGAAAAATTTAAGCTCATCTTTTTGGTTTTCTCACTGTGTTGTGATCCCTTTTGCAAGATAGGAAAAGTGTCGTCTTTTAGCATGTTGGCTATCATATTGCATGTATGATATTGTTCTAGTGGTTCCAAGAGGTCACCTTTGTGCAAATGAATTGTTCTAACCTTGTAAGTATTCGTCACACTCATTTCCAAAGTTTTGAGCACTGTCGCACAAGTGTTTTCATGGTAGTTGTAAAGTGTATTTGTGGTGTTGCACTTGTCGTAACTGGTCGTAACGTTGTCACACAGAGGGAAATTATTTATTTGTATGTCAAGGATGATCTATGTTGTTTGAGTTATCAAAATATGCTAAGTGTGTGATCATAGTCAAAGTTTATCATTGTTCACCAATCTCACCGATCTCGCACTTAGTCATTTTCCAAAAAACTTCCCAACCAAACAACTCAGCTTCACTCGACCTCCCCCTGAGCTGCGCACTCCGCAAGTATCAGTCCTCTAACTGCAACCTTATTGCTTGGCACTGCGTAATACTTGCCTCCCAAGACTACACCATTGCGCAGTTTTTGTGACCAAGACTTGACCTTGACCTCAAGAATTGTGTAGTGATGGCCTCTAGCCTATCTTGAACTGCGCACTTCGCAACCTTAAGACACAAGCTCATCCGTGAGCCCTAGAACTACGCTTCGTGTAGTCATCCAGGCCTCCTTGACCTCCAAAACTGCGTAGTAAACTTCTCCAACTCCAATCCCTGCAGGATGTCCCCACTGGCCCTGAAAACTCCAAAGTCATGTCCCTTAGCCTAGCCCGAATTGTGGACTGCATAGTCTCAAGGATCAAGGTTGCCCCTTTCCTCCCTAAACTGCGCAACTGCTCAGTCACTGGGCCTCCTTGTCCAGCATTTCACTTGTTCCGTGCTCGGCTCATGGATAAGAATGCATCATCTTAGGCTAGGTGTTTTCGGATTGATGTCGTCTCATAAAGAGTGAATTGCAGGAACATGTACTCTATCATGTCATTGCGAGATGGTGGAGGAAGGAAGGAAGAAGGGAACCATGCTCGAAGACACTCTTGCAACTGAACTCACAAGGTGATTGATCAAAAGAAAGCGAAAGGATACTAGTTTGCGACCACCATCCAAGACATGAGACCATTGGAGACTGCTTGTCACCAAGGCATGCAGAGGAAAAAGAAAGCTCTTTTATGAAGACGCTTAACTTTCAACAATAGCAGTGGCCTGAAATTTCCATGTCATCAAAAAATCCATGTCAGTAGTGTCATCTCACGTCATGTCATGAGTGGTCATATGCCACATCACTATTGTACGTCATGTATATTGTGTTCAAAATGTGTTGTAAAGTGGAAGTCCAAAGGACACACATGAATGTAAAGAGTCATGTAAGTCGAAAAGTCATGGGAAGTCAAACAATCATGAGGGTAGTCAAAGGGTCACCCTTGGCTATATATACTCCCTCATTGTATGAGCAAAGGACTTTTCACCTTGGCTCCACCAACAAAGCATTAGAGAGATAAACCAGTTCTTTTGTGGAGCAAGGAGTGGTTCCAACGCTCCACTATTGGAGCTAGTGATGTTCATTGTACATATGTGTCTTGTAACTTTTACTTAATAACAAAAGCCTTCAAGGCCAACACATTCTTCATGCATGAATTATGTAAGACTATTATGCGAATGTTTGTACTTCATGTTTGATTTCACATGTACTAAGATAGTTGAACTATTTCAGTTATTCTAGTGCTTATCTTGTTGAAAATATGTTGTAATGCTTGTAGTTGCTACCCCATCCCGATGGACTATTCCGCAGAATATTAGGCGGATCCTTCTCAAATTTTTGTGTGCAGTGACCGTCGCATCCCTTGTGGACTATTCCGTTGGATGTTAAACGAAATCCTTCAGTTCATGTGTGTCTCTTCCTGGGTGGTATTATTACCTCTCTCTTAGAGACTCACTTCTCTTTCTCCACCGCAGTAGAATAACCTTGAAACACATACGATCAAACAATCACCGGGCACACCCCCTTGCTTTTCGAAGGCACATGTGCAACCCTCTCTCTTGCCAATAGTTAGAGTCAAGACAAATCTATAAGAATACATGAAAATTGGGCCAATATTTCGGATGGGTCTCCTACTCCAACGGTGTGAGGTCTAATTCATAATTCACATTGGGGATACCCCTTGGTTGACAGATTTCCAGCACCATCAACAGGAGCCTTTATAAATTCTTGTTGAATCCTTGTGTACTAATTACACCTTCCAAACAATTGGCATACATTCATGTCAATGCTCTCTTCTATTGTGTTGAGGTTCCATCTAATTTGGGTCTAATATTTTCTCCATCATTATTGTAATATTCATAATTTAGTGACTTCATTGGACTCACTACTCTTATGAACTTCTATGGTGGATACTATTTCATTAGTTTGCTCTTTATTTGCATGCTGATGTAATCATTCACGGTCATGACCATTTTATGTTTGGCATGCCATGGATCATTGAATGGAAATGGAAGGATTAGATGGTCAGATTTCACAAATCAAGGGCCTTAAATGACCACATGTTTATCCAAGTATTTAATGTGGATTCGATGTGACCTATCTGTGAAAATTCTACTGCAGTGTATTGGTTTATTTCCTCCTACTTGATTTAATTAATACAAGTTATTTCCAGAAATTAGATTCAAAAAATATCGAAAATAAACACAACTACAGCCTACACATGCAGATCATTTACTGAATAATACACTCATGCAACAAAGTGACACATGGATTTTTGGACATAAGTCCCCGGAAAAACCCAAAGCGGGAAAACCGGTGCAGCAGATATGAGGATTTATTATTAAGTAGTTATGAGTACAACAAATCTGGGTTCCAGATATGGAAAACCCGACAAAGAATAAAAGATTTCAAATTTGCAGCTAACCTGAAGATATAGTGCCAAATATCTGACTGATCCACACCCTCAAACGGGATTTACAGGACTTAGCCCAGATATGACCCTAGAAACCCTTAGTGTTGCTTTTGAAACCCCAGCGTTGCCCTAGAAGGCCTGCGTTAGCCTCTGCGTGGCCATAGGAGGGCCTGCGTCAACCCTGGAGGATCTACGCTGCCCTTGAGTTGCCTTTGCTAGGCCAGCGTCAGCCCTGCGTTGCCCTAGCTGCCTCTGCGCTACTTGTGTTGGACTACGTGGCTCTGAAGCCCCTCTGTGCTGTCCTTGTTGCTGCTCCTCTGCCTCTTACTGCCTCTTGGACCTGGAATCAGATCATTCCCTTGGCCAATACTACCCCTCACTGCAGGAAATTCCTCTGGAAATTCTTAGCAAACCCGCCCTAGAATTCCAAATCTATTCCTCAGTTCTACCAAAATTGTGTGTCATCAACTGACCCTCAAGCCTTTCTCTTATAATTTTTTGTTGAACCCTTCAACGACCGAGATTAAATCATCCATCAATGGCTGAGATTAAAAGACTGCTTGATCCATGTGACTTAAGACAATTTCAGCACATGTGTTAATTAATTCACTTTAATTATTTTATTTTCCTAAGTTAGACTTAGGAAATCCATTAAAAATAATTAATTGTTTGAATAAATTGAACACCAACTGAAATTTATCAAATCCATTTATGGGTCTTGTAGATCAAGTGTACTCTAGTCCCTCCACAAAATTTGGGACCTAGAGCACAACTAATGCTACCCCAAATACACAAAATCTCAACACTCCCTCTTAGCATCAGGAGTGTTCTCTAGCAATACATCACACCATGTGTTACAAGATCTTGAGTACTAGATCTGTGTTGTTGATGCTTGGCTTGCTGCCCTCCATCTATTGCACTACTGCTCTCTGTATTTCTGCCCATGCCACTGTCATTGACACTACCACATTTGTACTGCAACTCCCTCTCAAATTGCTGCGTCATGCTACCCATAGCACTGTCACTGCTAACTGCTGCACTGTAACTCAGTTGCTGAGAGGTAAGAAACTGAAGAAATATGCCCAACTATTTGATAGACAAGTCAAGTTTCCCTCCACCACTGAAGCTTCCTGGATGCTGAATCACGCTGTCCTCCTGGAGACACTGTCATGCTGCAACATTGCACTGCGTGAGCCCAACTTCTCTACGCTACTGAAGTCCCATCAACCTCTCTGTGTTGCTGCCTCTGCATTATGCCGCTCCTTCTTCAACTCTTCAGCTCCCTCTTCTGCTTCGATGTGGCCATCTGCAACCACCTCCCGACTCATCCCGCTAAAGTATTAAGGCTCCCGTAGCTCGTATGTGATCCAAGAGTATGGCTGACTCAAGGATCCCGCCATTATCTATAGATTATCTACAGATCCATGTCACCCCACCTCTTCTCTCGAGGTGCATGAGCACTCATGGCTGCATCATCATCAGAGCCATCGTCATTTGCTGCTGCAGCCTTGGAATCAGAAGCTCCTTTGTTCTTCTTCTTAGGACAACTGCTGGCGAAATGACTAAGATCACCACAGTTAAAGCATCAGACCTTGGAGAGGTCCTTCTTCTTCTTCCCTTGCTTCTTTTCCCTTGATGCAAGGGCCGCATCCTCCTCCTCTTCTTTCTTCACTCCAGTTGATCTGCTTCCTCCACTGATAGACTGCTTCTTGGTGATCCTCTTGATCTCCTCTTGGCGTAGAATAGCCCACATATCTACCCATGATGGTAATGCTGCCCTTCCGAGAATGCTCTAGACAAACGTTTCCCATTATTCATAGACAACATTTAGGGCCATCCTCACTAGAAGCCCTTCATCTAGATTAGCACCTATGCTAATCAGCTGGTCTCAGATAGCTTGAAGTCTAAAGAGGAATGGATCTATCTCTTCACCCTTCAACATTTGGAACATTCGCATCTGGTTCTCAAGAAGCATCCTTCTTTACACAGAGCCTCCTTGGTACATCGTCTCCAAGGCTGACCACATGTCATTTGTTGTATTCTTACCAACAGTATGAGGAATCACGTGATCCTTGACTTCGTTTATGATCAATAGCTTCTTCCGCGCTTGATTTTCTTCATACTTCTTGAGAGGATATGCATCGGTTGGTAAATCAAGAACTTTCTCTGCATGATCTTTGAGACCATACTCATCCATAATTGAGAGGATTCTGGCCTTCCAAATAACATAGTTGGACATGTCGTCCAATTTATTTTGATCCCTCAGTCCATATCGAGCCATCTTTGCTCAGATATGAAGAAAACAACACTTCTCCCTATAGATCTAGGTTTCTTGGTGACTAGAAACCCTCTAGTAGCTACTTCTACTGAAAACTAACTTCCCTCCTGGAAATCTTCCACCAAAACTCAAACAAACAGTATTTTCCGATCCTTCTGATCGATCTCAGATCTGTTTAGCTCAGATCTACTGAATGCCTGTCTTCCTCCCACCTTTTTTGCCTTAGCTAGGCACAATTTTGCACCTGCAGAATCTCTACCCCACCAGCACTGCTGAAGATCTGAAGCACTGCTTCCAGATCTTGGAAAAATTCTTCTGCAACAGGAGAAGTGACTGGACTGCGTCTTCCTGGCTGGCCCAGCGCAGTCCTAGTGCTTCTCAGAAGTGGACTGCGTAACCCCAGACTGGGTGACACAGTCTTTATGCTGCCCTGGGAAGGGTCTACGTAAGCCTAAGGCCTTCTGCAGCTTCAACGTTGTCTCCTGGATCTGCTTTCCCTTGATGTCAAGATGCTCTTTATGGATTTGCTGCTTCTTCTGCCACCCTGTAGAAAAAATATTTCTTCAGCTGATTGCTGGAGATTTAGCTTGATCTGCTACGCTCCGATACCATTTGAAAATTCTACTGCAGTGTATTGGTTTATTTCCTCCTACTTGATTTAATTAATACAAGTTAATTCCAGAAATTAGATTCAGAAAATATCGAAAATAAACACAACTACAACCTACACATGCAGATCATTTACTGAATAATACACTCATGCAACAAAGTGACATGTGGATTTTTGAACGTAAGTCCCCAGAAAAACCTAAAGCGGGAAAACCGATGCAATAGATATGGGGGTTTCTTATATAGTAGTTTTGAGTACAACAAATCTAGGTTCCAGATCTGGAAAACCCGACAGAGAATAAAAGATGTCAAATCTGCAGTGAACCTGAAGATCTAGTGCCAAATATCTGATTGATCCACACCCTCAAACGAGATTTACAGGACTCAGTCCGGATCTGACCCTAGAAACCCTCAACTTTACTTCTGAAGCTCCAACATTGCCCTAGAAGGCCTGTGTCAGCCTTTGCGTGGCCCTAGGAGGGCCTGCGTCACCCTTGGAGGGCCTACGCTGCCCCTGCGTTGCCTTTGCTAGGCCAACGTCAGCCTTGCGTGGCCCTAGCTGCCTCTGCGCTGCCCCTGCTGGACTGTGTGGCTCTGAAGCCCCTCTGCACTGTCCTTGTTGCTGCTCCTCTACCTCTTGCTGCCTCTTAGACTTGGAATCAGATCATTCCCCTGGCCAATACTACCCCCCACTACAGGAAATTCCTCCGGTAATTCTTAGCAAACCCGCCCTAGAATTCCAGATCTATTCCTCAGTTCTACCAAAATTGTGTGTCACCAACTGACCCTCAAGCCTTTCTCTTATACTTTTTTCGTTGAACCCTTCAACAGCGGAGGTTAAATCATCCATCAACGACTGAGATTAAAAGACTTCTTAATCCATGTGACTTAAGACAATTTCAACACATGTGTTAATTGATTCACTTTAATTATTTTATCTTCCTAAGTTAGACTTAGGAAATCCATTACAAATAATTAATTATTTGAATAACTTGAACACCAACTGAAATTTCTCAAATCCATTTCTGGGTCTTGTAAATCAAGTGTACTCTAGTCCCTCCACAAAATTTGAAACCTAGAGCACAACTGATGCTACCCCAAATACACAAAATCTCAACACTATCTATCTACAACCTATTTGTCATGGTTGGGGATTGCAATTTGTAAGTTGGAAGTAAGAAGACATCACCGACCAAGCCACCCACTTGAGTAGCATCGACATAAACAACACACATGTGAGTAATAACAAGACAAGAATTCCCATTTAAAACAAGTAGAATTATCAACATCTTGGAGCTCTTGTCTGGTTATTTAAGGGTTTAGATTTAGGCATCATACGGACTTGAGGGGCAACAAGCCAAGTTCAAAGGCAAAGATGAGAATTGCAATTTTGGAGACATAGTTGAGGTGAAGGCCTTAACTTTTATTTCTTAGGAGCAAACCATAATAAAGTTCAAGGTTAAATTCTTATCCTAACAATGCACACTTACATTTTTATCTTTTGATTAATTGCTTTGCTGACACATAAGAGACTTGGTGTTCATTTGAATAGGTTATTTCATACCTTTATTAAAATTGTTATAATAACCCATGAAAATGTCACTATACATAATGATGAAGAAACACAATTCTAATTATCCACAGTATCAACAAAACTTTGTCAATGTTTCAAATCCTAATGGAGATCCATCTTCAGGACAGATTGTGAATGAGAGTTTGAGAAGAGAACAAACCAAAGATAATTGTAGGTCTGCAACCCTCCTCTCAATCTTCACTCTAAAAATCTCCAGAGAGCAAATCTCTTTGCATATAAACTTCGTGCGGGAAAATGATAATGTTTTTCATACTTCTATAATTATTAATTAATAATCACAAAAGTCTAAAAAACATAATGATGCTATGATACTCTATTTCATTGTACCTCATTATCAATAAAAAAATTCTCTTTATATATCACTATTTTATTGTTTTTAAAACTCTATTAAAAACACTAATTAAACTTTACTTAACAAAACTAGTAAGTCAATGCATTGTATGCTTCAATTATATATTTACCCTTGATAGAAGCGCTTTCGAAGCACCTTTTGAGGATTTATTTAAAAAAAAAAAAAAACCACTGATATTCGAATAATCTTAGCATTCAAAAAGTGTGCGATCTACCTGGTCTAAACAGAGTCAAATTTAATCCACAAAACGGTTGATCATCTGTTTTTGTTATCAAACCGCGTCGGACGTCTCCAATTTTTCGGAGATCTTCGCATAAAGCCGTGCATTACGTGTTCAATGAATTCGGAGTTAAACGGATTCGCGTGATTGCAAGGCACACACAGGCTTCACACTCCCCTTAAATTCTTCACGTTCCATGCATCCCATAGTTGCATTGAATTTGGGCTCAGGCTTTAACTCAACACATCAAATTGGGCAAGAAAGGAATCTGCAAAATCCGTTGTGGGCAGTGAAGGAGGTAGGTTTCGCAGGTGTATCTAAACATTTTGAGGGCAATCGACTTGAATTACATAAGACATATACCTCTGGAGTCGGTTACGAATCGTCACATGGCAAAGCCTGGGACGGATCCCCAGCAAATCAGTTGGGATGAGTCTCTTACGTTCGACGAGGTCGCCAAATTTTTCTCGGTCCCCATTGCAGAAGCTGCTAACATATTAGGTATGAATTCTTTTTGCTTTTATCTAGCACTTAATTCATTTGCACATTGCAACTACATGTAAAAATCTGCTAATTTCCATCCATCTTCTTCACATCCACTCGCTCATATGAATGAATAGCTTTAACCCTCTGGCTGAATAATTATGCAATGATATGCCAAGTATCAAATTTGGCAAAGCATGAGAAACCCATGTTCAGAGATTATTTATTTTACTAAACATGTGGGAGAAACAACATTATTTCTCGTTCGATGGTAAAGTGGTGGAGTTTCATACCCCAGTGTTCAAATTCTCTACACAAGCGCCTTCAAGCCGCTCATTTTCTTAGTCGGGACGAGGTAGAAGTCTTACGCAAATTTGGAAAAATATATACATCCACCTGCTTCATCTCAGCCAAAGGGATTCTTTCAAGCATTTTAAATCGGCTATGTTCCATTTTAGTACACTTGCCAACAGCTTGTAAAAAAATGGGAAATGGATTGAAGATTGTTCCCAAATAATGACAAAAGAAATATCAAAATACCAATTTGTGGGAAAGGGTAAAGTAAATGGGTCAAACAAATGTCAGAGAGTTCCAGTTGTACAAAACGCTTAGTTAAGTTCGTTAAAGTGATTTGTATTTATGATTATAAGTAGGATAATCTGTACAGAAGCTTTAGGGACAAATTCACTGATAGTTTTCGACATAGGAGAATAAAAACTCTTGTTTAAGCTGGTATGTGAATGGAATCTATTTCATCAAAATCATCAAGGGACGAGGGGACGAGTAGACCCACCCCCAAATTTTCTAGGGGATGGCAAGTTAGGGACGAATATAGTAATAATAATAATAATTATTATTATAATTTTAAATTCACCATGTGCATGAAGATAAATCACAAATAATAAATACACCATTGCAATAAAATTATAAACATTGAGCTAGCTAAGAAATCTGAAATTCATATTAATAATTACAAAACCAAAAACATAATCTCAAATCTAAAATTCAAGTTGAAGTTTTTAGTTGAAGGATGATGAGTCAAGAGCATTGTTGAGCAAGTGAACTATTCTCCTAGTGTGACACATGGTAGTTAGTTGGAGGGTATCCATCTATATGACGATCCAAATGTCCTAGTGCTAAAACAATAACTCTTGCTAGTTTGACCTTTCAAAGACCTAATTTGTCTTGCCATAATTTTCAAATCAAAACACTAACTCTTACTAGTTTGACCTTTCAAAGACCTAATTTGTCTTGCCATAAATGTCAAATACAAATCCTGGGTTGAATTACTAGAGCTAGTTATCTTGCTTGCTATTTTTGGTCAAATCCAAAAGCAGATTGAGTTTTACTATTCTCGGCGAAAGCAAAAAGGACCTTTCTTACAGTCACTGCTACTAATATGGCCAAGTTAAACAAATTCTACTTCCTTGGCATAGTTAGCAAAGTTGCAAAATGTGTTACTAATATGGCCAAGTTAAACAAATTCAACTTCCTTGGCATAGTTAGCAAAGTTGCAAAGTGTGTTAGAGCCTTAAACATTGTGTGGTTTCTTTATATCAATATGACATGTAAATCAATCCTGAATCTTGGTTTATTATTCTTGGACAAAGTAAGTGCAAAGAATAGTTTTGGAAACATCAATCTTAAGAGGAAGTGCGCTCACCTTTAGGACAAAACTAGAAGGTTTTCATCAACAATAACGATGTCCCTAATTCATGCCATAGGATGTAAAGGTTGGCAGACTTAATTATTTCTAAACAGATGTCGTTTTAAGAAACATTAATTATAAGATGAAGTCTAGCACTAAGGGTTATTGCTTTAGATTGTTAAGTGACAGAGAGGAGAAAATAAATGCCAACATTGAATGAGAGTATATTTAGCAGTTATCTTTGGAAGTTAGCATAAATAACAACTTTTTCCACATTAAAAACTCATCCAAAACAACAAGAAAAGCCATCCAAACAACAAAGTAAACCCAGTCAAAATCATAGTTCCACCAAGTTTTAGGGACGAGGGAGCGGGAAACGCAAAAGCGGCCTATGCAAAAGGTCCCCACCAATTTTTAGCAAACATGGGGGGACATCGGGGTCTTTAACACAAGGGACCTCGACAAAAACAGTAAAATACTAAAAAAATATAAACATATCATTGAAATTTTATAATTTAATTGTCATTATCATTATATAAAACTTACATCATGAAGGATACGTCGATGAATCATATAACTAAAACAAATTTAAAACGAAAAGCATGATACAATCATACATGTAACTATAACATTGTACATTGAAAATAAAAGTTTAAACCATATTGAAGTTCCAACTGTGAATATTGAATATTGAAATAAAAGTCAAGTCTGATACATCAAGATTCAAAATAAACTAAAGTCTACAATTGAAGTCCGAAACAAAAAAAACATAAGAACATATCAAATGGAAAATGAGCATATTTGCTCAAGGTAATGCCCCGCTAGTCTTTGCATCTAGTTGCTACATGAATAAATCAAGATCAACCATGCCACCATCTGAATTAGAATCACCTGCATTCTCAAACATGCTAAGTGGCACACCAACCAACCCCATCCGTGTTTCATCAAGTTTTTCCACCATATCTACCTGTGCATCATCCTCTAGATCAACATCCCATCGTGTTGCTGGTCCCTTCAAATATGAAATAACCAAAAAAACCCTTCCACCCCCCATCGATTCATAGTATATTTATAATATTTTATAATTTTTTTAAGGATTTGACATTTTTTTTTAATGATTTGACCTCAATTTTTTTTGGAAAAGCAAGACACGTTTCCTTTTTTGGGAGGAAACGCTCCCCTTCGAGTTTCCTCGCGTTTCCATTTTTTGGTGATGTGGGGAAATGTGGGGAAATGTCCCCACGTCCCCAAAGCACAAGGAAGCGCAGGGACACGTTTCCCAGGTGGGGGGACGCTTCCTTGTGGAACAATGGTCAAAATCGGGTCAAACATATCGCTTTTTCTTTGGGGATGGAGAAACAATACCCAAGGTTGAAAGATGTAACTAGGTTCGGTGTTCATAATGACTTATGTAATCATGATTTTATGTATTTAATGAAAAGAGAAAAATAAATTTATTATTGTTGTTCTTGAGGCTGGGTTTCATGCTCAAGGATTTTTTTTTAGGTCAAGCACCCATTGAGTGCTTCTAGGGCTTGTCATTGAGTCTACAAGTCAATTGAGTCATTATCATGTATGAAAGACCCATTTGGGCATGTTACATATTGTAAAAAAAATTTATTTGGGTAAAAAATAGAGTGAAAGACCCTCCAAGACCTTGTCAAACAAGTAGCAACAAGTTGGCTTACATGAAAGGACAAGTCTGCCTAAAGATAGCAGTTCGTAGCCCTCAAAAGCCTATATATAAGAAGGAACTCAACTTCATTTGAACACACAATCAAGCAAGTTCGATCTCCTCAAGATAGAAGCTGGAAAAGGACGAAAAAGAGGAAGAAAAGCAAGATCGAAGTTTTGGGCCTCTCTCTCTCTCTCTCTCTCTCTTGTGCTAGGGTTTTTATAGTTGCTGGGCAAGTCGAAGTGTTGGGTAGTTGCTAGGGACAGAGTTCCAGAAAAATTGTCGGGTCAAAGTTCCAAAAGAAACTGCTCAGTCGAAGTTCTAGAAGAAATTGCTAGGTCGAAGTTCCAGAAGAAACTGTTGGGTCGAAGTTTCAGAAGAAATTGCTGGGTCGAAGTTGCAGAAGAATTTTTTGGGGGGTCGAAGTTCCAGAAGAATTTGTTGGGGGTCAAAGTTGAAGAAGAATTTGCTGGAAGTTGAAATTGCAGAAGTTGTTGAGGTCAAGGTTGTTAGAAGGAAATATCGTCAAGAAGGAAAGTTTTGACTTGGTCTTGGAGGGGTCTTGGTCAAGGGTCATAGGTCTTGGAATTCGTCAATTGAAGATTTTATAAGAAGAGAAAAATTCTTGTGGATTTTCCTCTCAAGAGGAGAGGTTTTGGCCCTGACTGATCGCCTATATCTTGTGTCCTCTTGTTTCATTGTTCTTTATGGTTTGGTAGCTGTTTGATGATAAGAACTCAATAATAATCAAGTTGAAGAAGAATCTAATCAAGATAAGTAAAAAGACATCACAAACAGTTATCAAAATAAGAGAAATCACCTAATATAGCTGCCCTAGATTTCTCAACATGGTATCAGAGCTAAGGTGACTACATCAAGGAAAAGCAACTTAAAGAAGGATACTTAAGGGCCGAAGCACAAGAAGATCATCTGGGAAACATCAAGAGCATCAATCATCAAGAAGGACTAACCCCCTCATCATCTTTAAGGAAGTAACTAAGGAGCATCAAAGAAGACCTCAAAACCCTAGCTTATTCAAAGAAGTGTTCTATAATTGAAGTATTCTTGGGAAGCTCACATATTGAACAATCTTCATCTCAAGGAAAGATGATCTCAAGGACCCTTTCTCATCTCAAAGAAGGACCACACATTGGAGCATCTTGAAGCCTCTATATCCACGGGAAGCGAGAAGAAGCACTGCCATCATCATCAAGGAATCAAGGTGATTTCCCTCTTCTCGAGTCAAGGTTCACTATCAAAGCATACTTGAAGGAAGACCAACATCATCAAGGAAGGCATCAATTTGAAGATTTTGTCATCAAGGAGTATCTTCACTTGACAAGTATCTTTATATCTATGTATGAATCTATCAAAATGACTTCATTTTGCAACGAGAACAATGGATTGGTTGGGTCATCAAACTTGCTTGCATGGAAAAAGAGGAAAAATTGATCCTCATAGAGAATGAAGTCGTTGGACATATTAAGGGTTCAGTCACTAAGGCTCTAAGGAGAAGCTCAAGCTCTAGCAAAGTATATGTAAGGGTAAATGAGGGCTCAAAGGATCCTTATAGAATTCATCAAGGATCCCCTCATGCCTTATGTATCAAAGTTGGAGACATCAAAAGAAATCTATGAGAAGTTAGTAGAATTGTTTTTCGTAAGCACTGCTGGAGAAGTCATATCTTTGAGAATCGAGCTATATAAGATGAAGGTATCAAAGGATGAAGGGATAACCTCATATCTAACGAGGGTGTCAGAAATACGAGATCAACTGCAAGAGTCAGGAGAAATAATGTCCAATAAAGAAATGACCATTGTGGTGCTCAATGCACTACTTGATGAATGGGGCAACTTTGTATCAAGCATCTATGGAAAGAAGGAAGCCACCCCATTCAATGAACTTTGGTCATTGTGTAAGATTGAAGAAACCAGGTTAAAGGCAAAGAGTGATGTGGGACCAAGCGAGCAAGTTTAAGCATTTGCTGCCATGGCTAAGAGAAAAGGAAAATTTGGGAAAAAGAAGAAGATCGATATGTCTAAGATCCAATGCTATGGTTGTCAAGAATATGAGCACTACAAGAGAAAATTTCCTAAACTCAAGAAGGACAACAATAAAAGAAAAGAAATAAATGAAGCCCATGTCACCGAAGAAGTGGAAGATGCTGAGAAGAAGAAATCAAAGGAGGAAGCGAAAGATCTCTACTATGACTGAGATAATCTCCTTTACCTAGTT
Source organism: Pinus albicaulis (assembly GCA_034641835.2). Lineage (NCBI taxonomy): Eukaryota > Viridiplantae > Streptophyta > Pinopsida > Pinales > Pinaceae > Pinus > Pinus albicaulis. The sequence continues at coordinate 905,217,191 of CM076576.1, read as the reverse complement.
CTTCTCAGTTTCTATAAAAGATAACTATTATAGAAAGCATTGTAAGTATGATAGGATGCATCATATTAGGAGATGGCATCATATTAGAAGCATATGATTGAAGCAAGAGCTCATGACATCTTTGTAAAATTTTGAAAGATAGCTAAAGTATAAGTCTACATGGATGTAGCAGTCATCATAGAAAGGAAGTAGCTCTTGGTAACCTCATTGAAAGGATAAGTAGTATGCTGAAAGAAAGTCATCTAGCATGGTAAAGAGAAATCATCATACATCATTATCATTAGAAAGGAGCATTTGCAAGATGAGGATAATTAAGATCCTCTATTGGAATCTTCATTAGAAGGTTCACATTTCTTGGAAAAAGCAAGTGTCTCGCTGATCCTTTAACCTTGTGTGGAATCCATTGTGTAGAAGGATGATGGTATGGTGACAAAGGAGTGCAGCAAGTCAAGATGGTGGAAGTACTTTCAATCAAGGAAAGGAAGCTGCTGAAGGAAGTCTAGATGACCAAAAGGAGAAAAAGAGGCATGTATATGTTTGATAGATTAAGTCATGTCATCATATAGTCGTAGATTGCATGGGTGAATGCTCAATCTCATGAGCATAATAATAAAAAAAGGGATCTCTTCTTTTGAAAAGATGCTTGAAGGCATGGTTCACATATTGACAAGATGAAATCAACGCAATATGTCCTCATATGGAATATGATGTGGTTGACAAAGATGAAGGAACTATGGATGGAAGTTCCTGGGAAGCAATACGTGAAGAAAGAAAGAAGAGATTGTGAAAGATGCAACTATGGTCACGTAAGAAAAGGAAATCAACATCCGATGACTAGAAGAATTGGCCATGACATCTCCATAGAGAAGAAGGTATGAAGACCCTGATAAGGTCTGTGTGAAAATTTCAAATATGAAATCCTATTATAGCAATTGGAATTAATTCTTCTAATTCTTAATTGTTTAACAATTTATTTTCTATGCTAAATATTGAATAAATCCCACTGCAACCTTCACAAATAAAAGTGCGAAAAATAATAGCTCAATCTACTACACGCTCAGCGGAGAACAACTGCCTGCAAATCAAGCTGTCTTGCCTGCTGCTGACTAGAAAATTGACCCTTCGGCACTCTGGAAATACTTTTCGGCCTCTGGAACTGAAAACCAGCTTCACCCTAGCAAAATTGAACTGCCTTCTGAAGCTTTTGCATTGCCTCTGCGCAACCTCCTGGATAAATTTCAGCCTCACTGCAATGTACTCACCGAATCTCGAAAAACCTTCCTTTAACTTCACTGCCCCTGCCCCTCTCTGTCTATGCTTCCTTTTGAAGCTCGAACTCTTATGGCAACTACTGGCCCTCTGGAAAAATAGAATTCTCCAAGGAAATCGATTTCAAGTCTGTGTTTTCCATCTACCCATTGACTTCTTCTTATAATCTTATGTTGGGACTCCAACGACCAAGATTAAAACTGTTATGAAACCAACTCCAAAAATAGAAGAAAAGAGAGATCAACGCCTTAGAAATAAGCCACTTCGAGGGGGCAACCTCTTTTACATTACATAAATGAACAATTCTTGGATGATACAAATGAAAAAACCTCTTTTCTATATATAAGAGTCCATGGGGTCATAATATAATCCTAGCCTACCTAACAATAATAATGTAAGGGCACAATAATAACAATATGGGAGTTACAGGGGTACAACAATAACAATAAGGGGGCTACACTAACAACAATAAAGGACTAAAATAGTAATATAGGGACCTAACATGCCCCTCCCCTTCAAAAAAGTGTTGTCTTCAACGCTTGAGTAGCTCTGGATGTTTCTGTATAAAATTCTCATCCTCCCATGTTGAATCTTCAGTGGGTAAGTTCTTCCACTTGATGAGATACTCTGAAATTGATCGATTTCGTAGCTGTCAAGTTCTTGTTTCTGTAACTGCTTCAGGTTCCAATATGATTTTTCCTTCCTTGTCAAGTTCTGCAAATACTGTTTGAATTGGAAGTTTGTCACCTATAACCTTCTTTAAGCATGAAACTTGGAAAACTGGATGCACTCGAGAAGGAGGAAGCTCCAATTTGTATGCCATAGTACCAATCTTTTGCAACACCTTGTAAGGACCATAGTACTTTGGCGATAATTTATTATCCTTCTTAGCTTGCTTGAGGGACATTTGTTTGTATGGTTGTAGCCGTAAAAATACTCAGTCTCCTACATCAAAACTTCTCTCGCTGCGATGTTGATCTGCCTGTTGTTTCATTCGATTTTGTGCCAAATTCAGGTTATCCTTGAAGAGTTGGAGAACTTCTTGCTGATGCTCGATGTGATCTTCCACTGCTTGAACCTTCGAATTTTCCCTTAAAGATGATGTGATGGATGGTGGATGATATCCATAAAGTGCCATAAATGGGGTCATTTTTGCTGCAGTATGGAAGGAAGTGTTATACCACCATTCAGCAAGAGGTAACCACTTGACCCATTGTGTTTGTTTATCGGATACAAAACAACGAAGATATCCTTCCAAACATTTGTTCACTATCTCAGTTTGCCCATCGAATTGAGGATGATAAGATGAGCTATGAGCTAGTTGAGTACCCAAATAAGAAAATAATTCCGTCCAAAAATTTCTAGTAAAAACTCTGTCGCTTACAATGATCTTTGGGTTTCCATGTAGCTTTTGAATTGTTTCCATAAATGTAGTAGCAACTGTACTTATGAAAACAATTGCAAAGGCCAAGAGAATAATCTTTGATGGTGTCAAGGATCACATAGTCTCTCATGTAGCCGGAAAGAACACTGCCAGAGAGATATGGGAGGCCTTAGATCTGTTTTACAAAGGAACTTCTGAGCAGCAGAAGATGTACTTGGAGCAGAAGCTTCGGATGATCCAAATGCAGAAGGGGGAGCGCGTTGCTCCATTCCTTACGAGACTCTAGGAGATTCGAGACCAGTTGGTAGCCGTGGGATCCACCCCATCTTCAACAACTATGGTGAGGCTAGCCCTTAACGCAGTCACGAAGGAGTGGCAAGTTTTTGTTCAAAGCATTTTGGTCAGGGCTACGCTTCTTAGTTGGGAGCAGATGTGGTCAGCGCTTCAGGAGGAAGAGTTGAGGAGAGATCTACTCAAGTGCAAGCTTGACGGTAGCAGTGGGAGCAGATCTAAGAATTCGGAGGAGGAGGAGAATGCAATCCTCGCATCGAAGGGACAACAAGGGCAACAGTGATAGAAGAGAGATGTCTCGAAGGTGAAATGCTTCAGATGTGGTGAGATGGGTCACTTTGCATCACAATGTCCTTTGAAGAAAAAGGACAAGGATCAGAAGCACGATCCAAAAGTTCCAGCCGCAAAGATCGAGCAGGATGAGTTCGCCATGAGTTCCCATGATTCTCAAGGGGGAGAAGTGGGGTGATAGAACTGTAGTTCACTCCGAGCTTCAGTTGGGCAGGATCCTTGAGAAGCCCACCTCATGGATCATTACCTTGCTATAGGAGCCCATATTAGCAGTAGCGGGATGGAGGAGTTTTCAGTGGGAGCCGAGGAGTAATGGAGTGACAGTTGCAGTAGGTAGCAACTCCTACTTCTGGAGCAACACAAAGCAGAGTAGTAGCAACAACGCAGTGCTGCGCAGTGAAGAGCAGCAACAACGCAATGCATCAGAGGGACAACGCAGTAGTTATCAACAGTCAGAGTCTTCGGCACCGAGGTGCATGCACTGAACACTTGTTTAGTTTTTGGGTGATTTCAGTTTCTTCTCTTAGCAGTTGAGTTGCAGTGTTCACAGCATAACAGATGCAACACTTGAGAGGGAGTTGTAGTACAGATGCAGCAGTGGCAGTGGCATTGTCATGGGCAACAGTGCAATTGCAGCAGCAGCGCAGGGTTTGGTGTACAACATTAGTAGCGCAAAGGATGCTTCAGGGTCAGAGCATTATGCAGCAGGCATATTGTTAGAGCACTTTCCTCGCTAAGAGCAAGTGTTGATTTTTGGTAGCATCGTAAGTGCTCTAAGCCCCAAATTTTGTGGAGGGGCTTAGGCACTTGTATTCCAAAGAACCCGGAAATCGTTTGTGAAAATTCCACTCGGAATATGTTTTATTGTAAAAATTAATTATTTTAATGTGGACTCTAAGTCTAAACTTAGGGAAATTAAATAATTAAAGGGTATTAATAAAACAGAGTGAGAATGATCTAGAAAGCGAAGATCAAGTAATGTTATAATCTTAGCCGTTGATTAGAGATCTAATCTCGACTGTTGATTTCTCAACGAGAAGACTATAAAGGAAGGCTTGACTGTCATTTGGAAAGACACACCGAGTGAATCAAGTGATCGAATTCTTTTGACGGAGCAAGTGCTTGGACGAAGATTAGATCTAAGTGATTCCAGTTGCAGTGAGGGGCAAAGACAATTGTTGTTCGGAGGATCTTCTCCGGGTTCAAGAATACATAGCATAGAGGCAGCAAGACCAGCCGAGGAAGCAACGCAGCCTCCAGAGGGTGTGACGCAGGCTGCAGAAGGGGTGACGCAGGCCCCAGAAGGGGTGACGCAAGCCCACACAGAAACTGCATAGTGCTTTTGTGAGACAGTGCGAGATTTCTTCGAGATCGGGGTTTCTGAGCCTGGAGGGTTGAAACTCGACTTTCCGAGAGGCAGATCGATTCAGAGAGGAGGTGACGCAGTCCACAAAAGTCCTCACGCAGGCCTAGGCATCTACTGTGTAGAGGGAGTTGGGGTTTTGCCAGTTTAGATCCGGATCAACCGGGACTTGTAGTGTGAGGTAAAACTCACTATATTTTTGTCTGCCGTGATTTGTGTGATTGATTTCTTGTTCAGTTTCCTTGTTTCAGAATCATATTTAATTAAGTGTAGGCTGCTTCAATGGTTTACTTCAATAATTCATGATGCATTCTGAATTAATTCTGTAAATGTAATTTACATAATAGGAGAAGTAAACTCAGATAGTTGCAGTAGGATTCCTAAGATTGTTAGATCTAGGAATTTTCACACCTCCATCCATCAAGCTAACCAAGCATAAGAACAATCTTCTTGTAATTCAATATTCGTTCTTCATTAGTAACATTGTCCTGCAATTTAGCTTTCCTCTTGCAATAGTGATTTTTGACCTGTAATATTAATCTTCGTCTTGCAAAGAAAGACCATTAACTTGTAATGTTAACCTTCATCTTGTACTTCGCACTTTGTCCCGTTTCTTCTTAAATTCACAGATCCAAGTGTGTTTCAATAGGTTGACTTCATCTTGCTATTTATAGTGGTTTTCCACTGTACGTTTTGGGCTGACATGAGAAGTTGATAGGATGACTTGTAGAGGATGAAATTGAAGCCAATTTATAAGAGCTTTTGAGGCCTACTTGATGGATGGAGGGTTCAACACGACCAATTTTTTTTTCTTTCCTTGATACCATGATCCCAAGAAGGGTTTACATAATTAAATTTGACTTTGACTCAACAAAAATCCTAAAGCACTCAATGAGTGCTTTGGCCTATTGACTATTGACTCAAGCATGAAACCCATGCTTTAATAAGTCAATTTATTTAACAATAAAATTTTATTTTGACAAATACAATACATCATGACTCAAATATAATTATGAAGTCTGACACTAGTTACATTCTTCAATACTTCCTCTTAACTAGAGAGGTATTCATAATTACATATATAGAGGTACATGGAAGATCTCAAAATGATATGAACTACAAAGATTTCTAGCACACTCAGTGCTACGAACTAGATACTTGACCAGGGTATTCTAACCGGGTGGGACTAAGGGGACTCAAGCTTTAGCCAACTCCAGGTACCATCAGGATTTTAAGCTCTACCACCAACCCAGGGATCTAGGTGCGTATCCAAGGTCGGAACTTCATGACCAACGCAACCCTCCCTCTTCAGGATCTAGACATCAACATATAGGACGACTAGATGTCTTCCCAAGCATCTTGCCATTAGATTCTTTATCTCTCCTTATAAACTAAATCAGATATATCCATTTGTCCAAGCATGCTTCCAAAGTGTTCAACCTTCTTATGGAGAGAGTTATCTGTACAAACACAACCGTAATTAGTAATAAACTTTCGAATATATATACAAATAAACAAAAACCTTCGAGGTCTTCAATTATCTTGATGCTACTTATAGGTTTTCCAAATACAACTTGTCGAAAGTTTTTCTTCTTTCACTTCTTCAGAAGCACCAAATACATCCTTAGTACTTTGCAAGTCTATTTGTAGTACTTTCAATCTTTTGTTTAAGGTATTCACTATGCCCTCCTTCTCAATTGGGTAGATGTACCCTTTCTTCTATCTAGAGTCCCTCTCAATATTGGAGAATCTTCAACCTTTCAATGCATCATTTTTCCTTATGGCATCTTTATCATCATTTATAGCGTCCTTCATCATGCTCATCATTACTATCGAATATCTTTAATTACAAACATCTTCAACATCTTGAAGATCATATACCTGCAAACAAGTACAACCAAATACAAATATATAGAAGTTTGAAGTTAACTATATCATATTATTGCAATGGAAACATCAAAACATTCAAACTTTTAGACATTAAATACCTAAACCTAGTTAGGTTCATAATCGACAAGAGACATATCTTTTTCATACTAGACTTCAACTTCTTGCTAGGGATTTGTCATAAACCCTAACCTTCATCTTCTTAAATATCAGTAGCAAATCAAGTCAATCAATCATAGTATTATACACCTAGGGTTTCAGCAATATACTTTTTCATGTCAGACTTTACTAGGGTTTGTTGCAAATCCTAGAGTATCAGTTTTTACTAGGGTTTTGTTCTATACCCTAGACACAACTCAAAACATCAATATATCAAAGTTAGATATACAATACTTTTAATCAAGCTAGGGTTTTGATTATACAAAAGAATGCACACCTAGGTTTTCATTCCCAAGACCTCACAAGGGTCTTGCTTATAAACCCTAATTTTTCCAAACCCTAAGAATCTAGGGATTCGATTTATTAGCAGAAAAATCTAACTTATCTAAGGTTTTGGTTTATTACTAGGACAATAACAACAAACCCTAAAAGACTAGGATTTTGTCACCACAATACCACAACCCTAAATATTACAAGAATAGACTTTTCATCATTGGTTCTTTATTAACAACCCTAACAGGACTAGGGTTTCAATATTATTGTCAACATATCCCAAGTAAGGATAGAATTTCATTGTACAAACCCTAAGTAGACTAGGGTTTCATCGCCATACCCATAGGTTAGGGTTTTACAATGAACCCTGAAGGTTAGGGTTTCATAAACAAAGTAGATAATATGATGAGGGTAGATTCAATCAAGAGATTAATCAACCTAACAAGAAATCTTGTTATTCGAAAACCTAGACATGAGAGAGTTAGTAATACGAAGCAAAATTTTAAAATGATCATACTTTCAATGAAGAAGACTTTTTACATAGCTTGCTTTCGTTACAAACCTTGTAGGGTTTCTTCTTCAATCTTCTTGCTCCCTTTTGAAGCTGCAGTCTTTTCTTTCAAGGAAAATTCTCAACTCAACAATAATAAAGAGATCAAAGTAGAATACTTATCTATTGTGAGAGGGATTTCTTTTTGTAACAACTTATTGTTGCTTATATGTATGTGCAACACTTACATGACAAGTAAGTACAAATCTATATATATATATATATATATATATATATATGAACTAGAAATTTTCAAACCCCAAGTCATTTTTCAAAATATTAATTCTAGGGCTTCCAATTTATCCCTAGAATGCCTACAAACTTTAGAGACTAAAAGCTAAGGTCTGCTTAGTACTTGGAGATCAACAACTTTCAATAATATGAAAACTACAAGTTCTTGAGTCAATAAAGAAATATCAAAGTCCTATACCAAATTAAGAATGATTATATGTACCTTAATTCTTCAAGATATAAGGGACTTGTTGCTTTCGTTGCAAACTGAAGACATAAGGTTAGATGACTGAAACATAGAATACTTACTTGATCTTGATGAAATCTTCAAGGGTCCTTTCATGAGTTGGTGCATGACATATTCACTGTTGAAGTTTTCTTCCTTCCTTGAGTCAGAAATGCTTTCTTCTTACAGAGATGCATAAGTTTGATTCTCCTTCAAGACAGATTTTTTTCCACAGGTCGACTTACTGTCTCCTTTGTTTAGGATCTGATTGTGTATCTATATACTCAGAATTTAGCACCAAACTGGACTTGACGTATCACTGTAAGACCAACGTATTGCTTGCTCCAAGATGGTGTTGTGAAGGAGGGTGATAGATCAAATTGAGAGCTCAACCTTGTTCAGAATTTCGGCTCTGTTCTGAAGGTGATGGTGGCCATACTTTAGGGCTTCCATATTTCAAGAGACAGTTTTCTCGCTTCTTCTTTACTTCTAGATAGGGCACAATGTAGGAGCTGCTACAGGATTTAAATAGACTTTCCTTTTCACTGTTATAGACAGAAATGCACAGGTTTTTCACAACAATCTCCATTCACTGACACCTATAGTTTATCTTTTGTAGGTTAGACACTTAGGGCTTCCTCAATCACTGAAGAAGACTTTTAATATACCTTCAAAAGATGCGAACTTGATCTTTGTCAAAGACTGATATATAATTACTCTCAAGACTGAGATTCTAAGGTCGGTCTTTATGCCACTGTAAGGTTCTGTCTTTCTTTATATAAGTGCACAGTAATCTGTCTTCTTTCACAGTGATCTCGATTCTTTCAGATCAGGCCTTGTACTTTTTGATGACCAAAAGGACTCCCTTAAGTTATTTAAGAGATAATTCAATCACCTTACATTCATGACATTAGAGCAAAGAAATGACGATTTCTCTACAGGACTTGAATATAGGCCCTTTTGAAGTTCAGTCTTGGATTTATTTCTTATAAGGACCGATACTAGTCCACAATAGATACCTTGGACCTCACAAAACTTTACAAAATTCGGATTCTGAAGTGGTTTCAGATCTTTACATTTGTGCCCAGAACTTCTTTTTTCTTTTCTCAAGGAACTCGTTCTTGATAATGCTAGATCTCTAGCCTCTCAGATCCTTGCGATGATGTTTTTCTGCTCCTCAAAAAGTTCGATCCTTTTGTTCAGGACTACGGCCCTTTATCCCAGAGATAAGCCCAGCTCTTTGACTCAGAAAATTTCTTTTTTCTAGCTTGGATTTTCTTCCTGATAACTCAGCCTACAAGGCCAGACTTGAAGCCCTCCTTCACACAAATTTGATCTTCTAGCTGCCTAGTTTCATGAACCTAAGCTCTGATACCATGTTGAGAAATCCATTAGGGAAACAACTTAATATTTACTTTAATTGATTTCTCTTATTATGCCATTATCTTGTGATTTAATTATTAGTTCTTCTTCCAATTTCTCTTTTCTTATCATCAAGACTAATGCCAATCAATAAACAAAGGAGGACACAAGATGTAGGCACACAGCCAGGGCAAAACCCCTAGGTAGGGGAAAACCGAGTCAAGAACTCTTCTTTTAGTAGATTCAAATCACAGTGAGACAACTAAGACTTTTGACACAGATTTTACCCCTCCATCCATCAAGCTAACCAAACATGAGAACACTTTTCCTGTAGTTCAATCTTCGTTCTAAATTAGTAACAATGTCCTGCAATTTAGCCCTCGTCCTGCAGTTGTGATCTTTGACCTGTAATTTTAACCTTCATCCTGCAATGAAGACCATTAACTTGCAACGTTAACCTTCATCCTGTACTTCACACTTCGTCTTGTTTTTTCTTAAAATAGCAGATCCAAGTGTGTTTCAATCAGTTTTAAAACCAGGCCGATCTGAATCGGACTCGGCCTGGTTGACCGAGCCGGACCCCTGCCTGGGCTGGCTCGATAGAAAAACAGGTTTGAAGGTCGGTTCGTTATTGAACAGACCGAGCCGGACATTGACTCGGTCGGTTCAGTAACAGACCGATTGGCTCGGCTGAGCCGGTCATAACCAAGCCGAGCTGGTCTGCGGCAGAAAAGGGCGACAAAGTTGGAATTGAAAGCCAATTTTTTTTGGTTTAGGGTTTTCCTCAATGCATCTACCCTATCCCAAGCCTACAAAAATTACCCAAGTCCTCCAATTGCAGGCACTTCCTCTACTCAGCCACGACGTAGGCGCATAGCACGTCTATCTCAGTGTGCAGCTGCTGTGCCTGCTACTGCTACTACTTCTACAATTGTAGTTGGAGATCTTGATGAGGAGGAGGAACCATGGGTTTCCCCATCTGACTCCAATTCAGAGTCTGAGCCAGATGATGTTGGTTTCTCTAGCAGTAGTGACTAGTGATGTTTTGTTGTAGAGGCCATTTAGAGTCTCCTTGGTGTAATATTCCAAATTAGCAGTCAACTAATTGGAATATTAGTTTTTGTTAATATTTGCCTTTTTTAATGTTCAACATTAATAAAGTGGGAAAGAGGGACCCACAAATAATTATGCAGCGAATTTACTTTCCTAAAGTCACTTAGGCAAATATCGAGGCTGAAGTGGGGCCCATGTGGCCATCCACTCGAATTAGACAGCGTCCCAGTGGCAGCATGGGAAAGGCAGCGCAGAGATAGGCTGGAAGAAGGGGCAACACAGACTAGGTGGGCCTAAGGGAATGTTGGAGGCTCAACTTAGTTAAAATAGGATGAGAGCAGCTTTTTCCTCATTCATTCATCCATCTATTTTCTGTCTGATTGACTGTAGCACGCTTGAGTTGTTTTGCCAAGTTTGCAGTGCTGTTTAGCACAAAGATTTCTGAGCGGAGATCTCAACCTCTACCTCGGGGGACTTCGAGTGCCCGCTTAGGAGAGGAGTACCATCTGATTTTGGAGGAACTTATACAGAGATACATTCCAGGCATACGCAGTCCCTTCAGGACATCGCAGAGGCCATTCTGACTGCGCATTGATTGCGTAGTCCAGCTAAGGGAGAGTGTTGGGAAGAAGGGAAGAGGAGCATATTTAAGTCGAAAGTTTGGAGGGGAGGCTAGCCACCTCCTACCAGGGATTCCGACAACATTTTGAGGACGCTTTTTCGGTAGTTCAACCAAGAGACCGTTTTCCCCAGCAGAGCAAGTGTGCCAAGCCCAAGGGGGCTATTTTCTTGGGTCGGAATTTTTGGAAAATCTTCGTGGGTTTTTGTGGGCCTTGTGAGTAGAGCTCGGCGTTTTAATCCTAGAATTTTCTGAGCATTGGAGGAGGCCCAGCCAGAAGATCATTTCCAGCCAGCAGCAGCAGTTATAGCACTGGCAGCGCAGAGGGAGAGCCACGCAAAGCCTTGTTCTAGCAGAATTATTGGCCGGTTCATAGCTGATCTTCAACTTGCCTATAGCAGGCCCAGGTGCTACCTTTCTTGGCACTTCTATTGTACTATTTTCGACTGATTAATAAAATGGCTCAGCATCCATTTCTGGCTTCAATCTGTGTGTTCTGATGTTATTCTTATTTTGTTGTAGTTTTTAGTCTTGTGTGCTTTGTATTACTGTTTGTTCCCAATTTGGGATATTACACTTGGTTATGTGTTTTTGTTCTGATCTCTATATATCACATGTATTGGACAGTTCACCGGGTGCCATTTTGATATAATAGATATATTCATGAGCATACTTTGATCATATGTTGTCTTCTCTCTATATTTTGATGCTTTGAGTTTGGAAATATGATTGAAAATCTATCAAAATATGTTTTTTCATAAAAAATAAATATTTAATGTACTTTTTTACAAAGACCGAGTCATTGAAATCAACTAGGCCATGTCGATACTAAGTTGGAGTCGAAGTCGACCCTCGGCTGGTTTCGAATCCAAGTCGGAGTTTTAAAATTATGGTTTCAATAGGTCGAGTTCATATTTCTATTTATAGTGGTTTTCCACTGTACTTTTTGGGCCAACATGGGCAATTGATAGGTCGACTTGTTGAGGATGAAATTGAAGCCAATTTAGAAGAGATTTTGAGGCCGACTTGATGGATGGAGGGTTCAACACGACCAAAATAATTTTTCTTTAATTGATAGCATGATCCGAAGAAGGTTTTACATAATTAAATATGACTTTGACTCAACAAAAATCCCAAAGCACTCAATGGGTGCTTTGACCTATTAACTATTGACCCAAGCATGAAATCCATGCTTTAATAAGTCATTTTATTTAACAATAAAATTTTATTTTGACAAATACAATACATCATGACTCGAATATAATTATGAAGACCGACACTAGTTACATTCTTCAACATGCCTTTGTCCCAAATTGTTGTTGTGCCCTCTAGCTCTAACCTTATATACTAGGTCTGCTAGTTTTTGCAGCAACAGATACCATAGTCCAAAGTCTGTTATTCCTTTAAGGTGTTAGAATATCCTTTTTAATGCAACAACATGGGATTCTTTTGCTGCTGCTTGGAGTCGTGCCACCTGTCCAACTGCTTGCATCACATTTGGTCTTGAAGCTGCCACATACAATAGGCTGCCAATCATTGATCTATACAATCTCTAGTTTACTTCCTTGGACTCATCGTCCTTGCTTAACTTGCAATCGGTCACCATGGTTGTGTTAACTGGTTTACAATCTTCCATTTTGAACCTCTTCAATATTTCCTTTTGTACTTGGTTTGAGAAATGGATATGCCATCTTCTTACTAAGATATTTGGAGTGCCAAGAAGAAGGTCAACTCACCACGTAAAGACATCTCATTCTCATTCTACATATCGTTGGCAAATTTCTTACTCAATCTGTCTTCATCGCTGCCAAAGATGATGTCATCCACATATACTTCAATGAGAGTCAAGCTATCTTGTTCAATCTTTATGTATAGGGTGCTATCGGTACGTCCTCTTTTGAAGAAACCTTGTTGCTACAAATACCTGTCCAGGCAAGCATACCAAGCTCAAGGAGCTTGCTTAAGGCAGAGATTCCTAATGTGACTCAACTTTTGAGACAAAGATTCAAAAGGGCATCCTTAGGCTACTCAGATGGTTGTTTTCTCCCATGTGACAGATCCGAACTCCTGAAGTAATTCGTGTTTCTGAGACAGAGCATCAAAAGGGTTTTCTAAGGCAATTTGTCTTGAAATTCAATTGCAAGTTAAATTTTTGATCTTGATAATTACTTGTGAAGGTGTTATTCAGGGAAAATTCTAAGAACCCCTAAATTTATATGTATAATAAATGGGTGAATCCCCATGATACATAGGAAAAATGGAAGGCGATTTTATTAATAATATAATATGTATATATAATTTTTTTGGCGAATCTCTCACGAGATTATATTATCTTGTAAAATCATGGCGAATCACCAGTACAAATGGCGAATCACTAGTACAAAATGGCGAATTGTTGTCTAGTGGAGCTCGGGGTGTTGGTTCCCATGAAGATATGGTAGTTGAACCAGGAGTTGAAGGAAGCGAACCACCGAGACCAAGCATGGCACATGGTGACTCGTGAGGGAAGTAGTTCTTGTGCAGTTTGGAAAACGCGTTCTAGTTCTACTAAGCATAGTGTTGCTGCTCATGCTACTACTAGCACTGATATTGAGGTTGGAGAGGAGTTTGAGGAAGCATGGAAGGCAGCAGTGGTGGAGAACTACAAAAGAACCCCATGATGGGCTCCATTTTGCAAAGTATTTGGGCCTGCAAGATCTTCTGTCCATTGAACCAACAATTAACCGTTCAACCAACAATCAACTTGACTGAGTTGGTTAGGTACGAGTCAACTTAGACTAATCTTCAAAACTATGCTTTGCACTATCCCATATTTATCACACTAATGCTACACAACATTGAGCATTTGCACCCAACTCTTATGCATGCACACAAAATTTTCATTAACATCTATAACCCTAACCAAGTGAGAATTGATCAACAATTTGCACCAAAGTTTGTTATAGTGTTGAAAGTTCATAAGAAATTTAGATCCATGGTACCTTAAATAAATTTTGAGATAACCTCCACAAATTCGACCAAAATAGAGCAAACTTGTGATAAATTTTAAAGCTACAAAAATTAGGATTCATGTTCCTAGGAACGATCATAAGAAGTAGTTGACATATAGGTCGAGTTTTGAGCCTTGACACATTGATAATGCAATGGCTTAGGTCAAAAATCATACTTTGAAAAGTCATCAATGAAGAGAAGACAATATCATTATGAATTACACATACTCCAAACTTCCTACCAAATTCTACTTAGTTGTCTGCAACTAAGCTATACATAATCTTATAGTAAATACAAATTCCACAAAGCCTTCTTCACATAGCTAATAAATGGCCATTGGAAGAGCACCCCTTATATAATAGTAATAGTAGCAATCAATAGATTATTTCATATTGAACCTCATAGCCATAGCACTCCTATGTATTGTATGATGTATTCAACTTGCATTATCAAATATAGATAAAATCATAGTTTTGATTGATACATGTAAATCATACTTGTGCACAATGTTGAATGCAATGTCAGTCAAGGAGTAAAGTCGGTTTGACATGTAATGATCTATAAAATAGTGAAGAAACTTAGTAACGTTATAGCCTATGGAACTTAACTTTATTATACACCAATGACCACATTTTATGACCAGTGAGCACGGATAGATGTGTGTTGAAATAAAAAGTCCATCTCCAAGTCATGTGCTCACTACTCACTACACCTAGTTCTAAAAGGAGGGAAAGCACGATTAACGTTCTAGTCAACAGTGAAGTTTGAACACATAAATTAATAAACTAATTACTAAATTACCAAATAGTGTATACTGAATACTAAATAGATATCATCATGATTCATATCTATATGGATCAGACACTATATTTTAGTATTTTATATATATATATATAACGTGTCCCGTGTAGAATACTCGTATTTACGTGTGTCCTCATGCCATGTGACTTAGCTTCATGCCAATTAAATATCTGAAATCCACCATCCAAATAAGGATGCCTTTGAATGTTCATATAGTGTACAACAGATTCCAATAGAGATAAGGATACCCTTCAAAGTTCCTATACTGTATAAAGTTAGAAGAACCAATAGCATTTCATCAAGTCCACTCTTTTGAAGATTGATACCTCCCTTTGATTGTTTTTTGTTTTTTGGGCATTTACATTTGAGGATGGATCATGGTCACTTACAATTTTGGGGAGGCCAACTCAATGAAAAGAAAACAGTTGGTTTGTGATGTGTTATTATACAGTTATTTTCTTCAACATTGAGGGTTCTGTTATGTTATAGTATCGGCACTACTGTCGTTGATATTATTATATACCGGAAACAAGTGACAGTGATCTGGTTGTGGTGATGATCTTGAAACACTGAATTGCTGGATCACAACTAGAATCCCGGCTCAAACAATTGCATTTGTTAGTTACAACAGATGGCATGGATGAACCATCAAGACACACTATAGTTCCGTCTTCAACCTTTGCAGATAAATGCAATTTAGAATCTGACATCATGCTCCACTGGGTATTGTCACCCATACAGAACATACCCAGCCTCGCTGCCTTTACTAGTCCAACAACTTCCACGTAGAAAATAGTTCCTTTGAGGATGATGTTGCCTTGGGGAGTATAATTCCATGACTCAGCTTCTGTACAGGGGCCAAGTGTAATGTCTAACCCAAGTAATGAACACCTTTGGAGGCACAGTCCTGTAGAGGGATGGTATATCATTTGATAAGGAGAACATTGAGACAAACCTGGACCTGCAGCCACAAACATGGTGATTAATTAATCATGGACGAGGCAGCTTGATCCCTGCAAAGGGAGGAGAAAATGATAATGATATTCTATAGATATTACAACATAAACTCATTGGGCTTGCAGTGAAGGCCATGTTAGAAATGGTAAACATTATGTGTTATTTAGATATGAATACCTGCTCGAAATTGGGCGAATTTCCTACGTTTTCACAAATAATGTATGATCAACCACCATTATCTCTTGATTCTTGATTAGGTAGTATTTCATCAGAACATGCATCCTCTTTCTTATATGGAATTTATTTCCAATGGATTTAACTAAGGTCTTAGGTGTGCCTTTTTTGCAGATACTGGTTAATTAAAAGATTCCAACCTTGAAATTCACAATTTACATAACATTTCATATCATAACACATTATAACTGCCTCCAAAATAAACTGAATAAAACAGAGATGGGAACACCTTGATTAATTTAACAGACAAAATACCAAAACAGAGATGCCCCTGAAGAATGGACAAAGGGCTTCTTTCTGGGTAGTCCTTGTTGGAATTCACTGAAACAAAAATTCTTGATTTGGTTTTGCATTATTTAAGCTTTTTTTCTTTTTTTTCTTTTTCATATTTTGAATTATTAGCTACCCTGCAGACTTCCCTCTCAACATGCCTTATTCATGGTAAGCAAAAAAAAGGCCACCTCTCAAGTTTTGCCACTAACTGATAACCATCAGATGAAAGGGAACTCCTCTGGCTTAATAGGAATTGCTGAAAGAGATATGCACCCTTACTGGCAATTTTTGGCAGCTTTCAAATATAAAATTTAGTTGATACACAAGGCATACAAAACCAAAACATGCCAATTTTTGAAAGGGGTAATACATATGGCGCACACACAAATATATTCCAATTATAGGTATGCCAAATACGCTAGGTTGCATATTTGAGTTTAACAATCAACTTTGGCACAATCCCAACCACAGCAGAGGGCAATTGTAACGTCTCTATCTTGCATTTCCCAAACAGTGCAGTGTTGTGCCCTTCCAAACAGTCATCTTCCAATAATGTAGGACTGGAAGAACATTCCTTGGCTAGATTTTGTGAAGGCTTCACAACCTGGAAAGAAAACACTATTACACCATGTCCTAAAATTATCATAAATGGATGAACCTTCACTGCAAAAAAGATTGCTTGTTCAAACCTTTGTAGGGGTTTCGCCTTTCTTGATTTGCAATCCCTCTTGTAGCCATCGTTCTGCTGTGTGCAGACTCTGGACACATGTTCGAGGATAGACTGGTTGTCCAGCACAAAAACCAAGTACAGGGCCCTTTGGATAACGTGTGACATTTCGTGAGCCATCTTTCAAGAACATAAAGATGATGACTTCTATATGCCAAAAGTAGATGAATATTGGCTTCTATCATCAAGAATAAATGGCAGTATTGTTGCTTACATGCATATCATTACCAATAAGTAAAATTTAAGACAGAAAGGAAACAAAAGTAGTACATGTGTACATTCGACATAATTAATGCAAGATTAAGAGAATACAACCTGCTGGTTGGTTGGAAGTGGCTTAGTGAAAGTTCTTGTCTCTAGCTCCATGTCCTCCAGAGAACTCTGATCTACTAGTGGGGTCTTGTAATCTTGAGTCTCTAAAGAGATACAATAGGAAATATTTTACCATCATTTTCAATTGATTTGTCACAAATCTGTGATGCTTCCAATTTAACCAAATCTTCAGATCCAACTTCATTTGAACACCCTTGATGATTTATACCAGAACTCAATGTAGATGGTTGAACTTTTTTTCTTGGGATGCTTTCATGTCCGATGCCTCTGCAGATGCTGCAGCTTCCAACTCCTTTAAAGGACTCATTGTGAGTTCCCACCATTGCGAAGAAACCCGCTGTAGTGCTATGGCCAACCATTTAGAAGCATACCTGAAAACAAGAGCATTTTTATTTGCATATTCATTCTTCATCTGATTAGGAAATCATATGTCAAGTAAAATTCATGATTCTAGTTGTTTGAGACATATTAGCTTGGAGTGCGGACAACCATATTGTTGAGGAAAATTAAAATATGTAGTTTATATTTAGAGATTTTAAGACAAGCTGACACAAGATAGGTGGACTGGCTGTTGTTTCACACTACAACATTGACAATCTGTGTCGGCTCTTCTATGCTATAAGACGTAGTAATAAGACCCGTAAACAGCAACACCACAATGCAACAATAAGGCATTTAAATAACACACAATAATTGCAGAGTTAGGACTTGCAACTGATGCAGGTGAGATAATTAGGTGTTTGTAGTTGGGGAGATTTAAGATAGCCTTCATATTCAAATTTTAGAAAATGGATAGAGTGAAGAAAACACACTACAATGAAACAATAGGATAGTGTGAACAGAGCGCAAATTCAAATGCGTTTTTTAAGCATAAATGTTTCATTGTGCTAACTCTGTTACCGGAAACGAACTCGATTGCAGGAAATGGATGACCCAAAAAATGAAAAAAAAACAATCAAAGAATCCGATATGGACCCAAGATTTCCCAATTCTGAAAAGATTTCAGTGCAGGAGTTGGGTTTACCTAAGGCGATTCCGGTAACTGTACAATTATGTGATGTTTCAATGATGAGGTAGATGGAATGTTAAGATACCCACCGAGATTCTCTCCTGGTTATGGTCTGCCCCCCTCCAACATGACATGAGTTTCAAGGGAATGACACTGATGCAATTCTCTTGATGGAGTAGATACTAGTAAGACTTGGCACCACAATAGAAGGGAGTTTGTTCTTTACAGTGCAACCATTAGGGGAATGTTACTTGAAGCTCTTGATGATGATACCAGTGTAGACATAAAAATTATAAATATAAGATTCTTGCTGCTGTTATAAATTATCCACTCACTGGGATGGACATAAATTATGAAAATAAGATTATTGGTGCTGCTAAAAATTATCCATGCCAAGAATATTACTAACTGATACCCATTTAAACCAAAACTGGAGTCTTGTATGCACATCAAGGTGTGAAATCGAGATGTGCATCCTTCAGCTTCACAACTTCAAAGTGCATACAGACCTGGCTTTAAATGGGTAAGTTAGTGTCCATATTCAATGCACTTAAATGCACCGTAAAATACACATTAAAAGCTGATGGATCTCCCACTGGCAGGGTCGTAAAATACTCTTCTGAGAGTAATGAAATCATAAAAATGTCAATGAGAAGGAAGAGAATTGTATATATACATACCAGCGCCGGTTTGTCTGGGCGTGAGGGCTTTTCGGGGGGCTTGGTTGTTCCGATGGGGATTTTTCCATTGCACCACTGTTTATATGCGTAGTGGGAGAGATGGGCCTTTTGAACAGGATCTGCAGTGGAGAGAACCAGGGCTCCCCACTCAGCAAGGGAAGAACATATATCTCATTGTCGTTCTCATAATTCTTCTTGTGGCGTGCAGTTGAAAGTGGGAGTTCAGCAGCCTCTTCTGGACCTTTAACACCCCACCTGCGATTCTCGTTCACTCTGCTTTTTCTCCATCCTGGCAGTCCCTGCCATTCGGATGCATTTGTAATGTTTGGTTACTTGATACATAATCCAGTGAAACCAGATGAAGATAGTAGACACCAGAACCTACAAGACAACAGACTCAATACATGCCAACCAACTCATTACTTTCCAAAATTCTTTGCATCCAGATTTGGAAGCAACCATCTACAGGGTATAGATTAAACTTTCTAACAGTTGACTAGATACAAGATTTTAACAATTAGAAACAATTTCAAAGTTCTATTAACAAAATTATAAATTATCTTTCACCAACACATAACTGATTTCCTTTTGATAATGTACATTAATTCTACCTATGTCATCTTCAGCTGCACTTTGTGCACAACCAACAGCATCCCACCAATCAACTCCAACTGAGAGGCTCCACCAAAATCTGGTAATGGATAAGAATAATCAAACCGTAGGCCAGTGAAATAAACCACAATATAAATACAGAGATGCAGCAAGATGACAAGAAAAATCAACTTCATACTTGTTTGCTATAGCTCGTTCCCAGGCAGCTGCATTACCTTTCCCTTGACTACTTGACTAGCAGGAGGTAGAATACGTAGAATCTTCAGTACAGTGCAATCCTTGCTGTTATCATGCCAAACAGAGGCCAGGCAACAGCTAGTAGAAGAGAAAGCTGGTAGGGCAACAAAAACCCTAACTGTGGCACAGTGGTAATCTATGAGATTAAAGCTACTGCTAGAGCATAAATGAACATTGCCATACCGAAAAGCAAAAGCAACCTCCCCTCCATGACTTGAAAAGACAATTTTTGCTAGCATCCTTACGTCACTCTGATGATTAGCTAGGTCAGAGTTGAATTTGTCACTATTTCCACCATTTGAATCTACTGATGTCTGGGATGCTGACAAATTTCCAGGTGTAGCAAGGGGTCGAGAACCTTTGAAGTCTTTTATTGGAGATATGCTCTTATTTACTTTGGTGGTCCAGATTGTTGTCATTGGTGCTTGTCCACCAAAATTTGTATTAGAATTTTAAAAAAGGGGATGCAGTGCAACCTGCTGATGTGAACTTTCCCACTGCTGCACCCTCCAACCAGTTAGAGATGGCCCCTCATCAGGATTGTGTGGAGACATATATTGGCCTGATTGAATGTAATTTGGATGCCGTTAATATACTAAAAATGATAGTTAATTCAGCCATATTTGTGATCAGTCTGTTTGCCTACAAATCCAAGTCTAGTGGATTGAAATATAAATAGACTTAATAAAAGCATCAATGTCAAATTCCATTGCAGACAGGATATTACTAGTGACAGAATGCAGCTAAACATGTCTTAGTCAGGGACTGGCCATTCGGATGCATTTGTCTTATACTGTCATGCTTATACTGTCAGAAGTATTGTTGCCATTCTAAACTTACATCATATAGCATGAAAGACAAGGTTGCTTCAAAACATAGAGCTCAATTTCAATTATAGGAGACCTAATGATAATGAGCATAAGCAAGCTTTTATGAATCATAACAAGAAGAGCAAGCAGCAAACTTTTTGATGCCCTTGCTCTTACGCCTCCAATGCAAAGTAACAAGAAAAATACTTCAGAAGTTTGAAATTTTGTGTCCATTAAAAAGATCACTCGCTCTTTAACACTCATTGGAGGACAAGCTATACGAGGTTAACTGGTCTGGGTCTTTATACATCTTACAGAGACACATGTAATATATATATATATATATATACTCGACTTGGTCCAAAGTCTTCTGCACAATATGCTCCTGAGTCAGGTGAGACTGTTGAAGAAAAACTCTTCGGACCTCACTTGCGCTCATGTCTAATCTAATATACAAGTTTGGCTTTGCTTCAGACTAGTCCTAGTTACTATCACCTTTGAGGTAACTGCATTCATCATCAATACCCATAATTTTTACATCCAATTTAGACTCCCAAAAAAAAAAAAAAAGTTAAGCATAGACTCCCAAAAGGAAGCAAAAATTGTAAGCATATACAGATTGTATATCTCCCAATCAGCTCTTGCGAGCAGAACAGGAAGAAAAAACTTTAAAGGGTAGATTGAACAGCATTAACAGGCAATCTCTCTTCATATAGGCTCTCTATGATTTTGTTTTGCTAACACCTTCCTTGGAGCTTGAAAGGGAGGGAGAGGCAATCTATTAGGGCTCTCTCAATTATAAGCCAGTTATTGCTACTACTAGTGCTAGTGCAGAGTCCAGAGTATGGGCCTCCCAAGCCACAGTAAGAACATGAGTATATGTCTGAACCCTGTTCTTATAATCAAAACTAGTATTTCTGCACAAACTCATTCTTTTGCTGGATTGGGCTGTTTGAATCAAATTAGCTGCTCTCATGGAAGGATATTGATCTTGAAAAGGCAACAGGATTTGCTTGCAAAGCCTTTCTTGAATCTTTAGCGCCCTGTGTCTTGGGTTGGAAGGCCTTAAAAATCCCCCCACTAGTGATCGCAGATTCTGGCTTGTCCCCTAAGCATAATGTTGTCCAAATTGAGCTCTTTGCAGCCTCCACTGGATCATCAATCCTCAGTGTCTTGGGAACCCACAGACACCCATCTTCAGACTGTGGCCACTTACCTAGAGTAGGAGAACCAGAATCCGCAGCAGGGGGATTATTAGAAGCAGTGGTGGCAGCGGCGGCGGCCCAGGGTCTTGAAACCCATGGTCCAGGCCCCCATCCGGCAAGAGGAGGAGGAGGAGGAGGAAAGTAGGATCTAGGAACCATGGGCCAAGACAAACCGGGCCAACCAGGGACAAGAGCAGCAGCAGCAACGACATTCCATGCTGGGTTTGGAAAATTCCACCCATATGACCAGGCACCTCCAAAAAACGCAGCCCCATTCGCCCAATTCGGTGGTGGATCCATCTGTGGCCGAGGGGCTGCTGGATTGATATGACCAGCTGCCTCTTTTCCAGACCCAGAAGAAGACTCCATTGTCGATTTCTCAATGCTCGGATCGCTATCCCCTCCAAGTTTTATTTTATTCCGAGCTTCAGACCCAAAATTGAGCACAGTCCCGGTGGAGGCACCAGAGTCTAATACATCCACAGGTATGACTTGATACCCCGAATCCACGACCTTGAGCGGGCCGCACACAGGACGCAGGCAACGCGGCACAGGGGATCATTACCTGGTCGACGCCTGATCTTACACTGTCATGCTTAAGCTTGAGACTATAACGAGCACTTTAGGGTTTGTTCTGTGTACTGCCTTGGCTCCTTTCTGCATGAATGCGTACCAATCTTTTTGGTTTTGCTTTGAACCTCTCAATTTCTTTCTCAAGCTCATCCCCACAACATGATCAGTTCCATTAAACATTGAAGCTACTAAAATTAGGCCTTTAATCCAGGTATCTGGATCAAAATCCCTATCTCCAAAGAACCCATTGAGATCTGTATTGCTGCAGCACCAGCCTAGCTTGCTGATATGATTATCGAGGATAGCCATAACCCCACTGGCACCTAAACTCGAAACTACTCTTTTATATACTTCAATGACATGCAAATCAAGAAGATCTGGGTTATTTGTAGCAACCCCTACCTCGTCATCTGAAAGGTTCAGTTTTCTCAAGAACTTCCTAATTCTCATGGCGCCAAGGGAAGAATCTATGAACATGAAAAGGACCAAGTCAAGCGAATGCAGTTGAAACCTATTGCTCGGATATTTGCGGTTTGTGCAGGCCCTATGCACCATTATGTGACATGTGCAACCCAACTAACGCAGGCAAGCTTTACCCTGCAACCATACTGGATATTGGGGGCAAGCTTTACCCTGCAGCCTTACTGGATATTGGGGGCGAATGCTGTTCCAAAACTCTCCAACCTAGTAAATTGGGGGCGAATACAACCCAAAATCGTCCAGACCAGTAAATGCGGAGGCAAATCCAACATTTCATGTTTTATGTGCCCTTATTTTTTTGGGCTAAAGCATAATAATTAATTATTTTTAAAATAATTTTGTGGCTAATTATACAAAACTATACAAAAGAGGTTTTATATAAAAAATTTGCCCCTCTAAAATCTAAAACCCCTTAAATTTCGCCCTTGGGCTAAAATTCGCCCCTAAAATTTTCCTTGGTGTTATTATTCCTTTTAGCATTTCTTCGTTCTTCATCAAACAATTATCTTTAACAATTTAGCCATTCAAATTCAAGAAATAGAGATCACAATGCACAATAGACAAGAGACAATTTTACACTGGGAAAATCCACAATGAAAAAAACCCAACAATCCTTTCCCTATAGAATAATTGTTAATACGAGAGTAATCCAAGTCATAGACAACCTAACTTGTAGACCAATTACTCAAATGCCAAGTCAACCCTCCATATGTCTGTTCACAAGAATGTCCATAGAACTGTTCACAAGATGCCACATCACTGTTACAGGATTGTCCACAAGTCTGTCTTCAATAAAAGCTCAAACTTTATCCTCTATAACGACAACAAAACCTTCGTATCATCTTCAGAGCAGTGCTTACGATCACATAATTAATGTGCCTTATAACCATAGAAAGAAGCTTTGAATATCCATAGAGAATATCCTAGAAATTCGCATAAGAATAATGTATATGTGCTCAGAGCTTCGCTTTAGAAAGAGTCTTAGATTACTTTGTATAAAGCCTGAGATATTGTGTGATTCGGTCTGCCACTTTGAGGAACGCGACTAGACCAAATATATAGTCTTCTGTTCATGTGAAGGGGTGCCACTTAAGTTGAGACGACTTGGCATTTGGGATTTGACCAAAAGAATTTTTCCTTTTCTTTTAAATGTCCAAATGGGACATGACAACAATAATTTTTCTTTTGACTCAAATAAATTCTTTTTGACTTTTTACAAAATCATAATGATAAAATATAAATTATGAAGACCCAACCTAGTTACAATTTCAACGCTCCATCTTAACTAGGGAGGTATTCATAATGACTCATCGGGATTTTCTCAAGTTGAAATATTCTATAAGAAAGGATCTAGATTGATAAGCATCATCAATAACGTCATCATAACCAACATTGTCAAACTACCAAGGCCTTGTCAAGCAAGCTCTATCTCTCCACTAGATCAGAGTACAATGCTGGGAGGCTTTCAATAGGACACCACACAAATGCCTCTCCGAGGGACATACTTCACCTAGGTTCCTCAAAGTATGTCCTCCATAGGACTGTTTCTTAATTCAGTGTCACAATTCTTGACTTAGCAGTGTCAGTCCTAATCGGTCACTGTACTTGATACAAGGAAATGTCAGTCCATTGAACCATTCTTAAACCAGGTCAATGTACTTGACTGAGGGTGTTAATCTTAATCGGTCACAGTACATGACACAAGAATGTCAGTCCATGATGCTTATCCAATCTACCATTTGTGAAAATTTCTGAATCTAAGTTACAAAAATCTTACTGCAGTAAATCTGATTTGCATTACCTACTTGCCTTATTTAAATTACAAGTTATTTTTATGAATCTTCAGTAAAAATACTAATGCAAATACATTGTAGTCTACTCAATTATACAGATCAGGTCCTGAAAAATAAGTGACACATTCAGACAAAGGACACATATTTTTCGGACAAATGTCCTCGGAAAAACCAAATGCGGGAAAATCGGCGCAACAGATTGAGGGTTTATATTATTAAGCAACAGTATTCTGAGTACATCTAGGGTCCCAAAATCCGGCTCACCCAAGAGAGAAAAACCTCAACAGACATAAATAAATCTTGAGTTTTACCTCACACTGCAAGTCCCGGTTGATCCAGATCAGAAACTGGTGAAGCCCCAGCTGCCTCTGCGCTGTAGATGCATAGGCCTGTGTGGGTCTAGCTGAGGAATGCGTCACCCCTTCTCTGTGCTGATGTGCCTCTTAGAAACTGAGTTTCAACCCTCTTGGCTTAGAAACCCCAGTCTCCAACTAAATCTGGACTGACTCTCGGAACCACTGCACAGCCCCTGCGTGAGCCCTGCATGGGCTTGCGTCACCCTCTTTGGGGTCAATGTCACCTCTCCTGGTGGTTGCACTGGTCCCTCTGTTGCTTCTGTTGCCCTTGCTCTGCTATGTACTCTTGGTCCTTTGACCAATTACTACATCTACCCCTCACTGCTGCTCTGACTCACTCAGATCCGATTTTCGTCCGAGCACTGCTCCATTAGAGGAATTCGATCTCTTAGACTCACTGTTTGTTTCTCCAACCGACCCTCAAGCCTTCCTTTATACTTTTCCTGTCGTTGAATCAACGACCGTGATCTAATCTCTAATTGATGGCTAAGATTAAATCAAACTTGATCCTTGTCACTTAGAGCATTCTCACCCACATGTTTAGATTAATTCACTTTAAAGTTTAATTATTTAAATTCCCTAAGTTTTAACTTAGGCTCCATTTAAAATAATTAATTATTTGAATAACTTAAGCTCCGGGTGGAATTTCTCCAAATGATTTCTGGGTCTTAGAGATCTCATGTGTCCTAGACCCTCCACAAAGTTGCGGAGCTAGAGCACATCCGATGGTACCGAAAAAATCAACACTCCCTCTTAGCGAGGAATGTGCTCTAACAATACTTCAATACCAGAAGCATCACCCTGATCCACGACATCAGTCCTCTACGCTGCTGCCCCTCATCCACTGTGCTGCTAACCCTCATCCACTGCGTTGCTGCCTTCTGTACTGCTGCCCATGACAATGCCACTTGTCACTGCCTCATCTGTACTGCAACTCCCTCTCAAATGCTGCATCATGCTGCCCATATCACTGCCACTGCAAACTGCTGCACTGCAACTTAGTTGCTGAGAGTTAAGCAACTGAAAAGACATCCCAAAACTCTGACATGCAATTAAGTCTAGATGCATCTCGATGGTGAAGCTTTCTCTGCTGCTAATCTTCGCTGACCCTCTGATGCTCTGCGTTGCTGCTGCTTTGCACTGCGTAAGCACTACTCTACACTGCGCTGCACCTTCATGCACTGCAATGTTGCTGTTGCCTCTGCTCTGCGCTGCTTCAGAGTTTAGCGTTCTGGCTTTGCTACTGTCGCTCCATCATCTCTCACACCAACTGATTCTTGACATTCTGCTACTGTCATTGAGGGCTCCCGTAGCTGTATGTGATCCAAGAGTTTGGGCACCTCAAGGATCCTGCCCCTTTTCACTGCAATTCAAAGAACTACAGATCAATGTCGCCCCACCTCTTATCTCGAGGCACTTGAGCACTCATGGCACAATCCTCATCATCCCTGTCATCGTCCTTCGCTGCAACAACCTTTGAGTCAAATTCTTCTTTGCCCTTCTTCTTATGAGGGCATTGTGTGGTGAAATGTCCCAATTCTCCACACCTTAAGCATCTGACCTTCGAGAGGTCCTTCTTCTTCCTTCTCTACTACCCATGCTGTCCCTTAGATGCGAGAGCCGCATCTTCCTCTTCCTCCTTGATTTTGATCCCCGTGCTGCTCCTTCAGCCTTGGTCAACCTTCTGATCTCTTCTTGTTGAAGAGCTGCCCACATCTCCTCCTAGCTTGGAAGAGCTGCCCTGCCCAAAATACCTTGGAAAAAGGTCTCCCATTCTTCAGGGGCTGCATTTAGGGCAGTCCTGACCATAAGACCATCATTTGGTATGGCCCCTATAGAAGCTAGCTGATAAGGAAGGGGTCGATCTCCTCTCCCTTCTACATCTGAAATAGTCTCAGCTGATTCTCAAGAAACATCTTCCGGTGGACGAAAGTTCCCTGGTACATAGTGGTCAAGGAAGTCCACATTTCCCTTGCCGTGTTTTTCTCGACAATATGTGGGATCACATGATCCTTGACTCCGTCCATGATCAAGCATTTTGCCTTCGCTTGAGCCTCTTCCTACTTCTCGAGAGGATCAACATCAACAAGAACAACAACTGCATGCACGACATGATCCTTGATGCGATGTTCATCCAAAACTAATAGGATCCTGGCCTTCCAGATGACAAAGTTGGATGCTCCATCCAACCTGTCCTGATCCCTCAGTCCATGTGCGACCATCTTTGCTCAACAAGAAAATGTCGAACTGGTTCTCTCTCCCTCTTTTGCTGTTGCCCCAACAAAATTTGGATCTGGGTTTCTTTGGCGCTAGAAACCTTCTAAAGAACAAGTTCCCTCTGAAAATCGATTTCCTTCACGGAAATCCTTTCGCCAACTGATGTCGAAACAGTCCTCTCTGATCACTCTTTGCTGTTGATCAACACTGGATCTAGACTTCTTGGCAAGAAGTCTTCTGAGGAATTGTTTCCCTCTACTTTGCCACTGCCCCACTAGACACTATTCTGCACCAATAGAAACAATGCCTCACTAGCAACTCCTGAAGAAAAACGAACTGCTCTTCCAACCACAACAACCGGAAAGACAGAGGCTCAAAACCTCTACGCTGGCCCAACAACACTGCGCTGCCTCTACTGCAGCGACAACGTCACCTTAGCTGGCTGACGCAGGCCCTGCGTGAGCCCCTCTGGTGACTGCGTCACCCTTCCTTGCCTCTTTCTGGTTCTGTGCTGTCTCTCGGGACCACTGTCTTCCTGCAACAAGTTTTCCTTCGTCTTTTCATTGATGGCTTCATCTCTACTTAATCTACAACAACTTTGATACCATGTGAATCCGGATCAGAAATTGGTGAAGCCCCAACTGCCTCTGTGCAGTAGATGTGTAGGCCAACGTGGGTTTGGTTGAGGACTGCGTCACCCCTTTTCTGCGCTGATTTGCCTCTTAGAAATTGAGTTTCAACCCTCTCGGCTCATAAACCCCAGTCTCCAGCTAAATTTGGACGGACTCTCGGAACCACTGTGCAGCCCCTGCGTGGGCCTGCGTCACCCTCTCTGGGGTCTGCGTCACCTCTCCTCGTGGATGTGCTGGTCCCTCTGCTGCTTCTGCTGCTCTTGCTTTGCTATGTACTCTTGGTCCTTAGACCAATTACTGCATCTGTCCCTCACTGCTGCTCTGAATCACTCAAATCTGATCTTCGTCTGAGCATTGCTCAGTCAGAAGAATTCGATCTCTTAGATTCATCGTGTGTGTTCTCCAATTGACCCTCAAATCTTCCTTTATACTTTTCCTGTTGATGAATCAACGATTGTGATCTAATCTCTAATTGACGGCTAAGATTAAATCAGACTTGATCCTCGTCACTTAGAACATTCTCACCCACATGTTTAAATTAATTCACTTTAATTATTTAAATTCCTTAAGTTAACTTAGGCTCCATTTAAAATAATTAATTATTTGAATAACTTAAGCTCCAGGTGGAATTTCTCTAAACGATTTCTGGGTCTTGGAGATCTCATGTGTTCTAGCCCCTCTACAAAGTTTCGGAGCTAGAGCACATCCGATGCTACCCAAGAAATCAACAACTTTCTCCATATTCAGGTCCATGTACTTGACTTAGGGTGTAATCCTAATCAGTCACAATACTTGACGTAGCCAGAAAGTAGGTGTCCATCCTCACTCCTCAATTTGGGAGAAGTTATCCACAAGTCCAAGCTTGTCTTGGAAGTACTCATGCTTCCCTTTCAACTACCTGTTTATCTGTGGAAATCTATTGTAGCTTCTCGGCACCCATCATCACCATGTCTCGAATAGTGGTACTTCGTCATAATGTGCTTCGACCTTCCATGAAAAACCATGTTTTCTGTCAATCTTCATACAACTTATTACAAAGTATCATATGGTTGAATCCAACACACCATCAAATGGTCCTTCAAACATCAAACTGCTTCACAACTGACTGCACAAGCTGCCATATAATCTTCATCCGTAGTGCTTAGTGCAACAAAATCTTGTTGCTTGGTCTTCCAAGAAACCATAGTAGATCCCAAGTAGAAACAACTACTAGCAGTACTTTTCTCATCATCAACACTGCCAACCTAGTAATCTAATCAAATACATTAGATGTGAAAATTTATGAATATAGAAACCCTACTACAATATCTTGATTTACTTCTCCTACTTGTTTGATTTAATTAAGAAGTTATTTTTCTGAAATATTCAGTAAAATATTAAAGTAAACACAACTACAGCCTACACATACATACAGATCATTTACTGAAGCATAACGCACACATGACAAAGGACACTATTTTTTGGACAATGTCCTCGGAAAAACCCAATGCGGGAAAACTGGTGTAGCAATGCTTAGAGGGTTTGCCTATTAAGCACAATATTGTTGAAAATTGTTGAAAATCATGATTGCCGTTAGACCAAAACCCGCAGGTGTTAGTCAACGATCACATTTCCAGAGATAAGGATCCACGAGAGGCGGTTAGTCCATGTCGCAAAACACACGGAGAGCGTTGGTTTATCCAATGTCCAACAATCTCCCCCCCAACGCGAGCTGGGTGTGTATCGAACTCATGACCTATGTTCTGATACCACTTGTTGGAAATCACGATTGCCGTTAGACCAAAACCCGCAGGTGTTAGTCAATGATCACATCGCCAGAGATAAGTATCCACGAGAGGCGATTAGTCCATGTCTCGAAACACACAGGGAGCGTTGGTTTATCCAATGTCCAACAAATATCCGAATACAATCAAGGGAACCAGTATTGGTTTGCCCAACAGAGAAATCACGACAGATGTACCTATCACTTAGAGACAGAAAATATGCCTGATTCAGTCGAGGAAGCACTCCTCTAGAAATACTGAATACGAGCCCTTTCTGGCCCACTGTAACCCTAGTGCTGCTCCTCTAGCCTTTGCGTCAGCTTCTCCTGCCCAACATAGCCAATGCGCAGCACAAGTTGCCCCTGTGTCACCATCTGGGCTCAACGTTGCCTCTGCGTCACCCTGAAGGCCCTGCATCAGCCTCTACGTTCCCTCTGCGTGAGCCTGGCTAGGCTGTGTCCCTCTTGTTGGTCTCTGCATTGCCTGGTACAGATCTGCCTCTCTGCCTTAGTATTTTCGGCCTCAGATCAGAATAATCTCTCGCCGATCTGCCCCTCACAAGCACTGCAAGCTCACTTGAAAATTCTCAACAAACCACGCCACAGAATTTCGACTTACCTCAAGTGCTACTGCTCTGTGTATCTACTCCAACTGACCCCAAGCCTTCCTTTAATACTTTTCTCGTTGAGAAGTCAACGACCATGATCTAATCTCTAATCAACGACTAAGATTAGAAAAGACTTGATCCATGCTACTTATAACATTCTCACCCACATGTTTAAATTAATTCACTTTAATATTTTAATTTCTCTTAAGTTAGACTTAGGGTCCCCATTAAAAAATGTAATTATTTGAATAACTTTCACACCGGGTGGTATTTCTCCAAACGATTTCTGGGTCTTGGAGATCTCATGTGTTCTAGCCCCTCCTCAAAGTTTTGGAGCTAGAGCACATCCGATGCTACCCAAAATATCAACATTAGAGAACCAATGAGTTGTTGGCACAATTATGGATCAACGATATTTGAATCTGAATTCCTCAACTTCTTCAAATTGGTTTTCCATGGGTTTACAATCCATCATTCAAAATCTAGGAGGATCTGATTGCATGCTTCCCTTATCCAAAGAAAATTTTACCAAGTTCTTGCTAAATCTCAAGCCCTAAGAAGTATTGTATCGATCCAAGATCCTTCACGTCAAATTCTGCTTCCATCTCCCTTTGAAGGCATACCTTTTCCTCTAACTCATAAGTCCCTCTTTTGTCAGAAGCAAATTATTGAGATCATTCTTGTTCTAATTCTCAAAGTACGAGATCTTCTTCAATCATGAGACTCCTTTTTCATTTCCTTCAAAAATCTGTGGTAACTCTTCCAACTGAGGCAAATTTCTTATCATGAACCTCTTCCTTTTATTGGGAGAACCTTCCTGCTTCTATGCTGCGATCTGCTGCATACTAGATCTTGTCTTTCTCTTAGGCACAATCAATCAAGGCATACTCTAAGTTTCTAGATCCTCGATTCTTCTTCTAGTACACATCTGGAAAGTCCTCATGCTGTGCTTCATTCTTCCATCTTCCATCAGCGGCCAATGCCTGGGAAGTCCTAGCTAATAACCTACAATCCTCACTGGGAGGATATGGAGGAGTGATTATAACCAAGCAAAAGATACATAGACAAGAAACTAATGGAAAATTAAAGACAATAATGTTGAGAATTTGGAGGGCTAGAGATTAATTCAAATTCTCTTACTTGATAATTACTTGTGAGCTTACTTCTTAACTTATTTAGTCTTTCATCAAGTTAATTACCAAAATACAAGAAACACACAATTAAGCTCCTCGAGCCACAAGGCAAAAGACTCTCTCTCTTGGAGAGGAAAACCCGTAAGAAATTCTTTTTATAGATCTTCAAATGACAAGTACCATGACCAAGACTCAGACCCTTGACCTATGAATGCCTCCAAGACCTTGTTACTGCTTCTAAGTCTTCTTCCAACGCTGATCTTTCTTTTCTTCACCAATGTGCACTAACCTGCATCAACATTAGAGAACTCGGTCTCTAAGTTTTTGGCTTCTCCTTCTACTTCTCGGCCCCTCTGTATAGATGAGAGATGTAGTAGCCCAAGACCGAACTTGTAGAAGATCTCCTTCACACTGTGAACACCTTCAGCCTTCCTAAGTTATGTAAGGAGAGAACAAACCCTTCTCCAAGCGTATATATATATTAGATTTACTTGTTCCTGAAGTCCGCAGCTTCTACTGGCTGATCTGCACACCCTTCCTTTAGACTTATTAACACATATTCCAGGTTTCTTTTACGCTGCAACAGTGTTAGTGAGATCTGTATTACGACATTTCTAACTTAGATTTATTTGCACCTTTTTTACTGTGGAAATTACAGAGAGAATCCACAATCTTTAACCTCTGAGATCTGCACCCTTATCACCTCTGAAATCCGTACTTTAGACTCAGAACAGTCCGCAATTATTTTGTCCTTATATCAGCACTTGAAACCCTAAACAAGTCATCATAAATCTGCACCTTTTTCTTCAGGAAATCCGCACTTAATAACTCAGAACAATCCGCACTGAAGCTCAGAGATGTCCGCAATTTCTGTTCTTTTCTGTGCAGCACAGGTGGGTATAAATAGTTGTTTGCCCCTGTATATAAGCCGACCTGACTTGGTGAACCAATGTGACTATTTGGGAGCCGACATGACTGTTAT
Source organism: Pinus albicaulis (assembly GCA_034641835.2). Taxonomy (NCBI): domain Eukaryota; kingdom Viridiplantae; phylum Streptophyta; class Pinopsida; order Pinales; family Pinaceae; genus Pinus; species Pinus albicaulis. Next base: position 905,184,829 of record CM076576.1, on the reverse strand, counting down.
GATGTCGACTTCTAATACATCATTTAATCTTATCTTTCAGCGTTTGAGTGAGGGCTGATAGAGCCATTCTTCCACGGTTTCTAGGACAAGGTCTTGGAGCATTTCATGAGACTAGATCCTTCACATATATATATATGACACTTAATTACGTTTATCCTTAGAAGAAAAAACCCTAGATAGACATCAAGAAGAAGTCTATTAAACTATAATAAACTCTTGCTCATGAAACCCATGAAGCAAGTACAAAATACATTTTATTATCTTTGTCTTCTACTTTACATAAATCCATAATTACATAGTCAATATGAAGTCCGATCCTAGTTACACTTTTCAGCAAATAACAATATTCTTAATCAAAGAGGAAAGTTATAGAATACTTATCTTTTTGAGAAAAGTCAGCTCGCTCTTAATCTTGGACCTTTTGTAATTTTCACCATTCTTGTCTTCACATGATGTCACGTTTGTCATTCCAGGAGCTGGAGCTTCTTATTTTAGTGGAAACAATCAATCTTAGGGGTTTTCCCCTAGGGTTTTTCTTGTTCACACCATAGCTAGGGATTACAAACCCTAGATGCTTCATTACAAAATCATCAAGACTTGCCATCTTCCAGATTTGCAAGTTCTACAAGTATATTCATGTGCTTGTTGTAAAACCTAGAATTTCCATAGACATGCCTTCTATACTTGATATGGAGATCATTGATGTTTCGTTCACAGATTGTCTAACTTAGATTGTAACACAAAAACTTAGTCTTCATGTGCAAGGAGAGGATCGAGGAGTCTAATGTTATCAAAACTAGATTGAAACTAGTAGAACTGGCCAGTTCGACTGTTTTTGGCCCAAAACTGGTCTGAACCAGTCGGTCGGACTGTTTTCGGCCCAAAATCGGTCCAAACAAGCCGATTCCAGCTGTTTTTGGCCCAAAACCGGTCCAAATCGACCGGTTCCGTAATGAAATTGGTCGGTTTGGTACCAAACCGACTGGTTCAAGACCGATTTTGTGTTGTTCGTACCTTCCCAGGTCAGCAATTTTTTTATCTCCTTTTTTTAATTTTTAATTTTTTCATTTGGTTGGCCCACTTCTAATTCTCCCCTAGGCTAGCCTAATATTTAAGCCTATGGCACTCACCGTAATATTCAAGCCTATAGTCCTATTTTTAATATGCATTTCATGGTAGTGTTAAATTCTTAAAGTGACATTCTCCTTAATTTTCCATTTCCATTCTTTTACCTAATTTTTAACATAACCATGAAATGACTTAGGATGTTTGAGAGTGGTTCTAGCCTCATTGGATTTCATACAGAGAAAGTAGAATTTTAGATTTCACTCAAAGTTCCCAGGTCAACGTTAAAAATTTGCCCCTTTTTTTATTTTTTGATTTTTTCACTTGGTTGGCCCACTTTTAATTCTCCCCTAGGCCAACCTAATATTTAAGCCTATGGCCCTCAACTTAATATTCAAGCCTATAGTCCTATTTTTGCTATGCATTTCCTAGTAGACGTAACAATTTTTCAAGATATCAGGATTGCGGGGATTTGTTAAATTATGAAGATGTTCTATGCTAGATGCAAATATACTTTAAGCTTCTAGGGCTCAATGAAAGTAAGATGCAGATAGAACATACCAATAGATCAATGGAAGACAAGCTAAAACAGAGATAAAGAATGGTGGCGTTACGACGGTCAGCAGGATGCTTCAACTAGAAAAGTCTCCATAAGGTCAACCAACCCAATGTGTTACACAACCCCAAGATGTCTCATCAAGAATGCTCCACCAAGACGCTGCACCAAGAAGCCCTAAATGCAAAATTAAGAACGCTGCTCCAGCACCATCCAAGAAATAAGAGAATCCCTCCACAAAATGTTTGTGTGAAATGAACTCCAAGTCTCTCCAATATATAGTCATCTGTAGGGGAATGTGACACATCTCTTATGCATGTGGGATAAATCTGGCCGACCTTGCACATGTGGAATAAATTCAAAATAAATGTTCTGCTCATCCGATCAAGATGATCTTTAGATCGATCTTGCACCTCTCCGAAAGAGGAATCCAATAAAAATATTGGCATAGTCATTCGAGCATCACAACATGGAGTTTGGACCTAGTTGCCCAAAATTAACACTCCCTCTCAACTAGGGAGAACTCCATCCACCAGTGCCATCCAAACATCGTGCGTCATCCCGCCGTAGCTTGCTTTGCTGGCTTCTTTATTTCAAAACAAAAGGTGAGTCACAAAGACATCACTCCTGGCTAACCCGAAGTCAACTCAGAGGTCCGAAACCTCACTAGACTTGATCCTAGATCAAGTGGTTGGACACGTGGCATCCTAGACATAGAGAGTACGACAATCTCAGATGCGTCCATTGGTCTTTTCTACTGGTCTCTAGCTTTTCCCACCTCATTGGCCAAATGAGACGTACTTCCCATGAGTCTGGGACTCCATGGGTAGGATGCATGCGAGGCATAGATCAGAGAGAGGTGAACCAACTCAATATCATAACGGTGGGGTAGAAGCACACCAACAAGGTTCGACAAGCCTAGCCCTGTGGTTGCTTATAGCTCCAAGAAGCTATCCCCAAAGCCCCCTAGAGCTCCCAGAGCTCATCGTCCAACAAGACCCTCAGAATAGGGTTGTTCCACGATTCCAAGATTCTCACGGAAGGTTAGGAACATGAACTTCCCCAAGGGCTCTGTGAGAATATCGGCGACTTGCTCATCAGTTCCTATATGATCGAGCCTTACGACACCTCGCTGTACCATATCCCGGATAAAATGGTATCAGACATCAACATGCTTGGATCGATCGTGGAACACAGGATTCTTTGACAAACGAATCCCCCTTTAGTTATCACAAAGGATAACGATGGCATCTAGCACATGCTCGAACAAGTCACTGAAGAGCTTTCGCAACCAAGTGACTTCACAACAGGCCATACACGCTGCAATGTATTCGTCCTCAACGGTGCTTAAAGCTACCGAATTTTGCTTCCTACTCGAAGCATACCCAAGTGTGAAGCAGCATCTAGATGTGCTCTTGCGATCCACCACACTGCCAGCCCAATCGACATCAGTATATCCACGGAGTCTCAAGCTCCCGGCAGTGTATCTCAGCCCATGGTCTATTGTGCCCGAGAGATATCTCAAGAGATTCTTGGCACTAACCCAATGAAGGTTATGAGGATCAACCATGTGTTGACTCAGTGGTCACTGCACAACATATGTCTGGACGGATGTTCCCTAGGAACATCAGGGCCCCTACGAGTTGACAATACTCGGTAGGATTTGCTAGCACAAGCCCACCAACGCTTTTCACTCAACTTCTTAAAGTTGAGTTCCATCGGTGTCGATACGGACTTACAGTCCACCATACCAAATCTTTCCAGCAGCTTCACAATATATTTTCCTTGAGAGGGAAAAATCTCGCCAGTCTCTGCCAGACCTCCAGGCCTAGGAAGTAATGCATCAGTCCTAGGTCCTTTATCTCGAACTCAGAAGCGAGCTTCGTCTTATACTGATGAATGAGAGAGTCAACACCTGTTAGGAAGAGATCGTCCACATAGAGAACCAGAATGAGAGGCTGTTCTCTATCAACCTTGAAGAAAAAGGTTTGGTTCAGCATTACTTCGAGTGAAGCCTAGCTTCATCAAGTAGCTATCTATCCTCTCGTACCAAGCCCTGGGGACTTGCTTCAATCCACAGAAGGCTTTCTTCAACCTGCATGCATGAGAGTCTCTATCCTGGACTTTGAACCCCAGAGGTTGCTCCTCATACACCTCTCCCTATATCGAACCATGTAGAATAATTGTCTTCACATCCATTTGATTTAGACTCCATCCTTGCGTAGCAGCAAGGGAAATAATAGATCGGATGGTGGAATATCGGACCACAGGTGCAAGTATATCATCATAGTCTACGCCTTCCTTTTGAGAGAAGCCTCGGGCAACGAATCTTGCTTTGAACTTTGCAGCACTACCATCAGATCCATGCTTGATCATATAGAGCCATTTTGAGGTGACAACAGCTTGTCCTTCGGTCTTGAAACCACATCCCAGACATCATTCATCATAATGGACTCCTGCTCTTCGTGTACAACATCCTTCCAGACTTGATGCTTTACGGCTTCTTCAAATGATCCAGGCTCATATTGTACTCATGGATGCTAGATACCCTTGGTATCTATATGGCTTCTTGCTTTCCCGGAATGTCCCCCTTTGGGGCCATATGTCTCTTGGCATCTTAGAGGGAGTCTCTGAGCCATGAGGGTCTTCTCTTCTTTCTTCCAGCAACGTCATTTGTTCAGGAGCATACACGGTTGTGGTCTCCCTCTTAATGCCAGCTCCTCTTGTGAGAGAAGACATCTATAAGAACATCCTCCCAAGGATTTCACAGGCAGCATATTAGATAATTCAGAGTGTATCAGATGTCTTTGTGACACTTGAGGAATGAAGAAAAGTCCCCTATGGTTTCCTTTGGCACAACCCTGACAAATGCCTTCATGATTATTTTTGAATTTGGGCATCCCAGACACCAACTCATAAAGGGCTTTGTAATCATGGGCATGAATCTTACTCTCCCACTGTCAAGGCCATACAAGAATCATAACCATATATTGCCATATATCTGTCATACATCTTGACAGGTATCATATATTGTCATATCATTGATTACAGTGTTATCATAATATTATCATACACATCACTATCATATTCATCACTGCCATACAGAATTGAAGATATCAAACTTCATGGTTATATATATTTTTCCATACGCCTCTGAAGATACCACAGACCAAGTTCATATAGATTCTGCCCTATACAGTGAGGTCATATATTCTTTGCCATATGTCACTGTTCTAAGGCTCATTGACCAGCCATTGATATTATCCTTAGATTTCCTTAAACAACATTCAAAGACAAACAAACTTTCCATGTAAGAATTAATTTTACATACCTCTTCTTTTGTCTGCCTTCTTACAGTAGATTTCTAACATCATTGCCCTAAACAAGTAGATGGCCCAATCAAAGACTGCAATTTTGGCATTCTGACATTAGTGATCAAATGGTACCTTCCTGAGCTAGTGGGATGCAATTGATGATGCTTGGTCTGGTTAGGGCTTCTTGTATATCATTGTTGTCCCACTCAACTATTCCAAAACTCCCCATTTCAGCTGCAACCTTTCTTGGCATAGATGATGCCCTTTGCTGTCTCTAAGGTTTGATATGAACTCTTGTTAGACATCTTGGCCTCCTTATCTGTGCTTGTGTATGCCTACGACCCTTTCTGAAGCAGCAGGTCTGAAGTGCAGCTTTACCAAGAGGGAGATTATACCTCACATTGTCCACAAGTCAGCCCACAAATTCGGCCTACCTTTCTATTCTTGAAATCTGATCTGTAATGTCAAATTTACCCATACAAAGAGACCAAAATTTTCCTCAAGACAAACGACTGTCCTATTTGAAACATCTCGGCCTTGTTGTAGAAGAATAACCCAAAACAAGACAACCCTATAGGTGGTTGTCTCAAATCTTATAGTCTTATTGAGCTTACTATTCTTCTATTTTCTGGTCCGAGCCTTCAACAGATGTTAAGTCTTATAGGTCTGAAGTCATCAGTATCACCACAGGTCCGAGCACTTTTGAGCCTTGCAACACTATTCTGAAACCTCAATACTACCACTGTTCTTGTCCAATTCTGAGCCTTCAACTGGCTTGAAATCCAAGCCTCTTCAATGATAACTTTCTAAGCTGCAACCTGAGGTGAGGACACTTTTCCGAGGTTTTAGAGGTGACAATCCACTACACTGCTGCAATCCAAGTTCTTTAAATACTTCTCCACAGCCAACACTTCTTCAATAAGACTGAGTTAAGGGCTTACCGAAGTTTGTATACTGCTGCAATTAACTATTATGGATAGGGCATTTTGCAGGCTGCACCATCCACTAACGAGCCATCGGACAACATCCTTCTAGTTGCGGCCTAGGCAAGACAAGGTGCCCTATGAGTTTCCAAACCCGATTTTGATCAGTAGACGAGCCCAACCCTGCAGGACCCACCTCTGTTGGTCCTCTGGAAATGAATTGACGATGTCAACATCTCTTGTGGCAGAACTGAGTCGACGTGCGCTTTTAAGCTGAAGTAATAATTCAACGAGGTTTCCAACGGGAATGGAGGCCTTGGCGGACAATGAAGTGCTCAGTCTCTTCCGACCCTGCAAGCTCGACACCTGAGGTTTAAACGACTATCTTGAGCCCGAAATTCTGAGACGACGGCTCAACTGACTTAGTCGGCTCCTTTTTGGTGTGCTTTGGATTAAATTTGGCTTTGCAGGTCCACAAATTCGACCCTCCGCTACCACGATGTCTTGTCCGCTTGCAGGTTCAAACTCGTCCAACCTGCCCGGATTTTCAATGACACTGCATCCAACGCTTAGCAATATTCAGTATAAAATCTGAGGAGGCCACTCTGTCAACAACTTCCTATAATCTCGCCTACGTCACGACCGTTCTGACTCGGCCTTAAACACAACGAAAAATTCAAAGTATGGCAATGGTCACTGAGTGCAGCGGAATGGTCCCTCTGTCGTTGCCAATCTTCGACGAAATCTTATTTTATGAGTTTTGGATTTAAACCATGACCCTCGTACATTAGACTTGGCCTCCAAAAATTTAAAAATTATTTAACCATTCCACGGCCCCACCAACTGCTCAGCTTCCCACTTGATTTTGTGCATTTGTTCTATCAAAAAATTCTGATGATGATGAAATTTGGGGCTTCGATAAGCTATAGTTCTTCAGACCCATTTTTCATATAAAATGACACCCGTCTTTCAATGATAGCTCACGGGTCGATTTGTTGAACCTTTTTACAGCTCCTCGGTCTCCAACACAGACTTCTTCATGCTATTTTTAGAAGACTTCTCCACGCTAAAGGTTAGGGCACATGTATTTTGCTAAAGGTTAGGGGCACAAGTATTTTGACTGCATCAAACAGTCCTTATCTCGCTGCCCTAGATTCTCAACAAGCCGGGCTTTGCCTTCTCCTTAGCTCTGATACCATGTTAAATTCTGAAGATGTTCTATGCTAGATGCAAATATACTTTAAACTTCTAGGGCTCAATGAAAGTAAGATGCAGATAGAACATACCAATAAATCGGTGGAAGACAAGCCAAAACAGAGATAAAGAATGGTGGCGTTACGACGGTCAGCAGGATGCTTCAACCAACAAAGTCTCCATAAGGTCAGCCAACCCAATGTGTCACACAACCCCAAGACGTCTCATCAAGAACACTCCACCAAGATGCTGCACCATGAAGCCCTAAACGCAGAATCAAGAACGCTGCTCCAGCACCATCCAAGAAAGAAGAGAATGCCTCCACAAAATGTGTGTGTGAAATGAACTCCAAGTCTCTCCAATATATAGTCATCTGTGGGGGTGTGTGACACATCTCTTATGCATGTGGGATAAATCCGGTCGACCTTGCACATGTGGAATAAATTCAAAATACATGTTCTGCTCATCCAATCAAGATGATCTTTAGATCGATCTTGCGCCTCTCCGAAAGAGGAATCCAATAAAAATATTGGCATCGTCATCTGGGCATCACAACATGGAGTTTGGACCTAGTTGCCCAAAATTAACATGATTGCAATGTTACCATTGGATTTTGTCATGTACGAGGGTAAGGAACTAGTATTTAATAAAGAGCACCAATTCCTCTATGTACTTTGATGTTAGTGGCATTGGTTGTCGAACACCTCTATCATGACTCCTAAAAATGTCCCATCACTCAAACAAAATCTTGACTTGACATGCTACACTTTTGCTATCTTATTTTAATTCAAAGAGGGTTATATTGATGACGAAGATCCCAATATAGGCAATGATTTTGATGATATGTAGGTATTTGTTGTAGCATGATTTTTTTTGGATGCTAGAGGCCATCTAGTGTTGAAATAACCTGGTTCGGTCTTCATAATGACATATGTAATCATGATTTTATGTAAAGAGAAAAATAAATTTATTATTGTTGTTCTTCAGGCATGGGTTTCATGTTAATTTTTTTTTTTAAAGGTCAAGCACCCATTGAGTGCTTCTAGGGTTTGTCATTTTGTCTACAAGTCTATTGAGTCACTGACATGTATTAAAGACCAATTTGGGCATGTTACATATTGTAAAGAAAATTTATTTTAGTCAAAAGACCCTTCAAGACCTCGTCATGATGCAAAGATCCAGTTGGCCTTCCCAAGTGAACAAGTCGGCCTAAAAGGAACATTCCGACCTAGTGGGAGACGGTAGACCTATATATAAGAGAGACTTTAACCTCATTTATGGTACTCACTCACCTCACATAAGTTCGATTAACAAAGGAGAAAAGTGCGAAAAAGAGAAGGACAAAAAGAGGAAAAGGAGAGAATATTGGACTATTTTTGGGCTAGTACTCTTCACACGTGCAAAGGAATAAGGCACTTATTGCAGCAACAAGGACCGAGTTGCAAAAGTCGAGTTAGGGCACCAAGAAGTACACTTTGCAAGTCGAATTCTATAGGAGAGAGAATCAACTCAAGCGAAGAGGAAAGGAGGAAGGATCTACCATAATCTTCTCTCATGTAAGATCTAGGGTTTCTGCAAAAGAAACTATAGGAGGTCTAAATTGCAGAAGAATCTACTGGGAGGTCGAAGTTGCAGAAGAATCTGTTGGGGGGTCGAAGTTGTAGAAGAATTTGCTAGAGGTTGAACTTGCAAAAGTTGCTGAGGAATTGCTGTAGAGAAGAATTATGGTGTGTTTTACTCTCAATTTGAGAGGTTTTGGACCTGGTTGATCACCTATATCTTGTGTCCTCTTGTCTCATTGTTCTTTATGGTTTGGTAGCTGTTTGATGATAAGAACACAATAATAATCAAGTTGAAGAAGAATCTAATCAAGATAAGTAAAAAGATATCAGAAGCAGTTATCAGAGTAAGAGAAAACACCTAATCTAGCTGCCCTAGATTTCTCAACATGGTATCAGAGCTAAGGTGACAAGATAGGGAAAGGCAACTTGTAGAAGGACCATCAAAAGGAATATCAAGAAACTTGAAAGGTCAATGCATCAAAAGAGGACATCAAGCCACCAAGAAAGGATACTTAAGGGACAAGCAATCCAAATAAGAAGGACCATTGATCACAAGGATCATCACTTCTCAAAGAGAAAAAGACCTCAAAACCCTAGAATATTCGAAGAAGGGTTCTACACTTGAAGCATTCCTAAGAATCTTATACATTTTACAATCATCATCTCAAGGAGAAGAAGATCTCCAGACCCTATCTTCAAGAAAGAAGGACTACACATTGAAGCATATTGAGTTCTCTAAATCTAAGGGAAGCAGGAAGAAGCTTTGTCATCATCATCAAGGAATCAAGGTGATCTCCCTCTTCTTGAGTCAAGGATCACTATCAAAGCATACTTAAAGGAAGACATCTTCTATTATCAACATCGTCAAGAAAGGCATCAAGTTGAAGAATTCATCAAGGAGTATCTTCACTGGACAAGTAAGTACCTTTATATCTATGTCTGAATCTATCAAAATGACTTCATTTTGCAAGGAAAGCAACAAATTGGTTGGGTCATCAAACTTTCTTGCATGGAAGAAGAGGACAGATTTGATCCTCATAGAGAATGAAGTCGTTGGACATGTTAAGGGTTCAATCACTAAGCCTCCAAAGGAAGAAGCTCAAGCTCTAGCAAAATATATGAAAGGGGAAGTAAGGGCTCAAAGGATTCTTATATAATCTCTCAAGGATCCTCTCATACCTTCTATATCAAAATTAGAGACATCAAAAGAAATCTATGAGAAGTTAGTAGAATTGTTATTCGTAAGCACTCCTGTAGAAGTCATATCTTTGAGAATTGAGTTATATAAGATGAAGGTATCAAGGGAAGAAGGGATAGCCTCATATCTTATGAGGGTGTCAGAAATAAGGGACCAACTGCAAGGGTTAGGAGAAATAATGTCCGATAAAGAAATAACCATTGTGGTGCTCAATGCACTACCTGATGAATGGGGCAACTTCATATCAAGCATCTATGGAAAGAAGGAAACCACCCCATTCAGTGAACTTTGGTCATTGTGTAAGATTGAAGAAACCAGGTTAAAAGCAAAATGTGATGTGGGACCAAGAAAACAAGTTCAAGCATTTGCTGCCATGGCTAAGAGAAAAGGAAAATTCAGGAAAATGAAGAAGATCAATATGTCAAAGATCCAATGCTATGGCTATCAAGAATATGGGCACTACGAGAAAAATTGTCCTAATCTCAAGAAGGACAACGACAAAAGGAAAGGAAGGGATGAAGCCCATGTCACCGAAGAAGTGGAAGAAGTGGAGAAGAAGAAATCATAGGAGGAAGTGAAAGATCTCTACTATGACTGAGATAATCTCCTTCACTGTGTTCTTTTTAGTTTTCATGAAATATAGCTATCATGATAGAAGGCATTATAAGGATGCATCATATTAGGAGATGGCATCATATTAGAAGCATACGATTGGAGCAAGAGATCGTGACATCATTATAGAAGCTTGAAAGGGTAGCTGAAATAGAAGTCTACATGGATGTAGTAGTCATCAAAGAAAGGAAGTAGCTCTTGATGACATCATTGAAAGCATAAGTGGTAAAAAGTCATATAGCATGATAGAATATAGAAAGAACTCATCATACATCATCATCATTAGAAAGGAGCATTTGTAGGTTGGGGATAATCAAGTTCCTTTGTTGGATTCTTCATTAGAATATTCACCTCTATTTGGAAGAAGCAAGTGTCTCGCTGATCGTTCCACCTTGTGTGGGATCCATTGTTTAAAAGGATGATGGTATGGTGACAAAGGATTGCAACATGTTAAGATGCTTGAAGTACTTTCAATCAAGGAAAGAAAGTTGTTGAAGGAAGTCTAGATGACCAAAAGGAGAGAAGATGTATGTACATATAGATTAAGTCATGTCATCATATACTTACAAAAAGCATGGGTAAATGCTCTACCTCATGAGCATGATCAAAGAAAAAGGGATCTCTTCCTTAGAAAGATGCATGAGGGCATGGTTCACATATTGACAAGATGAAATCAACATAATATGTCTTGGTTGACAAAAATGAAGGAGCTATGAATGGAAGTTCCGGAGGAGAAATATGTGAAGAAAGAAAGAAGAGATTGTGAAATATGCAACTATGGTGAGGAATCAACATTTGATGACTAGAAGGATCAAACATCTCCATGAAGAAAGTATGGAGACGATAATATCCACAAGGAGAATTTACAATAAATAACAGGCATACATAGACATAAAACTGCACAAAAAATAGACACACAAATCAGAACACCATTTAACAATGAAACTGCGTTGCTGAGCTATTTTATTTGAGGTGTACAAATTAGGTGTTGGAAGGAATGCACCTAGGCTTGCTCAAGGAAAGCTAGAGAAGCCCAAAAATGTGATGCCAGACACCATCTATCTCTCTTCTCTGTGTGGCGGTAGCTCCGTGCTGGAAATGCCCAGAAATGGTGCTGCTGCCTGGAATGATATGTTGTTAGGGCCTGTTACACTGTTCAAAAAATTCCGGGAAATTAATCCCGACCTCTACTCCACAAACCCAGAGTAACCCACGAAGTAGCATCCTCATCCAATAGGTTCCTCCATCTGATCAAGAAGTCCTTGATCACCCTTCTCCTCAAGTGTCTTTCCTTGGAATCCAATATGGCCTCTGGCTGTAGCACCAAATGCCCCTCATCATCCATAGGGAGTAGCTCAATGGCCGCTGTAACCTGCTGTCTCAACGCCTTTTTCAGGCAAGTCACATGAAAAATGTTGTGCACCTGGCTCCCAAGAGGTAACTCCAACTCGTAGGCCACCTCCCCAACCTTCTGAGTGACTCGGTATGGCCCATAAAGGTGGGGATTGAGATTCTTGGCCCCCTTTTGCTTCAGCGTAGACTACTTGTACGATTGAAGTCTAAGGAAAACAAGGTCTTCGACTTCAAACTGTCTCTCAACTCGACCTCGGTCTACGTACATTTTTTGCTGGTTCTCGACCATCCTCATGTTGTCTCTGAGAGCCCTCAGAATGTCCTAGATCTCCTGTATCCAATCTTTAGCCCTTGGTGCCTTATTGTCTATAAACATAACTTCAAGAAAAGATAAAGCATCATATCCATATAATGCACGAAAAGGAGACATCCCTATGGACATGTGGTACGTGGTGTTGTAGCAGCACTCGCCCATGTGTAACCACCGTATCCATGCCTGTTGCTACCTGATCACATAGTTACGCAAGTAGCATTCCAACCACTTGTTAACTATCTCGGTCTGCTTGTCTGTCTGTGGGTGATAGTTTGTGCTTGGTGTGAGCTCCGTTCCCACTAGCCGAAACAACTCCTGCTAGAATCCTCCCATGAAACGGCTGTCTTGGTCATTGACAATGGTCTTCGAAATACCATGTAGTCGAAAAATCTCCCTGAAGAATAACTCGGCCACCTGTGAGGCAGTGTACCGGGCTGAGATGGTGAAGAAGTGTGCAAACTGTTGGGAATCACGATTGTTGTTAGACCAAAACCCACAGGTGTGAGTCTTTGATCGCATCGCTAGAGATAAGGATCCACGAGAGGCGGTTAGTCCATGTCACGAAACACACAGGGAGTGTTGGTTTATCCAATGTCCAACAATCTCCCCCCCAACGCGAGCCGGGTGTGTATCGAACTCATGACCTATGCTCTGATACCACTTGTTGGAAATACTGAGAGGGGGGTGAATCAATATTTCTTTTCAATTGTTAATTATTGCCAGTTAGATTCTTCATAATTAAAATGTGAGATGTACTTACATAAGTGTCTTCAACAAGATTTATGATACCCAGCCAAATCCTCCAAGTCACCTCATGATGATATCAACGCATCATGGTTTCCAATGGTGTCTCAAGATCAGGTTCTACAAGTGTCTTTAGATGATTTCAATAATTCCTCAAAGGTGTCTTCAATAATCTGCTCAAGTTTTGCACCAGGTCTTCTAAGCAACTCTCTTCAAGTTACTTTCGCTTCAAGGATCTTCAAGTTGCTCAAGAGGGCCAAGAGATAGGCTCCAAAGATGTCTTCACGAGGCTTCTTCAAGTCAACTCAAGTATTCATTGTACAAGCCTTCAATTTCTTGACCAGGCCACAGGTTCTTTACACCTCCAGATTCTTCACTTCTTGAGGGCTCACAAGTTCTTCACTGTTTAACACTTGCCCTTAAACATTACTTGTAATTTGTTTCAGAGATATCAAAGGGCTGCTTCCAAGTCTGCTCCTTAATACTTCAACACCTAATCCGAGCTCAAAACTGAGCCTCTCAGGTGACTTTGACAATTCCGAGAATATAAGTATCCACAGGTCTGAAGGATAGGTGACTGTTGTTTGAGCTGTTACAGGTGAACAGGCTTTAAGTAATAGTTGACTGTTATTACAGATAGGAGCCTTAAATGAGCTCCTACAGGTGGCAATGTAATCCGAGGTATTGTGTCATTCTCTATAGATATGTTAAGATAGTTCTGTGTGCCAAAACCAAACTGTTATAGGTGACTGTCCCTCCTTATTAGACCGAGTTTAGTTCAAATGTGATTGTCTTGAAATATGCAATAGGACCGAGGGTAATTCCTTCACAGTTGACTGGTCCGAAGTTTGAATACTGAGGTAAGTTACCATAGATCCGATGTTCAAGAACCTTCTCCAACAGTCCGAAAATTATAGAATAGTTTTTCAGTGTTTTCTTCTTGTGTTCATGAGGTGTGAACACCTTCCTTCTTAACCGAACTCTGTAATCAATAGCTGAGATGATGATAATCCGAAAGAAAGGAGATTGACCGTATATAAATACACAAAGTTTGACCCTCCAATGAATAGACATGTCCCTTGAAGTAGGCCGACTTGTCCCAGAGGGATGAGGTCGGCTCACAGACTAGAAAATTTGTTCTTAACTTAAAAAATTGATAACTTTCAAACCGCTAGCAGATTTTGGCTGAGTAATAGCTCGTTGGAAAGCTAAAATTATGCTTTATAAGATGGTATACAACTTAATGTATAAAGATTCCTCCAAGGTGTCCAAAATATTTTTCCTTTATAACTGACCTTGAATATTTATGTGCAGAGAGTAAAATTCTGTCTCCAAGGTCATCTTCATTGTTAGGTTTATTCATCATAGGGTCATAGTCTGGCTTCTCCTTCATCAACCTGTTGCCATCAATGACAACTTGGATTAACAATCTCCCCCTTTGTCATTGGATGGCAATATTCTTCTTCTCTCCCCCTTTGACATCAATGGCATTGGGGTGCCAAAGTACTCCCCCTGTCATGCTGCTTCCCCTAACATACTGTACCCCTGACATGCTGCTTAATGTGATGCAAGAGCAATGACCCCCATCTTTTGACGAGGATACTCAAATGCTTCTCATGGAAGGGGTTTTGTAAAGATATCCGCAATTTGCTCTTTTATGTTGATTTATTCCAACCTGATATTGTGTTCAACAACTTGTTCACGGAGAAAGTGGTATTTGATTGGAATATGTTTGATTCTTAAGTGCATCACCGGATTCTTTGAAAGACTGATGGCGCTAGTATTGTCACAAAAAATAGTAATTGGTTGCTTAGTTTCTATGTTGACATCCTTCAAGGCTTCCCTCATCCATAGAATTTGTGTACAACAATTAGCAGCAACTATATATTCGGCTTCAGCTGTAGAGAGGGATATAGATGATTGCTTTTTGCTGAGCCAAGATACAAGACAATCTCCCATAAAGAATGTATTTCCACTGGTGCTTTTTCGATCATCCACGCTTCCGGCCCAATCAGCATCAGAGTAAGCTGTCACAATAAGAGTTGAACTCTTAGGATACCAAAGACTGAAATCAATCGTTCCTTTAAGATATCTGAGAATCCTTTTCACAACTGCTAGATGGGATTGTTTAGGACTTAACTGAAATCTTGCCACCATTCCTACTGCTTGCATAATATCTGGTCTTGTAGCAATTAAGTATAGGAGAGCTCCAATTATTGATCTGTAAAGAGTTGCATCTATTTGAGGGGTATCATCGTCTTTGCTTAATTTACAATCTGTGGTCATTGGTGTGCTCATAGGTGCAAAATCTTCCGTCCCATATCTTTTAAGCATGTCTTTAAGATATTTTGCCTGAGATATAAACATGCTTGCAGAAGTTTGAGATATTTATAGCCCAAGAAAGTAAGACAACTCACCGATCATTGACATCTCGAATTTTTTGGACATATTTAGAGCAAATTCATGGCTCATTTCTTCATCATTGCTAGCAAAGATTAGATCATCAACGTAAACAAGAGTGATCGGAAGTTTTCCCTTGTCCATCTTCATGTAGAGATTGCTACCTGCCACTCCCTTTTTAAAACCTTCTTGTTGCAGATAGTGATCCAACTTTGCATGCCATGCTCTAGGGGCTTGTTTTAATCCATACAAGGCCTTTTTCAGTTTGCATACAAATTCGTTTCCTTCAGCAAGATCAAATCCTTCTGGTTGCTCCATGTAAACTTCTTCCTTGAGATCTCCATTCAGGAATGCTGATTTTACATCCATTTGATAAACCTTGAATCCTTTTGAGCAAGTAAATGCCAAAAACATTCTTATGGCTTCCATTCGAGCTACTAGTGCAATGGTCTCTTCGAAGTCAATTCCTTCAATTTGCGAGTACCCTTTGCAGACAAGTTTGGCTTTATTTATGATGATTTGTCCATCTTCATTCATCTTGTTTTTGAATACCCATTTTGTTCCAATTATATTTTTTATCTTTTGGGCGAGGTACTAGTTCCCAAGTCTCATTTTTTTCGATTTGAGACATTTCTTCTTCCATGGCCTTTATCCAATAAGGATTTTTGCTTGCTTGAGAAAAATTTTCAGGTTCTATTAAAGATAATAGAGCCACATCATCTTTTCTTGGGGTGCTTATCATTCTTCTTCGAGTTTGGATTCCTTCATCTATATTTCCGATGACTTTTTCTTCTGGATGATATCTTTGAACAAACTTGATCTTGGAGGGAGTTTGTGAAGATTCATTTTGAGGTTCACTTTGAGATTCTTCATTCTCCTCTTTTCTTTCAGGTTCTTCTTCTTCACTTTGTTCAAAGAAAGACTCAACTTCATGATCTTCAATTCTTTTGTCTGGAAGGCCTTCATCAATCTTCACATCAATGCTTTCCACTATTCTTCGTAGATGATTGTTGTAACATTTGTAAGCTTTGCTCCTAGTGGAGTAACCAAGAAATATTCCTTCGTCAGTTCTAGAATCAAATTTACCTGGTGAGTCATCATTTATTTTTATGAAACATTTGCTTCCAAATATTCTGAAATATTTTACTGAAGCAGGTCTTCCTTTCCATAATTCATAAGGAGTCTTTTCATTCTTTGGTCTCAGTTGAGTTCAATTTAAGGTATAAACTGCGGTGCCAACTGCTTCTCTCCAGAATTTTGGTTGCAAATCAGCTGCTAGTAGCATTGTACTAGCCATTTCTTGAATGGTTCGGTTCCTTCTTTCAACTACTCCATTTTGCTGGGGTGTCCTAGTAGTAGAAAGTTCTCTTTCGATTCCATGCTCTTTGCAGAATTTATCAAACTCTTTCGAAGTGAATTCTCCTCCTCTATCCGTTCTAAGACATTTAATCTTAGAATCTTTTTCATTTTCAATGAGAGCTTTAAGATTCTTAAAACACTCAAATGCTTCGGATTTATACTCTATGAAATATATCCACATCATTCTAGTATAGTCATCAACAAATAGAGCGAAGTACCTTTCAACTTGAAGAGCTGGAGTTCTAGTTGGCCTACACAAATCTGCATGAATGATTTCCAAAGGTTTTGATGTTGAGAACTCCTTGGTTTTGTGGCTAGTTCTGGTTTGCTTTCCATGTTGGCATGGGCCACATACAACTTGATTTGGTTTGCACATTTTTGGAATGTCCCTTACTGCATTATTTTTGCTGATTCTGACTAGGTTGTCAAAACTTGTATGCCCCAATCGCTTGTGCCATAACCAACTTTCATCTGTTTGACTTAAGTAACATTTATCTTCTTGGATTCTATTGAGAATGTAAACATTATCTGGTGTTCTTACTCCTTTCGCCACAAGCTCTCCTGAGGACGAGTCTCTTATTTCACAATTTTTTGTACTAAAGACAACATTATGTCCTTGGTCACAAATCTGGCTGACACTTAAGAGATTGTGTTTGAGCCCTTCTACCAGTAAGGTATTTTGAGCCTTTCCTAGTCCATTGGCAAGGGTAGCAGTGCCTTTTCCAGTGATTTTAGCAGATCCACTTCCAAAGGATACATTTCCTTTTTTCTTGTTCAATGAGATAAACTTCTTTTGGTCACCTGTCATATGTCTTGAGCATCCACTATCCACGAACCAATGATTTTCTTCACTATGAGCACATAGAGCTAGGCCACATATATCAGTTTTGAGATTTGCATTTTTAGGATTTTCCCTTTTTAAAGGGAAATTTTGTTCATTATGATCAGAATCATCACATAATGAGCAAGACGGATCAAACTTAGCCAAAGGATCAAAGGAATTGTAAGTTTTGATTTGTTCTTGCTCTTTAGGCCCACGCAGTTGGTTTGGTTAATTATTCAATCTTGGTGCTTCATTCTTATGAGCCTTGCAATGCTTAGCTTGATGCCCAAAGTTTTTACAATTGTAACATTGCCCAAGAAAAATAGTTTGATACCTGTTGTAGTATCCATAGCTTGAATCAACATTCTTCCTTGGAGTTGCTCTTTCAAATCTTGGTTTTGAGATGTGACCTTTTACCTGAGATGACTTTTCTTCTTTTGGATGGCAAGAGAGTACATCAACATAACTTCTAGCATTATTCTTCGTACTTGATGATTCTCCTTTGAAACCAATTCCAGACTTGTCATGTTGAGGTCTTTGGGTGTTAAGAATGTTGTCAAGAGTTAGAGAGCTTTGCCAACTCCTTTTGATTTGCTCCAATTCCTTTCTTAGGGACACTATTTTAGCTTCACGCTTTTCACAGATATCATCCTTCTCTTTTAACTTGATGTTCAAGAAGTCTTCCCTTCTTTTTGCTTCCTCTCTTTCTATTTTGGGAGAAATTATCTTCCTTTGTAGATTCTCATTTTCTTCAATGGCACTTATTAGCAAACTATCCATGTTTCTTTCATCTTCTATTTCTGAGTCATCATCATTTGTAAATGCCATGAATAGCGTTTCTTTGCTTCCAACATAATTACTTTCCTCATTTGATTCATCATCGCTTTCTTTGTACTGATGCACATTTCTAGTTGATTTCCTCTTTATGACTACGAATTCATCTTCATCAGACTCATCTTGTTTAGAGAAGAAGTTCTTCTTATTAAACCCTTTCTTCTTGTACATCATTCTTTTAGAGTCCTTTTCATCATCACTATCATGTTTATGAGGACATTTTGCAGCGTAGTGACCTATTCTTCCACAATTGAAACAAATAAGAGGGTACTTACCTTTTAGCTTAGATCCCCTTTTTAGTCTTCGTACAAATTGAGCTAACTCGTTTTCAGTATCTGATTCATCGCTGTTGTAATTCCATCCTTTTCCTTCTTTTGTAGATTTTGAGGCTTTGAAAGCTGCTTCTTTGAAATTTGGGATCCCTTTCCTCATCTCATAGGCAATAAGATTTCCATGAAGTTCATCCATCTTGAGAGTATCTACGTCCTTCATTTCTTCTATGGCACGCACTTTGGAGTCGAATCTGTCAGGAAGTGATCTCAAGATTTTTTGAACTATGGTGCTTTCTTCAATATTTTCCCCTAGTCCTTTAAGAGAGTTAACCACTTTAGCTACTCTGAGGAAGTATGATGCAATATCTTCTTCATCATCCATTTTCAGACTCTCGAATTGTCTTCTATAGGTTTGAAGCTTTGCTTTCTTAACTTTTGAGTCCCCATCATATAGCGAAACCAATTTATCCCATACTTCTTTGGCTGAGTCACAGTTCATGACTTTTGTAAATTCGGAATTGGTGATTCCACTAGTGATGGAATTTAAAGCTTTGGCATTAGAAATGTAGGCTTTTCTTTCATCTGGATCAGTTGGAAGACCGGCGGGAGCTTTGTATCCATCCAAAACAGAGTGACATACTTCAGGGCCAAGAGACATTAGATAGTAGGACATCCTCTTTTTCCAGAAACTAAAATTTGTTCCATCAAAGATAGGGATTTTCCCTGTTGCTTCCATGTTCTTCATTGTGCCTAAGAATCTTCTTCCAGCTGTTAGGCTGATAATGAAGAAGCTGGCTCTGTTACCAATTGTTGGGAATCACGATTGCCGTTAGACCAAAACCCGCAGGTGTTAGTCAACGATCGCATTGCCAGAGATAAGGATCCACGAGAGGCGGTTAGTCCATGTCACGAAACACACAGGGAGTGTTGGTTTATCCAATGTCCAACACAAACTTCGTCAAATGATCCACCACCACATAGATGCAATCCTTGCCTTGTACTGTGGGCAACCCGATAATGAAGTCCATCGAGATGCTCTCCCATTTCCCCTCAGGAATAAGAAGAGGCTACAATAAGCCTGTCAGGTGTGACTGCTCACCCTTGTTCCCCTAGCATGTCTCACACTCCCTGATATGCCGTAGAACATCGTCCTTGAGGCCCTTCCACGCAAACCGCTCCAAGATGGCCCTGTATGTCTTTGTGTACCCCTGATGTCTTGCTAGAGGTGAGTCATGGGTAGCCTGTAGTATCTTCTCCCGCAGTTGGGAGTTGGCCAACAAGTAGATCCGGTCCCTGTAATAGATCACGTCATTCATCACCCGGTATCTATTATCGGTCACCATCCCATCAAGGACCTCACATGCAAATCGGTCCTTGGAATACTCCACCAATAGCTGCGCCCTCCAATCTGGAGCAATGCTCATCAAGGAAAGGGAAGTTGGCCTCCTAGACAACGTGTTCACCACTACGTTGTGCTTCCCCTTGACATACTCTATGTCAAAATCATATGCCTGGAATTTGCTCACCCATTTCTCCTGCCTCTCCTGTAGTTGCTTCTGCTCCAAAAAGAACCTAAGGTTGTTATGATCAGTCCTCACCCGAAACCTGTACCCCACCAAGTACTGCCTGAACATAGCTAGCGCATGCATGATGGCTAGCATCTCCTTGTTGTAGATGTGGTACAACCTCTCGTGACGCAGTAGCTTTCGACTCTCGAAAGCTATGAGGTGCCCTCCCTGCATCAACACGACCCCCACTCCTTCTCTTGATGCATAACACTCCAATATGAAAGGCTGAGTAAATCGGGAAGTGCTAGCACGGGGCAACTGCTCATAACTTGTTTGAGGCGCTCAAAAGCCTCTTGCCGTGTAGCTGTCCATGCAAATGTCTCTTTCTATGTCATATCTGTAAGGGGCGCTGCCAACTGTGAGAAGCCCTTTACGAACTTCTGGTAATAAGGGCAAATGCCCACGAACCCCCTTAGCTCTGTCACGTTCTTGGGCTCTTGCTAATCCTGGATGGCTGTGATCTTCTCCTCATGCACACACACTCCATCAACCTCGATGATCTACCCCAAATAGAGCATCTCAGTTAGCCCAAACTCGCACTTAGACAGTTTGGCATAAAACTGTTGCTCCTCCAGGATACGTAGTACCACCTCTACATGCTGTAAGTGTTCCTCCCAAGTCCGGCTATAGATCAGAATGTCATCAAAAAACACTAGAACGAACTTTCTCAACTACCCACGAAATACGTGGTTCATGCATGACTGAAAAGTGGTTGGTGCGTTGGTTAGCATGAGGGGCATAATTAAGAACTCAAAGTGCCCATAGTGGCACCTGAAGGCTGTCTTAGGGACATCGTTGTCCCTCACCCGAATCTGGTGGGACCCTGACTGTAGATCAATCTTTCAGAAAAACTTGGCTCCCCTCAACTCATCCATTAGCTCATCAATGTGTGGGATGGGGTAGCGGTTCTTCATGGTCTTATTGTTGAGGGCCCTGTAATTAATGCACATGCGTAGGGACTCGTCCTTCTTTTTCACCAAAATAACTGATGAAGCAAATGGGCTAGATTTGGGCCTTATGTGCCCCAGTGCCAAGAGCTCATGGATGGCTTTCTCTATCTCATCCCGATAGGCCTTGCGATGCCTATAGGGAGTAGTGATCACTGCATATACTCCCGGCCCCAACTCTATGGTATGCTCAAACCCTCAGTCAGGTGGCTGGCCTGATGGTATATCTCCAAATACTATAGGGTACCTATCAAGGATGGCCTGAATATCTAGATGTAGTGGCTTAGTCACGCCCCTAGCCTCTAAAATCCTCAACTCTATAGCCCACTCAACATCTTCATGCCTTAAGTCAGCCTCCTTCTTGTGGGTCGAGATTATTTGTGGTGGGTAGGAGCGGATACTTCTCAACAATATTGGCTTGCCGGCTAGATCTACAAACTCCTTCTCCAACTTGCGCAAGTCAGTGGTGACTCTGCCAAGTGAATATAGCCACTAGACTCCCAACACTACATTGGTGTCCAGTATATCCACTACAAAGAAATGGTCTGTCATGGAGTAGTTCCCTATGGTCACAGTCAAGGCGGGGACATAGAGTGTGCATTGCATAGTCCTGTCACTTGACACAAGAACTGAAAACCCCTCGAACTCCTCTGTGGTGATGCCTCTCTTTTGGATCATCTGGGCATTAATATAGTTGTGGGTGGCCCCACTGTCCACTAACACTGATACACGCTGCCACTGAACTGTCCCCCTGATCCTCATAGTCAAAAACTTAGGTACCCCACGCAGTGATGCGAGGACCCCTCCAGAAGGTGCAAATGAAGCTCCCCCTGGTGGTGGTGGTGGTGGTGGTCCTCTCTCCTTAGGTGCTACGTTGTCATCTCCTCCCATCTCAAAATATGTCTCCTCCTCACCATCACTGGCTGAGAAGACCTCTATGTAATGGGCCTTGCCTGCTGCACACCTATGGCCTAGTGCCCATGGCTCCTAACAAGTGAAGCATAACTTCTTCCTCCGAAGGTCTCTCCGGGTGTCATCATCAGCTGCCCACATCCCTAGTTGGCTCTTGGTGGTGGGACTCTCATATCTCTCCCCCTCTGCTGGAAACCAGGTTTGGTTGGCAGAGGTGCCCTAGCCCTGGGTAGGGCATCCTGTAGGTCCCTAGCTCTCCTCATTGCATCCTGCAGTGTAGTGGGTCTGTTGGACCTCACTAGCCCTCGTAATGGCTCTGCCAGTCCCTCTATGAACATGTAAATCCTCCTGGACTCCGATAAGTCTGGCACCATCACAGATAGTCTCAGAAACTCTGAGATGTATATCTCTGCATTCTCGGACTGCTTGAGCCTAGTCATCTCCCCAAAATACTCCTCAGGGTCCTTCCTCTCGAACTGCTCTAGCACCCTCCTCGTAAACTCATCATATGTTGTGACCGCTGCATGCGCAGTGTGTTTAGCCTACGAAACCACCAGTCATGAGCTTCCCCTTCTAGATGCAGCGTGGCAATCTTGATTGCCTCTCCCTCGGTCATCTGGTTCAGCTGGAAATAAATATCCATCTTCTCGACCCATGCCTTGGCCGAGCTCTTAGAGGAGCCATGAAAATTAGGGAGAAACAACCTCCCCATGGTATGCTTTAAATCAGTCCCCTGCGTGTAGCCTTCGCCACTCTATCCCCTGGGTTTGTTGTTGCCCTTCAACTAACATAAATATTTGAAGGTAATGGCCCTCCCAAACTCCGGGCCATATGATTGGTACTCCAAGAAGTACTCTCCATAGTGTGCTTCTTCCTATTCCTACTGTCCTCCCACCCTTGAAACTAGGAATGTAGGAATGGTAGACCGTGGGGGTGTGTATGGTACAATAGGCATATTGGGGTTAAGTGATGCATAGTGTTGCGAGGTGCCAAATCCTTCTCCCACCTGGATATCCCCATGGATTCCCTTACCTTTGCTACCGTTGTTATTCCGGTCACCCATCTTCTCAATGTTCTTCGAAATGTCCTGCACTGCCTTCAGTAGGAGCTGAGCAAACTCCTCCTTTCTCTTCTTCTCCCTTTCTACGTCCCCCATTCTTGTCTCCACAACCTCAGGTTCAATGGTCACAAGGTCTGGAGTGATTTCCAGCCCTCTTTCCCTACTCTAGTAATTCTGCCTCTTGTATGTCACGTTCTGCTAGTCTTCTGGTGTCATAGACTACGTTGCTCCAACAGGCTGAGCCAAGTCTATGAGCTCTGATACCATTGTAATATCCATAAGGAGAATTTACAGTAAATAACAAACATACATAGACATAAAAATTCACAAAAAATAAACATTGGTCAAAACATCATTTAACCATAAACTGCGCTGCTAAGCCATTTTATTTATATGAGGTGGTGTACAAATAAGGTGCTGGAAGGAATGCACCTTAGCTTGCTCAAGGCAAGCTAGAGAAGCCCAAAAATGTGATGCCGAACACCCTCTATCTCTCTGCTGTGCGTGGCTATAGCTCTGCGCTAGAAATGCCCATAAATGGTGCTGTTGCCTGGAATGATCTTCTGCTAGGGCCTGCTACACTACTCAGAAAATTCCAGGAAATTAATCCCGACCTCTACTCCACAAACCCAGAATAACCCATGAAGGGTTTGGCCAAAGCTTGACCCCGGAAATTGGCCCTCTTGGGCTTGGATGCCTTTGTTGCTGGGCAATTCGGTCCTCCTGAAGATTCAGCTGTTGGATGCCACCAAAATGCCTGAAATCCCTATTAGAAGGCTTCTCAAGCCTTCCCACCAAATCTCCTCCAAAATCTCCCTTCACTCCTCAACTCTCGGAGTGACTCGCTCAAGTGACTACGCAACCTTTGCGTTGCTGTGACTGCCTCTGCATTGTTGGAGAAGTCTCTGCGTTGAGGTATGGGCTCTCTGCTGCTAAATGTTGAGATTTTGTGTATTTGGGGTAGCATCAGTTGTGCTCTAGCTCCCAAATTTTGTGGAGGGACTGGAGTACACTTGATCTACAAGATCTAGAAAGGGATTTGGGAAATTTCATCTGGTTTGGGAGATATTTAATTAATTAATTATTTTAATGTATTTCCTAAGTCGAAACTTAGGAAAATGAAATAATTAAAGTTAATTAAATTAAACATGTGATGAAATTGTCTTAAGTCACACAGATCAAGCTTTCTTTTAATCTTAGCCATTGATTCAAGACTGATTTCCATGGCCGTTGGTTTCCAACGAGAAAAGTATAAAGGAAAGGCTGGGGTCATTTGTAAAGACACACAGAGGCGAGCACCGAAGCTAAGCCGAGATTCTAGGCTGGGCCGTTAAGAATTCGTGTTGTTTCCCCACCAGAGAGGGGAGTTTAGACAAAGGGGATGATTTGATCCCAATGTCTAGAATCAACAAGAGACAGAGAGATCGCCCTCGCAGAGGGCAGAGAAGCAGAGGACACAGAGGCAAAGAGGCCCGCAACCGTGCAACGTAGAGCGCCCGCCTGCTACGTTCATCCTGTGGTAGCATGATTCAACGAAACCCTAAGGGGTGACGCAGACTTTAAGGGGCAAACTGCAAGGATTGCGTCACCTGGGCCTCCGGGGTAACACAACCCTTTCTCAGGCCGCCGCCGAGGGTCGAGAGTAATGGCGTGTGGCTTCGTGTAGTGTGATGGTTTCTAGGGCCTAATTTTGGCTGAGTTCTATAAATCCCATATGAGGGTGTGGATCAGTCATTAATTTGGCTTCAAAACAGTTGGTGAGTTGCAGATCTATTTTATCTCTGTCGAGTTTTCCAGATCTGGAACCCAGATTTGCTGTATCCAGAAAACTCTTAATAATAAAACCCTCTAGCAGCCAGCAGGCCAATTTTCCCGCATTGGGTTTTTCTGGGGACTATTTGTCCATAAAATCACTGTCACTTTGTTTATGTGTGCATGTACTTTTTCTAGATTTGAATTGGTGAAAGTTTGTTATGTGTTTTGTTTCGATATTAATCTGAAATTTTTAGTTAATAACTTAATTAAGTAGGAGGAGCATAACCAGATCAAACAGTAGATTTCTGCATAAGTGTAACATTCAGAAATTTTCACATGGTATCAGAGCTGTTGCAGATCTGGGAGGGTCACCAACAGAAGACTGAAGGTTCTCCCTACAGAAGGGCAGATCTGAAGGGACAATGCAGTTTTCAGAGAGGCAGAGTTACGCAGAGGGCAGGGTGACGCAGTCTAACACTGTCTCCCAGCAGGCCCATGCAATTACTGCGCAGAGGCAGCGCTGGGATTGTTTGAAGCCAGCTAGTGTGACACAGATCTGAATCTGTCAGATTCAGAAGCACAATTGCAGAAATTCAGTAGGTGCTGGTGGGGTTAAATTTTTGAAGTTTTCAGATTTTTAACCTAAGCACAAGTGACAAAGAGCGGGAGGAGATCAACTTCTTAGAGAGTTTCTAACCAAAGAAACTTGCAAATTGATCAGAGGATCAAAGAGAGCTAAATCATTGTTGATTTGGCATGTTTCCAAGAAGGGAAATCAATTGTTAGAGGGAGCAGAAGGTGCCTGTTTCACCAAGGACCTTAGATCCAGTTCTCTAGCAAAGAGAAAGGAAACTCGGACACATTTCTGAGCAGATAACTCCTCATGGACTGCATGATCAGGACAGATTGGATGGCCTTTCCAACTTCTCAGTTTGGAAGGCTAGGATCCTGATAGTCCTAGAGGCATATCATCTAAGAGACCATGCAGAACAAACTTTGGCCACACCGACTGATGCAAATCTCCTAAGGAAGCATAATGAAGCTGCTGGGCATGCCAAGCGACTGATCATGGATGGAATTAAGGACCATATTGTCCCACATATAGCTGAAAAGAAGACAACTAATGAGATGTGGAAGGCCTTAACTTCCCTATATGAGGGAAAGTCCGTCCAAAGGAAGATGTTGTTGGAGACTCAGATGCGGTCATTCATGATGACCAAGGGAGGAGACATGGAACATTTCCTCTTTAGATTGCAGTCGATCAGAGATTAGTTGACTGCAACAGGTGTTAAGGTGGAAGATGAGCTGATGGTCAGGATTGCTCTCAACGCAGTCACAGATGAGTGGGAAACCTTTGTCCAAAGCATCTTGAGTAGAGCGGACCTCCCAGATTGGGACAGTTTGTGGTCAATTCAGTATTAAGAATAACTCCGCAGAATCACCAAGAAGCAGTACAACTTTGGATCGAGCAAAGTGAAGAAGGAAGATGAAGAAGATGCAGCCTTGGCATCAAAGAGGCAACAGGGAAAGAAGAAGAAGGATCTTTCAAAGATCAAGTGCTTCCGGTGTGGTGAATTAGGACACTTTGCCAACAATTGTCCTCAGAAGAAAAAGGACAAGGAAGCTTCTTCTTCCAAGGCTGTTGTGGCAGATGATGGGTCGGAAGATGATGCAGCCATGAGCACTCATGAACCACGAAAGTGGGGCGACATGAATCTGTAGAAGAACTACAAATTGAGGGGCGGGATCCTTGAGTAGTTCATCTCTTGGATCACATGCGAGCTACGACAGCCTTAAGACAATAGCGGGACAAGTGGAGCAGTGGGTGCATAGATCACGGATGAAATAGAGGCAGATCTGAAGGCTGGAAGGAGCAGCGTAGTGCAGATGCAGCAGTAGTGTAGAGGCAGCAACAACGTAGGGGATGATATGACTTCAACAACTTAGAGCAGAGCTGCAGCAGCGTGGAGGCTTCAGGAGGACAGCACAACACAACAACAACGTGAGGGATTTCAGCACAAGGGTCGGATGTGACTTCAATAGTGCAGAGGGAGTCTGCTTACGCAGTGCAGAGCTGATGTTGTGCACCATCCTTCAGATGCCAACACAAATCAACAGCCTATGGAGCTTCAGTGATGAAGATGCAACCCAACCGACTTGTTTATCAAAGATTGGGCAGGTGATTTAGTTGTTTTCTCTCAACAACTGATGTTGCAGTGCAACAGATCAACAGTGGCAGCACTATGAGCAGCACAGATGCAACAAATTGAGAGGGAGCTGCAGTACAAATGTTGCAGTGGCAGTGGCAGTGGTAGTAGCAGCATCATGGGCAACAGTAAGAATGGAAACAGGCCAAGCATCAACAGTACAAAACCAGTACCCAAAATCTTGTAATGCATAGTGTGATGTATTGCTATATCACACTCCTGATGCTAAGAGGGAGTGTTGAGATTTTGTGTATTTGGGGTAGCATCAATTGTGCTCTAGCTCCCAAATTTTGTGGAGGGACTAGAGTACACTTGATCTAGAAGACCCAGAAAGGGATTTGGGAATTTTCATTTGGTTTGGGAGATATTTAATTAATTAATTATTTTAATGTATTTCCTAAGTCTAAACTTAGGAAAATGAAATAATTAAAGTTAATTAAATTAAACATGTGATGAAATTGTCTGAAGTCACATGGATCAAGCTTTCTTTAATGTTAGCCATTGGCCATCGATTCAAGATCTGATCATGGCCGTTGGTTTCCCAATGAGAAAAGTATAAAGGAAAGGCTTGTGGTCATTTGTAAAGACACACAGAGGTAGAGCACTGAAGCTAAGCTGAGATTCTAGGGCGATTTTGCTAAGAATTCTCAGAAGTGTTTCAGCTATAGAGAGGGGAGTTTAGACAAAGGGGATGATCTGATCCTAGTGTCTAGAATCAGCAAGAGATAGAGAGATCGCCTCGTAGAGGTAGTGCAGCAGGGCTGTGGAGACGCAGGCAAGAGGGCAAAGAGGGGCCGTGCAACATAGGGACAACTTCTGTTTCAATTACGTTAGTGCCTACCCTCGCCCCAGTAAGGCCGTGATTCGCTTGGAAACCCTCAGAGGTTACGCAGAGACCCTTAGGGGCAGCGTAGGGACTGTGTCACCCAGTTTGGGGTTACACAGCCCTTTCCAAGCTAGCGCGGAGGGACGCAGAGGATGTAGAGGGTGATGCAGGGGCTTCAGGGGCAGCGCTGGGATTTCTAGGGCCTAATTTTGGCCGAGTCCTGTAAATCCCGTTTGAGGGTGTGGATTAGTTAATATTTTGGCTTCAAAACATCCAGTGAGTTGCAGATCTATATTTTCTTTGTCGGGTTTTCCAGATCTGGAATCTAGATTTGCTGTATTCAGAAAACTCTTAATAATAAAACCCTCCAGCTAGCAGATCGGTTTTCTCGCATTGGGTTTTTCCGAGGACTATTTGTCTAGAAAATGACCGTGTCACTTTGTTTATGTGTGCATGAACTTTTTCTAGTTCTGAATTGGTGAAAGTCTGTTATGTGTTTTGCTTCGATATTAATTTGAATTTTCAGCTTAATAGCTTAATTAAGTAGGAGGAACATAACCAGACCTTACAATAGATTTCTGCATAAGTATAACATTTAGAAATTTTCGCACTAAACTGAATCAGACCAAGATGGGACACCTTCCTTGGGCTGGCACTCGAAGTCCACCAAAGCAAAGGCTGGGATCTCCGCTCAGAAACACCCGCGTGTTGAACAAAACATGCAGACTTGGCTCATTGCTTAAACGCGCTCTGTCAATAGACAATTTTTGAAAAGATGAATGAATGACTCAAATGAGCCTCCCACGCTGCTTTTGTCCAAGTACCTCCAACGTTCATGTGGGCCCCATGCATACCTCCAACCTCCATTCCGCTCCAATGACTGTGTAGGCTTCATGTGGGTTGTTTCCTCGAAATGGGCCCCATTCTCCACTAAAGCCACAATATTTGCTCCCAGGCTAATGTTTTGGGGTGCATAGTAGCCTAAGTCTAATGTGGGACCTCCAAATCCACTCCTAAGTCAAAATCGGAGTAGTAGTAAAAATGGCAAAAATTAATATTTCTTGTTAGAAAAATTGCTAAGCAGGAATATTACGAAGACTTTGATAAAGTTTGTAAAGGAAGGAGACCCTTGACATTGAATGTCTTGGAGATGTGTTTATAAAAGTGCATGATGCTGATGTTGCTAGAAGCTGATGTCATGATGAAAGGCCATCACAAAAGGTAACTTTGGTTTGATGTTCATTTCTAATTTTTGAACAAACATTTGGATGGGTTAATATAGGGTTACGGAAAGAAAATTTGTATGTTAAGCAATGTGGAAAAAGTCGGAGTCGGGATTAAATCGGCAGGGCTTCAAGTCAGGTTAAATCGGCAAAGTCGGGATTTTTTTGAAAAAATCGGCAAAAAATCAGCAAAACTAAAAAAATACAAAAATATTCATATTTTGAAAAAATCCCGACTTTTTGGAAAAAATCCCGATTTTTTTGAAAAAATCCCGATTTTTTCAAAAAAAAAATTAAAAATTATTAAAAAAATTACCTCCCTCACGATTTTTTGGAAAAAGTCGGCAAAAAGTCGGGATTATAATGATTAAATCCCGACTTTTTCAACTTTCAAAAAATCGGGAAAAAATCGGGGGATTTTATCGGCGCCTGCAAAAAATCGGGATTTTTTTAAAAAGTCAGGATAAAATCGGGATTTTTTCCACACCGAAGTTAAGTCCTTATATTAGTAGTGTAGTCCCTTATTATGTTAGTGTAGCCCCCCCTTATTGTTATTGTTGTACCCCTGTAACCCCCATATTGTTATTGTTTTACCCTTACATTATTATTCTTAGGTCGGCTAGGATTACATTGTGGCCCCACTAGGATTATATTGTGGCCCCATGGACTCCTATATATAGAAGGAGGTTTTGTTCATTTGTATCATCCAAGAATTGTTCATTTATGTAATGTGTTGGAGGTTGCCCCCTCGAAGTGGCTTATATCTAAGGCGTTTATATCCTTTTTCTTCTATTTTTGGAGCTGGTTACACAACATTGTAGATGTTACTAGCACTCGTTTGGTAGGATGGAAGATCCTAAAGGAAACATGACTTGGAAGAGGTAGTTGTATGAAGAAAATCCAAATGTGGATTGGAAGGTCACTTTCTGATGAAAAGAAGGATGGCATAACTATTGATTCAATCCTATGGTTCGTTGAAGGAAAGTGATGGATGGATGATGCCCTGCAAATAAGAACTAGTAGATGAAGGCTCCATAATATTAAAAAAAAAGATGAAGTTCATGACATCGAAAGGAGGAGCTCTACTAGCAGTTGATGGTACCATGATCTCCACCAAAGAACATATAGCTGCTGTTGGAAATAAGTCCCTAGTTAAGAGGGAGCTTGGGCAAGTCCCTGAATAAGAGGGAGTTTGGGTACATTCTTTTTATAGGAATGGCTATATCTTCCGTAATTGAGAGGGAGAGATAGACACATCATTCTTGTCTTCATATTGTGAAGAAAGAATGGAGTATTGGGTAAGCATATGGCACCTTATACTCTTTGAGGATGAGGTAGGGCATCCAAGATAAGAGTAGTTGAAGAGGAAATTCCATGATGACGTGTTATTCCAAGATAGGAATCGACCTAGAAGGACATTTTTTGTGAACACCCAGGTGGGTTATGTGCCTTAAGGGACAATGATGATGGTGTCTGTTAGTTATTGGTCTCGTGAGCATTGTGCTCTGATCTTGTGGAGAGATAGAGCTGTTAGTCAAGGCCATGCTATGTGACAATGCTGGTTGGTATGATGCAAAGAGATGGCTTACCAATCCGACTCTTCTTATGAGAATTCTTCAGATTGAGAATGTCCAAGTACCTTGTATAGATTATGAATACCTCCCTAGTTAAGAGGGAGTGTTGAAATATGTAACTAGGTTCGGTCTTCATAATGACATATGTAATCATGATTTGATGTATTTAATGTAAAGAGAAAAATAAATTTATTATTGTTGTTCTCAAGGCATGGGTTTCATGCTTAAGGAATTTTTCTTTTAGGTCATGCACCCATTGAGTGCTTCTAGGGCTTGTCATTTAGTCTACAAGTCAATTGAGTCACTGTCATG
This sequence comes from Pinus albicaulis, assembly GCA_034641835.2. NCBI lineage: Eukaryota > Viridiplantae > Streptophyta > Pinopsida > Pinales > Pinaceae > Pinus > Pinus albicaulis. The sequence continues at coordinate 905,153,923 of CM076576.1, read as the reverse complement.
TATTGAAGATCCATTTGGGCATGTTACATATTGTAAAGAAAATTTATTTGAGTCAAAAACCCACCAAGACCTCGTCATGATGCAAAGAACAAGTCAACCTTTTCAAGTGAAAAACTCAGCCTAAAAGGAACAATTTGACCTAGTGGGAGACTTATATATAAGAGAGACTTCGACTTCACTTATGGCACTCACTTACCTCGCATAAGTTCGATCAACAAAGGAGAAAAAGTGCGAAGAAGAGAAGGACGAGAAGAGGAAAAGAAGAGAGAATTTTGGACTGTCTTTGGGCTAGTACTCTTCACACAAGTGAAGGAATCAAGGCAGCTATTGCAGCAACAAGGACCGAGTTGCAGAAGTCGAGTTAGGGCACCAAGAAGTACACTTTGCAATTCGAAGTCTCTAGGAGAGAGAATCAACTCAAGCAAAGAGGAAAGGAGGAAGGATATACCATAATCTTCTCTCGTGCAAGATTTGTTGTTTCTGCAGAATAAACTACAGAAGGTCGAAATTGCAGAAGAATCTGCTGGGAGGTTGAAGTTGCAGAAGAATCTGCTGGGGGATAGAAGTTGCAGAAGAATTTGCTGGAGGTTGAACTTGCAGAAGTTGCTGAGGGTTGCTGTAAGGAAAGCTCGTCAAGAAGGAAAGATTTGACTTGGTATGGGTCAAGGGTCATAGGTCTTGGAATTCATCAATTAAAGTTCTATAAGAGGAGAAAAATTCTGGTGGGTTTTCCTCTCAATTGGAGAGGTTTTGGCCCTGGCTGATCGCCTATATCTTGTGTCCTCTTGTCTCATTGTTCTTTAAGGTTTGGTCGCTGTTTGATGATAAGAACATAATAATAGTCAAGTTGAAGAAGAATCTAATAAAGATAAGTAAAAAAACATCACAAGCAGTTATGAAAGTAAGAGAAGTCACCTAATCTAGTTGCCCTAGGTTTCTCAACATCTAGAGCCTATTTGTTGATGTTTTTTTGGTTTAGGGATGGATTGCACTCAATGCTATTTTGGTTATGTGCACCCTTACATGCTATATAAATGAGAACTTTTGCTTATTTGTGTATAAATGGTTTGAATTCATATGGATGCACATGTATATATATATATGTTTTTCTTTAAAATATGAATATTTTATGTGTTTTTGGTAAACCGTTTTTTTTTTCCTAGTTCCAACCAGTTCCCTGTCCAGAAGGTTTTTCGGTTTGGTCACTAGTTTGGTTCTGATAATATATGACCTCTTATACAATGTATCTTTATAGACCTTTCCATTAGATGTCAACAATATCTCTTTCTTCCAGCAACAAACTTTTGCTTTGATAGTGCTTTGTTTTAAGAGTTTAAGGATTAATATTCAACCTCACTTGTCTTCCATTCTACCATTGAGTACAATGCCTACTTTAAAATTTCTTTAGGCTGCTTCAAAGAGATATTTGCAATGTCTTCATATTTTATGTACATTGTATAGAGATCAAATTGCTTTGTCGGTTCTGCTTTACAAAATTTTAGTATCATGTGTTTTCTGAGGTAATTTGGGCTGAGGCTTTGGTCTTCCTGAAGATATCCTTGTAAGTTCGCGGAGTTGATTAGTAGTGTAAGTGAAGTGAGATAATGTATTAGCTATCTAGGTCCTCGACCCTAGACAATAAACTCGAGCAATCTCGAACATGGCTTCATATTACAAAGATCTTAGTTTGGAACACAGTGGACTCGAATCTTCAATGCAGAAAGGATTTAGATCAAGCCACAAAGATGGATCATGCCTTAGTCTTGGTACTCAAGTTTAGTTTGGATCACAAAATTTCTACTTACTTTTTCCACAAAGATCTTATAGAGAGGAGGCTCAATCTTTGCATAAACTTTGAACATTTGTCATAAAAATAGTTGACTTTAGATTTGTTCAAATTTCCACGGGGATATAGTGTTGAAAAGTGTAACTAGGTTCGGTCTTCATAATGACATATGTAAATGTGATTTTATGTAATTGATGTAAAGAAAAATAAAATTATTTTTGTAATGCTTGTCTCATGGGTTTAATGAGCAAGGAATTTTATTTTTAGTAATGGCTCCCATTGTGAGCCTTTAGGATTGGTCATAAAGTCAAAGAGAGTCAATTTCATGTATGAAGGACCCTTCTTGGGCATGTTACATTTTGTATGAGTCATTAGATAAGTATAAATAGCCCTCCAAGACCAAGCAAAGTCTCCTCCTACAAGTCGGCTTCAAAGGATAATAATATCTTCATAAAAGGACACGTAGGTTCACCACATGTCATGTTGACTAATTAGAATGGGCAACAACTATAAATAGGGCAGCTTGGCTCTATTTCAGAGACAAAATTTCAGAGAGAATTTCGGTTATCATAAGTCTGAAGTAAGAGGTGCGAAATGCAACAAGGAAGTTTATTATCAAGTGAAGGAGGAAGAGTATAATCCGAGATTATTTCTGATCCGTTTTGGGTGGATACTCTTCACACGTGAAAGCTATAGGGATTGCAGAAGAAGATGAGTTATTACTATTCAACCACAGAGAAAGTTAGGGTGATACTCAAGCTATATTACCATAATAGAAGCCTCCGTCTAGAGCGAAGGAATTCGAAACATCTAACCGAGTTAAGAGCTGAAGCTAGGTTTGAAATATTATAGGCCTGATTCAAGAAGCCGAGAAAGAAATCTGAGATCTGAAGGGAAGTCGAGAAAGAGGAAGAAGCAAATAGTTTGACAATCGTTGACTCAAGTAAGAAGAGGAAGCTTTGTGTTTTGGTCTTGGAGTGGTGAATAGGTCAAGGGTCTTGGTCTTGGTATTCATCAATTGAAGTCTCTATAAGAAGAAGAATTTGTTTGGGGTTTCCTCTCAAATAGGAGAGGTTTTGGCCCTGGCTGATTGCCTACATTCTGTGTCTCTTGCCTCTTTATGGTTTTGGCATTGGTAGTTGTTTGATGAAGAAGAACAATATAATAATCTAATTAAAAGAAGATCCTATTCTAAGAAGTAAAATGTTGAGAATCTAGAGGGCTTAGATTAATACAAATTCTCTTCTTGATAACTACTTGTGATCTTACTTATGTATTTCTTCTTTCACTTAGTTTTTCCTTCATCAAGTTAATTATCAAAGTACTTAGTCAAATGTAGAGACAGAATTATGTTCACTTGTAATTGAGTATCTTGAAGTATAGTTAGGAAGGTAAATCTCTGATTTACCTTCCTTACTTGAGGTTTCTGTCCTTTACAAATTCTTTACTCAGAGATAACTTTATATATCCTTTAGTCAATTTCAAATCTTCAGTCACTTATGCAATTACTAACCTTCAACAACTTCTGTAGAGTCTGTCTTTTAGTTACCTTCGAGGTTGTGTCATTCAGTTCTTCCTTCAGATAGGTCTACATTCAAAAACTTTTCTTGGATCTGCTATCTTTCAAACGCTGTCACCTTCAGACTTGAACGTAGGCAATATTGTCCTTAGATCTGACCTATTATACCTTCAAACTAATCTGTAATTCCTGTTCCTTCTGCGCTTGTTAACTTCAAACTTCACTGTAATGGTTCCTTAAATATTCGCACTACCTCAGAGATAAGTCCGCACTATTTTTCTGTCTCTTATTCGTATTGTATCACGCTCATACTAACACAGTATGACCACAAACCATTTTGTGGAGTCCGCAACGTGTATATATATATATATATATATATATATATACTACGTTTTAGCTTATAACAACCGCAGGGTCTTCTTATGTATATGCACTGTGTTTGCTGTGGTAACTGTGTGCGTATCCTCTGTCTCCGTAAGTCTGCTAGCTATAAGAGAACTTGCATTTAATTGTGCTATCTACGTTACTTCAGGTCTGTCCGTTATTCTATTTCTGTCTACTCCACAAACCACATTCCAAATGATCCGCAACTATGGTTATATATATACATGACATTGCTTGCTATTAGGCTGACCAACTAGTTGAGTGATAGGCCGACTTGAATTGCTATTTCTTCATTATTTAATGTGGCAACCTTGATGTAACTACAACTTGACTTTCATCGTTGATTATGGGCTAGACTGCCAGCAAGGTCTTGGAGCATATATGTCACTTAATTACATTTTATATCTTTGACTCCTTTTCATATTTACATAGTCAACATGAAGACCGACCTAGTTACACTTTTCAACATAAAAAACATTCACAAGCAGTTATAATTTCAAGACAAATCCACTATTTGCTATGCCCTAGATTTCTCAACATGGTATCAGAGCTAAGGTGACCAAGTCAAGGAAGGGCATCTTATCAAGGGACACTCAAGAATCAAATCTCAAGGAAGGTATCAAAGCAAACATCATCTCGAAGTCAAAGGAAACATCCTAGCCCTAAATCAAAGAAGTCTACAAAGAAGAATTGGGATCATCATCAAGAAAAAAAGGCCGAAACCCTACATCTACTCAAGTTGAAGAAAATCTATTAATCAAGTTAAAGTGTTTTGAAGACTATTCATCCAAAGGAAGCTAGATCAAAAGGCGGTGTCATCTCACTCTCTGTGGGATCAAGGATCAGTCTTGAAGAAAACTACCTTCATCAAGGAGAAGTTTTCTATCCTCTATATCATCATCAACATCAAGGAAGCAACAAGGAGAAGGAGCATCCTATCAAGTGAGTATATTTATGTCCACATCTGAATCTGTCAAAATGTATTTTTGCAAGGAAAGCAACAAATTGGTTGGGGCTTCAAACTAGCTTGCATGGAAGAAAAGGACAAATTTGAATCTCTGTATAAAATCTTTCAGTAAAAATCACATCAAAGTATATTTTGCCGACGCGTTTCGAACCAGCTAGTGTGGTTCATCATTAGGACATGTTGAGAAATTTGATCTAGGAACTAGTTTAAATAGATGAGGAGAGCCCCAACTAGCCGTTGTAAATAATGACTAGTTTGACTAGAATAAGAAATTTAAATAATCTAAAAAATAATTAATTAACAATTGTATTATTATTATTATTTTATAAGTTGTGTAATTTGAATTAATAATAATATGTTATATAATTAAAAAATAATTAATAATTATATGTTCTATAATTTAGTATTCTTATTTTCTTTATTCAACAGGTAATTTTAATAAGTTAAATAAAATAATAACTACAATGTTTACTGAGATCGCCATAAAATATTAAAAAATAATAATAATAATAAATAAATAAAAATGGGGGGGCGGGGGGGGGGGCGGGGCTAAGAGGAGGGGAAAGACAAGAGGGAGAACTAGGGGACTACAAAAAAACAATAACTAAGAGTGAAGGGCAGGAATCCAGCATCTGTTAACACTCCACCCATCATCCCTGTTAAGGTTAATTGACCTCTTTTCGATCTCTAAGGCTTCCCTCAACTTACGATGGTGGAAATGGTCAATCCTCGCAATAACCTTGGCATCTTCAATGCAAATGTGATGTTTCGTCTTTTCAGCATGCTCTGCTAAGGCAGAGGAGCGTGATCTACTATGTTTAAGGTCAGCGACATGTTCATGAATTCTTTGATTAATGGATCGACCAGTTTCACCAATGTAAGGCGTCCCATAGGAGCACAGAATCAAGTAAACACCCTTACCATCCTTAGGGCAAATTGGGTCCTTAACTGATCTAATCGAGCTCCGAATGGTGCGGAGGGGCTTGAAGGATGAGGAAATATTATGTCTCCTCAGGATCCTAGCGATTTTATCAGTAGTACCTTGAATAAACGGAAGGTGAACTCCAGATAACCGATCACAAGGATCTTTCATATTCCTAGAACCTTTTTCTGCTTTTCAAAAAGCTCTAAGACATTGAACCTTGCTATAACCGTTCTTATTAAAAACTTTAAGGAGAAGAGATTTCTTAGCTTCAAAGTGGAGACCATCGGAGATTCTAAAGGCTCTGGTAGCCAGGGTACTAAGAACCAGGGTTGCGAGGGAGCGCACCCCTCCGCCCCCCCCTCCCCCCCCTCCTCGAACTCGCTCCCACAAAAACGCTCCCGGAGCGAATGCGTAGAGGGTGATATTAATGACAAAGATCCCTATACAGATCCAGAGGTAATGACAAATATACCTCTGGATATTAATGCTTAGAGGGTGATATTAATGACAAAGATCCTAATTTTCCAACAAGACTCAAAAATTAGATATTTCTCGTGGATGTAAGAAGCCCAAGCACTAGCTATAGATAATAGATTTACTTGTCTTTTCGAGTTTCTAGTAGTTTTTATAACTGTTAACTCTTTCATATTTATTATGACATTTTTTGTAAATAGTATATGACAATTTAAGTTTGAAGTTGGCAATTATAACTCATTGGTAATGAATTATGAATACGATGCTTCGTGAAAGTTGAAAGTTGTTTCATTTCATTTCATTTTATAACATTTCATTTCATGTTAGATATTCTTTGTTGTAATGGTTACACTTAGTTTACAAGTACAACTTTGGTGATCAATGATGATAAATGATATATATTGAATTTTGAAAGCTTGAAACTTTAATATTGATGAATCATGAGACTCAATATGTTGTATGTTACTAACTTGTGGACGTGGTTGATGAAGATTATAACTTCTAGGTGATTAATGTTATATGGTTCAATCTATGTTTTTATGCTTTTTATTTCATCATTCTACATGGTTTTGTTGCCATATATGCATCAATATATATATATATATATATATATATATATATATATATATATATAAATTTGCTCCCTCATTCACTCCCCAACCGGGAGCTTTTGAAAATGTCGCTTCCGCTCTTGCTCCCGCTCCCAAGTAACCTTGCTAAGAACCCCTAGCTTTTGAGTAGGGAAATGATGAGAACAAACAGGTAAATACTGCTCAGTGTGCGTCTTCTTTCTAAAGACTCGATGAGAGAAAGAACCTTCATCATTCCTAGAAATAAGGACATCTAGAAAGGGCAGGCTACCATCCCTTTCGAATTCCATGGTGAACTTAATGAAGTCAAATTGATCATTAAGATGTTGGAAGAATATGTCCAATTTCTCTTTGCCATGGGGCCAAACCACACAGGTGTCATCAAAAACCTTTTCCAAAGCCTAGATTGCAAAAGGGAGGAGGAAAGGGCCCTTGATTCGAAGTTTTCCAAGAAAATATTGGCCACAACAGGGGAAAAGGGGGAACCCATGGGCACACCACAAATTTGTTCAAAGAATTCACCCTCGAAATTAAAGAAGGTCGAGGTTAAGCAAATCTCAACCAGATAAGCAGTATCAGGATCTGTGACCCGAGAAATGACATCGATAGCTTCCCTAATGAGAATGCAAGTGTATAATGAGACAACATCAAAACTTACAAGCCTGTCATCGGGATGCAATTTGATGCCTTTCAATTCTTTAATAAAAGAGGATGAGTCTTTGACAAAGGAGCCGGTCCATCCCATAAGAGGTTTAAGCTTACTAGCTAAAAATTTAGCAAGTAGATAAGTCGGACCACTGATGGTGTTGACAATGGGGCGAAGGGGAGCTCCACCCTTATGAATCTTTGGAAGACCATAGATCCTCAGAGTGAGGGGGTTACTTTCAATAAGCTTTTTACTCAGGGAGCCAATAGTGCTACTCGATTTTATATAGCCAAAGTGACAGCTTTTGAAACTTTTTTAAGAGAATTTTTGTCTAGCTTCTTTTAGCTCCCACTATTAAGAAGGTGATCCAACATCTTATTACGATAATCCTCTTTGTTTAAAATAACCATAGCACCTCCCTTATCCGCCTTAAGAACAACAATGTCTTGGTTACTGTTTAAGGATTTAAGAGCCTCAAACTCAGGTTTGCTAATGTTGCTCTTAGGGGGCTTAGCATTTCTGAGAATCATGGCACAATCTTGCCTAATATGTCTTTAGTAGTATCAGGTAAATCTCTAATCCCGTACTCTATATCACAAATTATGTCTTGAATAGGGATTTTCTCAGGAGCAAGAGAAAAATTGAAACCCTTCTCCAACAAAGTATAGACATGACGATCAAAGGAAAAACTGGAGAGATTAATAACAGTCATAATAATAATAATAATAGCATTTATCATATTAATAATATTAATAATTTTAATAACAATAATAATAATATTAATAATAATAATAGCAGCATCTATAATAATAATAATAATAGTAATAATAATAACAACGATAATTATAACACAAACATTAATAATTATAATAATAATAACAATAACAATAATGACAAATCCATCTCCTTTCCCCTCGAATAAGACTATTATTAATCTCTCTAGTTTTTCCTTTGATCGTCATGTCTATAGTTTGTTGGAGAAGCGTCTCAATTTTTCTCTTGCTCCTAAGAAAATCCCTATTCAAGGCATAATTTGTGATATAGAGTACGAGATTTGGAAAGTTTGGAAAGGGAAATTTGGAAAGTTTGGTCCTCCAAAAAAGAAGAATATGGCTAAAATACAATGCTATGTGTGTCAAGAATATCAACACTATAGGAGAGATTGTCCTAAGCACAAGAAGGACAATAACAAAAGAGGAAGAGAAGAAGCCCATATCATCGAAGATATGGAGGAAGCTGAAAAGAAGAAGTCCAAGGAGGAAGTAATAGATCTCCACTATTGAGATAATCTTCCTCACAAAAAAGTTCTTTTCAATTTCCTAAGTCTTCTGTTGTAAGATATGGCTATCATGTGTTAATAAGTAAAATAATGAGATGCATCACGACATCATAGAAGCATTGAAAACAAGAGCTCGGGAAATGGGAAACCCACAAGGAGGCTTTCCAGGACTGGGAGGAATGCCTAAAAATGATGATCCTACGATTTGAACCTCCAGTTAACCCACCCATGGAACTCTTCTCTGGTCGTGGGGACTCGTGCAAGCACCTAGCTGTGTGGATGGAGGTCTAGAATGAAAAGACTTGGAATGAATGGGTCCATATGTTTATTCATGCTTTGGGACCAAATCCCCCTACCTGGTATTTAGATGCAGAGCTACACCAACGCACTCACCACTGGGGTACAATGACAGAGGATTTCATGGTAACATTTGGTTTAGTAGGAGGGACGGAGAAACTGGATGAAGCCTTGCAAGATATTGATGCTCTGGTCTTTGATGAGTCCTTAGCAAGGAAAGAATGTGCTGCGCCAGTTTGGGACACGCAGATGCAGGATATTGTCAACTGTCGAAATTTGTTGGTAGAAGACTGCGATGAGGACCCCAGAAATATCACTATCCCAGAGTCGGAAGGAGAGCGTGCAGTTGTAGGACCTCTATTGTAGGCAATAGATGTGACCAAACCATTAAAACTGAAGGAAGTCAACATTGGCACAGAAGAGCAGCGCAAGATGGCCAAAATTGGGGATTACTGCGACGATGATACGGTTGGAAAGATCCCGGAGCTGCTAACCGAATATCAAGACCTGTTCCCTACAAAGTTCTCTGAGCTAAAAGGGATCGTCGGTGACATGGGTGTTATGAGGATCACCTTGAAGCCGGATGCATGCCTTGTCAAATAGCGACCCTATCGGCTGAACCCTAAATATAAACAGAAAGTCAAGGAGGAAATCGATAAGATGGTGGTTGCAAGTATCATTGAGCCAGTAGAACAGTCGTATTGGGTAAGCCCTATGGTGGTCTAGGAAAAGAAGACTAAAGGAGAGATACTGATCTGCGTAGACTTGCGCAAGTTGAATGATGATCCTTTCCCTACATCATTCTTTGATAAATTTCTGGATAACGTAGGAGTTCAGGAAGCATACTCATTCACCAATGGGTTTTTAGGATACCATCAGATTAGGATTGCACCAGAGGATCGCAGCAAGACAACCTTCGCGACTGAGTGGGGATCTTTCCAGTACACTGTTATGCCTTTTGGGTTGAAGAATTTTCTTGCCATTTTCTCGTGCGTAGTCGTAGTAGTATTCAAAGAATTCATTCATAAGTTTCTGGAGGTTTATTTTGATGATTGGATAGTTTTTGGATTAGTAAAGAAGTATGTGTTGACTTGCACATGATGTTGGATGCTTGTAGGAAACACCAGATTTCGCTAAACATCAAGAAGTGCATATTCTGTGTACCTTTTGGGATTTTGTTGGGGCACGTTGTATGTCAGTAGGGATTGATGGTTGACCCAGCCAAGATTGCAGTTATCATCAATTTAGCAGTCCCCACCACTGAGAAACAGCTGCGCTCCATCTTAGGGCACATCGGTTACTACAGGAAGTTTATTCAAAGGTACGCTTTGATTGCTGCACCAATGGAGAAGCTGCTAAAGAAGGATGTATCCTTTTTTTGGGATGAGGAGTGTCAGAAGAGTTTTGAGCTGCTAAAGGAGAAGATGGTCACTGCGCCTATCCTCATATTTCCAGATTGGGCGAAGGTCTTTCATGTGCATGTGGATGCATCAGGGATAGCCCTGGCAGCTATCTTAGCGCAGCCAGGAGAAGGAGATATTGATCACCCAGTTTCATTTGCTAGTAGGAAAATCTCTAGCGCAGAGCGTAACTATTCTACTATTGAGCGAGAAGGATTGACAATGGTGTATGCCTTGCAGAAATACAAGCACTATCTATTGGGCGGACACTTCAAGATGTACACTGATCATTCAACTTTAAAATCCCTGGTCAATAAGCCTGTTTTGGGGGGGAAGATTTGTAGATGGTTACTGCTATTCCAAGAGTATTATTTTGAAATCATTGTGAAGCCTGGGAGACTGAATGTCAAACCTGATCACTTGTCTCGGATTGAGAGTGGGGAAGAGCCAACTAATCTAGAAGAAGGGTTACCCGATGCGTAGCTTTTTGCTATCAAGGTGGTTGATGCACACTTTGCAGACATTATTCATTTCTTGACCACGAGGATGGCACCTACAGACTATTCAGTGCAACAAAAAAAGGAGTTGGTGGCCCGCGCAGCTGATTTCACGATAATTGCCAGCCAATTATACAAGTTGGGAGCAGATGAGGTATTGTGGGGGTATGTATTAGAACATGAGAGACAAGCTATCTTGGCTGAAGCCCATGGAGGGGTAGCCAAAGGTCACTATGCAGGAAAATCAACTGCGCAGAAGGTGCTGAGGGCTGGGTTGTGGTGGCCCACATTGCATAGCGATGCCTACACATACTTCCGACCCTGCGACGCATGTCAACGGACAGGGAAACCTTCGCGCAGAGATGAGATGGCCCTGCAACCGCAGATGGCTTTGCAGGCATTCGACAAATGGGCCATAGACTTTGTAGGACCCATCAATCCCCCAGGAAAGAAGACGAGTGCACATTACATCATTACTGCAATTGATTACGTAACCAGATGGGCGGAAGCGAAGGCTATGAAGGATTGTACTGCAGATACTGCTGCACACTTCATCTTTGAGCATATTCTGACCAGGTATGGCTGCCCGAAGATCTTAATGAGCGATAGAGGTACGCATTTTGTTAATGAAACTATTGAAGCTTTGACTGAAGAATTTCAGATCCACCATGCGAAGAGTACCTCATATCACCCACAGGTGATTGGGGCAGTCGAGGCCTTCATTAAAATTTTGGAACATGCGCTAACTAAGATCTGTAATGTCGATCGGAGTGATTGGGATGTGCACATCCCTTCAGTACTCTGGGCTTATAGGACCACATGCAAGAAATTGACCGGAAAAACGCCTTTCAGGATGGTCTACGGGAAGGAGGCCATCATGCCCATGGAATACATTGTCCCCAACCTGCGCATTGCAGCTTTTGCAAACATGGTAGAACCTGAGATCATGGAGGAATGCTTGGCACAATTGGTTGCCTTGGAAGAGGATCGGTTCATTGCTAATTTTCACCAACAGGTTCAGAAGGCTCGGGAAAAAGCTTCGCATGATCGACATATCCGACAGAAGGTATTTAAGGAAGACGAATTGGTGTTGCTTTATGACAACCAGTTTGCGCGAGCACTGGTTGGGCCCATATATAGGGAAAGAGATTATAGATGGTGGTGCAGTCAGGTTGGCTACGCTGCGTAGAGACTACTTGCTTGGGTATGTTAACAGAAGCCGTCTGAAACCTTATAGGGACAACCTGGCGCCTACTAAATGACTATATGGCCAGCGTATTTGTCTCATGAGTATTGCGCGCACAAGGAGGAAAAGGCGAAGGAAGGGTTGACAAGTGCGTAGGGGTAGTGCGCAGGTAAGGAAGCGCGGAAGGGTGCGACGGAGGCGCAGGGGTAGTACGCAACTGGAAAAACTAGCCATTGGAACAATAAACTGGGTGAAAAAGCGATTTTGCAGTTGAATGGAGTGGGCTTTTGGCAATTAACGCCGCAATCTGGGAAGATTTTTTACCGTTTCCTTGATGGTAAGTCGCATTTAAGACTAATCCAACCGTTTTTACCCTTGGGAAGCTATAAAAAGGGGGGCGCAGGTCATAATCGGTTCCTTTTCTTTCCAAAACTCTTACGCCCTATGCTTTGCTGTGAACTCTGTATGTTGTGTGACTTCGCCATCTCTGTATGTTTGGGTGAGCTACCCCCTCTGACAGCAGCAACCCTGAATTTATCTTTCGAGCAAGAATAACTGCTTTTAACCCCACTGAGTCATCGCCTGTTACGCCCTCTGTTGAAATTGGGTTTGGAGATGTGTTTGAAGTAACCCCCGACGTTAAAGAGGTCATGTCTACGCCAGCCAAGGGAAAGGGGAAGGGGAAGGAAAAGAGCAAGGAGCTAGGAAAGGAGAAAGGGAAAGGGAAAGGGAAAGCCACGAAGTGGGCTGCGGTGAAGCCGCGCACATCCCCTCGGATTGTGCATTCCCCTCGGCAGGTGCCCCCCAGGCACGCTTGCCCAATCCATCGAAGTGCCCCATGACAGCCAGGAGGAAGCTCTGCTCTCCTGGTTGCCAGCATATGTTAAGCCACAAAAACCAACAGTGCGCACCCCCAAGAATGTTTATGTTGTCTGAGAATACCTGCAAATGCCGCTGCTCGAGGAGGAGGTCCCCTTGATTGGTGACATGTTCAGGAGCCTCTCCTCTGTTAAATTTGATGATCACGATTTAGCAAATATAGATGCCTTCCCAGACCTGGCCCCATAATTGTATCTTGAGAGGGTGATGTATGATAATGTGCTGAAGGTGGAACTGATGCCGTGGGCACGCGGGTTAGAGGCTTCGGGGATATTGAATTCGCTGCGCATCCGCCACTTTGGCCGATATGCCATCACCAGCTTGGTTGTGTGCCAGCTGCTGGTGCCAATCCACGATGGGTGCTTGTGGATCCAAGGCTGCATCTCGATCGACGCTGCGCTAATTCACTGAATCAACGGCCTACCCATGTAGGGGCCCCCTTTAATTAACTTTCTCTCTCTCAGGGTGCAGAAACCTGGTTCCAACACCCTCCCATACTACTTCGGGTGAGACCTTGGCCTGCGCAAGCAGGCCATTGCCAAAAGGGCTAGTAGTACAGGGGTTTGTTGGTAAACCTTAGATTCTATGGAAGTTAAGGATATAGATCTTGGGAATCTCATCGAAAACATAAGTGGCAAGGTCATCTAGTATAAGGTTTATCATACATTTGTCTAAAGGAAACATTTGTTGATGGGGATACTTTAGGTCCTTAAGATTCTTTTATGGAATCTTCATTGAAAGGTTCATCGAACATGAGGGGGAGCAAGTGTTTCATCAAGAATTCCAAACTTGTAGAATTCATGGGATGATGGTATGATGATATAAAAGGTAAAGCTGGTCAAGTGATTGAAGCTCTATCAATTAAGGAAGCTGCTGTAGGAAGTCTGGATGACCCAAAGGAAAATGAGGCATGTATGTTTCATTTGATAAAATTTGGAGTCATGTCACACGGTGGCAGGTAATATGGATCAATTCTCTATCTTGAGAGCATGATCAAAAGATAAAGGATCTCCTCCTCTGAAAGAATGCAACAAGACATGGGTCACAAATTGTCTAGAAGAAATTTACCTAAGAAACCAGATTCACTGGTTTGGGCCATCGTGTCCCGAATCCAGCGAATCAGACACGATTCTGCCGGATTCGTGTCCGATCGTTTCCATACAGGACACGTCATGTCTCGATCCGGCAGACACGATCGACAAAGAAAAGCCCTCCACGACTTTTAAAAAGGCCGTTTGGCCTCTCATTTCTCACTTTGTGCATGCTTGAGGCAGCTTTGCTTGGCCATAAACAGGGAACAAAAATTCTCTAGATGCATTAACAAATCTACAACAAAAAAATTTCAAACTTGCATCAGTGAAATGTGTGAACTAAAAACAAAGGCACAACCGATACAACACCTCACTCACACATGGGGTGTGTCACTTTGAGAATCTGCACCTGCAAAAGTACATTCAGTTGTCTCTATTTTCAATGAGAAAAATAGACCCTCTGAATAGAGTACTATTAGTCTTTTAAACATAGACAGAGTTTGGAGTTACTAGAATACCAATTGCACGTCATTAAGCAGAAGAAAAGTCTTCACTGTATTCGGGACACGTGGCCCCATGTGTATCAATGTATCATGTATCTTAAGTCTTTGTAAAACTTACATCTAGATGAAGATCTATGTTTGAATCAATGGATTTGTATGAATCTGTGTAAGAAATATCTAATTATATATATATATATATATATATATATATAATTTTTTTTTTTTTAGTAAAATAATATATAACGTGTCCGGACGTGTCCTGTTTCGGGGGTCACCATGTCCCGAATCCGACACTCGAATCCGCGTGTCCATCATGTCTCGTGTCCCCGTGTCAGGTGACTTAGAAATCTACATAATATGTCCTCATCTGAAAAACGAGGTGGTTGAAAGAATTGGAGGAATTATGAGCAAAAGTTCCTGGAAGAAAATATGTGAAGAAAGAAAGGAAGAGATCATGCAATGTGCAACTAAGAAGGCAATCAACATCCGAGAACCGAAAGATTTGACTATGATATCTCCCAGAAAGAAATGAAGACTCTGATGGAAGTCTGAAAAAGGTGGAGACCCTTGAAAATGGATATCTTTAGGAGATGTGTCAATATGTATGCAGGATGCTGATGCAAATTGGAAGATGTCATGATGAAAGACCATCACAAAGGTAGTTTTGATTTAATTTCCTATTTTTGAATGATATCTGGATGGGCTTATGCAGAGCTGGAAAGGGAAGAGCTATGAACGTTTTCTAGCAATGATAACCATGTAGTAGGATGGAAGATCGCTAAGGAGACATGGCATGAAGAAGGCAACATGGCATGAAGTAAGGCCAAATACAGACTAATGGATCACTTTCCAATGAAAGGAATGATGTCATGGCTGAAAGTGAAAGTGCTGGATGGTCTATGCCCTGTAGAAGTCCCACACATGAAGACTCTTAGAAAACGAAAAAGAAGTTCATGACATCATGAGAAGGAGTTCTTCAAGTAGTTGGTTTTCCCATCATCTCCACCTGAGGAGCTTCTGTAGGTCCCTAATTAAGAGGGAGCCTGCAAACAAGTTTGTTACTTGGTAGAAACTTGGAAGCAAAATTCCTAAGCCGAAAGGGAGCTTAGGTACATTCCTTCTGTAGGAATGAGTACATTGCTATATTGGAATAGATATGTCCAACCTAATTAAGAGGGAGATATAGACACATCATTCTTGTCTTCACTTGGGAAGACAAAATGGAGGATTGGGTAAACATTTGACATTTGATGCTCTTTGAGGATGTATTAGGGCATCTAAGATAAGGGTATTCGTTGAGGACCGATATTCTTTGAGGACTGGGAATCCAAGATAAGGATAGTCCTGGTGGAACACACCTTGAGAACCTAGTGGGGTATGTTCTGAGAGAGATAATGATGAGGGTGTCTATACATCATTAGTCTCGCCAACATTGTGCTAAGATCTCGTGGAGAGATAGAGCTGTTAGTCAAGGCCTTGCTATGTGACAATGCTGGTTGATATGATGCTATACATATGGGTTACCAATCCGACTCTTCTTATGAGAAATTTTTTAGATTGAGAATGACCAAGTACCATTATGAGTACCTCCCTAGTTAAGAGGGAGTGTTGAAAAGTGTAACTAGGTTCAGTCTTCATAATGACATATGTAAATGTGATTTTATGTAATTGATGTAAAGAAAAATAAAATTATTTTTGTAATGCTAGTCTCATGTGTTTCATACCACATTCTTATTACAACCTGTATCATCATTGTGCACTAAGCAATACCACAAAGACATAGCATTACCACAGAGACATAGCAGTACCATAAGGATATAATTCGGATTTTTTTCATAAATACAATAGATTAGAACTTGATCACTATCCATAGAGGGTGAAACTTCAATTCGGATTATTGGTCCTTTGATCACAGAGATAATTCAGACCACAGAGATAAGCTTGATACCATAGACACAAACAATTGACCAACAATATGAAACTGTTAATTCAATCCTTAAGGCAGGCTTCTTCAGGTCTCCAAGAGGGCCTCTTCCACAAGTTCAGAATTCCGAATCAAGGAATTTCACATAATCTCCACAAGACTTCGCATAGGACAGAGATGTGATCATAAGTATCTTTGAGGAGGATTCTCATCGCAAATTGTCCTTCAATCTAGCTTTAGTACCATGTTGAAATTCAATTGCAAGTTGAATTTGTGATCTTGATAATTACTTGTGAAGGTGTTATTGTTCCTTTTAGCATTTCTTTGTTCTTCATCAAGCAATCATACTTTAACAATTTAGCCTTTCAAATTCAAGAAATAGAGATCACAGTGCACAATAGATAAGAGACAATTTTACCCTGGGAAAACCCACAATGGGGAAAACCCAACATTCCTTTCCTTACAGAATCATTGTCAACAAGAGAAAAATCCAAGTCATAGACAACCTAACGATTAGACCAATGTTGCATGACTCGTACTCGTATAAGACTTGTCTGGATATTGATTCGGTGACCCGTATAAGATTCGGGAATGACCTGTATAAGACTAAGCAAAATTTTCCCTCCATTTTCCCTTTCCATCCACATGATCTCCAAAAAAAACTAAAAAAATCGAATTTTGAGGGTCTCCACGAGTCTTATGTGGGTCATACGCAGTTCTTTATGGGTTCAATACGGGTAGCCAAATTTTATTTTGGTGGGTACAAGTAGAAACTGCGGGTTCTATGCGAGTTACCCGTCTCGCTATAAAACTTGTCAAGACCCGTGGGTACTTGTGGGTCTTATAAGAGTTGTGCTACATTGCAGTAGACCAATTACCCAAATGCCAATTCAACCCTCCATAGGTCTTTCCACAAGAATGTCCATAGAGTTGTTCACAAGATTCCACATCACTCTTAAAGGAATGTCCACAAGTTTGTCCTCAATAAAAGCTCGAACTTTATCCTTTGTACCAGTCACAGAACCTTCGTATCATCTTCAAAGCAATGCATAGGATTACATAATTAATGTGCCTTATAACCATAGAAAAAGGCTTTGAATATCCATAGAGAATAGCCCAAAACTTTGCATAAGAATAATATATATGTGCCCAGAACTTCGCTTGAGAACGAGTCTTAGATTGCTTCGTATAAAGCCTCAAATATTGTGTGATTCGATCTGTGTAATATCCCCAATTAGCAATATTACTAATTAGAATATTATTTTTTTGATAAATTTTGATGTTCCTAATGTCAAGAAGAAATAAGGTGGGTCGGGACTCGCAATTAATAATTAAGGGAAAAACTACAACCTACTCCTATAGTTCACAAGGAAAAATTGTGGCCATAGTGGGGTCCATGTGGCCAACATTCGATTTGGAGGCAACTCCGTAGGTGGCAGCGTGGGGGAGCCTCTATGGGGGCATTGCAGTGAGTGGCTGGATGAGGGTACTGCGCTGTCCATGGTGGGCACAAGGGAACGTTGGGGGATAATTGATAAAAGGAAGTGAAGGCAACTCATTTCCGGATTCATTCGGCTTCTATTTTGATTGTCATCTTGACATAGCATGCTTGTGCTGGGTGCCAAGTTTGCAGTGCTGTTTAGCACACGAGATCTTCAGGCGGAGATCTCAACTTCTACCTCGGGGGACTTCGAGTGCCCGCTCAGGAGAGGAGTTCCACAATTTTGGTGAGGGATTGACATAGTAGCAGTAGCAGGAGTGCGTAGTCCATTAAGGACTGCGTAGAGGCAACAGAGACTGCGCAGTGATATTACAATTTGCCACTTTGAGGAATGCAAGTAGGCCAAATATATAGTCTTCTGTTCATGTGAAGGGGTGCCACTTAAGATGAGCCGACTTGTCTTCTTGGAGGGTTGACTTGGCAGTTGGGATTTGACCAAAAGACACTTAAAAATTCAATTTTTTCTTTTCTTTAAATGTCCAAATGGTACACGACAAAAATAATTTTTCTTTTGACTTTTTACAAAAAATCATAACGATAAAATATTAATTATCATGATCGAACCTAGTTACAATTTCAATAGTTTGGAGGCAAAGTTGGGCAATTCCTTGGTCATCTTCTTGAATCAGTTCGGTATTTCCTGGGGTAGGTTGATCTTCTTTCTTGGAGACAAAATTCAATTGATTTGATCATTTTATGTAGTAGAAGCCACTGTGTATCAGCCCTCGACTATTTGATCTCCTTGAGGAGTGTATTAGGCGCTTGGAGATGGACAGCAAGGCTGTATTTATTTATGAAAAGATTCTCTGAATTTCATGTTGTTGTAGTATTGTTAAATTTTTGGTGGTATGGAAGCCCTAAACAATGGTGTTAATGTTGGAGGAATCACATTGTCATTGAATTACTTGTTTTTTTTTTCTAAGGTGGACTAAATTCTATTAATATAACATAATATACAGGATGAGTTGGGCCTCCGGAATTGCTGTACTAGCCAATTCCGGAGGCATTATAAGTAAAAAAAACAAAAAAATGACAGCCCCATATAGGGAAGTCGGTCATGATATAGTTGCCCTCAAAGGGGAAACCAGCTTCAGACAGTAGATACTTAAAAGTTGAAAAAAAGTTTTGGAATTACATTTTAACATGGAAAATAAATGTAGCAGTAAAAAAAGACCTCTCCGTGCTAGGTGTCATTCTGTTGAGGCGGCGGTTCCTCCACAATGAGGCACCTGTACTCGTCGGAGGAGTCATCTGCATGCGTTGCTTGATGGGCAGCTGGTTTAGGTGTTGTTGCGGTGCGAATTACGCTGGCACTGCCTTTCCTGCAATCTTCACTCGACCATTCTGGACTCCCACTACCACTGCTGTTGCTACCATTGCTGCTGGTGGAATTGGCATCAGGCTTAGCAGGTAGGGCCTCAGACTTCCTTGAGAGCTGCTGAGGCTCTTTGGAAATGGTGGATTTTCTAGGTCTCTTCCTCGTGTTGCGTTTTGTAGACAAGGAGGCTTTTTCCTGGAAACTGATGGTGATGGTGGCGGTAAGACGGGGTATGTCCAGGGCACAATTGTAATGAAATTGTGCGGAATTCTCCTCAAGAAGCGTTGGACGAGCCTCCAAATAAATTGACTGCTGGGGATGAGAAGCCCAGCTACGACCTTCGCCTCGGCCTGTGGAGTGGTACTGGACAAGAGTTGCATCAGGTGACGAGGAGCAAGGTTCAAGGTGAACAACAGGAGGCGGTTGCGGGGCAAGACCTCTACCTCTACCTCTGCGAGTGGAAGGAGAATGGGCGGAAATTGCTTTAGGAGGTGGAGAAAGAGACTCTGAGTGAATGGATAAAGGTGGGCGAGATGCCCGACCCCGACCACTACCACGGCGGCAACGCATTTTGTGCCGTTTGGGCATGTTGGAGCTGTCGGAATTGATAGGGAGGTAGGGTGGCGAAGGCGTGGTAACAGTGCGAGCGGAGGGATTTAAATCCCGAGACGGAGGAACCAAAATGAGGCTGCAGTAAAGACTGTGAGAGAGATGGAGGTCAGGAGCAAGCGTAAGGCAACAATGAAGGCTGCACCGCCTCCTTATGTGCGTTCGAGAGCTTGGCTCTGAGACCGCAGAGGGGCAGATACAGCGGGAGGGCAATGGAGTGATGGTGAAGCGCAAAGCCATTTTGTGGAGCGCTGAATGGCACTTCAATCTGAGCGCATTAAAGGCAGAGGGAGACGAGCTGCTAGCTGAGTAAAATGCAGCCGGACAACGCCCATGCGTGGCCATGTGGCGCACGCTGGGCTTGCTGTCCACCTCCAACATTTATACACCCACATTCGGGGAATTACTTGTTTGTTGAATGTTTCAGGACTACATTATTAATTCATGTTTTAGAACTATTGAATGGATTTATTGGGTTCATGATTGAATAAGTAAAGAATTCTATTAGAAGCCCTAATTTCTAAGAAATGCTAAGGGCAAAATTACCCTAGTACATTACAAAGAGCTCTCTTACAAACTTACATTTATACTATCAGGGGACAAAGATTAAGATCACCATAACTTACACAGACATGAAAGTATAGTTCACAATGCCTCATTTTCATTTGTATCAGGCCCTCTAGCCACGACTTAGTAAGGGTATGGTTTCTTGGTCCGCGTCGAGAGAAAATACTTCCAAGGGCAGTTTCAAGACGTCTTGGCCAAACTCTATCTCATGGAGATGATTATTAGACCCACAATTCGCTGTGGCTCCTGTTACTGCTCAAACCAGCAGAGGTCCTAGGAGGGGATCCTATAGAGCAACTACTAGGTCAAGTGGCAACAATGGAGCAATAGCCCAATGTCACCTCAACTATAACTCTCTGCTCTTTACGAACTTTCACCGATGGGAGGAGACCCGGTATAAGAGGAATCACAATGATGAATAGATCAATGAATGGATGGAGGTTGATTCCTAGAGCCTATTCACAAGAGAGACTCAATTATATGGCTTACTTGCTTAAGATGCAAGGTGATGGGCTCTCTAGGAAGGGTTAAGAGGATACTTAAGCATAGGTTTGGAGAATATCCCTCGACAAGAAGCTTCCTAGATCTAAGAATCCTAGTGGAGAATCGGTTTCTATGCAATCCTTCTGGAATTTGATTCATAAACTTGTGGGACCACCATGAACCAAAGCGGACCCAAACCAGGTCAAGGATATGGAATTGATGAACACTAGAGGGGCTTGATCTATTTAGGGAGGAAAATAGGATCAAAGGATAGATTTTCCTTGAAATACAAATGCAATGACTCAAGTGAGGACAATAACCCAAATCAACCTAGGGAAAGAGATGGTCTTGTGGCTACGACTTGCTATATCTCGGGATTCCATTGTCGGATTTGCCTCAAACTTGGAGGACCTCTTGAGAGAATCCCATTGCAGTAGTGGACCAAAATTCATGGGTTTTGGATGGCTACAAAGAATTTCGCTTGATGCCCTAGGTGACCTACTAGGGTTAGGCCTAGAAAGAGGGTAAAAGGCGAGAAAAATATTCATTTGAGTGACCACCAAGAGGCTAGATCAATGTCTTGCCCCGGGAGAGATGGAGTCAAGGTAATTTTGAAATTTGGAGAGACTTTTACCCAATCAAGGAGTCCTTAGGCAACTTCGCATGGAAAATTAGGGCATGAACTCGGTTACCAAAGGATTTTATACTTCGATGTGCAAGAATTGATGACTTATCAAGGTGTATTCAATGAAATTAAACCTCTAGGAACGTTCATTCATCATACATGCCACATATAACATATGCAACACTTAAAAAGTCCAAAATTTGTACAGTTCACATAGATTAGGGCAAATTTCAGGTCCAGAGAACAAAATTCCCATACATTATTCATGTGACAAGATAAATGTAAAGAATAGACATGAAAAAGAGCACTTACATGTATAATGAGTATATCCAATAATCAATTCAAGACAAATTTGAAGCTCCAAGACCAAGAGAATAGTATCCAAACATCAAAATTCATCCATGAAACCAAACTCGTCCTCTAAAAGGGAATGCAAAATTCTCACAAGAGCTACCATTCCAATCCAAGTGATGACGAGAGGAATGAATGAGCCTCTCATCTATTTGTATCCTTTCTAAAGAGCTTGATTTGCCTAATTTGGCCTAATTAAGCCCCAAATAATAAGATAATGTGCAATAATAACATCCCTTGGTGACAAGCCCACCAAGATAGCTCAATAATACAAAAATAAGCCGCTCAAGAGGGTAGAATAGTAAACATGATGAATCGTTGGGCCATTCAAAAGGCCTAGTTGATTCCAAAGTGTGCCAAGTTGAGAGAATGGGCTCCAAACACTGTGATCAAGGGGTTGGCCCCTTGATATCCATGCAAGTCACATGTAGTGTGCCCAAGTGGGTGTGGGGGCATAATGACATCCTCATGGGTCTCCAAGTAGATTCACAATGCCTGTAAACCATTTGTAAGGGCTAGAATGATGACATAAGCCCTCCCTTTATCTCCCATGGTGAGATACATCCTTGTCTGGGCCCTGGAACGTCTGCCAAGCGTATGGTACAACTAAGAAGCTGCCTGGGCGTGGTGATCCAGGTGCATCATCCTCATCCAAAAAGGTGGAACACGAGCAATCAATTAATGGTATTGGGGATCCATGAAGTGCTCTATGCTATGGTGGAGGTCCATGACTCTCAACGCTCACCCTACAAGTGCCAATGTGATCGTCTAGAGGGCTTGGACCCCGTATAGAGAGACCAAACCCCAAATGGAGATCCACCTGCAATCCTGCATAAGATCCAATCTGTCCCCTTTCCCTCTAGTACAACAAATAATTAGAGTAATCAAGTAAAAGAACTTATAAATCATGGAATCAAATGGAAACTGCATAGTGGCATGACTTTCCATAGTGGGCTTTGGCATATACAGGTGTCTCGAAGCTCAATAAGGGGGTTAACCAAGGACCCTATTAGGTGGTTTCAACCTTTAAAGGTGGTGACATGTCCATGGTACATCCATCAAGTGGTAGGTGGCATGTGATATAATGGTATGGAGTGGGGATCAGGGGAAGGCTCCAAGCCACATGCCATGGTACATGGGTAGGTATAATAGGGGAAGCCCACACTTGGGTATATGCGTATAGGAGGGAGAAATTGCGGTACATGAATTACCCAGACCTTTGTTTTTCCACCCTTCTTCATATGCTTTTTGCCTTTGATTGCTTTTTCTTCATAACTGTGCAGGGCTCCAGGGAATGACAGCATGATGTGTAGGATACCGCAGTAGATACCCCCTTTAAGGTGGGGTAGTTCATTGTTTTAAGCAAGGTTGTCATTGATGGCAATGGGATGCTAGATGATGATGAATGACCATGCTTAAGATGATCATTTGGACAATGGAGGACAACATAAAGATGCAGACACTTTGCCCTACCTCCATTTCTGTTCCTATAAATGACCAGTCACAATAAAAATCTTTTTCCACCATCTTAGAGTCATTCTTTCACAATGAGTCTTTCACCATCTGAAAGAGGATTGTTTCCTCTTTCCAACAAGCCCTCATACGTCTCCAAATTCTTGGTGGTTAGGGAGAAATTAACTTTTTAATTCAAAAGGTATATATATTCATTGAGCCGACCTCACTTTGCCTACTCATGTTAGCTGCCCTAACATACCTTTTCGTTTGGCATGAAAAATCTCTATTTATATGACGTACAACCCTCATTCTCTAGGATTAACTTGGGAAAGACAGTTCAGAATACAGGGCAACAAGAAGTTCATAACTCGTGAACTGAAGAAGGCCGAGGAGGAGGAGTTTAAGGATTAATTTGTTTGGGTGATCTGTGTCAAGGGTTGAAAAATCAAATCATTTGATGGAATAGAACCTAACCGCAGAAAAGCACAGTTAGCTCAGAAAAGAAGACTCGGATCAACACAGTGCTGTAGTATTCCCAATTAGCAATAGCTCATTGGAAATATTAATTTTGACTAATTTTGCCTTTATAAAGTTAAAATATAAATAATGTGGGTGAAGGAGCACTTAGCTCACACTTAGGATAAAAGCATTCCCTAAAGTCACTAAGGAGACATATCGAATTAGCAAGGTGGGGCCTAGTGGCCAAGTGGCAGCACAGGGAAAGGGGTAGCGTGGGCAGCGTGGGGCCTAGCCAGCGCAGTTTGAGTTGGACAACGTGGGCCATGTAATATCCCTTTTCAGGGATATCTCTCAAACACAACAAACTCCAACCAGAGATGGATTGGGAGGGCGTTTACCAGATATGCCGCCTTTGAAAAGAGGACGAAATCTAGAGGCTACCTGGCCCTTTCCAGACTCTGTCTAAGAGTATGAGATAACACACCAAGCTGTATAGAACTAGAATGCCCGAAAATATATAAAGATAACAGTGCAGCAGACATACAATAGCATAGAAAGAATGTACAACAAATCACCCAGAAATATAGAGAGAGAATGCTAAGCCATTTTATTAAACTGAGAAATATAATGAAGTACAATAGGTGATCAGAGTGATGGCACCTAAACTTGCTCAAGGCAAGTGAAGAAATACTCTCAGAATACACAGGAAATGGCTACTCTCTGAACTGCGTCCCAGCTGCTGGAAAACTGCTGGAATGAACTGAAGACTAGGGGTTGTCCCCCTTGCCTAAATGAGCTGAAAATCTGGAATCCTCCTCTACTCACCAATCTCGGCAAAACCCAGAAACCATATCAGAAATGACTGACCCCCGAAAAACACCCCTTTGGGGAATTACGCTGGCCTCCAAGGCTCTGCGCAGAGGCTAAATAGGAATGAATGAAATGCCGCCTCAAACTCCACCAAAATCCTCCCAAAGGCAAAGGCTAACCCTCTGCTCAATCTCCCGGCACAAACCCCTGCAAAAATCCCAAACCGAAGCTCCTCCTAGATGGACTGCGTCCTCCCTCTCAATGACTGCACAGTCTCTCTGAATGCTCAGCTCCACAACAAAACCAAACACCAAAACCTCCCGCATAATGCTGAAGAAAATACCTTGCCCGAGTAGGCACTCGAAGTACCCCGGGGCTAAGGGCGAGATCTCTGACCGGAGACACTCAACGCACTAAACAGTGTTGCAGACAGGCTAAACAGCCAGCGTGCTCAAGAAGTCAAAACGACCAGCTCAATATCATCAACAACGAATGAATGAAATGAGGAGGCTCCTCCCTCTTTATAACGTTGGCCTTCCTCCAAAACCCTAAGGCCTATCTCCTCAACGTAGCCTCCCTCTTGCCACGTGCTCATCCTCATCTGCGCAGTCTCTTCTAGAGCATACGTGGGCCCCCTCTCTACGTGGTGCTTGGCCCCCCTTGGCTCCCTTTAAGTCACAATGTTGTGCTACTAGGGAGTGTGTTTTATTCCACTAAGTGAGTTAGACCCTCTCCACTCACCTTTTTATTTATTAATAAACTATAGACGGCAAAATTGAGCAAAATCGAATATGCCAATTAGCCACTGCTAATTAGGAATATCACAGGCCAAGAGGGACAACGCAGAGATTGGTGGGGCCTAGGTGAGGAAGAGGCTCACCAAGCATAAAGGGAGGAAGGGTCTCCTCATTCTATTCATTCTGATTATGCATTTTGAGATTTGTCTTCTTGACATTGAGCACGCTTGCTGTTTAGCAAAGTCTACACATACTGTTCAGTCATCGGGTGTCTCTGTTCGGAGATCCCAACCTTAGCCCTAGGGGACTTCGAGTGCCTGCTCGGGTGAGGAGTTCCATCCTTATTTTGTCAGTGGGAGTTGCAACTATCGCGGGAGGAGCATCCACACAGAGAGACAGCACAGTCAGTGAGAGGGAGGACGCAGTCTTGTGGGGAGGTTGTTCCGGATTGGGAGTTTGAGGTGGATTCAACCCTGGGTAGTGGATAAGGGGCCAACCCTTTCCTATTCCAGCATTTTGGTGGAGTTACGGGCCAACTTTTAGAGCAGATCATTCAGAGCTAGTGTCCCTCCTTGAGGAACAACGTAGAGCCTCAAGGGAGCTATTTTCGGGGGTCAGCCATTTCTGAAAAGCTTTCTGGGCTTTTCTGGGTATTGGGAGTAGAGGCCATTCCCGAAGTTTCAGCATTTTCCGAGGTGGGGAGCATCCCCAACGATTCAATCCATTCCAGCAGTAACAGCAGCATGATGGCAGTGCCAGCAACTTGGAGATAACGCAGTCTTGAGTTAGCAGCCATTCCGGGTCCCAATCTGAGAGTATTTCTACGCTTGCCTAGTGCAAGCCAAGGTGCCATCATTTTGACCACCTTTGTACTCATTTTCTATCTTTCAGTATTAATAAAATGGCTCACCGTTCTCCATATTGGGTATTGTTCATGTTATATCTCTCTAGTTGTTGTTTGTCTTTGTTTATGTGCTTTATATTGCTGTTTATTTCTACTTGGAATATTACAGTGGTATCAGAGCTCATAGACTTGGCTCAACCTGTGGAGCATTTTGTCTATGACACCTTCAGGTAAACCATACATTTGTTACCGAGGGAGGAGGTACAGAGATCAAGAACGAAGGTTAGAGCTCACTTTCGGGGAAGGTGACAGCGTCCCAGTAGTGGACGCAGAGGAAGAGGAACCAATGGCGGAGGACAAGAATGCCGATAGGGAGTTCGGGGAACTTCTCCTCAAATCAGTACAGGATCTGTCGAAACGGACAGGGGAGATGGGGTAGAGATTCACAACAGAGTCTAGACCTCGCGAGACCCCAAGGGGTTTCATGTTGGAGAGGGTTCAGGCACATCTCATCATTTATAGGAGCACCCCACAGCACAGCAGGCGGCATCACACACACCCCCCCGTTCCACGATGCCTACATTTCTTGCCACAGACATTGGGGCAGAAGCACAACAGGAGCAGGAGCTGACACACATGGGGGATTATTTTGCTAAGTACCAGTCATACGGTCAGGAGTTCAGAGATGCCATCACTTTCCACGATTTTGTTCAACTCAAGTGGGACAACAAACCCCGCAACCATCACAGGGGGAACAGGCATTCACATGACGGGGATTTGCAGCGCACGATGGGCAGATTCCATTTACCGACATTTGATGGATCATCCAAGTGCTCGGCAAAAGCGTGGGTGGAGAAGCTGGATATACATTTCTAGCTTAATCAGATGGCAGAGCCAGAGGCCATCAAAGTGGCAGCTTTGCACCTAGAGGGCGAGGCCCAGGATTGGTGGTTTCACGGGATGGTTACGCTGGGCCACTCGAGAGTGACAGCATATGCCGAGTTTATGCGGAGGTTGGTGGAGCGTTTTGACCAAAGGGATCCAGAGGAGCATTTTGTTGAGCTAACCAAGCTCAAGCAGACCGGGAGGCCGGACACGTACATATCGAAGTTTTTGAGACTTTCTGTGATGGTACCAGATCTATCCACCGCCCGTATGATTTATATGTTCATAGATGGATTGGCGGAGCCTTTGCGGGGATTGGTCAGATCAACGAGGCCCACGACACTCCATGATGCAGTCGAGAGGACTCGGGATTTGTAGGATGCACTTCCCAGGACTAGAGCTCCTTTTCCCCAGAGATCGACATTCCAGCCGAAGGGAAAGGACGAGAGGGTTCCGCTTGCCAGGGGGAACTAGGGTAAAGGGTTTGGAGATGATGAGGCCAGGAGAGAATTGAAGCAGAAGAGATTGTGCTTCACGTGCCAGGAGCCATGGGCACCAGGACACCGTTGTGCCACGGGGAAGGCACATTACATTGAGGTCTTCTCCGATAGTAGTGGGGAAGAAGACGAGTATGAGGATGTGGAGGATAGAGACAGCAGTACAACGCAGAGAGGGGATAATCTGCCACCTCCACCACCTGGAGCAGGAGGTGCAACTTTCGCACCTACTAGGGGAGCCCTTGCAGCCTTGCGGGGAGTTCCCAAGTACTTGATACTGCGTGTCCGAGGTATAGTATGAGGGCAGCGTGTGTCGATGTTGGTAGATAGTGGGGCTACCCACAATTTCATTGATGTTCAGCTGGTAGAGCGGAGGGGCATATAGACGGAGACATTTGATGGATTTTCGGTGTTGGTTCCAAGGGACCGGACCATGCAGTGTGCCAGGTATGTGCCAGCCTTGGCAGTGACGATGGGGACATACACCCTAACAGATCATTTTTTCGTGGTGGGCATTCCGGACACCAACATGATACTGGGGGTACAGTGGCTTATCACATTGGGGAAGGTCACCACTAACTGGGAGACCTTGGAGATGGAGTGGACGGACAAGAAGACTGGGAGGCATGAGAAGATTCGGGGGATGCACACCTACCCACCACAGACAGTTTCAGCACACCAGATGGAGGCAGATTTCCGGAAGGGGGACATAGAGTGGGCAGTGGAGCCGCGTGTGTTGGAGGCAGGATCTACAGGGCAGGCCTTACAGCCAAATGTATAGTCCATTCTTGACAGGTATGCTACGGTATTTGGGGAGATACCACCAGGACAACCATCGGATCGGGGGTTTGAGCACACCATTGAGCTGGAGCAGGGTATCCAGGCTGTTATCATTACACCCTATATGCACCCCAAAGCCTATCAGGATGAGATTGAGAGGGCTATCCATGAGCTCTTAGCTCTTAGACACATTCGTCCTAACACCAACGCCTTTGCTTCTTCAGTAGTGATGGTGAAGAAGAAGGACGACACGTTGAGGATGTGCATTGATTACAGGGCCCTGAACAAGAAGACCATGAAGAATTGGTACCCCATCCCACAGATTGATGAGTTGATGGATGAGTTGAGGGGGGCCAAGTTCTTCTTAAAGATTGATTTGAGATCCGGGTACCATCAGATTCGTGTGAGGGAGCAGGACATTTCCAAGACCGCTTTCCGGTGTCATTACGACCATTTTGAGTTTTTGGTGATGCCTTTTGTTCTAACCAATGCCCCGGCCACTTTCCAGTCATGCATGAATCACATCTTCCGCAGTCACTTGAGGAAGTGCGTGTTAGTGTTTTTTGATGACATATTGATCTACAGCCGGACATGGGAGGAGCACCTCCAACATGTAGAGGCTGTATTGCGCATTTTGGAAGAGCATCAGTTTTATGCTAAGCTCTCCAAGTGCGAGTTTGGGTTGACCGAGATGCTCTACTTGGGGCACATCATCGGGGTGGATGGAGTAAGGGTACACGAGCAGAAGATTAGGGCCATCAGGGAATGGCCGGAGCCGAAGAATGTGACGGAACTTAGGGGATTTGCACCTACTGCCGAAAGTTCGTCAAGGGATTTTCCCAACTTGCTGCACCCCTTACAGATCTCACCAAGAAGGGGGCATTCAATTGGTCGGGTACAACGCAGAGGGCTTTTGACAGGCTTAAGGAGGTGATGAGCAGCTGCCCAGTGCTAGCATTACCAGATTTTACACAACCCTTTGTCTTGGAGTGTGATGCATCGGGGGAGGGGATAGGCGCAGTGTTGATGTAGGGAGGCCACCCCATAACTTTCGAGAGCCGGAAGCTATTGCCACATGAGAGGTTGTATGCTATATACGACAAGGAGATGTTGGCCATCATGCATGCATTGGCCAAGTTTCGGCACTACCTTATGGGGAACAGGTTCAGGGTGAGGACGGACCACAACAGCCTCCGATTTTTTCTAGAGCAGAAGCAGTTGCAGGAGAGGCAGCAAAAGTGGGTCATTAAGATCCAAGCTTATGACTTTGACATCGAGTATGTCAAAGGGAAGAACAACGTTGTGGCAGACGCATTTTCACACAGGCCAACAACGTTGTCCTTGATGAGTTTGGACACGGATTGGAGGGCTCGACTGTTGGTAGAGTACTCCAAGGATCGTTTTGCCTGCGAGATTTTGGATGGGCAGGTGATAAATGACAGGTACAGAGTGATGGACGAGGTGATCTATTACAGGGACAGGATCTTCTTGACTGAGGGCTCCCAGCTCAAGAAGAAGATATTGCATGCCTCGCATGATTCACCATTATCAGGCCACCAGGGGTTTACCAAAACCTACAGGGCCATCACGGAGAGGTTCTCTTGAAAGGGCCTCAAGGAGGACGTGCTCCAATATGTCAGGGAGTGCGAGGTTTGCCAGCATAACAAAGGAGAGATGAACCATCCAGCAGGATTATTGCAGCTTCTTCCCATACCTGAGGGGAAATGGGAGAGTATCTTGATGGACTTCATTACAGGGTTGCCCACGGTATAGGGCAAGGATTTCATATTTGTAGTCGTTGATTGGCTGACTAAATATGCTCATTTTTTTGCCATATCGGCACATTACACTGCAACACAGGTGGCAGAGTTGTTCTTCAAGGACTTTTTCAGATTGCATGGTCTCCCACAGACCATTGTCAGTGATAGGGACAGCTGCTTCATGGGCTGATTTTGGCAGGAGCTTTTCTGTTTGGTGGGCACTGAGTTGACATCGAGTACTAGTTACCATCCCCAGACAGATGGACAGACCGAGATAGTGAACAAGTGGCTGGAGGGCTATTTGCGTAACTATGTCAGCGGGCAGCAGAAGGCATGGTTGAGATGGTTGCACTTGGTGGAGTACTGCTACAACAACACTCATCACATGTCCATTGGTATGTCCCCGTTTTATGCATTGTATGGATATCATGCTTTATCTTTTGCTGACATGATGTTTGGTGCTAGCAAGGCTCCTAGAGCCAAGGATTGGATCCAAGAGAGTCAGGACATTCTCCGAGCTCTCAAGGATAACATGGCTACAACGCAGAACCAGTAGAAGCTGTATGCTGACAGGGGAGGGATTGAGAGGCAGTTTGAGGTAGGGGACTTGGTCTACCTACGCCTGCAGCCATATCGGTAGTCCACGCTGAAGCAAAAGGGAGCTGAAAAGCTCAAGCCCCGCTTCTATGGATCCTACAGGGTGATACGTAGAGTGGGACAGGTTGCATATGAGTTGGAGCTGCCCCAGGGCAGTAAGATTCATAATGTTTTTCACGTATCATGCCTGAAGAAGGCATTGGGGCAGCAGGTGACTGCAACAGAGGAGCTTCCGCCTACAGATGATGAGGGGCACTTGGTGCTATAGCTGGAGGCCATTATTGACACTAGGGAGAGGCAGTTATGGAGCAGAACAGTCAGGGAGTACCTAGTGAGATGGAGGAATTTACCGGATGAGGATGCCACCTGGGAGAGCGAAAAGATTCTGCAACATCCATCATTATAGTTGCTTGAGGACAAGCAATGTTTTGCCGGGGGAGACTGTAATATTCCCAATTAGCAATAGCTAATTGGAAATATTAATTTTGACTAATTTTGCCTTTGTAAAGTTAAAATATAAATAAATTGGATGAAGGGGCACTTAGCTCACACTTAGGATAAAAGCATTCCCTAAAGTCATTAAGGAGACATATCGAATTAGTAAGGTGGGGCCTAGTGGCCAAGTGGCAGCGCAGGGAAAGGGGCAGCGTGGGGCCTAGCCAACGCAGTTTGAGTTGGACAACGTGGGCCAAGAGGGACAACGCAAAGATTGGTGGGGCTTAGGTGAGGAAGAGGCTCACCAAGCATAAAAGGAGGAAGGGTCTCCTCATTTTATTCATTCTGATTATGCATTTTGAGATTTGTCTTCTTGACATTGAGCACGCTTGCTGTTTAGCAAAGTCTGCGCGTACTGTTCAGTACATCGGGTGTCTCCGTTCGGAGATCCCAACCTCATCCCCGGGGGACTTTGAGTGCCTGCTCGGGTGAGGAGTTCCATCCTTATTTTGTCAGTGGGAGTTGCAGCTATCACGGGAGGAGCATCCACGCAGAGAGACAGCGCAGTCAGTGAGAGGGAGGACACAGTCTTGTGGGGAGGTTGTTCCGGATTGGGAGTTTGAGGTGGATTCAGCCTTGGGTAGTGGATAAGGGGCCAACCCTTTCCTATTCCAGCATTTTGGTGGTGTCCTTGGGGTAGGAGCCCCTAAACGCAAGGTTGGTGCCTTGGAATAGATAGGGTCGAATCCCTAGAGGTCGGAGCCTCACCAAAGTCCAAGTTGGTGCTTGGCAACAGGGTTGGTGCCCTGACATAATTATTGTACTCAATTATTTGAAAAAGGATTGAAGATCTACTTGATCCTGAATAATATTATTATTATACACTTCTTTGTTTTAATTGTGAAGAATCTAACTGGTAAAAAATAACAATTGAAAAGAAATACTGATTCACCCCCTTCTCAGTGTTTCCAACGATTGGTATCAGAGCCAACTTCTTCATTATCAGCCTAACAGTTGGAAGAAGGATTCTTAGACACAATGAAGAACATAGAAGCAACAGGGAAGTTGCCTATCTTCAATGGTACAAATTTTGGTTTCTGGAAGAAGAGGATGTCCTACTAATTTATGCCCCTTGGTCCTGAAATTTGGCATTCTGTTTTGAATGGGTACAAGGCCCCTTCCACTCTTCCAACTGATCTGGACGAAAGAAAAGCCTACATTGCTAATGCCAAAGCTTTAAATTCCATCACTAGTGGAATCACCGATTCTGAATTCACAAAAGTCATGAATTGTGACTCGGCCAAAGAAGTATGGGATAAGTTTGTTGCCCTATATGATGGGGACTCCAAAGTTAAGAAGGCAAAGCTTCAAACCTATAGAAGACAATTCGAGAGTCTGAAAATGGATGATGAAGAAGATATTGCATCATACTTCCTCTGAGTAGCTGAAGTGGTTAACTCTCTTAAAGGGCGAGGAGAAAATATTGAAGAAAGCACTATTGTTCAAAAATTCCTAAGGTCTCTTCCTGACAGATTTGACTCCAAAGTAAGTGCCATAGAAGAAATGAAGGATCTAGATACACTCAAGGATGAACTTCATGGAATCCTCATTGCTTATGAAATGAGAAAAGGAATTCCAAATTCCAAAGAAGCAGCATTCAAAGCCTCAAAATCAACAAAAAGAGGAAAAGGATGGAATGACAACAGTGATGACTCTGATACTGAAACCGAATTAGCTCAATTTGTACGAAGACTAGAGAAGGGATCTAAGCTAAAAGGTAAGTACCCTCTTTTTTGTTTCAAATGTGGCAGAATAGGTCATTATGCTACAAAATGTCCTCATAAACATGATATTGATGATGAAGAGGATTCTAAAAGGATGGCATACAAAAAGAAAGAGTTTAATAAGAAAAACTTCTTCTCCAAACAAGATGAGTCCGATGAAGATGAATTTGTAGTCATCAAGAAGAAATCATCTAGAAATTTCCCTCATCACAATAAAGGAGATATTCATCAGATGAAGAAAATGACTATGTTGGAAGCAAAGAAGTATTATTCATGGCATTCACAAATGATGATGATTCAGAACTAGAAGGCGAAGGAAATATGGAGGAATCAATGATAAGTGCCATTGAAGAGAATGAGAATTTACGAAAGAAGATCGTTTCTCTCAAAATAGAAAAAGAGGAAGCAAAAAGAAGGGAAGAGTTCTTGAACAATAAGCTAAAAGAAAAGGAAGATATCTGTGAAAAACGTGAAGCTGAAATAGTATCTCTAAGGAAGGAGTTGGAGCAAGTCAAAAGGAGTTGGCAAAGCTCTCAAACACTTGATAACATCCTTAATAGTCAAAAACCTCAATATGACAAATTTGGGATTGGTTTCAAAGGCGAATCATCAAGTACTAAGGATAATACAAGGAGTTATGCCAACGTACTCTCTTGCCATCCAAAAGAGGAAAAGATATCTCGCCAAGAACAAAGGCCCATCTCCAACACAAGAAATGAAGGAAGAGCAACTCCAAGGAAGAACATTGATTCAAGTTATGGCTCTTACAACAGGTACCAAACTATCTTTCTTAGGTATTGTTACTATTGTAAAAACTTTGGTCATCAAGCTAAGCATTGCAAGGCTTATAAAAATGAAGCACCAAGATTGAAAGATCAAACAAACAAACTATGTGATCCTAAAGAGCAAGGACAAATCAAGACTTACAATTCTTTTTATCCGTTGGCTAAGTTTGATCCAACTTGTTTATCATGCAATAATCATGGTCATAATGAGCAAAATTGCCCACTCAAAAAGGAGGAAGCTAAAAAGGTGAATCTCAATACAGATAAATGTGGCCTAGCTCTATGTACTCATAATGATGAGAATCATTGGTTCGTGGATAGTGGATGGTCTAGACATATGACAGGTGACTAAAATAAGTTTGTCTCATTAAACAAAAAGAACGGAAATGTATCTTTTGGAAGTGGATCTGCTAAGATCACTGGAAAAGGAACAACTACTCTCATTAATGGACAAGGAAAGGCTGAAAATACCTTGCTAGTTGAGGGGCTCAAAAGTTCAAACACAATCTCTTAAGTGTTAGCCAAATTTGTGATCAAGCACATAATGTTGTCTTTAATACTAAAAGTTGTGAAATAAGAGACTCATCCTCAAGATGAAAGTTGGTTATGGCACAAGCGATTGGGGCATACAAGTTTTGACAACTTGATCAATATTAGTGACATTAATGCAGTAAGGGACATTTCTAAGATGTTCAAGCCAGATCAAGTTATATGTGGCCCATGCCAACATGGAAAGAAAACTAGAACCACCCTCAAAACTAAGGAGTTTTCAACATCAAAACCTTTGGAGATCATTCATGCAGATCTATGTGGGCCAACTAGAACTCCAGCTCGTCAAGGTGAAAGATACTTTGCTTTATTTGTTGATGACTATACTAGAATGATGTGGGTATATTTCATAAAATATAAATCCGAAGCATTTGAATGTTTTAGAATCTTAAAGCTCTCGTTGAAAATGAGAAAGATTTTAAGATCAAATGTCTTACAACAGATAGAGGAGGAGAATTCACCTGAAAAGAATTTGATGAATTCTGTAAAGAACATGGAATTGAAAGAAAACTCTTCGCTGCTAGGACTCCCAAACAAAATGAAGTAGTTGAAAGAAGAAACCGAACCGTTCAAGAAATGAAAAGGACAATGCTACTAGCAGTTGATTTGCAACCAAAGTTTTGGAGGGAAGCAGTTGGGACGATAGTTTATACCTTAAATCGAACCCAACTAAGACCAAATAATGAAAAGACTCCTTATGAATTATGGAAAGGAAGATCTTCTACAGTAAAGTATTTTAGGATTTTTGGAAGAAAATGCTTCATAAAAATCAATGATGATTCACCAGGAAAATTTGATTCTTGGGTTGACGAAGGAATATTCCTTGGGTATTCCACAAGGAGCAAAGCTTACAAGTGTTACAACAATCGTCTACGAAAAATAGTGGAAAGCATTGATGTGAAGATTGATGAAGGCATTCTAGAAAAGAAAATTGAGGATCATGAAGTTGAGCCCTTCCTTGAAGAAAGTGAAGAAGAACTTGAAAAAGATGAAGAGCCACAAAGTGAACCTTCACAAACTCCTTCTAAGATCAAATTCCTTAAAAAACATCATCCGAAAGAACAAATTATTGGGAATATAGATGAAGGAATCCAAACTCGAGAAGGATGACAAACACTCCAAGAAAAGATGATGTTGCTCTCTTATCATTAATAGAACCTGAAATTTTTTCTTAAGCAAGTAAAGATCCTCATTGGATAAAGGCCATGGAAGAAGAAATGTCTCAAATCGAAAAAAATGAGACTTGGGAGCTGGTACCTTGCCCACAAGATAAAAATATAATTGGAACAAATTGGGTATTCAAAAACAAGATGAATGAGGATGGACAAATTATCAGAATAAAGCTAGACTTGTTTGCAAAGGATATTTGCAAATTGAAGGAATTGACTTCGAAGAAACCTTTGCACCAGTAGCTTGATTGGAAGCCATAAGAATGTTTTTGGCATTTACTTGCTCAAAAGGATTCAAGGTTTATCAAATGGATGTAAAATCAACATTTCTAAATGGAGATCTCAGGGAAGAAGTTTACATGGAGCAACCAGAAGGATTTGATCTTGCCGAAGGGAAAGACTTTGTATGCAAGCTGAAAAAGGGCTTGTATGGATTAAAACAAGCCCCTAGAGCATGGTATGCAAAGTTGGATCACTGTCTGCAACAAGAAGGTTTCAAAAAAGGAGTAGCAGGTAGCAATCTCTACATGAATATGGAGAAGGAAAAACTTCTGATAACTCTTGTATACGTTGATGATCTAATCTTTGCTAGCAATGATATGATGAGATGAGCCATGAATTTGCTCTAAATATGTCCAAAAGAATCAAAATGTCAATGATTGGTGAACTGTCTTACTTGGGCTATAAATATCTCAAACCTCTGCAGGCATGTTTATTTCTCAAGCAAAATACCTTAAAGACATGCTCAAAAGATATGGGATGGAAGATTGTGCACCTATGAGCAACCGATGACCACATACTGTAAATTAATTAAAGATGATGATACCCCTCTCATAGATGCGACTCTTTACAGGTCAATAATTGGAGCTCTCCTATACTTGATTGCTACAAGACCAGATATTATGCAAGCAATGAGAATGGTAGCAAGATTTTAGTCAAGTCCTAAATAATCCCATTTAGCAACTATGAAGAGAATTCTCAGATATTTGAAAGGAACGACTGATTTCGGTCTTTGGTATCCCAAGAGTTCAACTCTTATCGTGACAACTTACTCTAATGCTGATTGAAAAAGTACCAATGGAAATGCATTCTTTATGGGAGCTTGTCTTGTATCTTGGCTGAGCAAAAAGCAATCATCTATATCTCTTTCTACAGCTGAAGCCGAATATATAGCTGTTGCTGATTGTTGTACACAAATTCTATGGATGAAGGAAGCCTTGAAGGATGTCAACATAGAAACTAAGCAACTGATTACTATTTTTTGTGACAACACTAGCGCCATCAGTCTTTCAAAGAATCCGGTGATGCACTCAAAGACCAAACGTATTCCAATTAAATATCACTTTCTTTGTGAACAAGTTGCTGAACAAAATATCAAGTTGGAATATGTCAATACAAAAGCGAAAATTGCAGATATCTTTACAAAACCCCTTCCACGAGAACCATTTGAGTATCTTCGCCAAAAAATGGGGGTCATTGCTCTTGCATCACATTAAAACAAGCAACATGATTGGGGGAGCAACATGACAGAGGGAGCACATTGACACCCCGTTGCCTTTGATGTCAAAGGGGGAGAGAAGAAAAATAATATTTCCATCCAATGATAAAGGGGGAGATCGTTAAGCAAGGTTGTCATTGATGGCAATGGGATGCTAGATGATGATGAATGACCATGCTTAAGATGATTATTTGGACAATGGAGGACTACATAAAGAAATCTACACCCTGCCCTACCTCCAATTCTGCTCCTATAAATGACCAGTCACAATAAAAAGCTTTTTCCACCATCTTAGAGTCATTCTTTCACAATGAGCCTTAAACCATTTGAAAGAGGATTGTTTCCTCTTTCCAACAAGCCCTCACACGCCTCAAAATTCCTGGTGGTTAGGGAGAAATTGAATTTTTAATTCAAAAGGTATATATATTCATTGAGCCAACCTCACATTGCCTACTCATGTCGGTTGCCCTAACATACCTTTCCGTTTGGCATGAAAAATCTCTATTTATATGACGTACAACCCTCATTCTCTAGGATTAACTCGGGGAAGACAATTCAGAATACAGGGCAGTAAGAAGTTCACAACTCATGAATTGAAGAAGGCCGAGGAGGACTTTAAGGATTAATCTATTTGGGTGATCTGTGTCTAGGGTTGAAAAATTTGGATAATTTGTTAGAACAAAACCTAACTGCAGAAAAGCATAGTTGGCTCAGAAAAGAAAACTCGGATCAACACAGTGCCTTGGACCTGTATAGATCACATTAATTCAGATTTCTTATATTACAGTGACTCGGATCAACACAGTGCCTTAGACTTGTATATATTACAGTAGTTCGGATTTCTTATATTACAGTGGCTCGGATCAGTACAATGGCTCGGACCTATAATCTCAACAAACCTGTGCTATCTTGCTCACCCTTACACCTATTGTGGATTAGAACAAATAACTCATCCTTCTTCGGTGGCTCACTATGTTTTTGCTTGGACTCACCATAATTGATTTCAGTGCTTCATCTTTGGCTCAGACCTTTTAAGAATACCCTCGAATCTGTGGAAAACATTACTGTGGACCTTCGATGTGGCTCGGATACTAAGGACTATCTTAGATCACCTTCTCTCTTATGACTGAGGTTTGACAAGTGAAGAGGAGATAGCTACATCCTAAAAAGAGCATTCAGTTCAGCCTGTGAAGGTTCAGTGATTTAGTGACTATGGTGGCATCATCAAGCATACAGTGAGGACATATGCAGCCAATGATGAAGACATAAAAATTTGAAGAACATTGGACAGTGTTGAAGACAATTGAAGCATTGAACAGTGTAGAATTTTGTAGGAAATACTCAAGCAAGTAGATAGCTCATTTTATTAAAGAAGGTTGAAGGATTGGTGTCTTTGGGGTAGGAGCCCCTAAACGCAAGGTTGGTGCCTTGGAATAGATAGGGTCAAAGCCCTAGAGGTCGGAGCCTCACCAAAGTCCAAGTTGGTGCTTGGCAACAGGGTTGGTACCCTCACATAATTATTGTACTCAATTATTTGAAAAAGGATTGAAGATCTACTTGATCCTTAATAGTGTTATTATTATACACTTCTTTGTTTTAATTGTGAAGAATCTAACTGGTAAAAATAACAATTGAAAAGAAATATTGATTCACCCCCCTCTCAATATATTTCCAACACATTGGCCACCAGGAGTTGGGACAATCATGGGTTCCTTAATACGGAAGGGGCTCATCTAGGGCCCATAGGAACTAGGGTGATGGCCATGGATAAGTGGTAGAGATCATGTTCGGCTTTTGCTCAGGTGCTAAATTTGCATGTCTCGAATGTGAAAATTTCATCTATTGAAATCCTATTGCAGCAACTGGAAATTATATTTTCTAATTGTTAATTAATTTAACAATTTACCTGCTACGACAAATTCCAAATGATTCACACTGCAACCTTCACAAATAAAATTGCAGAAGAAAATAGCGCTGGAAACTGAGAAAATCTAGCACACAAAATATGACAAAATTATTTTTGGACAAATGTCGCTGGAAAAACTCAACTTGGGAAAACCAGTGCAGCAACTGAGGGTTTTATTACTGAGCAACAGTGAAATAATCTGAGTACAATCTAGATGTCGAATATTGGCAATCCTGTAGAGACAACACTGGCAAAAATATTGTGAGGAATTTTCCTCACTCCCACAAGAAATCTTGGCTCAATCAAGCTAATCGAGCTGGTTTCCCAACTGCCTCTGCATGGGCACTGCGTCAAATTCTGCGTAGGACCGAAATACGCTGGCTGGGAACTGCCTCTGATCTGCTTCCGACTGATTGCCACTGGTTTGGAGTTCTCTGGCTTGGCTCTCGGGAAAATTTTCCGGCCACTAACACCTGAAACGACCCTTCCTACAGCTAAATCGAAATGCCCTCTAGAGACTTCTGGGTAACTCATGCGTCTTTCTGCCTCTTTGCAATGTACTTCACCAGATCCGGAGAACTTCCTCCGGCCTCACTGTCTCTGTCCCTCACTATTTCTAGTTCCTTCTTTGGCTTTCTGACAATTGCTGTTGCTCTTTGGAAATCAAACTGCCAAAGAAATTGAAACTCACAAGTGTGTTCTCCATCTACCCATCGACTTTTTATAATCCTCTGTTGGAGTACCAACAACCAAGATTAGAACTTAATCAAGGGCCTAGATTAATTCCCAGTCAATTCGTGTGAGTTTCTAGAGAATTCTCACCTTATGTCAATCATTACTGATTAATTAACCATATTCCCTTAGTTTACACTTAGGAAATATTTTAAAAACGACTAATAATCTAATTGAGACATCTCTAGGTGGAATTTCTACAAACGATTTATAGGTTATGAAGATCTCATGTGTTTTAACCTCTCCACAAAGTTTCGAGACTAGAACAGCTTCGATGCTACAAGAACTAACACTCCCTCTTAGTGAAGGTGGTGTTGTAGTGCTGCACCACTGCTGCTACAACACCCTGTTTCTGTATCACCTCTCTGCCACGCTGCTAATGTCTGGCTACTGCCCAACAACCATTGCGCAACTTTGATGCTACATCTATGCTGCTGCTGACAGTGCTACCAACTTTGCATCTGCACTGCAACTGAGAAGCGTCCAAAATACTGAATCAACTGTGTTCAGTATGATGCAGCTGCTTCCCGAGTCTTGACTGCTACTAACCTCTGCACTGTCTCTGAAGAATCCGTGTTGCTGCTGACTCTGCACTGTGCCACTCTGCACTACTGCCAACTCTGCACTGCACTCCCTAGCACCTGACTACTACTAGTCTGCAACTGTCACTCTGGAATCTGACTGCATCACTGACACTGATCCATCCTGCTACTGAATACTGTGGGCCCCCGTAGCTAGGTAATGATCCGTGAGGTGGGCTCCTCAATGGACCTTGCCCAATCTCTGCAATTATGGGACTACAACTCCATGTAGCCCCACCTCTCTCCTGGAGGTATGGCTGCAAACATGGCAAACTCTTCCTCCAGCCTGGAGGACAGCTTGTCAATCTTCGCGGATGTTGCTGCCTGGTCCTGCTTCTCTGTCTTGTCCTTCTTCCTGAGAGGACATTACATATTGTAGTGATCGAGCTTACCACATTTGAATCACTTGACCTTTGACAGGTCCTTCTTTTTCTTTTGCTCCCCCTGCCCTTGACTCGGACCCTTAGATGCTAGGGCCACATTCTCCTCCTCACTCTTTAGTCTGTTGTTGCTGCTGTCGCTGATGGTACTCTTTAACAAACCCTACCTCAACTCTTGCTGTAGATCAAACCACATCCTTTCCCACTTTGGCAAGGTGTCTCTGCCCAAGATGCTTCGGAGTCTGGACAAATACCTGCCAATCCTTTGAGACACTGTTTAGTGCTAATCATACAAGCTCTATGGGTCGGGGTGCCTCCCCAACGGTTGATAGTTGATCTCGAACTTCCTGAATTCGAGTGAGAAAGGCATCTATGCTCTCACTCTTCTGCATTCTGGTGTTCCTTATCTTCTTCCGGAGAAACATCTTCCGTTGCTCGGAAGAACTCTGAAATAGCTCAGATAGAGCATCCCATGTTGAGATTTTGGGGTGTTGGGTTAGCATCGGATGTGCTCTAGTTCCCAAAATTTGTGGAGGAGCTAGAGTACATGAGATCTGCAAGACCCAGAAAACGTTTAGAAGAATTCCATCAAATTTAAGTTTTATTCAAATAATTAATCTTTTTAATTGAGGACTCTAAGTCTAACTTAGGAAAATTAAAAGACTAAAGTGAATTAAATTGAACATGTGATGAGAATGACATAAGTGACGCGGATCAAGCAACTTCTAATCTTAGTCGTCGATTAGAGATTAGATCACGACTGTTGATGCTTCAACAAGAAGAGTATAAGAGAAGGGCTTGGGGTTAGTTAGAGGACACACACACTAGCAGAGCACTAAAGCTAAGCTGAGATTCTAGGGCGTGGTTTGCTAAGAATTTCAGAAGTGTTTCAACTGCAGCGAGGGGCAGTATTGGCAAGCGGGATGGTTTGATCCCAGGCCAAGAGTACAACGAGGGCATAGAAGGAGCATTTCAGAGCAGCGCAGAGGAAAAAACTATGCAGTCCAGCCAAGAGGCCAACAGGGGCAGCGCAGAGGCAACATGAGCCAATAAAGGTTGACGTAGGCCCAGTTAGGGTAGCGCAGGGGCAGTGTTACCCCTTCTAGGGTGATGCAGGCCCTTCTTGAGCAGCGCAGAGGCTGACGCAGGCCAGTCAGGCTGACACAGAGTGCTTCACAACATCGCTGGAGTTTCTAGAGGCCGGAAAGGGGTCGAGTTCTGTAAATCCCGTTTGAGGGTTTGAATTAGTCATATTTTTTTGTTTTTGAGATATAGGTGTTACTGCCATTTACATTTCTTTGTCAGGTTAACCAGTTTTGGTGCCCAGGATTGTTGTATTTAGAATCTACATAATAATAAAAACCCTCCAGAAGCTAGCAGCACCGGTTTTCCAACATTGGGTTTTTCCGGGGACATTTGTCCAGAAAATCCTTGTGTCACTTTTTTTATGAGCATGTTATTCAGTATTTGATCTGTATGTGTACGCTGTTAATTTTATTTACTTCGATGTTAATTCTGAATATTCAGATTAATAACTTATGTAAGTAGGAGAAGTAAATCAAGATTTAACAGTAGGGTTTCTTAAGTTTAAGAAATTTTCACATCCCACATCTCCTTGGTTGCGCCTTTGTTTGCCACATGTGAGACTAGATGATCTCGGACTCCTTCCAAAATCATCCTCTTTGCCTTTGCCATTTCTTTTCTATACTCCTTTAGCTGATCAGGATCCTGGGGAACTGCTACCACACTCTGCAAAGGCTTTCGGGCCATGTTCATCCAAAAGGAAGGACGTCGTAGCCTTGCAGATGACATAGTTGGAGGCTCCCTCCAACCTGTCCTAATCTCTGAGTTCTGCTATGGCCATTTTTGAATTTGTCGAAAACTCCCTCTTTCCCTCTGCTTCGATGCTGGTTCTACTATACGCACTCGCTTTTGGATTGAGGAAATCTGCACTCAGCTACTGCCAATCTGCTTGGAAAAATCGAACTTCTAAAAATCGAAGTCACCTGAGAGAAATTTTCCCTCGTGCACTTTTCTCTTCCACTTGACGTTGATTCTGCTACTGCAAAATCCTTTGCATCCAACCAAGGAATCTGCTCAACAAAAATCTGAGCTGTTGGTGCTCCCTCTGACTGGTGGAATCACTATCCTGGGAAAATTGAATTTTCTACAAACCTGTAGCTGAAAGTCGAACCCTTGCCCAACAATTCGACCTGCTTGTCTAGGTACTGCATAGCGT
Source organism: Pinus albicaulis (assembly GCA_034641835.2). Classification (NCBI taxonomy): domain Eukaryota; kingdom Viridiplantae; phylum Streptophyta; class Pinopsida; order Pinales; family Pinaceae; genus Pinus; species Pinus albicaulis. The sequence goes on along the minus strand of CM076576.1, from coordinate 905,111,300 downwards.
CTGAGAATTTCGGCCCGTTGCTACCAATGAACAACGAAATTCACTTCTCCACTTTTGAGCTTCTCGGCTGATCACTCACGCTCTGATACCATGTAAAAATTTCATCTACTAAAATCCTATTGTGGCAATTGAAAATTATTTTTTCTAATTGTTAATTAATTTAACAATTTATCTGCTACGACAAATACCAAATAATTCACAACCTTCATAAATAAAATTGCAGAAGAAAATAATCCTGGAAACTAAGAAAATCTAGCACACAGATAAAATATGACAATTATTTTTGGACAAATGTCCCTTGAAAAACCCAACTTGGGAATAATCGGTGCCACAATTGAGGGTTTTATTATTAAGCAACAATGAAATAATATGAGTATAATCTGGATGCTGAATACTGGCAATCCCACAGAGAAAACACTGGCAAAAATATTGTGAGGAATTTTCCTCATCCCCACAGGAAATCATGGCTCAATGAAGCCAATCGAACTGCCTTCCCAAATTCCTTTGCGTGGGCCTTGCATCAACCTCTACGCAGGTCTGAAATACACTGCCTAGGAACTGCCTCTGATCTGCTTCTGACTGATTGCCACTGGTCTGGAGTCCTTTGGCTTGGCTCTCTAGAAATTCTTTTAGCCATTAGCACCTGAAATGATCCTTCCTCCAGCTAAATAAAAATGCCCTCTAGAGACTTCTGCTTAGCTCCCGCGTCAGCCTCATTGTGGCTCTTTCTTCCTCTCTACAATGTACTAAACCGGATCTAGAGAACTTCCTCCAACCTCAGTGTCTTTGCCCCTCACTATTTTTGCTTCCTTCTTTGGCCTTTCGGCAACCGCTGTTGCTCTCTGGAAATTGAACTGCCAAAGAAATTGAAACCCACAAGTGTGTTCTCCATCTACCCATCAACTTCTTCTTATAATCCTTTGTTGGAGCACCAACGACCAAGATTAGAACTTAATCAAGGGCCTAGATTAATTTCTAGTTGTGTGAGTTTCTAGAGAATTCTCACCTTATCTCAGTTAATACTGATTAATTAACCATATTCCCTAAGTTTAGACTTGAAATATTTAAAAAACAACTAATAATCTAATTGAGGCATATCTAGGTGGAATTTCCTGAAACGATTATGGGTTATGAAGATCTGATGTGTTTGAACCTCTCCACAAAGTTTCGAGACTAGAGCACCTTTGATGCTACAAAAGCTAGCACCGTCCATATTTTGCATTTTGTGGTACATTTCCTATAGTAAGTGGCCAAATTATGCTTTTTTTTTTTAGTTTCATCAACCTTTGGTGCATTGTTTCAGGCTTGACCTAAGGTTTGGGCTAGGGGAGGGGCAGGCTAACCCTATGTGGACCCAAATGGGAAAGGTGATAAATGGGATTAAAATGAGTGGAGGGGAGTCATGTATATGGTGTCGGGAAGTGGGACCACACAACCAAAAGTGGAATTTTCCATGTAGTGCTAGCCCTAAAGCTAATAGCCAGTAAAGGATATCCCACAAGACTAGGATACAAGGCTAACCACCAAATGAGGTAGAGGGGACAAGAGCACAGACCTTGCCCACTTTTTCCGTCGAATTCCCCCACCAAATCTATGCCCAAAAGTGACCATGATAAGCAAACAAAATTACTCAACTACACCAATGAAAAACCATACCTTCGGGGTTGGGAGGCCGACATTCAAACATACGATCATAACAGATGAGCGAGGGACCACATGGCGATCTCAGGTGGTGGAGATAATGGCACATCGAGCTATCTGGTGGCTGCAAGGGGCTGCTGGCTCCCGATTGAGGACCATCTAAGAGAAAATTTTCTCCTATGGATACTACCCACAGGTGGTGAGGAATAACTCTAAGATTTTGGGACCAAGCTCGTTGAAAACATATTGGACTAGGTATGAGAGAGTATAGACATTTCTTCTCAGGTGCATCATTTGCTGTAAGTCTACAATTCTGTGGCTCATCACTCAAGCAGAGTTCCAACATCCACCCTTTTTACCTCGAGGTCATTTCCAATTTGTTTCTTTCTTTCATAGAGTTTTTTCTCTCAAAAAATCTGCTAGTGGGAGAGAGAGGTACTCCTTCCTTACACTTGGCTCATCAGAGGCTCTTGCGATCCTTCCTCGAGTCGTGCATGAGGTTGCTTCTCGAAGGCATATTGGCTTCTCCAGTGTATTGCTATCTCTCGAGAGTTCCTTCCTCTGTTCAGATTCTCCCTTGATACGTCAAACCATCTCTTGCCAACTAGATAGGTGCTGAATCAGGCTATCAAAAAGGATATCTACAATTTTTACATTCAGGTCACTTGGACCTCATCTTCAATGAGCTTGGGCTCAAAGATGTTGTTCTACCTATAGCAGTTTATGGAGCCATGGGATGGCATTATTGTTTGCCCCCATTATATGTAGGCATTGGGTGCATTTACTCATGATCCCTTTGGGACAACTCTAGGTCGACTCCCATTGACTCTGGATAGACATAGATCATTGTACACCATGATACAATAGGATTTGCCAAGTGTGCCACCTTCAGGAGTCAGAGATGGAGATGCACACTATGAGATTAGAGAACGGTATCATTGCATCTATCAGGACTCAGAGGGCTCCCTCTCTACCTTCTTTCGGTACCAGGACTAGAGATGCTTATCCCTCTTCATCAGGAAGTTCTTCAGCCACAAATTTTAACTCCTACACACCATGCCCTGCCCTGGGATGAACAGGCTGCTCACCTCATACTTCCTTGTTGATCTGTTAAATCAGAGCAACAAGCAATATTTAGAATTCTAGATTGTACTAGACATCATAATGTTAGACCAGGGTTTCTTTTCAGCCTCTCCCTCTGGAAGACCAATGGATATTATTGAGATTGGCTCAGAGGTGTCAGACAGTGCATTAGGCCCCTCATTCTCAAAGCGTTAGAGAGATCAACACTAGAGGGATCTAGAGTAGAGCGCCTCCCACTCATCAAAATACTTTCCTGTTCTAGAGGAGGAGCCAAAGATCCATTAGGAGTTTCCTTCTTTTGATTTCAAATGCTAGGAATCCCCCTCCCTTGTACATCCCCTCTAGTATCACACAATTGGACCCCCTGATGGTTCCTGAGGACCCTAACATTAAGTCAGTGCCCAGTTTCCCCCCTTTACCCTCAACCATAAGATTCCAAAGATGTTGACATCATTGGCCCCATATTCGATCTCTCTTGACAAGTTCTTGATTGTCCACCTTTCCAGTCTTGGACAAACTCTTTTGTATTTTGTATCACTATACCTTTGTCACAATTTTCTACATATGATCTATGTTATGTAGGTTTCTTTTTTATATTATTTTCAACATTTTCCAGGTGTTGTGTCTGCAGTCCCACATTATATTTATACTGATTCTACTTTCCAGTCCCATTGACCTACTTTTGTGGTTGTTCGTCAGATATTAATAAAATTATATTATCTTATCTGCAGGTGCTATGTTCTTCCAAATTTAACCTGCGATGTTTTAGATTAGAATCTGAGAGTTGGCCATTGAGTATCATCTTAATTGAACTCCAAGAGTATCTTAATTGAATCTTGACTGCCACCTAAGTCACCTGACACGGGGACACAGGACACAATGGACATGCGGATTTGAGTGTCAGATTCGGACATGGTGACCCCCCGGAACAGGACACGTCCAGACACGTTATATATTATTTTAGTAATATATATATATATATATATATATATATATATATATATATTAAAAATTAGATATTTCTTACACAAATTCATACAAATTCATTGATTCAAACATAGATCGATGTAAGTTTTACAAAGATTTAAGAATAAGATACATGATACATTGATACATTGATACATCATACAATCATACATATTACAAAGTAATAGACATATTCATCAATGATCCAATAGGAGAAAGACAAGATACTGTAGTTTTCTCATTAAGTCATCATGATCAAAATCAAAATGTGTTACATAAGTACTAGCCTCTAGGCTCTAGGTAGTACATTGCCAATGGCAAATGGAAATAGAAAATACAAAACAACTACAAGTCTACAAGCCTACAAGCCTCAATGCAGTGCCGCAGTAGGTAGCTCATGACTCATGAGTCATCAATCCTCATCACATAATCAACATCACTGTCCTCATCATGATCATCATGCTCACCACTGCTCTCCTCTGCTGCATCCTCCTCCTCTGTATCCAATGTAATCTTTGCATTTGCTGGTGTGGAGGATGACCCCTCTACTGTATCGCCATTATCAAATGTGACAGGCTCTAGCATCGACTCATTGAGATCCAAGTTGGCCAATGCCAACTCAACACTGCTGTTCAGACCCATATCATTAGGAAAGACATCCCACATCTTTGTCTTTCCCTTCAACCAATCCTCCCTCTGCCTGTAGATGAGAGGAAGGTTGGTGTGCACATACATCATTGTCTCTGTCCTGAACTGCTCAAGCCTGCTCTTCTTCACAGTATACAAATTCCCATATGTTCTCCAATTCCTCTCGCAACAAGAGGATGAAGTCACCTGAGAGAGGAGCCTCATGGCTAACTGTTGTAGAGGAGGGCTTGTTTCCCCATGAGTTGCCCACCAAGAATAGGGCTTCTTAGCCCCCCTGTCTCGAATCACATCATACCCTGCAAATCGCGCAGTGCCAGTGGAAAATTCTGCAAAGGCATCCTCCACCTCATCAAGGGATGCCCTATCCTAAAAAATCCTCCTGAATGCATCTTTCCTCCCCTGTGAGATTTCACCACCCATGTGAGGAGGGAATCTGCGGGAAGGTCCATCATTCAGCCACTCATGGCTGTAGTATTTTGAGTTCAAGGAGTGAGCCAAACAATGTAAAGTTGTGCAATTCTTGTCCCATCTGCTAACAAGAATATCCTGTATGCTGGTGAAGAAGGCCTCTGGTGATGTTTCATACTCTGGGCACTGACTATGTAAAAAATGTTCCTCATAGACTCAATCATGGAATCCCATCCCTCATAAACCTCTTCTAGGATGGGTTGGTCTGTATCTGCAAATCGAAGCAAGGAAATGATAGGGTTCATGATCTGAATAAGTAGATCTACCTTCTCCCACCAGACATCATCCAACATTGTGTCCTTCACTTTCTTTGAGGCTGTTTGATCCGTCTTTCTCCAAAAAGACCAAAACTCTGAAATAACCATGGCCCCAAGAGTGGTCTTGACCTCCCTCAACATCTTCAACATGATGAATGAAGAGGCAAACCGTGTATCCACAATCTTCAACAATGATAGATTGGTGTACTCCTTGTAGATAGTGAGGGCATTTGTATGGTTTTGTACAAAGTTGCGGATATGCCGTGCATCCTTAATAATGCTTCCGATCCAAAGCACATCAGAGGCAATAGATTTCAGTGCTAAGTTCAATGAGTGGACAATGCAAGGTGTCCAAAATATTTGTGGATATTTTGTTTCCACAATCATGCCAGCAGCCTTGCAAACAGGTGCATTATCTGTAATGATTTGCACACAAGAATCGACACCTACATCTTCAATAATTTTAATAAATAACTCACCCATATATTGTGCATCCTTGTACTGTCCAAGTGCATCCACCGATTTCAAGAAAACTGGACCATTCAAGGATGACACCATGAAGTTGATGAGTGGGTGGCGTGCTGGATCTGTCCATCCATCAGAAACAATGCTAACCCCAGATGTTGGCCATGCTGATTTAATAGGCTCAAGCATTTTGTCCACCTCTTTCTTTGCCTTTGTCAACAATGTGGTTCTAAGCTTCTCTGACCCAGGAGGCACATACCCTGATGGAGCCCCTTGACTTAGAGCTTGACACATCTCAATAAATAGAGGTGTCCTTGCAACATTAAAGGATATGAAGTTCTGATAGAAAAAAAATGCAATGGTGAGATCAAGCTCTTCCCTCTTCTCTTTTTGGAAAATCTTGTCCATTGGACCAAGTGCAGTTGCCTTTCTTTTTGCTGCTTGTCCCCCACTAGAACTCTCAAAAGTGAACTTCTTGCTGCTTTTCCTCAAGAATGGAAGGGGGTCATCATTCTTGTTTTGTTTTGATTTTGATGCCACATTTGCCGCACCAACAAGTGCGTCTTTCTCCATTTCCTTCCTCCTTGCTAATGGCACTTGTGTACAAGCTGAAATGCCACAACTTGGCAAAGCCAACAAATGAGCTTTCACACGGTAATATGTGCTCATGAAATGGCTGTGGCAAAAACTTCATTTCCATGCAACATTGCCTCCTCCCTTCGCCTTGCTGCGTGGCCCTGCCTCTCTTGTCACACATTTCCACAATGGGTATTTGGGGTCTTGAGTTTGTTTTCCCTGAACATTTGAAGCTACTGTTGCAGCCCCACTTCCAATAGATGGAATACTTGCAGACCCTGATGAAATAGGGACAGGAGGGGCATCTCCAATGGGGACATTCTTCCCCTTCCTTTGCCCCTTCCTTGTTGCCCTTGATTGAACCATGAATACTGTAAAAAATAAACAAAAATGACCAAATATGTAAAACATATGCACATGCAAACACTAACAGCAAATTAGATGGAAAAGCATAGAGAGACAGTGCACTTACCGGTTGCTCGAATCTCTTTGAAAACACTCCCTTGCTCCTTGCTCTATGCTCAATTCACACACAAACTTTGGTGAAAAACAATGAGCAAAAACCCTTTTTTAGAACTCACTGAACGCACTTTCGCGCTAGTGTGTCCGGCAAAATCGGATTCGATCGTGTCAATACAAGACACGATCGGGATTCGACATGTCCTGTAGGAACACGATTGAATCCGGGATATGGGATTCGAATCCGTACGTGTCGTGTCGGATTCGATGGATTTGAGACACGTGGCCCTATATCAACGAATCCGGTTTCTTAGATTGTGCCTTGATGAAACCTGCTAACTCTGCTGAATACCTTAGCATCATTAAGAATGGTGATGGGCCATCAACTTGTACAATATTTCTATTATGATCCCATTTTAGTTTGTGTCCAAAGGGTTTCAGTAACAAGGGCTTCTTCACATAATCTCAATAGCAATTCAATGCTGGTCCATGTACACTAGTAAATTCAACTGAAAGTGCATCCTTACTTGGAGAAACATTAGGCTTGAAATGCTTCTTGAGCATACTTCATTTATTTCAAAGTGTGTCGAATCTATCGATGAACATTAGATGGATCATAGACTGGCCAAGGTTGTCTTAATTTGTTTCCAAATTATCCAAGCCTTGTTCCCTAGATGCTTTTTGCCATGGAAAAGAGAACTTATTGGCTTATTTTTTTCTGTGAATTAACATTGGTTATTCTATCTTGCTATTTATTCTGTTTCATTTGGATGGTATAGTAGTACAAAGTTCGTATACAGGATCTCTTAATCAGTTTTTCACAAAGGAAAAATTCGTAACTTTTCATTAATAGATAAGTTACATGTTACATGTGCTGGTAGTGTTCACTACTAATCAGGCTTTCAAAAAACCAAATACTGCCAAACCGGCATCCAGGAAGACCAAAACAAAACAGTAGCTGATACAAATTAGATGCCTATAACATCACAAGATCTCTTAATCAGTTATATGGATAATTTTAGATGAACATAATGGGTTAAATATTTCTTAACCATTGATTATTGAAATTCTCTTTTATACTTCGCAAGGATTGACTGTTAGTGATTGAGAGAACAAGTACAATGAAGAGTTTTTGTAAGAGCACTTTCACACTTGAGTGTTGAGTTAAAAATCTCTCTAGATTGTTTGCACATTCTTGAACTATGCCTGTGATAATTAAGTCACCAAGAAGATGCTTACCATTGGTTCGAAACTTAAAATTTTTATAGAGCTGTGTTCTATTAGTATTCTAGAAATAAATGCCAGTGTGGTTGCATATATTTTGTGTGTGTTCATCTTTTTTGATCCGTTTATATTATTCTTTTTGTTTTCTGCCTGACTATGCTGCTCAGCGTTATGATTTATCTGGATTTGTTCTACTAGTTTTTTCTTGTTATTTGCAAATATCATTTTGAGAAACACCTTCTTTCTTTATAATTCATGCAAGTTGAGCTTTGGAATGCTCGTTCTTTCTATTGATTCTATTGATCGTTATTTCTCAAATGCAGTTATCAAAGGCTTTATCCTTCTTTTAGCAGCTATTCATTTTATCTATAGGCCCATAACAGAAGCTTACCAGTTTCATCATTGTGGTTTTGTATGGTTCCTTTGTGAGATGCAATTTTGGATGGATTGTGTCTGATTGATGTCAACTCATGCATACAGGTGTTTCTAGTAAAGTTCTAAAGAAGATATCTCATGATAATGGCGTTCCAAGATGGCCATACCGTAAGGTGAATTCTTGCCTAAATACTACTATTTAGTGTTGGGTACATTCAATTAGTTTGTTTGGGTTAAAATATCTTATTACATTCTGCCCCTCACCATTGTTTTATTTTTATTTTTGCCTAGACATGGGAATGCTGTTTCCTAAATTGTAGTACAAAGAATAATGCGTAAATTCTTGGGAGCCAGTTTTTGGTATCTCATTATTTGCCACCACCATTCTTGAATATTCTGGTACCATTTTTTGAATTTCTTTTGTTTGTTGTATGTAAACCAAAGCTAGTTGGCAGAGCTATTTAGCACAGCTGATCTGTACTCAGGATGTCTGGAGATTTCAGTATTCTTAGGTTTCAGATGAAATATTACAAAGCATTGATCTGTCTCGTATTTATATTGGTTTAGCTGTGTTGCATTATGCAGGCCATATCAAATGAGAATTACCGAAGTTACATTTAACGATCTTCACTATGACTTTTCAAGATTTGGTGGTATTCTGTGTGTTATTATCCAGATTTTAAAGCATATTTTGAATTTTGATAGAAACTTTTGCTCTCTTCCAACATACGAGATCACATCTTATCTTCATGTTAGTCAATTACATCTAAGGCGAATGCCTGTCCTTCATCCCCTCTCCACCGTAACTCATTGCAAAATTCAAATTTAAAGCCCTTGCATGGCCCTATATTTCTTTTTGCCTTATTGCTGTCTTGTGTTACCTGAGCATAGTTGCACAGTGCGTAGATGTATGCTTGGACTTTACCTGAGCATGATAGGTTATGAATTTTGTATTAGGGATTCTGAAGATTTGTGTGGTAGTAACTCTGCCAGCTACTGTGTGTTTGGTATCTGAAAAGGATGCTAATGATGAGACATATCAAAGTGTTTATTGATGATAAGTGATAGCTAGCCTGTATGCATATGATACCATTTATGTGCACTCTGTGTTTGGTATGCTTAAAAGGTTATTAATGACGACTCACGAGATATATCAAAGTGTTTTGATGATAAGTGATAGCTAGCCTGTATGCATATGACATCATTTGTGTACTTATTTAACATCTTTGGAGTTAATTGGATTGTGTTTGCTTGGTAATTGTACGAGGGATTTGGGGCATAATAAACTGTGTTTTTTCCCCAGTGAAATGCACATCTTGGGGAAATTCACTGGGAAGTCCCCCTCATTTTGAGGATGGTAACCAGGGTAAATTTGCTACTTTTTGCCAACCTAACACAAGTGGGGACATTCAGTAAGGCCCACAATAGTCACAGAGGCAGCCAGCACAGGGACTTGATGCTGCGACCTCCTGCTCGTAATTCACAGCACTCGAACTGGTGATGGTTGTGGTTGTTGGCGACCTAATTTGACAGCGATATCAAGTGAGGCCTGTTGCCTCAAAGTCTAGCAGGCCTTGTACGAGGCCTCACAAGGCAAGGACTGGACCATACTTCAACAATGAGGTGGCTGCCATTGCCACCTCAGCACTCCACCTCCTGCTGTTTAGTGGAATTTCACCACATGGGAGGCTTCCCAGTATGGATTGCCTAAAGATATTCTATGTTGATAGGATCAAAGTCATGTTTAAGAGGCTCGATCAAGGTGCTTCTCGCTTGGAATTTGTTGACCATGTAAATGTCAACAGTTCCAAGAAGCAGAGTATAGAGCAGTGGATAAAATTTTTGAGTCATTACCATCATTGTAATCCGAAATCCTTCAATTTTATTATAAATATGATTCTAATATGTCTATTAAACCATGTAACAACACTTAGGTAAGCCTTTGATTCTTAACAAAGGGTTTAACTCTAGGGAGTTTTTTAACCTCCTTGCATTATTTGTGTTTCTAAACACGAATAATTAGCAGAGTTTTTCTGCCAAGCATCCCCCGATGCTAGGGTGGAATTCTCTGATAAGGTCTTAGGTGAGTCCTAGTGTTATCGAGCCTATGTATTTTTATCATACACAAAATTTGGTTGAGTCTAAGAGGTTGTGTCTATTGTGAAATTCCCCTTCTATGGGTGATTATTGTAATATTTTGATGTAAAAGTGTTGTCTAGGTATATTTTTGGTGGATGATTACTCATCATTGGAACCAATGTTGCACGAAGTGGGGACGAAGCGTGGACCTTTTTTGGAAGCGGATACGCGGAAACATCATTTCCCAAAAATCTAGGAAACGACGCGTCTCGGAACCGTCCACTATATATATATTTATGTTTTTTTGCATTTATATTAAAAAAAACATCCAAAATACCAAACTAGTTGTAGAAGATATGAAAACATGCATATTTGTATACAAATCAAGATAGATATGGCATCCATTGTACATCACTGGTTAATTATTCGAGGATCAACCATCTAGAATCTAGATTCTTCTCCTCTTGTCTCGCCTTTGCCTCTGCCTCGATTGTCTAGGGATATTAGTCAACATTTCCCAATTTTAATCAAACTACCTAATCCAAGCCTTAAAATATGGTGGAAAAAGCTTAACGTGCTTGATCAATGATTTTGACTTGATTGAAAGGTAATTTTTTGCTAAGGCCATGACAAAGGAGTTCAACAATTAACACAACCAACACTAGGGTACATGAGCACATAGAGGGCTTGGTGCTCTTGATTAAATGCCAATCACATACCCTCATACATGATATAATCTAATGAAAAGCCACAATCTCATTGATCCTGAATTCCTTAAAACTGTTAAGTCTGTTGAATTTTGAATAGGATATGAAATTCTATTTTCTCCATATGAAGCCCGATGGGGTTGGAACCACTCTCAAACATCCTGTTTCATTTCATGGTAATGTTAAAAATTTAAGTAAAAGGATGAAAATGAAAGATAAAGGAGAATGTCTCTTTTACTTTAAAAATTTAACATTACCATGACGGGGCATCTAGGAAGCATCTATGGAGCATCAAGGGAGCACCTTGGGAGTGTCCGGGAAGCCCCATCCCAACTTAAGTCAAAGATTTTTTTTTAAAACAATTTAGAACCCTGCGGAACTGCCCATCTCCCTCTGGATCCATTGGCGATCAGCAGAGATCTGTGCCCGAACCTCCATGGATCCCCAACGGATCCTTTTCTAGATTCGCGGATCAGGAATCCAGAACCGCAGATTGGGCTTGTGTGGTTCCAGATTTCCAAGAATCGCATCAAAACGGCGGATCAGATCCGCGGTTCCGTCAGAGGATCGCCCAAGGATTGGTACAGGATGCGGTTCCGACCTTGGATCCTTGGGGGGGGGGAAGGATCGTGCAACACTGATTGGAACACCATTGCCAAAATATTTTTTAGACCCACTTAGAGGGTGGCAACATATTTGTAATTCCTCCTTGAGTCTTTTATTTAATTTTTTGGCAAAAATAAAACATAATTAGCCAGAAATTGTCAGAAAATAAAATGAGAGGAAAAATTAATTTCTGTCCAAGTGGATAGTTTATCAAAAAAATTATTGAGACTATTTTAAAAGAGGAAAAATTCAAGTCAAAACTAATAGCTTCATTTCCAAGCCAGAATGTCCCAGTCAGGAAATTTGTTGGACTAGGAAGACAGTTTTTCCACCGAATCAAATTTTGGACCAAGTGGTTAATTATTTTGCACAAGTTATGTCGATTCTATTTTTGAAGATTCTCCAAAGGACCAAAAGCACCAGGAAGTTCGATTTTGGCCCATCTAGTTCATTTATGAAGGAGGTCGAAATTTTTGGAGATCAGTGTAGCAATTATCAATGGAAAAAATTATTTTGGCAAGGATGAAGGCTTGGATCAATTCAAAATAGCCGTTTTTCCACTTGGAGGGGTTTAGAGCTCTCATTTTTCTATATAAGGAAGCCTAAGGCTCCTCATTTGAATCATGAATGATTAATCTGATTTTGGCCTTTTAACGAAAAATCTCAAGCAAGTTGTGAGTCAAGTTGTTGGATGCCATTTTATTTTGCAGTAATATCAAAGACTTTGGGGGTTTATCTTGCGATGGTGTTCCTTTTTCGCTTTTTGTGGTAATGTTATTCTGAATCGTGCTCTAATGCTCTACTGAATATAATTGCTTCGATTATTATTTCACTTGCCAGTGGTTGGATTCTCTATTTACACAGGTAACTTGCATTAGGTACAGGGTTTAGAAAAGCATTCTAGCTCTCTTGATCTAGTAGATATCTCTATATATTAAGGGTTTTAACGTGTATCTAGCCCCTAATTGTGAAAATTCTCAACCAGTTGCAGTGATAGATTTATTTCTCCTACTTATTATTTCAATAAGTTATTATTCAGAAATATTCTAGCAAATATCGAAATAAATACTACTGCAACATTCAAAATTATATATGCAGAGAAATAAACAGTACAGAACATAAGCACAATATCAATCACATGTACACATTTATTTTTGGGCAAATGTCCCCGGAAAAATCCAATGTGGGAAAACCGGTGCAGCAGATGTGGGTTTTATTAATTCTTCAGAAAATGATATCTTTACAAGGAAACATTCGGCAGATAAATTCTGAACCACCTGAGACTAAATGCCCAGCTCTCTTGGACAAATTTTTGACACCCAGAACAACCCCTGCAAGCCCCTGCGTCAGTTTGCGTGATTCTCTGCGCAGTCCAAGAGCTGGACTGCGTGAATTTGCGTGGGGTCTCTATGCTGTAGCCTCAAGCTACCTTCAGTGATCCACTACTGCTCTCCGACCCTGATCTCGATCACCCTTGACCTCCTCCTGCTTCTGCAAATTCTCGCCCTGCAACTCTCTCGTTGAGATCGAATTCTACATCATAATGGATCTCCTTCGGGTACTGAGTGTGTGCCTGGCTTATTTTCCAAGTGAGCCTCAAGCCCAGTGTTGCGAACATCTCGATAACATCCCGATTTTATCTCGAAATCACGATATTTTGGCCTAGCCGATGTTTGCCGATTTTTAAAGATATTTTTATGGTATCATAATTTTGCCGATTTTTACCGATATTTTCCCGTTTTTTACAATCTTTTGGTTTTTCGGACCCTTGCCGATTTTATCCCGATGTCGATGTTCGCAACATTGCTCAAGCCTTCTTTTATAATCTTCCTGTTGGGGAATCAATGGCCCAGATTAAAAGATTAATTAATGGCTAAGATTAAATCTTGACTTGATCCATGTTTTCTAGAAGATTCACTCTCTGAATTATTAATGCATTTTAATTATTTCCTTTTTCCAAGTTTGGACTTAGGGTCTCCATTAAAATAATTAATTATTTTAATAATTCTTGAATCGAGTGGAATTTCCACAAACTGTTTCTAGTTTCTTTGGAATGCTGCTGTCCAAGCCTCCCTGCAAAGTTTGAGATTCGGAACACTTCCTGATGCTACAAAAATCAACACTCCCTCTTAGCGAGGAAATTGTTTTAACAATATGCCTGCTGCATGCTGCTCTGATTCTGAAGCACCCTCTACGTTGTTGCCCCCTGTACTGCTGCCTTTGGCACTTCCACTGTCACTTGCTGCATCTGTACTACAACTCCCTCTAAATACTGAATCCTCCATTCCTGCTATTGGAAGGGATTCTTCATCATCCCCATCTTTTCTCTGAAGTAGACAAACTTTGTCTTCCCAGAGCCTTGGTAAGGATGTCTGCCACTTGTTCTCCTGTTGGAGTGTACTGTAGCTGAACAGCTCCATGTTGTACCCAGTCCCTGATGAAGTGACACCGGATGTCAATATGTTTCGACCTATCATGAAACACAGGATTTTCAAAGAGCTTTATTTATTCTGATTATCACATAAAATGCTGGTCGCTTCCATTTTCTCCTTGAGTATATTTACTTACAGTTTCCTAAGCCATATGGTTTCGCACGAAGTTGTGCTAGCTTTCATATACTCTGCCTCTACTGAGCTCAGTGCCACGAACTTCTGTTTCCTACTCCACCAGGAAGTCATTCCTGATCCCAGATTGAAACAGTACCCACTGGTACTCTTCTGATCAACTGAACTTCCAGCCCAATCTGCATTTGTAAAACCACTCAACTTGACATCATTGTCATAGGTGTACTTTAATCCAAGCTCGATTGTTCCTTGAAGGTACCTGAGAACATGTTTGGCTACTGCCCAATGTGCCCTCTTCGGTTCCACCATGAACTGACTTAGGGTATTAACAACATAATAGATGTCTGGCCTTGTATTTACCAAATACATCAATGACCCTATGAGCTGTCTGTACAGCGTAAGATCAACTTCATCATTATCGGACGTGTCGATTTTCTTCCAGTTGGTAATCATTGGAGTGGTCATGGGTCTACAATCCTCCATCTGAAATCTCTTCAAAATATTTGTAGTGTACCTTCCTTGACCAAGGAAGATCTCCCCATCCTGCTGCCAAACTTCCAACCCCAGAAAATAGTGCATCTGTCCCAGACCCTTCATGTCAAACTCTTCAGCTAAATTCTTCTTGCAATCTGTGATGAGCCTTAAATGATCCTATCAAGAACAGATCATCCACATACAACACCAGTATTAATGGCTCACTCCCTACTCTTAGATAGTAGTGGTTGGGATCTGCATCACCCTTGACGAATCCCATCTTCAGCAGATAGCTGTCAATTCGACCATACTAGGCTCTGGGAGCTTGCTTCAGTCCATATAATTCTTTCTTCAATCTGCACACGAGTCTTTTGATCATGTGTCTCAAAGCCCTCCAGTTGTTCTATATACACTTCTTCTTCTATCACACCATTCAAGAATGTCGTCTTGACATCCATCTGGTGAATTTCCCATCCCATCTGCGTAACAAGGGATATCACGGACCTGATAGATGTGTATCTGGCTACTGGGGCGAAGGTTTCTTCGTAGTCAATACCTTCCTTCTGAGCATACCCCTTAGCCACGAACTTGGCTTTAAATTTCTCGATGCTGCCATCTACAACATGCTTGATCTTGTAGATCCACCTGGATCCTACAACAGATCTCTTCTGTGGTCTGGGTACTACTTCCCAGACATCATTTGTCATGATGGAACTGTACTCTTCCACCATTGCATCAACTGATACCTGGTGTTGAGCAACTTCCCGGAAACTGGAGGGTTCTTTGACTTGAGCAACCAAGGCTTGATACCTCTCAGGCTGCTTATGTCGTCTCTTCTCATTCCTCGGATTTCGGACAAAATCCTCTGCGTCCTTCAGAATCTGTCGAAGTTCCCTGCTCGTTCTTCCACTGGTGGTGGGTGGATTTACCGACTCTACTTCTTGCAAATCCTAAGGAGACCCATCCTTTCGATCACTATGCCTTGGAGAGGCAACTGAATTTTCTGCTGCTGGTTGCTAGGGCTGGACCAGAGGCTCTTCCTTTGATTGTGTAGGAGAAGGCAGTTCTCGTGATCTTCTGAAGGTTTTGTCCTCCATAAATGTCACATCTCTTCGCACCACTACTTTCCTTCTCTCATGAACGTAGATGTGATAAACCTTTGCATTCTCACTGTATCCCACTAAATACCCCCTTTCAACAGTCATCTCCAACTTCTTCCTCTTCTCACTGGGTACATGACAGTAAGCTGTACTGCCAAAGATCCTAAAGTGACTCGCTTCGGTCTTGCTGCTCCGCGTGATCTTTCCCAGTGTAGTGTGAGGAGTTCTATTCTGAATGTAGACAGTTGTATTACACGCTTCAGCCCATAGGAATTTGGGCATCTCTTGGTCATACAACATAGCTCTAGTTGCTTCAACAATAGTTTGGTTCTTCCTTTCTGCCACTCCATTCTGTTCCGGATTGTATGGAGCTATCCATTCTCTTTTGATGCCTTCCCTTGCGCAGAATCCGATGAATTCTTTATCTATGTATTCACCTCCATTATCTGATCGTAATACCTTGATGCGCTTCCCTGTCAGATTCTCCACCAGAGCTTTAAACCCTTTAAATCGATTGAAGACTTCATCTTCAGTCTTCAAAAAGTAGATCCAGGTTTTCCTGGAATGGTCATCAATAAAGGTGACAAAATATTCGGCACCACTAAGAGCTCTCGTGGACATCATTTCGCAACTATCTGAGTGTATTAGATCTAACTCACCCTTGGCCCTATTGTTGCTTCTATGATATGCTGCCTTAGCATATTTCCCCAATATGCACCCCTTGCAGACATCATCTCGCTTGGTGCTCAATTCTGGAACACCTGTGACAGTCTTCTTGAGAGTTCTCAACGCCCCATGATGCAAATGTCCCATTCTCCTGTGCCATAGCTCATTCAAATCCGTTTCATCTGTGCTGCCAACCAGTGCCATTGGAGAATCAAGTTGCAGTTTGTACAGCTTGTTGCTTCTTACCTCGATTTGTGCCTTCTTCTTCCAACTGGGGTGCTTGACATAGACTCTATTGCCAATAAAGTAGACATCATATTCGCGGTTTTGAAGCTGTGACACTGAGAGTAGATTCATCCCCAAACCTGGTACATGCAGCACATTAGTGGCCCAGATTTTGTTCCCTGCCTCAGTCTGAAAAACTACAGTACCTTTCCCGATGGGAGTGCACTTTTCTTTATTACCCATGGTTATTTTGAAATTCATCTGCACTTCTTGGTAGTCGGAAAAACAATCCCGTACTCCCGTCATGTGGGCAAATGCTCCACTATCAATATACCAGACATCTGAGGATGTAGTGCTTGATACACAAGCAAAATATTCCTCTAATCTGGATGCTAATACAGATACATCGTGGTCCATCCATTCTATCGTGCTTCCCCCCTCTCCTGGAGGACTACGTGAACCCTTCTGCGCTATTGCCCTGGAGAACTGCGTAGATCTTTGTTCACTGATAGATGCCCCCTCTCTATTATTCATCTCTAGCTCTGATACCATGTGAAAATTCTCAACCAGTTGGAGTGATAGATTTATTTCTTCTACTTATTATTTCAATAAGTTATTATTCAGAAATCTTCCAGAAAATATCGAAATAAATACTACTGCAACATTCACAATTATATATGCAAAGAAATAAACAATAGAGAACATAAGCACAAGAATCAATCACATGTACACAGTGATTTTTGGACAAATGTCCCTAAAAAACCCAATGTGGGAAAACCGGTGCAGCAGATGAGGGTTTTATTAATTCTTCAGAAAATGATTTCTTTACAAGGAAATATTCAGTAGATAAATTCTTAACCACCTGAGATTGAATGCGCAACTCTCTCGGACAAATTTCTAACACCCAGAACAGCCCATGCAAGCCCCTGCGTCAGTCTGTGTGATTCTCTGCGCAGTTGCAGAGTTGAAATGCGTGGGGTCTCTGTGTTGTAGCCTCAAGCTACCTTCAGTGACCCACTGCTGCTCTCTGACCCTGATCTCGATCACCCCTGACCTCCTCCTGCTTCTGCCACTTCTCGCCCTGCAACTCTCCCGCTGAGATCGAATTCTACATCAGAATGGATCTCCTTCGGGTACTGAGTGTGTGCTCGTCTTATTTTCCAAATGACCCTGAAGCCTTCTTTTATAATATTCCTGTTGGAGAACCAACGGCCCAGATTAAAAGATTAATCAATGGCTAAGATTAAATCTTGACTTGATCCATGTTTTCTAGAAGATTCACACTCTGAATTATTAATGCCTTTTAATTATTTCCTTTTTCTAAGTTTGGACTTAGGGTCTCCGTTAAAATAATTAACTATTTTAATAATTCTTGAACCGAGTGGAATTTCCACAAACTGTTTCTGGGTTCTTTGGAATGCTGCTGTCCAAGCCTCCCTGCAAAGTTTGAGACTTGGAACACTTCCGGATGCTACAAAAATCAGCACTGATGATCTAATAACATTATTTCAAGTGTGTAGAGATAATTTGCTATTCAGATCTTGGGAGTGAGGGTAAGTCTTCGGTTAGACCAGCCAACTCCTGAGATAAGAGGTTTAAAAGCCCATTGTGTTAAATTTTCCAAGTCTTATCAAACGTTTTGCGTGTAGTGTTGTCGCTGCCTTACACACACACCTAAGTTAGTGAGAAAAGGCCTTAACCCCACAAGGTGTGGTTGGTGGCAAAATTAAGAGATGGGACTGTCACCTATTCCCAACTCTCTCCATTTAAGCTCTCTTCCTAGGCAAGCTAAGGGGGTGGTCCCTAATGAAAAGCTAAGTTAACAATGATGTGAGGTTTCTAGGAGATGTTAAAGTCACTTGGATTACTTTGAAATTATGAGCAAGTTTCAAATGAAATACAAAGCATGGAATAAAAGATGCTTTCAATAGTTATGAAGACAAAAATGAAAGATAAGCATGTAAACCCGTGCCTTCAAGATTGCTTCAAATAATAAACACTTTGCTCAAAAGTGAAATGCTTCAAAGTAAACCACCAAGTAATCATGCAGATCAAATGGATGTCAGAGAAGATGATATCAACTTGCAAGATATAAAATTGCTCTTAAAGAGATGCTTTTCAAAATATAACCATCCACTATTCTAAAGCATGTAAAGAAGAAATGTAAAATAACTTGCAATTTTGAAATGAGCTAAAAATTTACTTGCACAAAAGGATGTTATACTTGCTCATTGAGATACTTCAAAATGATCAATTCAAGACATTTTCATCATGACAAGCATATAAATAAATTGCAAGTAAAATACTTTGAAAGTAAAGTGAGTTAAGATGAGATGCACTTAACTAAAGTTAGATGTAATTATCTTGGTTAATTTTAGATTAAATGCCTATTCTAAGTGAGGGATCTTCTTTTTAAACTCTTGCCAAAGGGTAAAAATAAGGAAGAGGGGTTGAGGATGTTGAAAAGTGTAACTAGGTTCGATCTTCATAATGACATGTAATTTTGATTTTATGTAATGAAGATACAAAGATAATAAAATGTATTTATTGTAATGCTTGCATCATGGGTTTCATGAGCAAGATATTTTATTATACGTCAAAGACTTCTTCTTGATGTCTTTAGGATTTTGTCATCTTGTAATAAAGATAATTAGAGTCATGTAAATGAAGTCACGTTACACTTGTAAAAGGACACATTGTTGATGTAAAAGTATACTCCAAGACCTTGTCACTAGGCCTCTTGAAGTCGGCTTAAAATGTGATGAAAAACTCTCCTTGAAGTCCGCTTACACTCCTATAATGTTGGCCTAGAAGCTGGGAGACAGTCACTATATAAAGGTGATTGCGGCCTCATTATCAGGCAAGCAATTCAAACAAGGTCTGCAATAGAAGTGCGAGATAAGGACTGCAATTGGTGTGAAGAAAGGAGAACAATCAACGAAGAAGAAAGGGTCTAATTTGGCTCTGTTTTGGGTCTATCCTACCTCACATATTTCAATCAGGTCAAGGGATATCTCAACAAAGGACAAGTCTTCAATCTAATCATTAATGCGTGAAGAAGAAGGTCACACAGCAAGGTAAAGAACTGTGATTGGGTTGAGGAAGGAGGTGTATCATCGAAGGAGTTACGACTCCTCATATTTTTGTTTTGGGTCTGTCATTACACCTTGCACATTTTAGTGAAGCCGAGGGTGACTGTAGTAAGAAGGAGGGCCACTACTAGGGCTTGGTCTTGTGCCTTAGAGATATCTAAAGGGTGTTGTAAATAGGTCGAGAAGGAGTGTCTAGGAGGCCGAGACCTGATCGAAGGAATTCAAGGGAGAAGCAAACTATTTAGGGCTGCTAGATTATGGACCGAGTTTCCCTAGTAGAGGTCCAGTGCAGTGCAGAAAAGGGGATTGTCATAAGGTGCCGAGAAGAGCAGTAAAGGATAGTGACAAGGGTCTTGGAGGAATACTTGTGTCAAGCGTCTTTGTCATGGTCTTGGTACTCGTCAATTGAAGGTTTATAAGAAGAAAGTTTATTGGGTTTTCCTCTCAAAGAGAGAGGTTTTGGCCCTGGCTTGCAAGCCTAAATATTGTGTCTCTTGTGCATTTGATAATTGACTTGATGAAGAACATAATAATCTTACGAAGACAAGATCTAAGCGAAAGAAGCATAAATTAAATTACAAGTAATTATCAAGAAGAGAAATTGTAATGAAAGACTTAATTTCTCAACATGGAATTAGAGCTCAGGTTTTGAAGACAAGAAAGGGCAGTCTAGCAAGAAGACACACAAGGATCAAGCTTTAAAGGGGACATCAAGGATCAATTTTATAGAAGGCATCAAAGCAAAGTGAAGGATCTACATTGAAGAGTCAAACCCTAGATCTAAGAAGGAAGATCATTATTGAAGAAGTAGTCTACAAGGAAGTTGGTGAAAACTTCAAGCCATCTCAAGAGACCTCAAAGATCCGCTCTCTCAAAATTGAAAGACTTAAACATCAAGCTCCTTCCTGACAAAGGCAAGATCAAGAAAGTGATCTTCATCTTCAAAAGTTCTAAAGCTATCTCTCTTGTTGAAGCCAAGTCAACATTATTGAAGACATCGTCAAGCCATCATTTTGCTGAAGCCATCATCAAGCCATCCTTGATCATCATCATCAAGGACATTTATAATCAAAGGTCTAAATCAATGTTGCACGACTCGTACTCGTATAAGACTCATCCGACCATTGACTCGTCGACTCGTATAAGACTCGGGAATGACCCGTATAAAACTCGTATAAGACTTGTCAAAATGCAAAAAAAAATTAAAATATGGTAAATTTTAAGCAGAAAAAGAAACTAATGATAATTCAAGTCCTTATAAGTTATAAAAACCACGATATATGCAATAATTCATAACAACATCTTATATCTATAAAAGTACAACATAGCATATTAGATTTTTGTAAGAAAAACATTTAGATACTGAATAAGAAAAGGAATCATGATTCCATAATTAAAATAAAAAATGTCAGCCAGTTCAAAATTCAAATACATATGTCATAAATGATAAATGATTGTCTCATAACAATCTTGAGTCTCATCACTCATGGACGACCACGCCTATAATAAGCCCTCGTGGAGCTCATGGTAGCATTGAAAGGCTGAAGCAACTGTGAGGCAGGTGTATTGGGAGTCTCCATTTGAGATGGCAAACTAGAGAGATCCTCAGTCTCTTCATCAAGCCAACTCAAATCAGGAGGCTCCTCCTCCACAACCCAATCAGACTCTAAATCAATAGTATCCAATAAAATTGGATCTGTATCCTTTGGTTGCACTTGTTTTGTGAGCATTCGAAGGTTGTAGTAGATGAAAACCAACTTCTCCAACCTCTCATGCTCCAACTTGTTTCTCTTTTTGCTGTGGATGTGCTCAAAAGCTGACCAATTGCGCTCACAAGAAGAAGCACTATAGGGTTGATTCAGAACTCTGATGGCGAATTCTTGTAATTGCGGTGCCTCAGAGCCACAATCTATCCACCAATGAGCTGTAAAAAAATAACAACAAAGATTATCAGTTTGCAATGCCAAACATATAAAAGAGAACTAGTAAAATTACAAGCTAAGTTCTAACAATTTGCAGTTACAAGGCATTTTCTTGTCCTTGAGACGTTGGCTTGAGCTGAATCCAAACATGCCAGATGCTTCCTTGTACATATCTCGTTGTAGGTTGATTTTGTCTTGAATATCTACATCCGGGAACATCTTCTCAATGCATATCATGACACCTCTCATCACCTCGGGATCTCTTTGAATGTTAGACCCCTCATTATAGAATAAGCTTGGATTGAGATATGCTCCTGCTGCATGCAATGGTGAATGTAGTTGTTTGTTCCACCTGGAATCAATAGTTTGCCATATAGGGAGATATTTAGATTCATCTCCCTTATAGAAAGTCTTGATGGCCTCTTTGGCCCTATCCATGCCCTCATAAATATATCCCATTGGAGGTTTCTCTCCATCCATCAATCTCAAGACTTTCACAAGAGGCTCAGTGAAGCTGACAATCTCAGTGACTTTGTCCCACAAACTATCACCAAAGACAGATGCTTTCACAGACAATGCTTCTGGTTTTGTGCTATCTTTCCAAAATACCCATTGTTGACTACAAAACATTCTTCGAAAAGCTTGGTACTCATACAAAAGGCTTTGGAGGGAAAGAAAGTTTGTAGCAAACCGTGTGACAGCTGGGCGACTAAGCTCACCCTATGTGAATTCCCTCATAAGGTTCAACACCCAAGCATGATTATAAATATACTTGGTAATTTGCTTGCATTCTTGCACAACATCCTACACCCACTCCAACTTCCCAATATCCTCTAGTATCAAGTCTATGCAATGGGCAGCGCATGGAGTCCAAAAAATCGTGGGATATTTGGCACAAAGCAACCTTCTAGCTGCTACATAATTTGCTGCATTGTCCGTGATTACTTGGACAACATTTGCAACCCCAACTTCCTCCACCACATCAACCAACAATGTAAAAATCAAATGTGCATCTTTTACATTTGCAGATGCATCAATGGATTTTAGGAACATGGTTCCTTTAGGGCAAGCTACAACAAAATTTATTATTGTTCTACCCCTCTGATTTGTCCACCCATCAGACATAATTGTACAACCTGTAATTTTCCATGAGCTTTTAATGGTCTCCAATTGTGCCTTGACACACTCCAACTCCTCATCTAGCTCTTTCCCCCTAAGTGCATTATAAGATGGGGCTTTGTATCCAGGGCCAGCACTTGCAATGGCATCCACCATGGGCTGATAAAAATATGACTTTGCATAGTTGAATGAAAGACTGTTATGGTACCAAAACCTCCTCATTGCCATATCTGCCTCCTTCCTCTTCTTTTCATTAAAACTATCCAAGGTTGGTTGAGATCCTGGAGTTGTACGAGGAGTGAAGAAAGAAGAAGCTACACTCCTGTTTGCTACAACACTTAAAGAGGAGTTACCAATACCCGGACTTTCAATCTGTGTTTCACTCTGAGATGAAGATCTACCTATCCCAACAATCTCATCCTTCCTTCTTGCCCTCTTAGAAGTTTCTTTTTTAATGGCTTCCAAAGCAGCTGCCATTTCAGTAGTGACTTCATCAGGGCAATTTTGACAACATCCCACACCATTCCCAAGAATTCTAGCTAGGTGGTATTTTAGCCTGTTTATTCTTGCATGCATTGTGGCATTGCAATAATTGCACTTCACATGGTGGTCATTACCGGCAATGATTCGTTGACCATGTGCCCATGCCGGATCACGAGACTTTTAGTACCCCTTTGGTGGCATGGTGATGAAATCTGGAAGAAAAAAATTAAATTTTTAACATCTAATTCATATTTTTTAATTTTTTTTTTGGTTTTTTGGTTATTAATTTTTTTTGGCCCTGTGGCTGAGAAACTCAGCCACAGGGCTTGCACGCTGAGGAGGCAAACTGTAGGCCCTTGTGGCTGAGTTTCTCAGCCACATAGGGCCGTTGTGTGGCTGAGAAACTCAGCTACAAGTCCAAAAATTTTTGCAAATTGCAAGTGAACAAAAATAAAATTGAATTGATTAGTTACCTGTGCTGAAACTCCGCCTGTGCTGTGACTCTGCCTGTGCTGAAACTCTGCCTGTGCTGAAACTCCGCCTGTGCTGTGACTTTGCCTGTGCTGAAACTCCGCCTGTGCTGTGACTCTACCTATGCTGAAACTCCGCCTGTGCTGTGACTCTGCCTGTGCTGAAACTCCGCCTGTGCTGTGACTCCGCCTGTGCTGTGACTTTGCCTTGCTATTACTATGTGCTGCTACTCCGCCAATGCTCACTTCGCTAGTGTTGCTACTCCGAAAGGGAGAGAGGTGCTTATAAAACATTTCCTTCCCTCCAAATTCCCTTTTCCTCCACCTCATTTCCAAAAAAAAAATAAAAATAAAAAATATTGAGAAAAATCCCAAAAAATGCTTTTTGTTGTGGGACGGGTCTTGTAGGGGTCCGATACGGGTGCTATGAGAAAACCGTGGGTCTTATGCGAGGCGGGTTTAATGCGAGTTTGCGCGGGTAAGGGTAGAGAGCACGGGTTCTATGCGAGTGACCTGGCTCGCTATATAACCCGCGCGAGTGGTGCTTCACTGGTCTAAATAGATCTATCTCCTTATATAGATCTATCTCCTTATATCTGCCAACCTTCTACATCATCATCAAAGTCAAGAAGAAAGCATCTATTGAAGTAAGTATATTGATGACTTCATATGAAACTGTCAAAATGTCTTTTTGCAAAGAAAGCAACAAATTGGTTGGGGTTTCAAACTTTCTTGCATGGAAGAAAATGGCAGATCTAAATCTTATTGAGAATGAAGTCATGGACCATATCAAAGGGTCATCAAATCTACCTTCAAAAGAAGATACTCAAGCACATGCCAAATACATGAAGGGAGAAGTGACAACCCAAAGGATTCTTATAGAATCCATAAAAGACTCTTTCATCCCATATGTATCATGTTAATTTTGGACAACTAGGTCCAAACTCCATGTTGTGATGCTCAGATTAAGATGCCAATATTTTTATTGGATTCCTCTTTCGGAGAGCTGCAAAATCGATCTAAAGATCATCTTGATTCGATGAGTAGAACATTTATTTTGAATTTATTGAAAATATGTGCAGGTCGGCCTTAAGGTTTTGTGCCCCAGCAGTTGTGTCACACACCCTCACTGATGGATATAAATTGGTCAACATTGGAGGACATTTTCACTCATCTTATCCTCACAGATTTCTCTCTCCTCATCTGATTGGTTCGATGACATTGGAGGCTCTTCTCTTCAGCAAGAACACATTTCTGTTTTCGGCCTAGGGTTTTTGCAATAGCGTTGACGAGCGTTGACTTTGGTCAACGCAAGGTCAAACGGACCTGAAACTCTCCCTAAATTTCGATCTTTCAAATCTGCATTTTTGGCACTATTCTCGAGGCTAGACATTGACTTTGACTTTGCTGCGTTGACCTAGCTGCTGCTTCTGTTTGCGTTGACCCTTGACTGACAACGTTGACTTTTGGGTTGACCGTTTTGGCTGTCCTAGAGGGTTGTGTGACATTGCTAGTTGGCTGACCATATTGAGACTTTGCTGGTTGGCTGACCATATTGAGACTTTGCTGGTTGAAGCATCCTGCTGATCGCTGTAACGCACCAACACACATATATATCTAGCTTGTCTTTTGTCGATCTACTGGTATATTCTATCAACATTTTACTTTATTGTTTTGTGATTGCTGACTGATATTAGGATAAAAAGTAAAGTTGCATCAAACATAGAACATCTACAAAAATTTACATGGTATCAGAGTTGAGGTGAAGACAAAGCCCTAGTTTGTAGCAATCATCGAAGAAGAAGATGGGTTCCTCAAACTACAATGGCTTTAAGGTTGATGACAAATTGACCGGGAAGGATGACTTCTATGCTTGGAAGATGACATTGGATCTTAATTTGGAAGACCAAGATGTCATGGACTATGTGCGGGGTAAAATCCAAGAGCCTCCATCCACTGCAACTGCTGCTGCCAAAACAAAGTACAAGAAGGGAGAAATCAAAGCAAAGCTGATGATCAGGGACTCAATTCATAAGAGTTTGGTTGCCTACATCTCTGAGCTGGGCACATCCAAGGACATGTATGATAAGTTGGTCCACATGTTCAAGGCCAACAATGCGAATCAAGTCCTATTCTTCAAGAATCAATAGAAGAATCTGAAGAAAGGAA
Source organism: Pinus albicaulis (assembly GCA_034641835.2). Taxonomy (NCBI): domain Eukaryota; kingdom Viridiplantae; phylum Streptophyta; class Pinopsida; order Pinales; family Pinaceae; genus Pinus; species Pinus albicaulis. The sequence goes on along the minus strand of CM076576.1, from coordinate 905,085,462 downwards.
GGGATGAGTCTGTTAAATCGTATTTTCTGAAGCTGACCGAGATCAGGAATAATCTGGTGGCTATTGGGGAAACAATAGCTGATTGAGAGATGGTACTCACCGCACTTGGAGGTCTCTCATCCGAATGGCATGTGTTCAACACTACCATTCTCAATAACAATGTGATACTTTGACGAAGTACTATCGAGATGCGTACAAGAAGAGACAAGAATGAAGGAATATGAAAATGAAGGAAATGCTGCCTTTGTTGCTCATTCTAGAAAGAAGAACTTTGGTGGTCCAAGGAACAAAGGAAGAGCAGGGGCCCAAGGAAAGAAGGGCAAGTGTTACACTTGTCACAAGCCAGGTCACTATGCTAGAGAATGCCCTTTCAAGAAGGATTATCTCGATAATGATGACAACAACAACAACTGGAGGAATGACAATCAAAGGAACACCAGGTTCAAGGGAAAGAGGAAGGCTCCCTTTGGCGGAAATGGTCAACCTTTCAAAAGGTCGAGAAATTCCAGGTATGAGGAATCAAATGTTGTTGATAAAAGAAATGAATTCATTGTTGTATCTGCCTTCTCTGCTGCATCTCCACCTGACACTATGGATGTCTGGTTGATAGATAGTGGTGCCTCAAGGCACATCACTGGGTTCAAGGAAGCACTTTTTGATACGGTTGAGAAGGATACTAATCTGGAAATTATTCTTGGAGATAATGCCACATAACCCATGAAAGGGATATGAACTGTGACCCTCCACTTGTCTCAAGGTCAAGTCCTCTGCTTGCAGGATGTACTCTATGTACTTGATTTGAAGAAGAACCTTGTGTCTATTTCAGCCATGGAAGACAAAGGTTTCAATGTGGCATTCATTGATGGAAAGGTGCGTATCTGGAAGAAGAGTTTCAAGGAATCTATCACGATTGGGTTTAGAGTTGATAGATTGGGTTTAGAGTTGATACACTCTACTAGGTTGGAGGAAGTCCACTGGGAGCGATGAGGTGTGATACTATCCAACAGACTGAACTACGGCACCGGAGGTTTGGACACCTTCACTACAAAGCCCTTCCCGAAGCAAGGAAGGTGGTGACGGGGATGCCGGAGTTCTCAAATAATCATGAAGGTGTATGTCAGGGTTGTGCCGAAGGAAAACATACAAGGGGACCTTTCCCCTCAAGCGTCACAAAGACATCTGATGTCTTGTAATTGATACATTCTGATCTGTGTAGTATGCTACCCGTGATATCCCTTAGAGGATGTTCTTATTATATGAGTTCATAGATGACTTCTCTCGCAAAACCTGGATATACTTCTTGAAGAAGAAGGATGAGGCTTTCATGTGGTTCCGTACCTTCAAAGCCTTGGTGGAAAATCTCACAGGGAAGAAGATCAAGATATTGAGGACCGATAATGGCACTGAATATGAGACGAACGAGTTTGAGAACTTTTGCAGAGAAGCTGCAATCAAGAGGGAGACCACAACTGTCTATACTCTTGAGCAGAATGGCGTTGCTGAATGAAAGAATAGAACCATTGTGGAAGCTACCCGTGCCATGCTATGTGACCACAGTCTATTGAAGTTTCTATGGGGAGAAGCTGTGAACACTGCTTTGTACATACAAAACCGATGCCCGCATTCCGCTCTGGACTCAAAAACTCTTGAAGAGGTTTTCTCTAGTAAGAAACCTGACGTCTCACATTTTAGAGTTTTTGGATGTCTTGTTTATTTTCATGTGCTGAAAGAGAAGAGGAGCAAGCTGGATGCTTCTGGGAAGAAGGGAATGTTTGTGGGCTACAGCGAAACTTCGAAGGCCTATAGAGTCTATGTGCCTGGACAAAGGGAAGTGGAGATATGCCACTATGTCACCTTTGACGAAGATGCTTCCCTGAGGAAAGGAGTCAATCTTCCGAGATCTGAGGAAGATCATGAAGCAAGGCCTGGAAATCAAGAAGGACCGAAGGATGAGACGATGCCTGATGTCAAAGGACCGATGGACCCGATTGATCTACCTCCTTCGATGGGGAAGAGACCATCATGGCTCAGGGACACTCTCGAGGATGTCGAGGGACATATGGCCCCAAGGGGGACATTCCGTGAAAGCAAGAAGCCGAATAGATACCAAGGGTATCTAGCAGCCATGAGTACTATCGTACAATCTGAGCCTGGATCTTTTGAGGAAGCTGTAAATCATCAAGTCTGGAAGGATGCTATGCACGAAGAGTATGAGTCCATAATGAAGAATGATGTTTGGGATGTGGTTCCAAGACCGGAGGAAAAAGCAGTTGTCACCTCGAAATGGCTCTACAAGATCAAGCATGGATATGATGGAAGTGTTGAAATGTTCAAGGCAAGATTCGTTGCCCGTGGCTTCTCTCAAAAAGAAGGCATAGACTATGATGACATATTTGCACCTGTGGCCCGACATACCACCATCCGATCTATCATAGCCCTTGCTGCTATGCAAGGATGGAGTCTTCATCAGATGGATGTGAAGGCCGCATTTTTGCATGGTGCGATAAAGGAAGAGGTGTATGTGGAGCAACCTCTGGGGTTCGAAGTCTAGGATCGGGACACCCATGTCTGCAAGTTGAAGAAAGCCCTCTATGGGTTGAAGCAAGCACCTAGAGCTTGGTATGAGAGGATAGATAGCTACCTGATGAAGTTGGGCTTCACTCGTAGTAATGCTGATCCGAAGCTTTGCTTCAAGGTTGATAGAGAAAAGCCTCTCATTCTGGTGCTGTATGTGGACGACCTCTTCTTGATAGGTGCTGACCCTCTCATTCATCAGTGCAGGAGGGAGCTCGTTGTTGAGGTCGAGATGAAGGACCTAGGACTAATGCATTACTTCCTAGGCCTGGAGGTCTGGCAGAGACCTAGCGAGATTTTCCTTTCTCAAGGAAAATACATTGGGATGCTTCTAGAAAGATTTGGTATGGTGGACTGTAAGTCCGTGTCGACACCAATGGAGCTCAACTTCAAGAAGTTGAGTGGCAGCGCTGCTAGGCCCGTGCTAGCAAATCCTACTGAGTATTGTCAACTCATAGGGGCCCTGATGTTCTTAGTGAACACCCGTCTGGATGTATGTTTTGCAGTGAACACTTTGAGTCAACACATGATTGAGCCTCATCACTTTCACTAGGTTGGTGCCAAGAATCTGTTAAGATATCTTCGAGGCACGATAAACCATGGGTTGAGATACACTGCCGGGAGCGTGACACTCCATGGATATACTGATGCCGATTGGGCTGGCAGTGTGGTGGATTGTAAGAGCACATCGGGATGCTGCTTCTCACTTGGTTTTACTTCGATATCATGGATGAGCCGGAAGCAAAAGTCGGTGGCTTTGAGCATCGCGGAGGCCGAATACATTGCAGCAAGTATGGCCTGTTGTGAAGCATTCTGGTTACAAAAGCTCTTTAGTGAGCTGTTCTGGCATGTGCTAGATACCATCGTGATACTCTGTAATAACTAGAGTGGAATTCGGTTGTTCGAGAATCTTGTGTTCTACGATCGATCCAAGCATATTGATATCAGGTACCACTTTATCCGGGATATGGTACAGCGAGGCGCCGTAAGGCTCGATCATATAGGAATTGATGAGCAGGTCGCGGATATTCTCACAAAGCCCCTGGGGAAGGTCAAGTTCCTAACCATTCGTGAGAATCTTGGTATCGTGGAACGACCCTATGCTGAGGGTCCTGTTGGATGATGAGTTTTGGGAGCTCTAGGGGGCTTTGGGGATAGCTTCTTAGAGCTATAAGCGACCACAGGGCTAGGCTTGCTGAACCTTGGTGGTGTGCTTCTACCCCACTGTTGTGATAATTGAGTTGGTTCACCTCTCATTATCTGTGCCCCGTATGCATCCTACCCATTGAGTTTAGGGCTCATGGGAAGTACATCTCATTTGGCCAGTGAGGTGGGAAAAGCTAGAGACTAGTAGCAAAGACTGATGGATGCATCAAAGATTGCCGTACTCTCTATCTAGGATGGCACGGTCCAACCACTTTATCTGGGATCAAGTATGGTGAGGTTTCGGACCTCCAACTGACTTCAGGTCAGGTAAACCAACTTCGGGTTGGTATGAGACTCTTTGTGTGTCCTATAGAGGTTTCGGACCTCTGGGCTGAATCTATCAGCTGGGAATGATGTCTTTGTGACTGACCCGCTTCTGTTATGAAATAAAGAAGCTAGCAAAGCAGGTTATGGCGGGATGACGCACGATGTTTGGATTGCACAGGTGGATGGAGTTCTCCCTAGTTGAGAGGGAGTGTTAATTTTGGACAACTAGGTCCAAACTCCATGTTGTGATGCTCAGATTAAGATGCCAATATTTTTATTGGATTCCTCTTTCGGAGAGGTGCAAGATCAATCTAAAGATCATCTTGATCTGATGAGCATAACATTTATTTTGAATTTATTCAAAATATGTGTAGGTCGGCCTTAAGGTTTTGTGCCCCAGCAGTTGTGTCACACACCCTCACTGATGGATATAAATTGGTCAACGTTGGAGGACATTTTCACTCATCTCATCCTCACACATTTCTCTCATCTGATTGGTTCGATGACCTTGGAGGCTCTTCCCTCCACACGTGGGAAATTTCAGCAGCAACACATTTCTGTTTTCGGCCTAGGGTTTTTGCAGCAGTGTTGACTTTGGTCAACGCAAGGTCAAACAGACCTGAAACTCTCCCTAAATTTCGATCTTTCAAATCTGCATTTTTTGGCACTATTCCCGAGGCTAGATGTTGACTTTGACTTTGTTGCGTTGACCTAGCTGCTGACGCTGTTTGCGTTGACTGTTGACTGACAACGTTGACTTTTGGGTTGACTTTTGAGTTGACCGTTTTGGTTGTCCTAGAGGGTTGTGTGACATTGCTGGTTGGCTGACCATATTGAGACTTTGCTGGTTGAAGCATCCTGTTGATCGCCGTAATGCACCAACACACTTATATATTTCTGGCTCGTCTTTTGTCAATTTACTGGTATGTTCTATCAACGTTTTACTTTATTGTTTATGTGATTGCTGACTGATATTGGGATAAAAAGTAAAGTTGCATCAAGCATAGAACGTCTACAAAAATTTACATATCAAAACTAGAAACTTCAAAAGAAATATATGACAAATTGGTGGCGCTGTTCTCTGTGAGTACTGCAAGAGAAGTAATCTCTCTAAGGCAAGAATTATACAAGTTAAAGTTGTCAAGAGAGGAAGGAATAATTTCATATTTTATGAAGATCTCTGAAATACGAGACCAACTGCAGGAATTGGGAGAAGTTATGTCTAACAAAGAAATGACCACAGTGGTGCTGAATGCTCTACCAGAGGGATGAGGAAACTTCACTTCAAGTATGTATGAGAAGAAAGAAGCCACACCATTCCAAGATCTATGGTCTCTATGTAAGATAGAGGAAACCAGGTGTAAAGCAAAAGTTGATATAGGATAAAATGAACAAGTTCAAGCCTATGCTGCCATGACAAGGAGAAAGGGAAAATTTGGTCCTCAAAAGAAAAACGGAGAACATGGATAAGATAAGATGTTATGGATGTAATGATCTTGGGCATTATAAAAGGGATTGTCCTTAACCTAACAAGGACAAGAGAAAAATGGAAGAAGCCCATATTGTTGAAGAAAGGGAAGATCCTTAGACAAAGAAGCCTAAGAAAGAAGTGAGAGATCTCTACTATGATTGAGATAATTTTTCTTTGTAAAGTAGTTGTCTGTTGTAAAATAGTAAGACTGGAAGCATTGTAAAATTAGATAGATGCATCACATAAGATTGGCATTGCGATAAAATCATTGAAATAAGAGTATTTGACATAGGAAAATGTCTGAAACAAAATATGTGACATTCAAGCTATGAGATAAGTGACTCTTTGAAAGTTCACTTGAAATTCATAAAAGAAAGGCAGTCATCTAGGTCAAGGCTCATAATTCATTAATTAATATGGAAACATGTACTGATAAAATATTCTCTAATGGAATCCTCTTTTAGAAAGGAAGCAAATTGTTTTATCAAGGAATTCTTACTTGCATATTTCAGGGATTAGGATATGATGACATATTGATAAAGCAGGTCAAGAGAATGGGGCTCTTTCATTCTAAGGACAACTGCTACAGAAATATGACTCAAAGGAAAAGATGAGGTATGTATATATATATATGCTTACACTGGATATTATGAAGTCATGACATTTGGTTGCAAATAAGTATGCTTCTATCTTGAGAAGTATGATTAAAGGAAAAGGAAATCTCCTCCTATGCAAAGATTGCCGAAAGGCATGGTTCTCACTAGATGAAATCAACATAATATGTCCTCATATGGAGTATGAGGTGGTTGAATACAATTAAGGAACTCTGACCAGAAACTCCTGGGAATAAAATAAAATGTGAAAGGAAGAGATCGTAAGAAGTACAACCATGGTAAAGGCAATCAACATCCTTGAAGACCAAGAAGACTTCACTGGAAAATATCTTAGAAAGATATGGAGAATCTGATGGAATCTAAAAAAAAATGGAGACCTTTGACAATGCATATCTTTAGGAGATGCGTCAACCTGTATGAAGGACGCTGATACTTACAGGAAGATGTCATGATGAAAGATCATCACTAAGGTAATTTTTGATTTAAGTGTTCATATTTATAATTTAATCCGGATGAGCTTATGTAGGGTTGCCAAAGGGAAGTATGTATCTTCCACCGTTGACAACCATATGGAAGGATGAAATATCTTTGAAAGAAATATGGTATAGCAGCGTGGCATGAAGCTAGACCAGATGAGAACACTGATAAATCACTTTCCGATGGAACGATGACATGACTCGTGGATGAAAGTGATGGATGATCTGTGCCCTATGAAGAGATCCCAAAGATGAAGACTCCATAACAAAGAAGAAATTCATGACATAAAAGAAAGGAGTTCTTCAGAGCAGCGTGATGTCCCATTATTTTCCTGAAGAGTTGCTGCAAGTCCCTAATTAAGAGGGAGCCTGGAAATAAGTTTCTTAGTTGGAAGAAACTTGGTAATTCCTAAGTCGTGAAGGAGCTTCGGTACATTCCTTGTATAGGAATGAGTACATTCCTCGGTGGAATATGTCCTCCCTAATTGAGAGGGGGAGATAGACACATCATTTTGGTCTTCACCTGGGAAGACAAAATGGAGGATTAGGTAATCATATAGCATCTGATACTGTTTGAGGATGAATTAGGGCATCCAAGATAAGAGTAGTCGTGGAAAGACCGATATTCTTTGAGGACTGGGAATCCAAGATAAGAATAGTCTTGGACATACTTTGAGTGAACCCGGGTGGGGTATGTTCTGAGAGAGACAATGATGAAGGTGTCTATTAATCATTGGTCTTGCCAGCATTGGGGCTCAAGATCTCGTGGAGAGATGGAGCTGTTAGTCAAGGCCTTGCTATGTGCAAATGCTAGCTGATATGATGCTATACAAATGGGATTAGCAATCCGATTCTTCTTATGAGATTCTTCAGATTGAGAATGAACAAGTACCATATTGAATACCTCCCTAGTTAAGAGGGAGTGTTTAAAAGTGTAACTCAGTTCGGTCTTCATAATGACATGTAATTATGATTTTATGTAATGAAGAGACAAAGATAATAAAATGTATTTATTGTAATGCTTGCATCATGGGTTTCATAAGCAAGAGATTTTATTATAGATCAAAGACTTCTTGATGTCTTTAGGATTTTGTCATCTTGTCATAAAGATAATTAGAGTCGTGTAAATGAAGTCATGTTACACTTGTAAAAGGACACATTGTTGATGTAAAAGTATACTCCAAGACCTTGTCACTAGGCCTCTAAATCACAAGTAATTATCAAGAAGAGAAATTGTAATAAAAGCCCTAATTTCTCAACAGAGGACACAAAGGTGTCGTTAATCATACCTTTCCTCTCAGCCTTACGAGCCAATGTGTGCCTTCGTTCCTACAAGGGGACAAGCCACCCCCACAACTGCAGGGTCACACACCTTTACCTTACTTTGTACCAGTTGGAAGAATTCTCAAGAAAACCTTTGCCTTATAATGTACGAAGCTTATGCTTGGAGGTAAGTAAATTAGAAATGCAAACTAAGCTAAAATGCCTAAATGAAATGCAAGTAAGTTTATTAGTTCTTTGCAAGAAAGGAATTGCCTCAAGTAAATGGAAGTGCTCACAATGATATAACTTGAAAAATTTCTCTCAAAATTGTACAAGACATATAAACATAAGTTTCATAAGTAAATGAAATTGTAAATTGCTCCAAATAAATGCCAATAAAAAATATGTTGATTTTTTGGGTAGCATCGGATGTGCTCTAGCTTAGAAATTTTGTGGAGGGGCTAGCACACATGAGATCTCCAAAACCCATAAATCGTTTGGAGAAATTCCGCCCGGAGTGCATTTTATTTAAATAATTAATTACTTTTAATAGAGCCTAAGGTAAAACTTAGGAAATTAAAATAATTAATGTGAATTAATGTAAATGTGGGTGAGAAGCTTCTAAGTGATGAGGATCAAGTCTGTTTTAATCTTAGCCATTGATTAAATATTTGATCACGACCGTTGATCTCTCAATAGGAAAAGTATAAAGGAAGGCTTGAGGGTCAGTTGGAGAACATAGACACACAGAGCAACACTTGAGCTCAATTGAAATTATGCGGTGCGGTTTGCTGAGAATTTCAGAGTGAGTTCTAGTGCAGAGGGGCAGTTCGGCAATGGGACTTCAGTCCAAGGCCGAGAATACATTGCAGAGAGGCATCACAACACCAAGGAGAGACAACACAACACCTGGGAGGGTGACGCAGAGCTTGAGACAGGTGACACAGTCATTGAAGAGGCAGCGCTGGGCTTTCTATGAGGTAGATCAGGCATCAATTCAAAAGATCGATTTCTGAGCCGGGAAGGCTCATGAGGAGAGTGACGCAGCTCCTAGAGGGGGCGATGCAGTCTCAACGCAAAGTTGGGAGCAATTGTTGCTGCGTAGCACTGGGGACAACACAGTCACCTATGGGGTTTGATCATTCTGTTCCTGTGTCAATGAAAATATCTGTCTTCGGATAGAGGTACTTATGCCGGGATTTTTCTTTGTTGGGTGAGCTGGATTTGGCACCCTAGTTGTATTCATAAATCTGCTTAATAATAAAACCCTCATATCTGCTGCATTGATTTTCCCGCATTGGGTTTTTTTCGGGGACGTTAGTCCAAAAATAAGTGTCCTTTGTGTGATTGTCTCATTTATTTTTCAGTACCTGATCTGTATATTGGTGTAGGTTGCAAAGTATTTGCATTAATATTTAATGAATAATTTTGTAAATAACTTTTTAATTAAGAACACAAGTAGGAAATGCAAATCAGTTAACTGCAGTAGGATTTTTGTTGGTTTAGATTCAAAAATTTTCACATGGTATCAGAGCAATTCCAGATCAAGAGGACTGAAGTCATCAACGAAAGGACATAGGAAAATTTGCTGCAGGAAAGCAGTTGTCCCAAGAGACAAAGCAGTTCTGGGCCAGAGAGGTAGAGGAATGGTGACACAATCACCAAGGAAGGCTCACGCAGAGCTTGCATCAGCCTGCTAGGGTGACGTTGTAGCCGCAGAAGGTAGCGCAATGTTTGCTGGGCCAACGCAGAGGCTATTGAGTCTCATTTTTCCGGTTGCCGTGGCTGGAGGTGCAATACAGATTCTATTTGGAGTTGCTGGTGGGACGGTGATTATGTTGGTGCAGATCAATGTCTAGTGGGGCAGAAGCAAAGTAGAGGGAATCAGTTCCTTAGAAGATTTCTTGCCAAGAAATCTAGATCCAGTGCTGAGCAGCAGCAAAGAGAGATCAAAGAGGGGTGCTTCGACATTTTTTGGCATAAGGATTTTCGTGAAGGAAATCGAGATTCAGAGGGACCTTGTTCCATTGAGGATTTCTAGCACCAAAGAAATTTAGATCTGAGTTTTTCTGGGGCAACAACGAAAGAGGGAGAAAGGAACTTGTTCGACATTCACTTGAGCAGAGATGGCCGCGAGTGGACTGAGGGATTGAGACAGGATGGATGTAGCATCCAACTTTTTCATCTAGAAGGCCAGGATCTTGGCAGTTTTGGATGAACATCACATCAAGGATTATGCCTTGAGGGCGGTTGCTGTTCCGATTGATGCTGATCCTCTTAAGAAGTACGAGGAGGCTCAAGCGAAAGCTAAGCGCATGATCATGGACGGAGTCAAGGATCATGTGATCCCACATATTGTTGAGAAGAACACAACAAGGGATATGTGGGAGGCCTTGATCACATTGTACGATGGATCTTCCGTCCAGCGGAAGGTGTCGCTTGAGAATCAATTGAGATTGTTTTAGATGCAGAAGGGAGAAGAAATTGATCCCTTCCTTATCATATTGCAAGGGATTCGAGATCAGCTAGCTTCCGTAGGGGCTACACCAGATGTCTGATTTATGGTCAGGACTGCCCTGAATGCAGTCACTGAATATTGGGAAACTTTTTTCCCAAGCATTTTGGGTAGGGCTTCTCTTCCTAGCTGGGAGAAGATGTGGGCAGCATTTTGACAGGAAGAGATCAGACGGTGGACCAAGGCGGGAAGCAGCAACAAAGTGATCAAAGTCGAGAAGGAGGAAGAGGAGGATGCGACTCTCGCATCAAAGGGATAGCAAGGGCAGCAGAGACGGAAGAAAAAGGACATCTCGAAAGTCAGATGCTTCAGATGTGGGGAAATGGGACATTTCACCACACAGTGCCTTCTAAAGAATAAGGGAAAAGAAGAGAAGCTTGACTCAAAGGCTGCTCTAGCACAAGCTGATGAGGAGGATGACGATGACTAAGCCATGAGTGCTCATGCACCTCTAGAGAAGAGGTGGGGCGATATGGAGCTGTAGTTGGAGCTATAGAGGGAACAAGGGGCGGGATCCTTGAGGTGCCCAAACTCTTGGATCACATACGGCTATGGGAGCCCTTAATGACAATACCAAAATGACGGGAGTCAGTTGGTGCGAGGGATGATGGAGCGATAGTGGCAATGCTAGAGCGCCAAAGTTTGAAGTAGCATAGTGGAGTGTTGTAGTAGTGCGGGAGGCACAAAGCAGATACAACAACAACGCAGTAGCATCAGAGGGTCAGCGCAGATTAGCAACGGAGGAAGCTTTAGCATCGAGGTGCATCCTGACTGACTAGTATGTCAGGGTTTGGGATGTCTTTTAATCGCTTAGCTCTCAAGAACTGAGTTGCAGTGCAGTAGTTAGTAGTGACAGTGCTATGGACAACATGTTGCAGTGTATTGAGAGGGAGTTGTAGTACAGATGCAACAGTGATAGTGGCAGAGTCATGGGAAGTAGTACAGATTGTAGCAACGCAGTAGATGAGGGGCAGCAGGCCGAGCATCAACAATGCAGAGGACCGATGTCGTGGATCAGGGTGATGCTTCTAGTGAGAAGTATTGCTAGAGCACATTCCTTGCTAATAGGGAGTGTTGATTTTTGGGTAGCATCAAATGTGCTCTAGCTCTAAAATTTTGTGGAGGGGCTATAATACATGAGATCTCCAAGACCCATAAATTGTTTGGAGAAATTTCGCCCGGAGTGCATTTTATTCAAATAATAAATTATTTTTAAGTTAGAACTTAGGAAGTTAAAATAATTAAAGTGAATTAATGTAAATGTGGGTGAGAAGCTTCTAAGTGATGAGGATCAAGTCTGTTTTAATCTTAGCCGCTGATTAAAGATTTGATCACAACTGTTGATCTCTCAACAGGAAAAGTATAAATGAAGGCTTGAGGGTCAGTTGCAAAACACACATGCACAGAGCAACACTTGAGCTAAATCGAAATTCTGGGGTGCAGTTTGCTGAGAATTTCAGAGTGAGTTCTAGTGCAGAGAGGGGCAGTTTGGCAATGGGAATTCAGTTCAAGGCCGAGAATACATTGCAAAGAGGCAGCGTAGCACCAAGGAGAGACAACGCAACACCTGGGAGGGTGATGCAAAGCTTGAGAGAGGTGACACATTGTCACTGAAGAGGCAATGCTGGGGTTTCTGTGAGGCAGATCGGGCATCTATTCAACAGATCGATTTTTGAGCCAGGAAGGATCACGAGGAGAGAGACGTAGCTCCTAGAGGGGGTAACGTAGTCTCAGTGCAAAGCTGGGAGTAGCTGCTGTTGTGCAGCACTGGGGACAACGCAGTCACTTGTGGGGTTTGATCATTCTGTTGCTAGATCAGCCAAAATATCTGTCTCTGGATAGAGGTACTTCTGTCTGGACTTTTCTCTGTTGGGTGAGCCAAATTTGGCACCCTAGTTGTATTCAAAAAATTGCTTAATAATAAAACCTTCATATTTGCTGCATCAGTTTTCTCGCATTGGGTTTTCTTGGGGACATTAGTCCAAAAATAAGTGTGTCCTTTGTGTGATTGTCTCATTTATTTTTCAGTACTTGATCTGTATATTGGTGTAGGCTGCATTGTATTTGCATTAATATTTACTGAATAATTTTGTAAATAACTTGTTAATTAAGAACACAAGTAGGAAATGCAAATCAGTGAACTGCAGTAGGATTTTTGTTGGTTTAGATTCAAAAATTTTCACACAATAAACTTATAGCAATTGAAAATGAGATGAAGCTAAAAGTGAATGCTTGTTTGTAAAGTGTGCTTTGAAAATAAACGAGGAAAACCACAAATGAGGCTATAGTGAGGCAAGTTGTAAAGAGAGCAAATGTTAAACAACTAAATTAAACTTGCTACACAAATTGAGATACTTGCACGTAAGAAATGAGTTGCTCTAAAATGTCAACTTGTATTTTCAAAGCAAAAAGAAAATGCAAAGCGTCAAATGAAAACTTGTAGCAAAATCTAACTTAGAAAAGAAAAATTTGATAGTGAGGTTGTGTTAATTTTAAAATATGCACATGGAAAGATTGAAACGCAAAGTTAATACACCCACACGAAGTCCTCCTTCTAAATAAGGAGAAAGGATGCTTTGGGTAAAGCCCAAGCTCCCACAAGAAAACTAAACCTTTTAATAAGCCTCTTAGAGGACTGCCCAAAAGATGAAGGAGATTTGTACAAGATGAGAGCTAGAAAAAGCTATAATATCCATCCAAACTATGGTAACCTCAAAGGACAATGAAGTCCTTCTAAAATCAGAAAATTACAAGCTCCAAAAGGGCCCATGACATAGCTCTCTTTGCAGCTCCTTCTAGTGTCCATGACCTCCTTACAATGAATCTTGAATGCTTGAGAGGTCCTACAAGAAAAATAGTTAGAGTTTCAATGGTCTTTCCTTAAGTCAAAATCCAACTATGGGCTGCAAAACCAAGACACAATTAGTGTAGAGGGAGCATGTAAAATGAGCAAATATGATACAAAATAGTGTACAAAACCAAATCAAGTGATGGGAGTGAACCTCATCACTTGCCTAGTTTGGAAATGCTCTTAAATAACTAAATACAATCAATGAAAGCACAATTTTTTTAGGAGATTTAAATTTATAAATATTTTTCTTGTATAAATGCTTTGTCCAAGAGAGCCCCTGCAAAAAACCAATTTATGAGATAAAACTATGGAAACTCAAAGAAGCAATGGGAGCTCCTTAGAGAATGTGTCAAGAGTGGGTTGGTCTCTCCAAAGACTTCCCCTCACACTTGATATCTGATCCCAATAAGATTTTTCCTCTACAACACTTCAATTGAACATTAGTCCCATATAGATCTAGCAAATAAGCAATGATAAGAAAACTCTAGAAATTTATTGGAAAATAACTAGAGATTTCTACACCTAGAGCATACTTGTAAATGAATTGTCAATGCAAGATAGCTTTACATTAACAAATCTACAAGAGCATATGGAAATAACATCGGTCAAAGCATGAGCAAAAGAAATTATATACCAATAGTTAACCAATCATCATACTCCAAAGGAACAACAAAGGGCAGGGGCTGTCACTTTGACCCTCGCCTTGAGCAGTTGTTGTGGTGCCTGTAGAATCCGGGTGACAACAACCCCCAAAGTATTTTATTGCAATTTTTGAAAAAAGTGTACAAGGCGACAATGTTTCCGCAAACACAATAGCTAGTCACAATGATACAAAGTGAGAGCACAAAGTTCTATTATATAGAGAAATGGGAGCAAATCCCAATGTAGCAACCAAGTGACAAATGTCCATGGAGAAGGACCCAAGAAGGAAGTCGAATTTCAAGTGGAGGGATGAAGAGACATGTGTGTAGTATCCAACCAAATCGAACTCATGAAGTGGCCTCCATCAAGCAAGTCGAAAATCCAAATGTGAAGATGAGCAATGGCAAGTATGCCATAAGAGGGAGTTAGCTCCCAACCACCATGCTAAGAGATGCCACCTTGAATTGATGTTTCCAAAGAGCAATGTGTTGAGCCCCTATCATGAATGCGCGGAACTCCTTGAGCAAACTCTTGGTTCCTGATGGAACAACAAGTGTAGATGGGTGGGAACCAATGTGGCGACATACAAATTGCCTCAAAAATCTTTGTAAAATATTCTCCCAAATCCTCCCTAATGTGCATTAACTCCACAAATTCGAATTTTCCAAGTATCTGAATTCGATTTACCTTCTTTAATGCCAGAAATCATCTCCACTTGATTTATTTACTTTATTTTATTTAAAGTAAGGTGCCAAATCATCTCCACTTGTCCTTTGATTCATTCCTTTGACTTTAGATAATTTCCAAGTCATTTTGTGACATGGAGCATTTATTTTTCTCCACTTAATTTATTTTTGGTTTAATTTATTGTCAGATTTCCTACTAAACTTTGGAAAAGTAGGTTTTGAGGGTCTAGAATTTATTTTTTACCTCTCAAAGTGTGTCATAGTATGAGGGTGAGAGGTGTAATTTTAAACACACATACCCCATACTACTTCTCTAGAAATCACTTATTATATTTTACGTTCATATGTTATTCAAATTTCCGCCCTCTGGGAAATAAAAAAAATAAAAAAATAAGCCATACACCTAATCAAATTCCACGAAATTTTACGAGTGATCTAGTATGATAATATACAATGACCCTAGACACCAGGACTCACCCAAGGCCTCACCATTAAGTTGTCCTCCAGCTTTTGGAGTTATGCTTGGAGGAAAAAACTCAATTAATTATGAAGTCGCTGTAAGGATATAATAATTAACCAAGCGAAACAAACCTCCCAGAGTAATCTCACTTGATGACAAGGTCCCAAGTTACCTAGGCCCATTACATGACTCTACTCATCACACTAGCATTACTTTACATCATCCCCGTAGGGCGTGTGGAATTTGAGTACACTAGAAAAAGATGAGAAGAAGAAGAGTTGAAAAACTCTGATGACATAGTGAACTTTGATGGTAGATGAAGCCTCTGATACATCCTTCGGCATGCAGTCTTCAAAAGTTTTGGGTACACTTCAGTGGTCAACATGTAGTAACTTGGCCATGGCATAAAATTAAAAATTATTTCTCCACTCAAATTTTCTTCTAATTCAATTTGGCAATAAAGTTAGATTTGCTTGTAAGAGCTTGTAATTTTCATTTTGTGAATATTATAAATGATTTTGTAAAATTATTTTTCTAACCCTTGTGTTTTATTTTTCTAGTGTAAATAATTAGAGGGTTTTTATTTTCAAAATTTGAATTTTATTTATAAATAGTGGAGGATGGAAAGCCTTTTGTGACTTTCAAGATCAAAGGCTAATTCGAATTTATGGAAGGAGGAAGTCCTCACCTAGCCTAGACAGCTAGGGTTTGGGCACTTATTCAGCTTCAAGGAAGATGTCCAGCTAATTGGAAGAGGCTGTCCAAGTTTTGAGGTGTTATGAAACCAACTCACAAATAGGAGAAAAGAGAGATGAACGACTTAGAAATCAACCACTTTGAGGGGGCAACCTCCTTTACATTAAATAAATGAACAATTCTTAGATGATTCAAATGTCAAAACTTTTTTTCTATATATAGGAGTCCATGGGGTCACAATATAATCCTATTCGACCTAACAATAATAATGTAAGGGCACAACAACAACAATAGTGGGCTATTATGGGGCACAATAATAACAATATGGGGGCTACAGGGGTACAATAACAATATGGGGGTTACACTAACAACAATAAGGGACTACACTAGTAATATAGGGCCCTAACATGCCCCTCTCCTTCAAAAAAGTGTTTTCCTCAACGCTTGAGTAGTTCTAGATGCTTCTGTATAAAATTCTCATCCTCTCATGTGGAATCTTCAGTGGGTAAGTTCTTCCACTTGATGAGATACTTTGAAATTGATTGATTTCATAGGTGTCGAGTTCTTGTTTCCATGACTGCTTCAGGTTCCAATATGATTTTTCCTTCCTCATCAAGTTCTGGCAATATTGTTTGAACCGGAAGTTTGTCACGTATAACCTTCTTTAAGCATGAAACATGGAAAAATGGGTGCACTTGGGAAGATGCAGGAAGCTTCAATTTGTATGCCATAGTTCCAATCTTTGCAACACCTTGTAAGGACCATTGTACTTTGGCGATAATTTATTATCCTTCTTAGCTTGCTTGAGGGACATTTGTTTGTATGGTTGTAGCCGTAAAAATACCCAGTCGCCTAAATCAAAACTTCTCTCGCTGCGATGTTGATTTGCTTGTTGTTTCATTCGATTATGTGCCAAATTTAGGTTATCCTTTAAGAGTTGGAGAACTTTTTGTTGGTGCTCAATGTGATCTTCTACTGCTTGAACCTTAAAATTTTCTCTTAAAGATGATGTGATGGACGGCGGATGATATCCATAAAGTGCAATAAATGGGGTCATTTTTTCTGTAGTGTGGAAGGAAGTGTTATACAACCATTCAACCAGAGGTAACCAATAGACCCATTGTGTTTGTTTATCAGATACAAAGCAACGAAGATATCCTTCCAAACATTTGTTCACTATTTCAGTTTGCCCATCAGATTGAGGATGATAAGATGAGCTATGAGATAGTTGAGTACCTAAACAAAAAAATAATTCCGTCCAAAAGTTTCCAGTGAAAATGGGTTCTCTATCACTTACAATAATCTTTGGGTTTCCATGTAGCTTTTGAATTGTTTCCATAAATGCAGTAGCAACTATACTTGCTTTAAATGGATGAGATAATGCACAAAAGTGTGCATACTTGGTAAGTCTATCAACTACCTCCATGATGACACTCTTTCCTTGGTACGAAAAATGGAGTTCCTTGACATCTCCTCTCTTGGTACGGCATACCGGTATGTTGCCAAGATTGAGCAGAAATTCAAACAGAAGAAGTGAGACTTTGGGTCCGCGAATCAAAAGCAAGGGAAAGGTGCCCCCAAACCACAAAACAAAGGACAAAGCCAAGGCATGGCGGCCCAAGACAACCTGCCAAAGCCGCAAGCAAAGAACAACGCCGTGAAACAGAGGGAGGACATGGGAAAGTTGTGTGAGTTCCATAAGAGCTCCACTCACAACACAAGTGAGTGTCGGGCCAAGCAGTCACTGGTGGCCCAGATGAAGGTTTCTGAATCATATGCATGCTCCGAATTTGAATCAGAACCCACAAGGGGAATGACAAAGGGAAGCAGATTATCGATGCGGAGCCCAATGCCACCGTTTCCACCACGAAGATCCAGGAGGAATAGATCCAGAGGAGGAGGAGCATCTCTTCCACTCCCAGAAGTGGGTAAAGGGTTCTCCGCTACAGCTCATTATCGACAGTGGGAGCCAAAAGAACCTCATTTCAACGGAGGTCGTGAAGTGGTTGGGCTTGCCGACCACAACACACCCACAGCCGTACACCATCTGGTGGCTTCACTAAGGACGTGATCTCTGCGTCAGCCAATAGTGTTGCCTTCCCTACAACATCAAGCCCTTCATGGATGAGGTATTATGTGACATTGCTCCTCTTGATGTTTTTGATGTATTATTAGGCCAACCATACTTGTGGAAGCGACATGCTGTGTATGAGTCCTGGCCTCGCGCTATTATTGTTACTTTGGGCAATAAGTTGTACAGGATACCAGAGGTACCACAGCCTGCTGCTATCTCTTTGGTTACTGCAAAACAATGCAGTAAGCTCATTTCCAAAACCGGGAAATTCGTTTTCCTGATGATTTGCCCTCAGGGCAAGAAGACTGTGGTCATGACCTCCAGACAGGACTCCTCTGCACGACAACAACAAATGGACAAGGTCGTGGAGGAGTACGGGGACATCTTCACCTCACTTGCAGGGGTGCCTCTGCACTGTTAGGTCAAGCACCCCATCAATATGACCCAGGTGCGCCACTGCCCAATGGACCGATCTATTATCGCTCTGTTCTAGAGAACGATGAAATCAAGAGGCAGATTCAGGAGCTGCTGCAGAAAGGTCACATCTAGCTGAGTTCATTGCCCTGTGGGAGCCCGATCGTGCTGGTGCAGAAGAACAATAGGACTTGGAGACTCTGTATTGACTATCGGGCATTGAACAAGATCTCTATCTAGAATAGGTACCCGATCCCATGGATTGATGACCTTCTGGACCAACTCAAATGGGCAAAATATTTTAGCAAGATTGACTTGAAGTCTGGGTATCACCAGGTACCAATGGAACCCTTCGATGTGTGGAAGACTGCCTTCAAAGCCAAGGAGAGCCTTTTCCAATGGCTGGTCATGCCTTTCGGGTTGACAAATGCTCCCGCAACCTTCATGAAGCTCATGAACGACATCTTGCGGCCATTCACCAACTCATTTGTAGTAGTGTACTTGGATGACATTCTGATCTTTACCCAGAATTGGGAAGAGCACCTCCACCACATCCGACAGGTCCTCCAAACACTGCGGCAACACAAGTTGTGTGCTAATTTGGAGAAGTGCACTTTTGGCATTACGCAGGTTTAGTATCTGGGATACATTATTGATGAGCGGGGGGTGCATGTGGTTTCAACCAAGATCCAAGTCATTCGAGATTGGCCATCCCCAACCACTCTAATAGAGCTTCACAACTTTCTAGGTCTTGCTAATTTCTACCGTAGGTTCGTGTTGTGATTCTCTCATATCACTTGGTCCTTGAGTCAAGTCACCAAGGGAGGAGCGAAAGCAAAATTCTTTTGGTCGGAATCTCAACAGAAGGCGTTCATAGAATTGAAACATCGCCTCTGCTCTGCCTCAATGGTCACATTACCAAACTTGCAACAACCATTTGAGATCGGGACTGATGCCTCTGACTATGCTATTGGGGTAGTTCTTACTCAACAGGGGCATCCAGTGGCATATCACAGTGAGACACTGATCGACATAGTCCACAAGTATCCCACTTATGACAAAGAAATGTATTCCATTGTGCAGGCTTGCTGACAAATGGAAGCATTAGATTTTGGAGAAGGAAACTATCATCCACACAGACCGCCAACCCCTGCAGTTCATATAGACTCAAAGGATGTTTCAGAATGATCGCCATCAGAAGTGGTCCACATATCTGCAACAGTTTCATTTGAACATCAAGTACAAGAAGCGCATCATCAATAATGTTGCAGACTGCCTCAGTCGACCACCGATTGTGGCGCTAGCTGCCATTCTCAAGTCTTGTGGGCACGAGACTTCTGATTGGCCGCTTCTCTATAAGAGCGATCTAGAATTCGGCCACACATACAAGACACTCTTGGAGGTTACGCAAGTTCCAAATTTTCACCTCCAGGATGCATTGCTATGTCACTTGGGACACCTTTGTGTTCCATCAAGTGAGCGTGCCAAAATGGTTTGGGAAGCACACTACAGTCGGGTCGTTGGGCATTTCGGGGTCGAGAAAACAGTGGCAGTACTATAGAAGTATTTCTATTGGCCGAACCTTTGACAGGATGTTGGGAAGTACATCAGATCCTGCATTGCTTGCGCCATTGCCAACCCGACCATCAAGAAGCAAGACCTCTATACTCCGCTACCCACGCCTAGTCGACCTTGGGAATCCATCTCCATGTATTACATGTCGGGCCTTCTTTCTACTAAGCATTGAAACGACTGTGTTTTCATGGTCGTCGACAGATTCTCGAAGATGGACATTCTGGCAGCCTGTAAGAAGAATATCACAACAAAAGCCACTGCTAAACTCCTCTTTGAACGAGTTTGGGTGCACTTTGGGATCCCACAGTCTATCATCTCAGATCGGGACAACATGTTCCTCAACACATTTTGGTCCAGCCTCTGGTCAATGCTGGACACCAAGCTCACCAAGTCCACAACTTTCCATCCCCAAACTAATTGCTAGACAGAGGTCGTCAACAGGATGATCATACACATTCTGCACATGTACAATTCAAAGCATCCACACACATGGGATGAGAGCCTTTCCTATGTACAACACAGTTATAACCGCACTCTCCACAACTCAACCGACAATAGCCCCTTTCGGGTGGGCTTGGGATTCTAGCCACTATGTCCCATTGACGTAGCCATGCCATTTGCGGCTACTCAGGCCGATTCAGCTCATGTCCAGTCTGAAGCTCACAAGGCAAACAAATTCATTGAGCGCATTCATGATTCAACACATCTGCCAACAGGTTCATGACATATTGAACAAAGCCAATGTTAAGTACAAGCAATGACATGATCAACATCGGGTGCCAGAGAACTTCCAGGTGGGCGACAAGGTGTGGCTACATTTGCAGAAGGAGTGCCTTGCTGGACCCCACTGCAAACTTCGCCCACTCCAATATGGGCCGTACACCATCACGAAGGCTGTAGGGGCCAATGCTTTTGAGCTCAGTATTCCACCATTCCTTGGTCTGCACCCAGTGTTCAATGTGGACCGCCTTCGGCCCTACTTCCCACCTCTACTGGATACCTCTGACATTGCAGAACAACTCACACCAATAGAGTTAAACCCAGACTGCGTGGAACAGGCCACCACTGATCGTATCGTGGACATGCAAATCAAGAACACTCGCTAACAGAATATCCATCTGTATCGGGTTGTCAAAGCTGGCCATCTCCTGCACCAAGGCAAGTGGTTCACCAGATACAAAGTTCAACAAAAGTTTCCTCGTCTCATGGAGAAACTCAATGCAATGGGGACCATTGCTTCCTAAAGCTGGAGGAATGATCCAGGTGGATATTGGTGGCCACCCGCCTATTCCACTTGGGGCCCCACCATTGTTTCTTTCAGTTCTTCAGTTTCCTTAATTGTAGCACAGTTTACTATTTTTAGCAATTTTTCGGGTCCTGAACTTTCGGAGTCGTTTTGAGGCCCTAAATGACGTTTTTTGGGAAAATCGTGAGCAACATGGAGGTTTCTTTGATACAAAGTTGTAGTCCTCGGATAGATCTTTCTAACGAGGTATTGTGCGCGTCAAATAGAGATCATATGCCAAAGTTACATCTCCGGAAAGTTGATGTACTAATTTACCTAAACAAGGCCCATAGTTTTGGCGCTTCATCTCCTAGGGTTAGGTTTTTGGATGTTTAGTGTTTTCCATTGTTTCTCAATAATAAATAGTCCCTCGAGCCTCATTGTAACACAGTTCAGAGGCCTGTAGCCACCACATCTCTTCTCGGAGATAAGCTACTAGTGCCCTAGCTAGTTTATTTCCATTCTGTCTGTAAACAAATTTCAGTTCTTTGATATTAATGAAATGAAGTGCTATTTCCACTGCATCTTTGTATTTATGGTTATATGTGTATTTTGTTGCATTCCTGCATAAATTTGGATCACTCCCTATAATCCAGACACATGCGCCATGATCCATCCTTCTTGTGCACCAACACTACTGGAGCAGAGAAAGAACTTTGACTAGGTTGAATTATACCAGCCTCTAGCATTTCTCCAATCATACGTTCAATTTCACTCTTATGGAAATAAGGATATCTGTAAGGTCTGATGTTTGGAGGAACACTTCCTAGAATCAAATGAATAGCATGATCATGATCACGAATAGGTGGAAGTCCTTTGGGAGTTGCAAACACCTTGGAATGATTGTCCAAGACTTTTTGGAGATTTAGAGAAATAGATGATTTTGATGTTGGAACTTCTAGTGAGCATAATTATGCAATTACGCCTCGTTGTTCTTTCTTCAGAAGTTTTTTTGATGACATTAGAGCTTATTATCTTTCCCGACTTCCCTGTGATACCTCGTAATTCAACTTCCTTTCCTTCTGAAATAAATTTCAAGAAAAGTTCTTGAAAATTAAAAGCTATTGTCCCCAAAGATTGTAACCATTTTACTCCTAGTACAACATCTGCACCACCCATTGGAATGGAAAGCATTGGACTATTTATTACATATTCCTCCATGGTCAGATTGATATTATGGCTTTTTCCAGAGCAATTTATAGTTCCTCCATTTGCCACCATCACTTGACACTCTGGCACTGGGTATAGGAAGCAATTCAATTCCTTGGCTACCTTACAATGAATAAAATTATGGGTACTACCCGAAACAATAAGCACTATTACATTTTTCTTCTTTATATGTCCTATCTTGAGAGTTTGAGGAGTGGTAATTCCTGCCAATGCATTACAGGATATGGTTAGATTCATTTCTTCTTCCTCTAGGGTTGGTTCCTGGTGTATATCCTCTTCTTTTGAAGATTGTTGTTCATTTTCTTCCTCGTCTTCACAATCTATGTAAAATAATTTCTTCTCAGCAGACTTATGACCTTTAGTGTATTTGCTATCACAACTATAACACAACCCTTATGGTTTTTTTATCTTCCAATTGTTGTGGTGTCAACCTTGTAGGTTGCTGAAGTCTAGGAGTAGCAACAGTTCCATCTTTATAGTTGTGAGTGGTAGGCTTCCTTGTCGCCATAATTTTTCTTTCAATTTTTCTTGCCAACCTGAATCCCTCCTCGAATGTATTAGGTTCCCAAAGGCGAGCCTCATGTTGGATGTTATCCTTTAGTGTCCCTATGAAGACATCAATCTTATGTGTCTCTGGAAATTATTTGCCCTTATATTCAATTTTTGGAAATCCTCAATGTGCCCCATCGTTGAACCCTTTTGTTTGAGATTTATCAATTGGCTAAAGGTGTTGCTCTTTGTATCCTCATAATGTGCTATCATTTCCTCCGTAAAAATTGACCAAGTAACCAGTGGTTTACGAGAACAAAGCCATCGATACCATAAAAAATGTTTTTGTTCTAAATATAAAGTTGCAATGAGTACCTTTTGTGTGTTTTGCGTATTATGGAGCTCAAAGTATTGCTCCATTTATAAGTATCCAAGTTATTGGCTCCTTGCCATCAAACTTCCTCATATCTATCTTTGGAATATGGTGGGTCTTAAATCCAACATTAGAGTCATGAAATCATGATTAACATTTCTTTTGTTCTCATCTTGAGTTTCCTCTACTACCTTTTCGCCATTTGGAATATTTTCTTGTAGCAACTTTGCCAAACCTTCCATGTCTTTCTTCAAATCTTCCATGTTGCCTTCTATAACATCGATCTTAGTTTTCATGCCATCCATCTTAGCTTCCATGCCATTCTTCAAACCATCCATCTTAGCTTCCACGCCTTTTTTCAAACCATTCATCTTAGCTTCCATTTTATTTTTTGTTACTCTTTGCAAGATTGAAATTTGTTGCATTTGGTCTTGTAATTTTGATATATCATGTTGCAGTTCTTCCTCTTCATGAGTCATAGTAGAGCCTTCTGAGGGCTTAATGGGTGTTGAATTTCTTTTAGGTGGGCATTTTATAACCCAGTACTGATATATATGCTTCAATATGCCCTTGGAACCACTTCAAACTGATTTTTCAAACAAGACTTATGCAATTTAAAAAAAAAATACACGCCTTTTTCTTGCTTTTGAGGAGCTTGATATTGAAACTGATGTATCTCTATAATTTCAAATCCCCAAGATTTTATCGTCGGTCCTATAGTAGCCCTCTGAATATTCTTTCCAATGCCACAGGTTTGAACTGATTTGGATTCTTCAAGGCAAAGTTATGCCCAATCTCCCACAATGACCTAATTATGGGCTGGTTCAGTAGAGCGAACTTGTTGGACGTGCCACTGTTTCCTCTTTTGGATCTGAAATCGATACATAGGAAACTACAGTCCGTGTACTTTCGGCCACTTTTTACAGAATTCTAATCCGATGCTCAGAGAGAGAGTTATGATGATTTTCCCAAGATCACCTCTTTGAGATGAGATTCGGGAGCCTACAAAAACCCTAATTTCCACAGATCATATCTTCGAAAATATTGCGAACTAAGATCTGAAAATTTTCCACGAAGTTCCTCTGGATTTCGGTGCAAATGGGTTTTTTTTAAACTTCTGAACCTTCGTAGAAAAAAAGTTATAGCGAAAATGCCACGATGACTTGTTTGAAGCAGTGAAACCCTTGAATGCAAAGCTTTGATACCAAATGTTATGAAACCAACTCACAAAATAGAAGAATAGAGAGATCAACGACTTAGAAATCAACCACTTCGAGGGGGCAACCTCCTTTACATTACATAAATGAACAATTCTTATATGATTCAAATGACAAAACCTCCTTTCTATATATAGGAGTCCATGGTGTCACAATATAATCCTAGCCGACTTAACAATAATAATGTAAGGGCACAACAATAACAATAGTGGGCTATTATGGGGCACAATAATAACAATATGGGGACTATAGGGGTACAACAATAACAATAAGGGGGCTACACTAACAATAATAAGGGACTACGCTAGTAATATAGGGCCCTAACATGAAGCCACATCTAGCCTTTAGAGGCTTAGATCTACCATACCGAGGTCTCATATCCTCAATGCTCAGCCATTTTGTGGAGGCCGCAAGCCATAGAGGGCGTAATTTCACTGCAGAATCAACATTTTCTCAAAGGATTATCACTTGAAGGTTTTGCAAGCAAATATTTGTGATTTGATTGCTGGTTGAAGGTCGCCGTAGGGGTTTAGAGGTCTTGTAGCCCTATCCGCAACCCTAAGAAGGCTAAAAAGCCCTAGCCATGAGGGTTTGAAGGTCTAATCTTTGCATTTATGAAGCTAACTATTGTGGTTGCATGTGTTTGAAGGAGCTACATTGCATTTTTGGAGTCTAAACACTATCCTTTGGTTGCTTGACTTGACATAGCAGTGATTGGAGGAAGGCTGCAAGGCCTTGTGGGTTTGTTTGACCCTCTCACCAATCCTTGGTTGACTGCCATAACACGTTCAAATTTGAAGTGGAACATACAACAAAATAATTAATATAAAATCTAATAATAATAAGCCTAAGACACCTTAAAGCCATCACATATAACTATAAGGGCTTAAATCATAGTTGTATTTCTTGTCCTTGTTTCATTTGTGACTGATCTTCTTCTTGAGAGTGGGCTGATTTGATTGACAATGATATCTCCGTAGGTTTGGTGCATTCATCTTGCTTCTAAGTTGATCATTGTGTGCTAGGAAGTGTGTGTGAGTTGGTTTATCTCTTGGCTTAAGGATAGCTTGGCTAGTCACCAACCTTTTCTCTCATTGCATCTCATTTGCATAGGTGTTTCTATCTTGCATATTGCATTTAATATTTGAAATCTTTTGTTGCATTTAATTTACTAATATCAGTTTTAGCAATACCATCTTGTTGCTTATAGTTGTGCTCTTGTTATCTTGTAATTTTCTTTGGGTCAAATTTGCAAATCTAATAAGTGCAAGAGAACTTCTGATAAGCATACATAACTGATAGGGAGATATTGCTATCACCAGTGTTACATGGGGTCTCGCCCTCCCACCTAAGGGTCTAGATTCCTCGCCCCCTCGCGATTCGGGGTCGTGGGGACGTCTAGGGGGCATTTCCTCACGCCCCTAAAAATCAGGAAACTAAGGGGGGCGTGAGGGGGTCGTTTCCTCAAATTTAGGGGTCAAGGGGGCGTGAGGGGGCATGAGGGGCCCGAAATTGAAAAAATTAAAAAATAAACGATTTTTTTAGGTTAAAATTTTATTTGTGTTAAGTTTCATTGTTTTAGTTTATGGTTTCATTATTTGCTGTCGACGCCCTTTGCTCAAAACTGAATTACAGCCCGACACTGTCGCTCAGCTCAATAATCTCAGCAGTGACCGTCGCTTGATCTAGCAGCCGTCACGCTGTCACTCCATCCAGCAGGCAAGCAATCACGCCGTCGCTCTGCTGGCCCTCATCTCTCACGCCGTCGCTCCAGAAGTGAGGCAACCTCTTAGCCCGTCACGCAGCCTCTCAGCCCTCATCATGCAACCTCTCAGCCCGTCACGCAGCCTCTCAGCCCGTCGGCATTCCAGCACGCCGTCAGCTGCTCCTCAGTTCCATAGCGGACGCTCCTCAGTTGCAAGCGGACGCTCCTCAACAGTAGCACGCTGCCCGTCAACCTCTCAAGCTTCAGCCCGTCGACGTCTGCACGCTCCGGTAAGGATAGCCCACCCAATGCCCACGCTATTTCACTGTTTTTTATTTTTAATTTTCACTGCTATTTCACTGTTTTAATTTTTTTCACTGTTTTTTAATTTTTTAATTTTTAATTTTTACTATTTTTAAAATTTTAATCATAATTTAAAGTTTTAATCATAAATTTAAAAATTCTAATCATAATAGATAATTAAAAATTTATAAATCATAATTTTAAATTTTAATATTTTTTTTATTTTTTTTATTTTTTTATTTTTTTATTTTTACAGTTTAAGTTTTCTTTGAAATGCTGTGTAGTATTTTTTTTTTAAAGTTAAATTAAAAATTTTGTTTTTAAATTTTTTAGTTTATAAAATCAAAATGACAAACATAATTTTAATAGTGAACAGTGAACAATAATACAATTATTGTGTTACAAACAGTGAACAGTAACATGGTTATTGATAACAATGAATAGTAACACAATTACTGTGTTACAAACACTGCATTTTTTTTTTTGCAGCGTTTGTAACACAGTAACTACTAATTAAATTTTTTTTTTTAATTTCGAAGTTGAATTTTTTTTTTAAAATGTTTTATTGCAATTGCAGCCTACAAGTTTGAACTATGAGCCAAAGTTAGTCCACTAACAGTGGTAACAGTGAGAGCACCTATAGTGCTAATGAGTCAGAAGATGCACAACAAGAAATTCAAAGCAGTCACAAGAGGTCACTAAATTATGAAGGCCCACCAAGAGATCTGGAAAAATCTGCAAAGGGGACATTTAATCATCAAAATCCACTTCTAATCTATGCAACCAGACTTCCTAAAAAAAATCCAAAAGTTGGTGGTGGCTCACGTGATTGGGTTTGCAATGTTTGTGGGCATCACTTTGTTGGCAGCTATACCAAGGTGAAACAACATATTTTAGCAATCACAGGTAAATGAGTCAATATGTGTCTCTCAAAGCACATGACTCCAGCTCTAAGAGAGCAAATTTGGAGGCTAGAAAGGGCAACCACTTCAAAAGGAATGTTTTCTTGCAGAAATGTTGATCCATCCAATGCTTCATCAAAAAAGACAAAGGGTGCTACAGGTTCTATAGCTGCATCTCATTCTTCTGGAATGGGTGCTACAGTTTCTGGGATGTACAATGTTCTAGATCGAGATGACACAGATGATGCAATTGGCAAATTTCTTTTTGCCAATGGAATTCCCTTCCATGTTGTGCATTCACCTTATTACAAGGAAATGGTCCAAGAAATTGCAAAAATAGGGCCTTCATATGTACCACCTAGAGAACATAAGCTAAGAGCATAAATTTTAGATAGATAAGTGTTTAAAAGTAATGTGCAGAAAGAGAGAATGAGACCAAAATGGTTGAGGTTTGGTTTCTCTATTGTTATGGATGGATGGATTGACATCCGAAAACGCCCACTAATCAACATCATAGTGACATGTGGAGAAGGTCCTTTCTTTCTTAAAACTATTGACTGTTCTGGAAAGCGTAAGGATGCATCTTTCCAATTTGAGCTTCTTCAAGAAGCTATAGAGCATGTTGGGTCGTGTGAAGGTAGCCATTCAGTAGAGGGAGCCCTCATTAGAGTTCTATACATCCCAGATTCGACCCATCATTCAGCTTAGGTG
The DNA here is from genome assembly GCA_034641835.2 of Pinus albicaulis. Taxonomy (NCBI): domain Eukaryota; kingdom Viridiplantae; phylum Streptophyta; class Pinopsida; order Pinales; family Pinaceae; genus Pinus; species Pinus albicaulis. The sequence goes on along the minus strand of CM076576.1, from coordinate 905,057,523 downwards.
GGATCGCATGAACACACCTTTGCACATGGCATATGCATTAAACCCAAAATGGTATGTTGAAAGGCCTGGGAGAGTGCCTCTTATTGATGATCCAGAGGTAAAGAATGGCTTCCTAGCTGCAATTGCAAAGATGTCTAGTGAGGAGGAGGGGGAAAAGTTGCGAAGACAGTTTGTTCAGTTTGCATCTCTTAGTGGCCCCTTCAACACACATGGTGCTCGGGCAGATCGCATAGATCTAGCCCAAGATGACCTGGTTGGTTGGTGGAGGATGAATGGGGATGGTTCTCTAGAGCTCAAACATCTAGCTATGCATGTGTTGTCTCAGATTGCTAGTTCCTTTGCAGCAGAGAGGAATTGGTCCACATATAGCTTCATCCACTCTATCAAGAGGAACAAGCTTACCTCTAAAAGAGCTGAGAAGTTAGTTGCTGTGCACAGTGCCCTACGTCTTGAGCATAGGAAGACACTTGAGTTTTTGAAGAGACCAGCAACCTGATGGGATGTTGATCCAGAGGATGATGCACGGGTTGATATGGAGGAGAGGCTTGATGAGACACAAATAGGGTTGGTTGGTGTGCCACTTAGCATGTTTGAGAATCCAAGTGATTCTGATTCAGATGGTGACATGGTTGATCCTGATATATTCGTGCAGCAGCTGGATGCAGAGACTAGTGGGGCATTACCTTGAGCATTTATGCTCATTTATCATTATGATGATATCATTTGATATTCATATGTTATGTTTTATGTTTCAGACATAACTTATTTGCTTTTAAGTTTTATGTTTCAGACTTGAGTTGTAAACTTCAGTTTAAACTTTATTTTGAATCTTGATATAATATGTGATATGATATCTTAAACTTTATTTTCATTGTACATAGTTAGTAGTTACATTAATGATTATACAGTTACAAAGTTACATATGATGTATGTTTTAAGTTTTAACTTTTAAATTTGTTTGAGTTATATGATTCATCATTCATCGATATATAATTTTATCATTTATGATTTATCTTTCTTGGTGTAAGTGTATGATGACTGTATATACATTCCTTGCAAAAGTACAGTTGCATTATAAATATTAAATTTTCAATGATATATCATATATTTTTATATTTTATAATTTTTATGACCCCGACGTCCCCCTACGTTTCCTAAAAATTGGTAGGGAGCTTTTGCATAGGCCGCTCCCGTGCTCCCTCGGCCCCTTGCTCCCACCTCTAGGGGACTTGGTGGAACATTGGCTATCATTGCCATAGTCATCTCATTGTGCTAGTTATATCTTGAAGTATCTCTTATCCCTAATTTCTACATTGTAAGTAGGAGGAATTCTAATACAAGGTTACTTGGGAGCGGGAGCGAAAACGGGGAGCGGTAGCGCCATTTTTAGAAGCTCCCGGTCTGGGAGCGTTTCGTGGAGCGTTTTTTATAATATATATATATATATTATTTTATTTTGATGCACATATGTCAACAAAAGCATGTAGAATGATGAATTAGACATAAAAAACATAAAAACATAGATTGAACCATATAAGATCAATCATCTGGAAGTTATAATCTTCTAATATAGAAGATTATGTTTCTAATCTAGAAGTTAGAAACATACAACATATTGACTCTTGAGTCTCATGATTCATCAATCTTAAAGTTTCAAGCTTTCAAAATTCAATATATAACATTGATCATCATCGATTCATTGATCACCATAGTTGTACTTGTAACCTAAGTGTAACATTTACAACAAATATTATTTAACATGAAATGAAATGTGATAAAATGAAACGAAATGAACAACTTTCAAATTTCATGAAGCATCATATTCATAATTGATAATGAGTTATAAAATTTTAACAGCAACTTCAAACTTAAATTGTCATATATTGTTTACAAAAAATATCATAATAAATATGAAAGAGTCAATTTTCAACAGTTATAAAAAAGTTAAAAACTACTAGAAACTAGAAAATACTAGTAAATCTATTTTATCTATTGGTTGGCCTCTTGCCACGAGAAATGTCTAATTTTTGAAATTTGAGCAGATAGTGGTAATGGTGGTCTTCTAAGGTTGGCCTTAATGCTTGTTGACATTGTCTTCCCTTAGAAAATATAATTAAATTAATGTGAATAAATTCTCTAGAAATGTTAAAGCGTATTTGTAAAGATGTAAGAATGAAGAATAAATTCTCTTGAAACGTTAAAGGGTATTTGTAAAGATGTAAGAATGAAGAGAAGATACTTTATGTCGAACAACCACTTAAAGATAATGATCCAATAAAATACTCACACAAATTCCCAAGATGTAACCTAGAAGAAAATGAAAAAGCTCTAACCTGTGGTTTGTTTTGGATGAAATAATGTGCAAATTGTCAACCATAGAAATCTAGATGGTTGTAAAGATTTAAAAATCTTAAAAAACATGGCGTATTAATAAACACTGAACACATATTGAGAAAATCACATGATATATCTAGTTTTTGGAACACTTCTAACAGAATATCATCCTAAAAGATACAATAAGACACTGTAATGTTGGGGTCACATTAGGCAGCTTAAATTGGGGCTTTGATTTTGATATCATTATGCAGGAAGCCACATGCTTTTTTATGTGATGACCGCTTAAGAAAAAAAAATGGGATCTTGCCTATTAAAATATAATAGAGTTAAAATCTTAGAGTTGTAAGTCAGTCCCCAGGGGGAGAATGGGATCTGCACTTTAATTGACTGCTTAGGTATTCGGCATGTCCAACATGTGGAGAACACGTAGAATGTGTTGCTAAGGAATAAATTAATTTCTTTTAAGGAAATGGGAAATTCAACCTAGAAGGCATATCATTAATTATCCAAAGTTTAATTAATTTCATTTTCATCAACTTGTTAAGTTGTTACCCACTTTGCCATTAAGGTAATAAAATCTCTAAGAAACAATAGATGGGAAAATACACAAGCCCCCATCTCATGCAAGCAATATGGCCATGACCTAAAAGGGTAGAGGCATTGATGAAACATCAACAAATATTTCGGTCATCCATCACTATCTCCAATAAGATGGCATATCTTGATTGCAAAGGACTTTCAACTTGGTTTCAATGTGAGAAAGGAGTAGGTGCAAGGAATTAACAGTAGTACAAAGAATGATTTCATAATATTTAGGCCCTTTTTACAGTGGAGAGAAATTGTTTGTTGAATTAAATACCGAGTTTCAAAGGGTCATATATTCTACTTATAATAATTACAACACAATGAGTCTTAAAGCTAAGCTTTTGTTTTTATTCCTTAATGAAAATTAGCCTTTACTCATATCCTGACAGTTGATCCTTGCATAAAACGAATATGATGTATGCTTTTCAACTAGTTTGAACAAAATCCATTCCACTTTATGGTAGGAAATTTTGTCTCAAGATTGTTGAAGAATATACCTTTCCTGGCTTTACAATAAAATAATGGCCATTATCAAATGGAATTGTATCATAATATGTTAAAAAATAGTTGATACACAAATTATATTGACAATATAGTTAGGTTGGAAAATGGATGATTTAAGCAAATGGAGAGCAAGTAATTTCATTTAGAACCAAGTCTTTAAGCAAAAAAAACGCTCCCAAAAATGCTCCCTCCCTAAAAAAACGCTCCTAAAAATGCTCCCTCCCTAAAAAAAATGCTCCCTCCCTAAAAAAATGCTTCCTAAAACGCTCCCTAAAGTGCTCCCTAAACACTCCCTAAAACACTCCCTGAAAACCAGGGAGCGTTTTTCCTGTGTAGGGAGTGCGCTCTCAATGCGTTCCCAAAACGCTCCCGCTCAGAGTGCGAATTGGGAGCGGGTTCGAGGGGGGGGGGGACGCTCCCCCGCAACCCTGTTCTAATAAGCACATTAAGACCATCCTAATAGCATTGCTTCATTGAGTAACCTTGAGGTTGTTTCACTAATTGCATTTGGCATTCTTGTAATCTTGTGTTGAAGAGTAACATTTAATGATCTTGGTTACAAATGATTTGAAACATCGTAGTATAATTGTATCTCATTGAAGTAAGCTAATCTTATCATCATTTGCATCTTCATTCTAAGATTAGAAGTGCATATTTAAAACTTACTCCAAGCATAAACTCGGTTGATAGAGATTTAGGGCCACCTTCTCTCCCAATTTGTGACGATTGACCCTTGCATTGAGTTTAAAACAGGTGACCTTGTAGTTCTCTTGCTGGAAATCCCTTGTAGGAATGAAGGCATCTGGGTCGTTAGAATTCAAGGGTAGGTATCATTAATGAGGCCTTAGCCTCCTTCCTTTGGACTTCTTTCTACAACCCTTTGTGAGACTTGCTTCAAAACAATTGAGGTGAAGGCTCTCACTTAGATTATGCATCTAACTAAAAATAACCAAGATTTTTTCATTTCACAGTAGATTAGATCCTGCACTTCATTTAGGATAGATCTTTCATATCATCCTTGCAGTACTTGTCTCTCCAGTAACTTGGTGCATTAATCCTTGTTGTGCAAGAATTTCTTATTTTCAAGGCACTGGTCTATCACTGATATATCTCAATAATCTAATTGGTTGTGCTCAGTTATATTACTTGTTGAGTAATTTGAATCAAGTTGCTAGGATATTCATATGTATCTCCTAAACTTGTTGATCCTCAACAATTTCTTCATCCATTTTGCCTTCAGAGACTATCCCTGTAGCCTGCCTTAGGAGATAGCTTAAATGGAGTGGGCAGGGATCAGAGTGACAACCCCTGCCCTGAGCGTTGTCGCATTGGGTATACAATTCAAGCGACAACAAAACCAAGCACAATTCTTTGTATAAAGGAAAAGCACACCCATGAAGAAGCCTAGGAAATAACACTTGGAGCCCAGGGTTTCAAGATGTAGTTCAACAATGGTACATATAGGCATACAAACACAGAGAAAAGCTTTGCTTTGAAATATATGATCAACCAATGGAGTGAAAAACCTTCAAATAACCCTAAGTTGAAACCTTTATGCTAAATTAGGGTTCAACCCTAATTAGGCCTTTTCCACCAAAGAAAAGGCTAGATTTTGAGTTAGGTCAGCAAGGTGGAAATTAGCCAAATTAGTGCCAACGTTTTCCTAGAGCAAGCCTATTTGAATTTGTCCCTTGCCCTATCCCTAGTGGCTTACCTTGAAGGGCCAAACATAGGAAAACGAGAGATAAAAGATTGGTTTCTTGAAGTTTTGATCATCAAGAAGGATGCCAATGCCTTTTATGTACTTGTGTGATGGGGTCTTAGGAGACCTTTAACTATGGAAATATCAAATCTTTGAAGGGAGTAAGGGTCAAAAATCTAGTTTTCACTTCCTAAACCTATCTATCATTTTATGGGGCAATAAATTCACTAGAAAAAGGCTCTCTAGGAGGTTTTCTAGGGAGTTCAAGCATAAATGATAAAGCATGCGATTATTACCAAGAATTTTATATATGCATATGCATTTAGACGAGGAAAATAGAAACCATATCTATATTAATAGAAACCCAAGTAATATTCCATTACATGCAAAACCATAAAAGATATTCAACAAAAATACTCACAAGATATCTATGAACATGCCTTTTTTAATGCTAAAATGACGTATCCACAACAAAAACTAGTCTCCAATATCCAAAATCCACATAAGATCACATCTACACAAGTAGCGAAGTACAACAAGCAAGTCGAGTTTCATCTAGAGATGCTGAAATCCACAAATGTGTTGATGAACAATGATAGAGGCGATCCTCTACTTATATAAGGTCTGCCGCCTCTAACTATTGACTGAAAGCCCCTACACAAGTTTTATTTTTGAGTAGACATAAAGTAAAATTGGGTTACAAGCCAACCCACTAGTTCAACAACAAAATATGCTAATAGAAACCCACATGTGTGAGCCGTAAGCCACTAAGATGAATGACATCATACCCTTTTAGGGCCCAAAATGCTCCATCAATGCACTGGAAGGGCTACTAAGGTCTCCAAGCATCATGATCATCTTGTATTTGGGGAAAAGTCCTCAAATCAAGCCTGAAAACATCTCCATGCGTCTAAAATCTAGCTATGGGTGCTCTCTGTCATCTCCATGGGTACCAAGTAGACAATGCAGTGTTCTCTCTCTCCAAAATTAGGGCTCCATTAGGTTCAACAAGCCCTATTCAACCATCCTGGGGGATGACCACTCTAATCTGGACTCTAGATCAAGACATGCCCATCAAGTAGTGTCAAGGCCAGCATGGGGTCATGCTGGGTCCACTAGTACATCATCAAGAATCCTCCATGTTAAGCAATAAAAGCTCAATGTTTTGACAATTGGTGGTGCTTTGGGATATCCATCAATTGCTCATATCATCAAAGTGCCCAACGCTCTACCATATGGGGGTAACGTTGCATCTGCTAGATCTTCATGCTCTCTGGGAATGTAATATGGCCTGGGCATCATGTGTAGGGCACCCTGAAGGCCTTAGCTTCTCTGGACCACTTGGAAAAACCATCTCAAACTCAAGTGAAAGTAGCAATTCACTAGAGATTGAGATTATAAGTGCATCTAAGTGGATTATTCTTAATTAATAATTCAAACTGGGATCATCCTCAAATATCTAATTAGACCAAGTCCCGTAAAAGTGTTCCCTACCTTTGTAGGGGTGGCTAAGTAGTCAACCTTATTAGGTGCTTCCAGCCCCCAAGGGGAGGTGCCATTTCCAAGGTTAACCCTTCAATCCATAGGTGTTAGTGAAAATTGGCAGCAGTGGAAGGGAAGGACTTCATGGTCAAGTGCCATGGTCAGGGGTTTCCTGAGTGTATTGATATAATGGAGGAAGCAATCGTGGAGGCATGAGTTACCCCTCTCGACCTTCTTTTTCCACCCCTTTGGTGTGCCTTTTAGTTCTTTTTGATAGTGCTTTTTATTTGGTGCATAACTCAAGGAACAAAGCTAACTCTTTATGATGTATCATTTTTTTTATTCCTTACGATGAGGTAGTTTATTGCTCATTAGGGTTGGGACATGCAAGGGTTCCTTTTGATGAGATGGAGCATCAAGTGCTTGGGAATCAAGTGATTGTTAATGTGGGGTGGGTAGAGCTCATGCTAGGCTTTTGCCTACCCACTAACTTATGTCCCGACCATCTTTTGGAGTTTTATTTTTTATTTTTATTTTATTTTTATATTGTGGCCATCCTATGCTTTTCATTCTTTTAGTTGCATCAACCTCTAGGGCAATATTTTCTGGCCCAACCCAAAGATGTGGATATGTGCATGCCAAATCCCAGTGAACCAATGACATTTAACCCAAACTTTCCAAGTAGTGACTTAACTTGACTTAAATTTAATGCAAGTGAGATTATTTGAGCATTGTTTTAGATATTCAATTAGATTTAGACAAACCAATTCGAAAGTTATGAGACTAGTGCCTTTAACTACAATGCTCAGAAGAAAAAGAATTGCAAGATAAATGGTTTAGCAAGTAACAAAATGGCAAATGCTGCTTTAATGAATGATCAATTAACTTATATGAGATGCAAATCTAACAACTAGGTGAAATGCAAAAGTCTTGGTTAATTTGATTAAAATTCCTATTCTAAATTTGGCTTTCCCTTAACTGTTTTGAAGCTGGGCTCCAAGGTAAGTTGTGGGAAGGAGGCCAATAGGAAGCCTACTAGGGCCTGATTAAGGATACCTTCTGTTGTGCTCCTATCACCGAGTGCCTTTGGTGCTGCAGAGACCGTGGCTCTGATGACTGCAAGCATTAGGAGAATTTTGAGGTTTAAAATGGGTCCTCTAAGGAAAATGTACAATAAAAATTCACTTTATGAGAACTAATCACATTTTAAGGGATGACATGATCCCTAATGGTTGAGGTGGCATTGGTTGAGTTAAAGGTACTTACCTGTCACATTCTCAATGGTGGATAAAAATTCATGGTTAACCATGGTAGTGTTCTAAGTACTTTTAAAGTCATAAAGTAAAGTACTCATAATAAATGTCATTTCACACTTTTTGAATAAAATATTATTATTGTCATTTCATATTTCTTAAAAGAAACAATGCATATTCCTACACAATCTTCATGTCTTTACACACTTTTCAATAAATATTATATTTGTATATTTTCATATATTTATTTTTAAATTATTTATTCATCTCATTTTATTTAATATTACAATTTCAAATTAATTATAAGTTAATATCTATACATATATTATACATATAAAATCAAAATAAATAAAAATGTAACCTTGTAATTTTAGGATAAATCAAATCTATAGCTAATATTATTATAATATTAATAACAATACAAATATATTAAAATTAAAGAAAAAAACATTTTAGTTTTGTATGATGAAAAAAGGTATATTAATTTTGTATGTTGAAAAAAGGTATATTAGGTTCAACATAGTTTGGGGCGAAAAAAAATTCTAAATTTCAATGTATATAAATCTTATAATAAATTAAATCTATTTCAATACTTTTTTTTCTTTAATTTTAAATACAACTCAATTCATTTTATTATGATTATATTAATATTATGTATTATTATATATAATATTATGAAAAATAATCTAAATTTTATAGAATATATATTATATTCCTTTTATATTATATATTATTTCATCTTATGTTATAAATAAAATCAATTTAATATGTAATATAAAATTCATACATACAATAATATATTACATTTATTATATTATATTATATATTTTTATATAGTATATAATTACATGTTATTATACAATTTAAATAATATAAATTTTAATTAATAGCATACAATATAATTAAGAATTTATAAATTTATATTTATATTTTATTTTAAGTTATTTAAGTACAAAGGACAAATGCATTAGTTGTTCAATAATAATGACTTTTTCTTGAAAAACTCATTCTTATTTATAGTTACATGAATACAATTTTTTTTATTAATTTTATTTTGGTACAACTTTTGAATTGAATTTAACTATGGTTACATGGATTGTGATGCAAAAGTGAATCAATAGGGATATTGGAGTTTCTTTATCATTAAAATCAATAGGGATATCCTTTGATTTTTTGTAGGCTTGATTTTCATCAAATATGACATCCCTGCTTACTTAAATATGTCGTCCTTCTTTGATGTAGATTTTATATGCTTTTGAGGAGAGACTATATCCAACGAATATTCCCTTAATGCTTGTAGAATCCAACTTCTTTCGCTTGTCCTTTGGAACATGGATGTAGGCAGGGCTTCCAAAGATTCAGGGATGATCTACACTCAACTTCTTTCCTGTGAATACTTCTTCGGGAGTTATATTCTTGAGAATTCTATGAAGACTTCTATTTTGAATGTATACAGCTGTCATTGTTGCTTCTCCCCATAAGAATTTTGGTAGGTCTTGATCAAGGAGCATTGTTCGAATCAACATTGTGTGAAATTTTCAAGAGAAAAATATTTCTACAATACTTGGTTTATTTCTCCTATTTATGAGATAAGTTATTTATAGATGCTTCAGTAAATTCTGAAATAAACACATTTGTAGATCTTCACTATTGTTAAGAGCATAAGAACAGAAAGATAATTTACACCAATAGCACAATATAAATAACCACATGAACACAGATGTTTTTGGACAATTGTCCCTGTAAAAACCCAATGTGGGAAAACCGGTGCAGCATATGAGGGTTTTATATTTATCTTTAGAAATGGAAAGTACATTTACATGAGTCTGATGAGCAGAAAAAATTAGCAAACACCTGGCTGAATTTTCTAGACCTTCTAGACAATTTCGGACCCTCGGGGTGACTTCCTTCACCCTCTGCGTCATCTAGCGTGCTACGCAGTCCCTCTCTGGACTGTGTGATTCTGCGTGGAGGGGTTCTTGCTGCTGATCAGCTCACCCTTCCCTTCACCATCCTGAGTTCTGCTTCCCAATAACTGACTCCTCCTTCCTCCTCCTCCTTCTGCAACCCAGCGTCTACAAATTCACCCATTGAAATCGATTTCCCTTGCTTCATAATCAATTTCCTTCGGGCACTGAGAGTGTCCCCGACTTGATTTCCAAATGGCCCTCAAGTCTCTTCTTATAGTTTTCTCGCTGGTGAATCAACGACCAAGATTATATCTTTAATCAATGGCTCAGATTAAAAGATGACTTGATCTTCGTTTTCTAGAAGATTCACACTCTGCTCTATTAATACCCTTTAATTATTTAATTTCCCTAAGTTTATACTTAGGGTCTGCATTAAAATAATTAATTATTTTAATAAAGTCATATCCGAGTGGAATTTCCACAAACGATTTCTGGCTTCTCTGGATAACTGATGTCTAAGCCTCCCTACCAAAAATGAGGCTTAGAACACTTTTCAATGCTATAGAAATCAACACGTTGCACGAAGCAGGGATGAAGCGGGGATGTTTTCTAGAAGCAGGGACGCGGAAGCGTCATTTCCAAAAAATTTAGGAAGTGAAGCATCTCAGAAGCGTCTACTATATATATATTTTTTTATTTTTATTTTTTTTGCATTTATATTAAAAAAACATCCAAAATACCAAATTAATTGTAGAAGATATGGAAGCATGCATATTTGTACATAAATCAAGATAGATGTGACATCCATTGTACATTAATGATTAATTATTTGAGCATCAACCATTTATAATTGAGATTCTTCTCCTCTTGTCTAGCCTTTGCCTCTACCTCGATTATCTATGGACATTAGTCAAAATTGCCCAATTTTGATCAAACTACCTAATGCAAGCCTCAAAATATGGTAGAAAGAACTTAACATGCTTGATCGATGATTTTGAGTTGATTGAAATGTAATTTTTTGCTAACGACATGACAAAGGAGTTCAACAATTAACACCACCAACACTAGTGTACATATAGTGCTTGGTGCTCTTGATTAAATGCTAATCACATACCCTCATACATGATATAATCTAATGAAATGCCACCATACCATTGATCATGAATTCTTGAAAACTGTTAAGTCTGCTGAATTTTGAATAGGATATGAAATTCTATTTTCTACATATGAAGTTCGATTAGGCTGGAACTACTCTCAAAAATTCCGAGTCATTTCATGGTAATGTTAAAAATTTAAGTAAAAGGATGAAAATAAAAAATAAATTACCATGAGGGAGCTTTTAAGAAACATCCAAGGAGGTGAAAGAGAGCTTATATCTTTTTCATCCTATCCCTAACTCAACACTTACCCACCCTCCAACCCAACTAACGTTAAAAATTTAAAAAACAAATAAAAAAAAAGTCTTTCTTTTGCTGCACTAGTTGGATCCGTACGACGTTGGACGTAACCACTTTCGATCCGTACAGGAAGCGCGACGCTTCCGTATGGCGATTCGCCGTACGGAAACACAGATTTGACCATATGGTTCAGAAAAACTAGGAAGCACAATTTTTTTTGCGAAACGCGTATCGGAAATTTCGAAACTCGTTTCGAGGGGCGGATCCCATACGGTTCCGTACGGACCGCGTTTTGGGGGTTAGAGCCCCGGGGGGGGGCTTTTCCTGCAACATTGATTTGAATGCCTTCTTCAAATGACCTATTCTTTCTTTCAACAACTCCATTTTGTTCGGGATAGTAGGGAAAAATAAGCTCCCTCTTAATTCCTGCTTCCTTACAATATGCAATCAATTCCTTAGAAGTGTATTCCCCACCATTGTTCGATCTTAGAGTCTTTATCTTTCTTTCGGTTCAGATTTCCACTTCAGATTGAAACTCCTTGAACTTCTCAAATACTTCATCCTTTGTCTTGAGAAGGTAGAGCCATGTCTTTCTAGAATGGTCATCCATAAATGTTAGTAGTAGAGATGACCTCCAAGTGATTTGTCAGACATGGGCCCACACACATCAGAGTGAATGAGGTCTAATATTTCTTTAGACCTAGTTTCATTATTCGGAAATGACTTTCTTGTATGTTTCCCAAAGAGCATCACTTGCACACACCTTCATGATCTTCCTTGATATTGGGGATGCTATGAACTGATTGATTGAGATTAGGAATAAACTTGTAATGTAGATGACCATACCTCCTATGCCATAGCTCAATGGGACTAATTTCCATATGAACCAAAGCTTGAGGAGATGGTGTGATGACTCTGTTGACCACACTTTGTCAACGACCCCATAGCAGTACACCCCCCCATTTTTTCAAATGGGACTTATCATGTTCGAGGCTCGTGTCATCCAGATTTCATCGCCGATCGACAGTTTTTATAATGATGTAAACCCATTCTGCATTTTATGATGTAAATGATCTAAGTAAGACCGTCCATGTATGTAACAACCTAGGTAATCCTAGTATGTTGTTGATGACTTCTATCCTAGGAGGTTTTTTGTTTCACTGATTCACGAAAGTGATCGGCAGAGTTTTTCCCTCCAGCCTCACCCCAAAGCTAGGGTGGAATTTGTCATCAGCATGCTAAGTGAGTCCTAGTGTTTTTTATCGAGTCCTTGTAAAAGTAGTTAATGTTTTGAGTCGCAGAATTGGGTATTTATTTGAGGGTCTATACGAATGGGTATTCCCCCTTCATGTATGTAAATGTATTATCTCATGTAAAAGAGGGTTGGAAAAATAATTATAATCCCCTCTTATTCAATTAATTAAATTTTCTGGTCAATTAATTAATAAAATCTTAAACCAGAAATTTAATTAATTTAGGGTCCTAAGTTAGGATTAAATCTTTAAAGGCAAAATTTGTGGGTCCTTGGAAAATGATTTTGGAAGCCCCAGGCCAAGGGAATATTGAGAATTTTAAGAAATTTTGGACCTTTGGGCCTTGGTGGTTAAGTCAAGGTCAAAATTTTGGGGTAATTAACTCAAAAATAATATTTTGAGTTAATTAAAATTGAATTAAATGATAAATTCGTTTTTTCCCCAAAATTTTAATTTCAACGCTCCGGATTAAAAGATAATTAAATCTTTTGGACGGTTGAGATTATTTTGACGAGGATCATCCAAACTAGCCGTTAGAGATCTTGTCCTATAAATTTAGAGGTCTTTCTCATTTTTGAATCATCCGATCTCAGAATCGTGCACTTGCTCTTAGAAGCTCTTGTAAACTTTTTTGAGGAATAAAGCATAAAGACTTTGGGGTTACAAATCTGGATGTTCCTTCTCAAATCTATGTGGTGAATTGTCTCTAAACTCTGCTACTTGGTTTCTTGCATTTTATGGTTGATGGCCTTCATGGATTAATCTGCATATAGGTATCTTATGCAGTTTTCTGGGTTTATAAAATAACATTCTGATTTTTTTGCAAAGGTCTCATGTTGTTTTCTTAAATCTCTATCGATCTAAGATCCGGATCTAAGTGTGCAGGGAATTTTTTTTAGATTGGGCGTCTGGGGAAGTCTTCGGTTGGACCAGCCGACTCTCAATAAACATAAATCTGATAAGCTCTTTATTTGTTAAATTTCCAGGTCTATCTTACGATATTTGTGATTTTGCAGGGTTTCAAAGGCTTGTGCCTCTCATTTAAAAACTTTAAATCTCTGAAAATTGTGCTAAAACGGATTCAGATCTGACCATGAGGGTTTTAAATCTGTAAATTGGCTTGTAAATTTGTATTTTTGTTGTAAGTTGTAAGGGTTTAATAAATTTTTGGTGTATATATTTTCGGATCTGACTGGTTTCGTAGGTTGCAGGTTTATTCAGAATTTTTTTGAGGCAGATCCCGTCCCCAAGAGCCATATCTGGCCTCGAATTGCCTCTGTGGATGATCTGGGCAGTATTTGATTAAAAGAAGCATAAAATCTGAGCTTAATTGAAATTTTTTATCTGCTGGGCATTTTACATGAGTACTGGGTTATGTCTAAAACGCTGTCAAAAAAACTCATCTATTCCTTTCGCCCTCACTTCCTCTTCATCTACTGTGTGAACCCTTTTTTTTTGTTGTCCCTCTCGTCCCACTGCCATCAAGCTGCCTCCATTTGCTCCTTTCCTAACTTCTCTTTACAAATTTGCACTCATCCATCTATCTCTGCTCCTTCATACGTTCCACATCTTCTTCATTTCCCTTCGACTTCCCTTCATCGATCTCCTTTGCTGCCGTCCTCCATCGATTGGTCAGCTCTTTGCCATCGATTTCCATCCGAGCTGCTCCCTATTCCGTCCATCCTCATCCTCGCTGAACAGCTTCTGCCTCCGTCCGGCTCAATCGACGCCTCTCCTGCACACGCCGTCGTCCCTCTCCATTCGTCCCATCGACCTGCAACACAAACATAAACGACAAACAAAAAAAAAACCCACGCATAAAAATTTGAACGCACATTGAAAAATCAAATACAACATATATGCGTTAAAAGCTTTGGTCAGATTCGTTTTATTTTAATTTCGATTTTTTTTTCTTTGTGTATAGTGTAAGTTAAGTACTCAGCTCTAAATTTTTTTTATTTGAATTTGATAGCGTTAGTTACTTTTAGTTTAGATTTTGTATTGTATCATAGTTAGCGTTAGATTTTATATAGGTTTGATTTATTTAGGTTTAAATTAGATTTTAGTTGAAGTTAACTTTAGTTTAGTTTTAGAATTAAATTCGATCTTTGTTTTATTTTGATTATTTTAAGTTTTAGTTAGATTTTAATTTTTAGATTTAATCTAATTTAAATTTAATTTAGCTTTGACTTGTTTAGTTTTAACGTTAGAGTTTTAATTAGATTTTGATTTTTAGCTTAGATCCTTTTAATTAGTTTTAAAACTAACTTTAGGATTTAGATTTTTTTTTAATTTGTCTTAGATTTAAAAAATAAAAAAATAATAAAAAAAAATATAAAAATATAAAAATCTTTAAAAAAATTAGAATACAAAAATATAAAAAATTTTCAAATTTTCCATAGTCAAATGTGCTAAAATTTTTCTGTCTAAAGTTTTGACTATAGAAATATTTTCTGGATCGAAGTTAATTGAAGCATCATAAATCTGGAAATCTTTCAAAATCCTGGTATTTTCATCGTATTGTTTCATGGTTGTAGTGTCCTTCATTGAATATCATCAATCGTGTTTTAATAAGCAGCAGTTAATCGTCACTTACTTTTTTATAATCGCATAACGGGATTTTGTTTGACTCCATAAGGCACTGATCTTAAAACGTGAAATCTAATTTAAATCTGTGGAATCTCGTTCATTTCTACCAAGTATTTGATGTTTTAGCTGTGTCTCATGGGTTTATCATCCTCATTTATAATAGGGTCTACCTCCCTTAGCTTGCAAGGAGACAACTTAAATAGAGAGATTGGGGATAAGAGTGACAGCCCCCAATCTGAGCCGTTGTCGCGGTGCCTTGACAATCTGTGCGACAACAGACTCTATATAAGCTTCCTTCATGAACTCCAATAACTCTAGCTTTATCAATGCTAAAGTCTTTGCCCCAAACCAATACTTTTCCATCAACAAAAGCAAATCTATCCCCTTTATCTTCTAAACAAGAAATAGAAAGCAAATTCTTTTTCAAACCTAGAACATATAGTATATTGTTGAGATGCAACTTTGATCGATTTTCCAGCTTCACTGATGTTGATCCCAAGCCTCTAACAACATAGCTTTTGTTGTCACCCAATTCCACTGCATGAGAAGATGTCTCCTTTGATAGTGTGTGAAGTTTTTTACTTTCTCTTGTCATGTGCCTTGATGCTCCATTATCAATGATCCATGCATTTTCATCACTAAGAGAACCTATAAGAGCAGCCAAGAACCCTTGACTTTTGACCTTGTTGAATAAGTAGTGGATGACTTTCTTGATCTAGCTTCCAGCAGTGTTGCTACCCATTCTCATATAGCTTATCAAAGAGGGAGAATCCATGTCCATTCCTTTTGAGCCAACAAAGTGATCTTCAACCTTTCTTGGCCTTAGCTCTGAAACCATGTTCAGAAATCAATGCAAATAGATTTGGTTTTGATTCCTCTTTCTTGATAATTACTTGTGAATTATGTTGGCTTCTTTTACTTCTTTATTAGATTATCTTTCATCAAACAATTACCAAATTATGTGTGTATGAAGATCACAAGAATACAAGACACAAAATGTAGGCACTGTGCCAGGGTAAAACCCCTCTCTAGGGGAAAACCCATTCAAAATTCTCTTCCTTCAATAGTTTTCTTTGAGACTCTTCACCCTAGACATAGACCAAACCTTTCCTCCACACCAAGTCATCCTTTCTAGATCTTCAACCCTATAGCAGCAATATCTTGACCCCAACAACTTCGATTATGCAACAACTTACAGCATCAGGCAACGACTGACAACAACAACATAAAAAGACTTCGATCTCCCAAACTAGGGCATGAAAGAGAGAGAGAGTAGCACCAAAACTTCGATTTTCTTCTTCACTTTGACTTTGACCTAACTCGCACTCCTTTTGGCTTCCTTGACCCACTTCGCACTTTTTCCGGCGTCCTTAGAGATATCAAACTTGCTTGAGATGAGATGCTCCAAATGAATTCGACTCCTTCTATTTATAGGCTCCAGGTGTAGTCGAATTGGTCTCCTTTAGGCCGAATTGGTGCGGAGGTGACATAATTCATTTTTGACTCAATAATAAACATTTTTACATGATTCAAAAGCCCAAGAAGGCTCTCTTTAAATGTACAATGACTATATTAATCCTAGGAGTCCACAATGGGGACTTTGACTATTATAAAGATGACCCAAGCATGAAACCCGTGCTTTAATAAGTCATTGTTATAACAAAAATTCTTTCCTCTATTTTTTTGACAAGTACATTACATAATGACTCAAATACATTTTATGAAGACCGAACCTAGTTACATTCTTCAACAATTCGACCCCTCCAACAGATTCTTCTGCAATTTCGTCTAATAGATGCTACTACAACTTCGACCTCTTTTGCAGATTCACAACTTCGATCTCTCACAACTTCGACCTAACTGCAGCTTCACAACTTCCATGCAACTTCACAGCTTCAATGCAACTTTAGAATTCGTCTTGCCCAGTAACTGTAGAAACCTGAACACAAGAGAGAGAGAGAGAGAGAGAGAGAGAGAGGGGCCCAAAACTTCGATATTGTTCTTCTTCATCCTTTTCCATCTTCTATCTTGAGGAGATCGAACTTGCTTGAGTGTGTGTCCAAATGAGGTCGAGTTCCTTTTTATATATAGGCTTTTGAGGGGTACAAATTGCTTTCTTTAGGCCTACTTGACCCTTCATGTAGGACGACTTGATCTTTGCACCATAGCGAGGTCTTGGAGGGTCTTTTGACTCTACTTTGACTCAAATAAATTTTCTTTACAATATGTAACATGCCCAAATGGGTCTTTAATACATGACAATGACTCAATTGACTTTTTGACAACCCTAAAAGCACTCAATGGGTGCTTGACCTAAAAATAAATTTCCCTTGAGCATGAAACCCATGCCTCAAGAACAACAATAATAAATATATTTTTCTCTTTACATTAAATACATAAAATCATGATTACATATGTCATTATGAAGACCGAACCTAGTTACATATATCAACAGGTCCGACCTGTTATCTAGTAGGGCAGACTCGGCTACTTGGACAGCTAATTATAATTTCAAAAATTCAAATTTCTTTTTCTTTCAATGTCCGATTGGGACATATTACAAAATCAGTTTCTTTTAACCAATAAATGTCTTCTTTAAGCATATTATGAAGACCAAACCTAGTTACATTTTCCAACATGCCCAAGGACAAGGGAGGACTTGGCTTGATTGATATTGCCACTGAGGGCGGTATTCTCATTGCCAAAATGGGTGTTGAGATGTCTAGAGGGTTAGCTTTGGTAGGTTTTTCTTTTCCATTGGTTAAGTTTGCTTAGCATATATGTATGGTGTGAGGGGCCTTTAGGTTATGTGATATTATTTTCTTGCCTAATTTTGTTTTTGGTATTGAGCTTATTAATATTTAGGAGTCAGCTTGGAAAACTGTTGTAGGTTTGGTTTGTTGGCATTGAGAGGGCACCAGGGTAGGGTGGGATGCGATTTAGCTTGTCATCTCATTTCTAGCCTAAGGGTTCATGGTACATGTTGTGGAGATGCCTTGCTTTTAGGCACTGAGGCTGACCAGGAAGGGCATTTTCTTTTTTGGGGGATTTGTGGGACTCTAGCTCAGGATTATGGACAATTGCCCTTGAATATCCATTAATTATGGATTTGAGAGGGATTGTTTTAGTTTGTGATTTATTCAAGATGAATATTGGGGTATCTGGGCCTTTTGGAGGGATTGCGGGTGGAGCTTTGGTCAATTGCATCACTAATATGACTCCCATCATCTATATTTGGTGCTTGATCGGAGACATCCATTATTTTTGGTCCTCAATGCGAGATGTGTGTCTACAGATTTAGAGGATAGATGATGCGTAAACTCCACAATGTTTGGTTCATTCAATGTTCTTATAAGTGGAAGGGTTTTGGCTCATTCAATGTTCTTATAAGAGGAAGGTTTTTGTTCATTCAATGTTCTTGTCAGTGGAAGGTGTTTGCTTGGTTAGTGATTTATCAGGAGATCCGATCTAATGTCTAGTTTGCCACGAGTTGCTTCTCTAATGGCGTTTGTCTTGTTGGTCACCATTCAAGGAATAGGAAGCACGTATTTTGGGAGTGTTGATTTGCCAAAGGGTGATGCAGTTATTTAGATAACTGGTATTTGTTTCTATTTCACAAGGGTTCATTGGCGTGCTGCATTATTTGGGGATTGCCATTCTCTACTTTGTGCTAACTTTTCTGGGACATGCTAATGCTTGTGAATTTTGCCTTTATTCTTTGTATGGAAGTTCAAGGCTAAGTCCGTTTTTGATTGCAAGGTTAGCTCACAATATTTTATTTTTATTTTTATATCCATGTGGTGGGATGAGCTATCCTATCAGATCTTGGTTAAGGGCACTATGTTGATCAAAGATGCCTAATCTCTAGATTCTGTATGTTATTCTATGTTTTTCTCACTATTAGTAGCATTATGGAAGAGGTTATGATGTCCGTAGCATATACCCTTTCATTTTTTGCTTTACTGTTTGCAGATATTTTCCAATAAATATAAAATGCATTTTTCACCGAAAAAAAAAAAAAAACTTTTGGCTAGAAATTTTCATTCACTAGTACAATGATTGCTTGAACTTAAAAAACCTTTGGAATTGCTTACCTGTTTAGTCCCTATTGCTTGCACGGATGACAACTTGTTTGCCAAAGGTACCTCTACTTGACTTTCAGATCTAGAACCATGCACTTTATACGTATGTACAATTTATCTTGACCTTCCCAATTGCTATGGATTATACTATTCTTATTTTATTTTTGGCCTGATCCATGTCATTAACATGCACTCTATTCATGTGTACAATCAATATTTGACCTACCCATTGCATCTATTCCAAAGTTGGATGTGCAATGGTATGTTGTGTTCAGGAAATGCTAGTTGCATGTATGGTTGCGGGAATTGGTTGTTCCATTTGTTCTCAATGACCTTCTAGATAGGAAGGTATTTTTTTTTTTTTTTTTTAATTGTTGTATGCTGCCCTTATTTGCTCTTTGCCTTGATCCATGGCCTCATGAATGTAACCCATGGCCAGGAAACACCTAGTTGGCAGCTGATGGGATTGGCTGTTCTATCCATTATTAATGATCTTCCAAATGGGTAGATGCAATGCTTTTTTTTTAATAATTGTAGGTCACCCTTATTTTCTCTTTGGCTTGATCCATGGCGTTATAAACATAACCCGTGGCCATACTGCATGAACTATCTGTGACACCTTAACAAGAAGCTTGACAACTTTGACAACCTTTGATGCTCTAGACCAAAACCTGGTGTCAAACCTTCTCATGGATGTCTTTTCTAGTAGCCTTGATACTTTAATGAGATCCAATCCACTCATTAGGGAAAAAAACATCTTACACAAGTGTTTGGGGTCTTAACAGGCTCCATGTCCTCTGTGTTTTCATCAAGTTCAATTCCCATGTGTGGTTGTAGACGTATTTGCTAATGAACTTGGCATGATCTACAACCTTTTTCACCCATTTGAATTTTCCTATACCCTCAAGCATGAAGTGTAAGGTTTCCATAAAATGGTTGAGTGTCTATCCTCCAATGACTTACCACCAATAACATAGTTAGAGGCAATTTCATTGATGATCTGTACAATATTCTCCAACCCAACCTCCAGAACCATGGACCACCTTATCCAAAACCTCAAGTAATGATTGTGCATACACCCAATTGGATGCTCTAGTAATTTCAGAAGCATAGTTTGTTGTGAGCAGAGATGAGGAAATTGAGTATGGCAGGGGACCTTTCATTAGTGCATCCGACATGCTGATACATACAGTAAGCAGTTAAAGTCCTGTCGTCTTGATTATATAAACCCTAATACATCATTATCTAATGATGCAGTAATCATTCATGGTGTTACATCCAATAAGCTTTCATGTTGCTTAGTAAGTAGTCAATCCCTTCTGTCTTGTTTATTATTTTCTTTAAATCTTTACTTAATAATTTGGATCTGCAACTGCTGATTATATGTTACTTGAATTATTGGCTCGTGCTTGGAAATACGTCTTCCAAATCCAATTGCCTCCTCAATGGTCAAGTTTTGTTGAAGAGCAGTTGTGGATAATTTAGAAATAGCATGATATGCAGGGAAACATACTACTCCAGTTAGCCCTGGCTTATCCTATTATTTGACAAATCAAATATAAGTGATTTGTTTACAGATTCCACATGAATCTGACCTTGTTAAGCCCAGCTATATGAATCTTGAGAAAATGGAAGCAACTTTATAAAATTTACCAGTACCATTAGCCAACTAATATTCTTTGCATTCTATGTCATGCGGAACCGCTGCAAAGTTGAATATAGACATCGATTTAATCGAGTAATGGATATTTTCATTGTATTGTGAGATATGTCTAACATATCACATATATTTAGAACCTTACCTATGTTATTGAAATTCAGTTATGTTATTTCACTATTTCTCACAGATGGACATGATGATTTTAGTTCTATTTTAATGTATTTTTACATCTCTCTTAACGGCCTTACAATAAGTGTCTGTTTATTGCATATGAGATCCAAAAATCGCCAAGGTACAAATCCTATTTCTAAAACTAGTAATGCATGTAGTGTCTCTTTGATTGAGAAT
Source organism: Pinus albicaulis (assembly GCA_034641835.2). NCBI lineage: Eukaryota > Viridiplantae > Streptophyta > Pinopsida > Pinales > Pinaceae > Pinus > Pinus albicaulis. Next base: position 905,036,421 of record CM076576.1, on the reverse strand, counting down.
CTTTCATATGAAAGCTTTAACAAAGAATATAGAAACTGAGTTTTATTGTTCCTTTCTCAATTGAAAGTGAGATTTACATATGATTGTTGATTGCTCAATTCCAATGCAGATGAATTTTTGTAAGAATTCCCAGTGCTAGGCAAATATTGTTTTACATGCTTTTTATTTTTTGACCCTTTGTTGATGAATCTAATTGTGATTGAATTAGGCAATAAGTTAAGTTCCTTCATGGAAAGTAGCCAATCTATAAAGGCATTCTGATTTTTTCACATGTTCACTTTGTAGTTCTTGGCAGGGAAAACAGTTGAAGAAATAAAACGTGAAGCAGTTCGAGATAAGGAAATGAATGAAGAACTTTCAAAGGCTTCAAATGAGAATAATAAAACTGTGCCATCAAGTGGAAGCCCATCAGTGGCTATATCATCTGCTCAAATGCCCACACCCAAAACCTCAAATTTGTATGTTCTATTCCCTACTGAAAATTAACTTTTGGCAAATATATCAAACTCAAAGCCATCAGGTTCTTTACTTTCTTTATAATCGAATAAGCTTTTTGCCCACAAAATACCCACTTTTTGCTTAGAAGACCATCAAAAAATTATTGTTCATTTCTTTATACAGTTTTCTTAATATATCTTTTGTTATTTTGTATATTTTTTCTTATCCAAGGGTTACATAAGTAGCAAATTTTCTCATGATTAAATGATAAATGTGTTTATAAGGTTCATAGTTTGCTTCCAAGATGAGGTGTACGATCCTATTTGTTTTTTCTAAAAGCTTCCTTTAAACTCTGCTATTAAAACAAGAATATAGAGAGCTTTGTACAAGAAAAGAGGGTTGGAATTACAGCTTCGACATGCTCATGCAAAGATCACAATTGAGACAATTACCCATAGACTGACACCAACTTCCAAGTGTGCAGTGAGGACACATTCCCAGGAAATAATGACAATAATTGACAAAACTCTAGCTGACATACCACATAGGGAGATTGACATTAATTGAGATGGAAACCACTTGCCAAGCAAGACCATAGATCACACACTTGACCACCACGAAACATAATATCTCCCTTACAAATTGCCATCAAGCCCCAAGGGGCTGACCCCACAAGGCCTTCCCTAGACATGTTTGCTTCATATGCAAACCCTCAACAATTCAACACCGAACAAAGGGAAACAAAAAAGAGTTGTTTCTGCCACTAGGCCAAGAGTTGCTGCCAAGGGAATTAGTATCCATGAGCCAAGAGATTTGACCTCCATCTCGCAACCCTTGTGATCCACTAGATCCATCTTCGCTCCACTCTAAGATCACTCCACTCTTTGCCACCACATGTGGACCTCTTTATTATGTCTATCCACCAACTTGCATTCTCCTCCTCTTAGAAGGTGAAATCTTATTAGGGTTGGGAGCAGTTGTTAGTGGGTGAGGGAGGCAAGAGTTTCCTCTCCTTCCCATCTCTCCATTAGATACTATTTGTTTAAGGGCCCATTACCCACTAAAATGGGTAACCCTATAGGAGAAAACTTTTCTCCAATTCTTCACATCCAGTTGGCCAGCCATGCAACCCCTGACAATATCCACAAGCTGATGACATGCCATTATTTCTCTTCCACCTGCATAAACCATATGCTTCTCACCCATCTGGCAAGAGCACATGGACGAAGGTGGGCTTCCGATCAAAAGGTACTTTATTCATTTTGCAATTAGGTTATGCTTGTTTGTATTTGGGCATTTGATATGGATTATGGGGTGAACTAGATGAAGGTTTTTGACTGTGATCTTGTTCTCTCACCTTAAATGGGGGGTTAATCTTCAAACCTAGTGCAATGATATCTCCCCTAATGGCCCAATGGGTATAGGAGGGGCACTACTCGGGAAGCCATTTTTGAGATAGCATAGTTCCATCTATCCCTCTTCCATACCTACCACTTTTTGTCATACATTACAAGCCCTTATCTCATATCCATTCTTCGGGTTCAATTGACCATTGGTTCTTTGGGATTTGGCACCCATACATCCTCATACCTAGTTAGGGCCTAGAAATTTTCCCTGGGAGGTTTGATGCAACTAAAGAAAAGGAAAGAGCATATCATGGCCACAAAAAAGAAAAAGAATATCAAAATTCAAAAGATGGTCGGGACATACACACTAGCATGTGGGCGAAAGCCTAGTATGAGCTCTACCTCACTCATTATGGCCATCACTTGGTTCTTAAGCACATGTTGCTTTATTACGTCATAAACAAAACCCTTGCATGTCCCAACTCTGATGAGAAATGAAATGAATCATCCTTAAGGGGTAATACAACTACAATATCATTCAAAGCAAGCTCTAACCCTTTTAGCTATGAGCAATAATACAAAGAAGAATCAAGAAAAAGTAAAAGGCACAGAAGAGGGGTGGAAAAACAAAGGTTGAGTTGGTAACTCATGCATCCACAATTGCTCCCTCCTCACATCTATACACTCAGAATGTGGATCCCCATCACGCTGGTCCCTTTAACCATGGCCACAAAAAAGAAAAAGAATATCAAAATTTAAATGTCGGGACATACACATTAGCATGTGGGCGAAAGCCTAGTATGAGCTCCACCTCACTCATTATGGCCATCGCCTGGTTCTTGAGCGCATGTTGCTTTATTCCGTCATAAACAGAACCCTTGCATGTCCCAACTCTGATGAGCAATGAAATGACTCATCCTTAAGGGGTAATACAACTGCAATATCATTTAAAGCAATCTCTAACCCTTTTAGCTATGAGCAGTAATACAAAGAAGAATTAAGCAAAAGTAAAAGGCACAGAAGAGGGGTGGAAAAACAAAGGTCGAGTTGGTAACTCATGCATCCACGATTGCTCCCTCCTCACATCTATACACAAAATGTGGATCCCCATCACGCTGGTCCCTTTAACCATGGCCACAAAAAAGAAAAAGTATATCAAAATTCAAAAGATGGTCAGGACATACACATTAGCATGTGGGCAAAAGCCTAGTATGAGCTCTATCTCACTCATTATGGCCATCACTTGGTTCTGGAGCACATGTTGCTTTATTACGTCATAAACATAACGATTGCACGTCCCAACTCTGATGAGCAATGAAATGACTCATCCTTAAGGGGTGATACAACTGCATTATCATTCAAAGCAAGCTCTAACCCTTTTAGCTATGAGCAGTAATACAAAGAAGAATCAAGCAAAAGTAAAAGGCGCAGAAGAGGGATGGAAAAACAAAGGCCGAGTTGGTAACTCATGCATCCACAATTGCTCCCTCCTCACATCTATACACTCAGAATGTGGATCCCCATCACGTTGGTCCCTTTCACCATGGCGCTTGGCAATGAAATTTTCCCGCCTCCGTACCATCATTATTATTCACTAACACCTATCAATTGAAGAGTGGAGTGAGGAAATGTTGCTTCCCCTTAGGGGTTGGAAACACCTAATAGGGTTGTCCTTTAACTACTCCTACATAGGGAGGAAACACCATTGTGAGCTCAAGGGCTTGATTTTGGATTTTGGAAGGTAAACTTTATTTGAAGTGTCAAATAGCCTATTACATTCAAGCTTGGTTCACTTAGATGTGATACTGAGTATTGTCCCTAATGACTGGTTTCTTTCACTAGACTTTATTTTGTGATTGTCAGGTGGTTCAAGAGTCTGTGTCTTGGGCATCTTACCCACAAGTACCCATGTCATTGGAGAAGTATTTTGGCACTCACAGGTGAAGCGTTGAGAGCATTGGGCCTACTGTTGAAATTAGGTATCTTGGGAAGTACTCCTACAAGCCCTGGGTGCTAGGTTTGTGAGGAGAAAACCCATAAAAAGATGATATTGTGAGCAAAGTACCCAAGTTTGGGGGTTTTGACGCAAAGAAGTGGGCTTAGAACCCAAGGAAACTAATTTAATATTACAATTTATGTAGTGGGATCTCTTGAAGGATAAAGAGGGCTTCTAAGTCACCTATTGGAGAGGTATAAATTTAAGCCAACAGATAGGCTAATCAGAAGACAGTGAAGGACAATTCTCTTGTGTGAGGAGGCTAAAGTGACCTAACTGCAGATCTAAGAAAGAAGGAGAACTGCAAGAGCAAAGGATAACTAAAATAGGTAAGTTTCTATGTTCTAGTTAGCTAAGGGAGCCACTGCCAAAAGGTGGAGGGAATTGAGTATTGTAGGGTTGGTTTTGGAAGGAAAAAGGATTCACAGATTGACAAGGAGCCACATACTTAATTAGGTGACTGCAAGCCTAAAAGGTAGAGGTCGAGTTGAGTTTTAGGGTTATTGTAGCAACACCTTATAGAAAAGAGTGTAGGTCGAGGCCTACTTAAGACAATGAAAGACAAGGAAGGTTGGACGAGCTTGTGGAGCAGGACCAAACAGGGAGACTGAAGTGGAAAGGCTATCCACAGGGTAAGCAAAGAGGTTTGAGAACAGAACAGAGGAGGTTGAGGGCTATTGTGGAGGCTGCAAGCCTAGAACAACCTGAACAAGACCTCAAGGAAGGTTGGATGAGTAGTATAATGGCTGGACAACAAGGAAAGGAGCTGCTATGGAAATCTAAATAGGTGAACCAAAGAACTTGAGAGATGTTCGAGGACACGACAAAGGAGGCTGAGGGCTGTTGTCGAGGCTGCAAGCCTAGAATAGCCTAAACAAGACTTCAAGGAAGGTTGGTTGAGTACAATGAGTAGTATAAGGGCTAGACAACAAGGAAAGGAGCTTCTAATGAGGTCTAAACATGTGAGCCGAAGGACTTGCAGAAGGCAACAAGGGTAGCCATAGGCCTAAGGGAGCTAGCCAAGGCTACAGGAAAGTTGAATAGAGGTCTATAGGAGCACACCTTGTCAACAAAAGAGGATTGAACACACTGGTTTCCAACAATAACAATAACAAGTGTAGTTCTATATTATTTGTTTATATGGGTAGATGAGAGCCCAAAGTATAAGGTCTCATCCATAGTTGTATTTGTCAAAGGAAAAACTTGTATTTTGTATTATATTTGGTTTTTGTACAGGGATTGTAAAGGGGCATGGTCCCTGGTATGCGAGCCCTTTGATTTTCTTATTGATGGATTGATTAGGAATATGTTTGGGCCATAAATCTTGTGTATTTTTATTGATTTTTGTTGTTGTTATATTCCACTACGCAAAGTTGTTTTTGGTAGGGCATCTTTATTGTGTTTTTGTGCATAGCTAAGTCATAGACCAAATTTAGGGTACGTGGAAATTCCAACATGGTATCAAAGCTACTTTGAAGGGCAGTTGGATTAGAGTGTGCACAAGTATCAACTCTAAGAGAAAGTTGAGTTGACTTGTTGTTGAAGGAAGGACAACTCGTCAAAATGGTTACAGGCTTGAGGTATGAGGACCGGTTGGAGGGGCTGGCGAACCAAATTCCATAGAAGGAAATGATAAAGCTAGTGTTTTTGGTGAATGTGTTAGTTTGTGTAGCTCAGACAGGTGTTCTAGCCTCAAGTGGTGTGTGAGAGGCTAGAAACACAGACAAATTAATTTTCTCCAATACCCAAAAAAAGTTTCTAAGGAAAAATGTCTTAATTATAATTAATTATCTAGTTTAATTATTTTACTAAGTCTAGCTTAGAAAAAGTGGTTAATTATTCGAGATTAATTGAGACAAATCGATTTCTCTCTAGTGACTTACTAGAAAAGTGATTTTATGGGGTCAAGATGATTTTTGCCATTGAAAGGAGTTAGATCGTGGTCGTTGATTGCTTAAGGAGAGATTATAAGAGGAGATCGATGGGAATTTGGAGAACACATTTGAACAAACATATTTGCAGTGGGATAAAGGGCACAATGATAGCGTGGAGGACACCAACATTGAGATCAACAATGATTGAAGATCAAGTTTCTGAAGAGAATTCTTCACAACGATTTCCAATTTCTCAGTATTAGAGGGAGATCGATTTTATCTGTGGAGGCTGAGTTTCCTAGTAGTGGTGGGAATTGACAGAAGAGATCGAGTTACCGAAGGAAAAACAAAATTTCCAGAGGAGGTCGATTTGCAGGAGGGAATTTTATTTTGCCTGTTGATTTTTAATGTACCTTGGACAAGTGGTTTCCCATGGGTTAGTCTCTCCCTAGGGAAATGTGTCCAAAATAATTCTTTTCCTAAGTGTGACTTTATAAAGTGAAAGTGACTTTATAAGTGGTAAAGTCAATGTTAAATTATAAAGTTAAAGGGATTTTATAGGTGGTAAAGTCAATATTAAATTATAAAGTGAAGGTGACTTTATAAGTGGTAAAGTCAATGTTCAATTATAAAGTGAAAAGTGACTTCAGATATAAAGTATAATGTCGGTACTTTATTTAATGTGTCAGTTAAAAAAATAGAAAGTGAGAATTAAATGCACATTTATTCTCATTCCTTGATTTGAATGAATCTGAGCCATTAGATCTTAGGGTTGCCCAAATGTCATTTAGGAAAACAAAAAGGGGAAAAGAAAAGAGAGATTGCATTCATTCATTCATCATGAGCAGATTAGAGAAAGAAGGTTGAGGGCTAGAGAAAAGTTTTGAAAGAGAAATTTGTTGCAGCAAGCTGATGGAGTGATTTCTGGGCAAAGCTAGGCACAAAAATGAAAGCATATAAGACAACGGAAGGTACAGTATGAATAACATTTAATGATGTAAGTTGCACGCAGATTGAGAAGTTTTCAAATATTTTTTTTGAAAAAAAACACGTACAGTCTGTACAATGGTACAAAAATTTGTACAGACGTACAAAATCCCTACATTACAATCCTCGTCCTTACAGTACATTTTCGGCTTCAAGTGGGCACGAAAAGCAAGGCAAATTGGGCCTAGTTTTCAGGGGATTTTGGGCTGAGGAGATAAGTTGTATTTTGCTATTTTGTTTTGTTTGCAAATGTATTTTTCCTGAACTTGAAAGATAAATAAATTTGAAGAGCTCTCTAACAGGTTTTCCTTGGAGAAGATTGAAGAGGTTTTGCCTGGGTCTAAGTTGACCAAAAATCTGTGTATTTTTTTGTGTTGCTGGTCAGTTTATGTCCATATTTATTTTCAACATGTGTTGACAGTCCCATGTGTTTTAATTTGAAAATTTCATTTGCAGAATTCTATATGTTGAATGTAAGTTTATGGGAAAGGGCATTTAACTGAATGTGAATGATAAGGTGAAATTAAAATAAGGTTGGGATTGCAGGAAACTTTTTAGTCGTCAAATTTCAACATGATATCAGAACTACAGGCTGGAAATTGCAGTTTGAACAACAAACAACAGTTTGGGACAACAAATAGTGGTTTGTACAACAAACTTAGTTTGAATAGAAAATTGATATTTTGGGACAGCAAACATTGGTTTGTACAACAAACTCAGTTTGAATAGCAAGCTGATATTTTGGGACAGCAAGGTGAAATCTCACACAGATTGAACTTTTGGGACAGTAAGGTGTGTTGGAAAGTTCATTTCTCCATTTTCTTGGTTTTGTAAATTTTGGGCATCAGTCATGGCCATGTTCTTAAGGATAGAGGATAGATTGGATGGGATATTCAACTATGCCATTTGGAAGGACAAAATTCAGACAGTGTTTGAGGAGGCAGTAGTTTGGGACATAGTGCGACAAGAGGTTGTACCTCCTACTACTGCAGATGAACTTGTTAAATTCACAAAAAATAATGCAAAGGAAAAAAGGATTTTGATGGACAGTTTAAAGGATCACGTGGTTCCTCAAGTGAAAGGAAACACATATGCATATTAGATGTGGACAGCTCTAACCACTCTCTATCAGAGTACCAATGAGAGCAGGAAGATGGTACTCAAAGAACAATTGAAGAACATTAGGATGACAAAGGTTGAAAGTGTAGTTCATTATCTTGGTAGGGTCAAACAGGTATGTGATGATTTCACTGCTATTGGTGAGGTAGTTGCACCCACAGAGTTAGTCAGGATAGTCGTAATGGGACTTCCTAAGTCTTGGGAAGTCTTTGGAGATACTTTTACTTCTAGGGAGAATCTTCCCAATTGGGACAGATTATGGGATGATTGTGTGCAACATGAGATACGAAAAGACTGGCAGTGGTGGGGTGAAGATAGCAGATGAGGAGGATGTAGCCTTGATAGCCAGGGGGAAGAACAAAGGGAAGGCCAAGAAAGGGTTCTCATCAGATGGGGCTAAGGGAAAGGAGAAGAAGAAGAAGAAAGATACAGATATGTCCAAAGTCAAATGTTGGGCATGACAGAAGATGGGACACTATGCTGCTACATGTCCTGAGAGGAAAAACAAGGGGAAGAAGGGTACTGCAGCTTCAATAGAGGTGGAGCAATTTGCTTCACAGTTTGACAGGGAATTTGCATTTATTAATTCTACATCTAGTAGGAGTACATCATCCAATGTGTGGTACATAGACAACGGGGCTTCTCGCCATATGACAGGTGCACGGGAGTTCTTTTCAGATCTTGCAGAGAGGGCACTTGATATTGAGATTGTACTAGGAGATGACCGCACTGTGAGAGCTGTTGGTGTGGGGACTGTGACCTTTGAGAGGGAGTCTTTTTCGCCTTTGAAGGTCATGGATGTTTTGTATGTTCCGGGGATGAAGAAGAACTTGATTTCAGTGTCTGCTATGGAGGAGAAGGGGTTTGACATCGCTTTCTCAGGAGGGCAGGTATTGATGCATCCCAGGGGAGTTTCCATCACTTCAGCCAAAGTGATTGGAGTTCGCTCTAGGAAACTATACAGGTTCAGTTTTTAGTCAGCAGGAGCATTGGTGAGTAGCACATTTGGTAGCACTCACACTAGTACCAGCAACAATAGATACTTGTGCGAGTTATGGCACAAGAGGATGGTGCATATGCATCATGGAGCTTTGAGAATTCTGAGGGAGATCACTACTGGAGTTCCTGATTTTAGTGTCGACCATTATGAGGTCTGCAGAGGGTGTGCTTTGGGCAAGTACACCAAGTTACCATTCCTAGCGAGCGACAACAGATCTACAGGTATACTAGACTTGATTCATACTGATGTTAGTGGTCATATGTCTCATGTGTCTTTGGGTGGTTATGAATATTATGTTATATTCATTGACGACTACTCTAGGAGGACTTGGATATATTTCCTGAAGACCAAGGGTGAGGTCTTCAGTCGCTTTAAAGAGTTCAAAGCTCTTGTGGAAAAGCAGACAGGTAGGAAGATTTGGGTCTTGAGGTCAGAGAATGGTGGTGAGTACACTGATGGTGGATTTTTTGACTTCTGTGCACAGCAGGGCATTAGGAGAGAGTTCACGATTCCTTACAACCACCAGCAGAATAGGATATCTGAAAGGAAGAACAAAGTTATTGTTGGGGCTGCTAGAGTGATGATTCATGATCAAGGGTTGCCTTTATTTTTGTGGGCTGAGGCCTGCAATACTGTTGTTTATCTTCAAAACAAGAGTCCTTACAGAGTATTGGGGAATATGACTCCGGAGGAGGCCTTCACTGGAGAGAAGTGTCATGTGGGACATCTTCATATCTTTGGAAGTCTCACATATTCTTATATCCCCCAGGAGCAAAGGGGATGAAGTTGTAACCCATGGCAGAGAAGGGTATCTTTATGGGTTACAACGAGACTTCGAAGGCCTATCAGATCTTCATTCCTTCTAAACGGAGAGTGGTGATTAGGAGGGATGTGAAGTTCGAGGAGGAAAGGGCCTATTGGAGATCACAAGAGTATGATGAGAGAGAGTCACAAACTTATCCTTAGCAGGGAGGTCAGGTACAGGGAGCAAGACCTTAGGGTTCTGGATCGACTAGTACAGGAGGTACTACAGTGTTAGTGACATTTGGGGCACTAGTGGCGAGGTCATCGAGCACTTCTTTAGGGAGTCCACTAGTACAAAGTTCACATGTCACTTTAGCTGACACAGGCATAGGTGCCGATATAGGTTCTTCGAGGACAGGTGTTGGTACAGGCACACCAGGGTCAGTTGGCAGACCTTCAGGTTCACTAGACTGGGGGGCAGAGGATGAGGTTCCCTATGGGGAAGCTTCTTCAGGGAAGAGGAGGCCCAAGTGGCTTCAAGACACCTTGAAGGAAGCAGAGTCCGTTGTTCCTTAAAAGAGGGTGAATAGGGAGAGTGTGCCACCTGAGCGGTTTTGCAGTTATGTAGCCAAGGCTACCAACATTGTTGACTCTGAGCCTACTAGCTATTGGGAGGCTGCCATCAAGGAAGTATGGAGAGAGGCTATGGTGGAGGAGTATGCCTCTATCATTAAGAACAATGTCTGGGAGGTGGTGCCTAGGCCCGAGGGCAAGTCAGTTGTAACTTCTAGGTGGCTCTACAAGATCAAACATGCTGCGGATGGCATCATTGAGAAGTTCAAGGCGAGGTTTGTGGCTAGAGCGTTCTCACAGATAGAGGGAGTTGACTATGATGAGACCTTCGCTCCCGTAGTTAGGTACACTTCTATTTGGTTCCTTCTTTCTATCGCTGCAGAAATGGGTTGGCAGATCCATCAGATGGATGTGAAGACCGCATTTCCGAACGGAGTTATAGAGGAGGAGGTGTATGTTGAGCAACCACGGGGCTTTGAGGTACTTGGTCGGGAGACCCATGTATGCCGGTTGAGGCGAGCACTCTACGGACTTAAGCAAGCTCCGAGAGCTTGGTATTCGAGGATTGATACTTGCAGCAGATGGGTTTCTTGAAGAGTGATGCAGATCCGAACCTATACTACATTGTTGTAGGGGATGATCTGCTCATTCTTGTGCTATATGTTGATGACTTGTTCATTACTGGGGCAGAGAGACTGATTAGTTGTTGCAAGGAGGATCTTGCTATGGAGTTTGAGATGAAGGACATTGGGTTGATGCATTACTTTTTGGGGCTTGAGGTGTGGCAGGAGGAGGGGCATATCTTTTTAGGGTAGGGGTAGTATGCTGTGGATGTGTTGAGTAGATTTCACATGGTAGACTGTAGACCCATGTCTACACCTATGATCACCAATTGGAAGAAGCTTCATGCTTCAAATTCTAGTTTGGTGGATCCCACATTGTGTAGGCAACTTATTGGGTCCTTGATGTATCTGGTCAACACTAGGCTAGATATATGCTTTGTAGTGAACACACTTAGCCAGTTCATGGTTGAGCCCAGGAGGGTGCATTGGGTAGATACAAAGCACATTGTTCGCTACATGCAGGGGACTATTGATTGTGGTCTGGACTATAAGCGGGGAGATGGAGTGAGGTTGGCAGGTTACACAGATTCAGATTGGGCAGGGTCTGCTTCTGATAGGAAAATCACTTCATGGTGTTGCTTCGGATTGGGTTCGGCAGTTGTGTCGTGGTTTAGTCGAAAGAAAAAGTCAGTTGCTTTGAGCTCTTCTGAGGCTGAGTATATGGCCGCTAGCCAGGCTAGTTGTGAGGCCATTTGGCTTCGTAAGTTATTGTATGGCCTATTTGATCAGGAGTTGAGACCGACAATTATTCACTGTGATAATCAGAGTTGCATTAAACTCACGGAGAATCCAGTGTTTCATGACAGGTTAAAACACATTGACATCAGATATCATATCATCAGGGACTATGTTTAGAAGGGGGCAGTGAAACTGGAGTATATATCGACAGACGAGCAGGTGGCTGATGTTCTCACGAAATCCTTGCCAAGAGGCAAGCATGTCCATTTCAGGGACAAGATGGGTGTGGTGAGAAACACTTTCCTCTATAGGAGGGAGTGTTGATTTTTAATGTACCTTGGACAAGTGGTTTCCCATGGGTTAGTCTCTCCCTAGGGAAAAGTGTCCAAAATAATTTTTTTCCTAAGTGTGACTTTATAAAGTGAAAGTGACTTTATAAGTGGTAAAGTCAATGTTAAATTATAAAGTGAAAAATTAGACATAAAGTACAATGTGAGTACTTTATTTAATGGGTGAGTTAAAAAATAGAAAGTGAGAATTAAATGCACATTTATTCTCATTCCTTGATCTAAATGAATCTAAGCCATTAGATTTTAAGGTTGTCCAAAAGTCATTTCGGGAAACAAAAGGGGGAAAAGAAAAGAGAGACTGCATTCATTCATTCTTCATGAGCAGATTGTCAAAAGGAGGCTAAGGGCTGGAGAAAAGATCTGAAAGAGAAATTTGTTGTAGCAAGTTGAAGGAGTGATTTCTGGGTAAAACTGGGCAAGAAAATCAAGGCATAGAATACAACAAAAGGTACAGTACAAACAACTTTTAATGTTGTGAGCTGCAAGTAGTTCGAGAGAAGTTTTTGAGCAAAAAAAAATTGTTTTTTTTTGAAAAAGGAATCCATATAGTCTGTATAGCTGTATGGAAATTTGTAAAGTCTGTACGGAATCTATAAGTACAATCCTCGTCCGTACAATACATTTTCAACTTCAGGTGAGCATGGAAATCGAGGCAAAGTGGGCACGATTTTCAAGGAATTTTGGGCTGAAGAGATAAGTTTTATTTTGCTGTTTTGTTTTGTTTGCAAATGTTTTTTTCCTGAACTTGAAAGATAAATAAATTTGAAGAGCTCTCTAACAGGTTTTCCCCGGAGAAGATTGAAGGGGTTTTGCCTGGGTCTAAGTTGACCAAAATTTTTATGTGTTGCTGGTCTATTTATGTCCATATTTATTTTCAGCATGTGTTGATTGTCCCATGTGTTTTAATGTTGAATGTAAGTTTATGGGAAAGGGCATTTAACTGAATGGGAGTGATAAGGTGAAATTAAAACTGGGTTGGGATTGCACGAAACTTTTTAGTCATCAAATTTCAACATTGCCAATAGAGTTCGATTTTCCATTAGAGGTCGTGATATTCTGTTAGGAGGTGCGAGTTGCCAGAGAGGCCAAATTATTCTTCTAGGGCTGAATGTGTGGATTGATTTAGGGTTCCAGACAAGGGCCAAATTGGTTTCTAAGAGGTCAGATCATCTAACAAAAGTGAAGAGAACAATTTTCTGGAGGTCTGCTAAGCTACAACAAACAGTTGTAATAATTTTCAATTATAGATTTGCAAAAGAATAATAAGATACTCATCTTTAGAAGTGGTTTTCCCCACACCGTGGTTTTTCTAGGGCCAATTTGTCCAAAAATATTAATGTTATTATTTTGTGTGCAATATTTTCTCAGTACCTGTGATTTCATTTTCGTGAAGTTGCAGTAGTGTTTTATTTAATTTTTTCCGCATATAATTTGCAGAAGACAAATAATCTATTTCAGATAGGTGAATAATAACAACTGCAACAATATTAAAAATTTCACATGGTATTAGAGCATCTTAGTGAAGCGTAGTTTTGAGGGAAGAAGAGGCTCAACACAAGGCGCAAGAAGAGAAATCGAGGGTTTATATAATCCAGTTCGAGTTCTTCAAGTTTATATGGGTTTCACTATCTTTTCGAGGGCTAGTCAGAGATGGCCTCAACATGATTGAGAGATTAGAACAGATTGGATGGAACCTCAAGTTTTGGTGTCTAGAAAGCCAAAATTTCCTTGTTAGAAGAGAATGGTCTCAAGGAGTATGTGACCAGTGTGATTGCCATACCGACAGATCCAACACAACTCACAACATACAAGAAGGAAGATGGCAAAGCAAGGAGGATTATCCTTGATGGTGTTAAGGATCACATAGTTCCACATATCTCAGATTTGGATATAACGAAGATGTAATATCCCAAATTAACAGTCAGCTAATTGGGATATTAATTTTGATTAATTTTAGCAAATCCTAATGTTGGGCAGAAATAAAGTGGGGAGGGGACCCACAATTAATAGTTAGGCCAAAATAAAGTCTTTTCCTAAAGTCCCTAAAGGAAAATTACGACTCTAGTGGTGGGGTCGAGTTGGCCTTAGGTGGCAACGTAGAAGAGGCATGAAAATGACAACATGGGATTGGCTAGAGGAAGGCAACACGTGATTGGCCAAGGAGAGGCAGCGCAGGCCAAGGTGGGACCCAAGGCATACGTTGGGTCTCAATGGATAAAAGGAAGAAGGGAAGGCTCATTTGGTCATTCATTCATTCAACTATTTTCTTCTTGTCATTTTGAAAGAGCACGCTTGAGTTGGAGAGTCAAGTTTGCAGTGTTGTTTAGCACACGAGATCTTCAAGAGGAGATCTCAACCTGTACCTCAGGGGACTTCGAGTGTCCACTCAAGAGAGGAGTTCCACACATTGTGAGGAGAATTTCATCGGGAGGAAGTGTAGCCAGTTCTAGACTGCGCAGAGGAGGAGGAGACTGCATAGGGGAGGACGCAGTGCAGAGAGGATTTGGTTGTTCCAAGAGGTGAGAAGAGAGGGAGTTGCAACTGAGATTTGGTGTGGAGGCTTGGAGCTTCCTAACAGGAATTTTTGTGGCATTTTGGAGACTTCCAGAAGCAGGATTTATAGGAGGATCGATTTACCCAGCAGTGTAGTGAGCCAAGCACAAGAGGGCCAATTTTTTGAGTCAAGCTTTGGGGACCCTTTCTGGGTTTTTCTAGGTTTATTGAGGAGAAGCCAAGATTAATTTGGCATAATGTTTTGGGAAAATTTGAGGTGTCAAATAGAGATCTTAACTTAGCCAGCAGCTAGAGGAGCTAGGGGACTAGGAAATTGGGCCGAAATTCCGAGGTCAACATTTGTCCAATTCCTTCGTGGGTTTCTTGAGTAGAGTTCGGGGTTAAAGTCTCAGAATTTTCTGAGCAGTGTACAGGCCCTAGCGGTATTTCTTCAGAAGCAACAACAACATTTCTGGCAGATTGCAGCATAGAGTTATGGCCATACAACGTACCATCAGTGGTTGATTTCAGCATTGATTCATAAGGCTTCTCTAGATTGCCTTAAGCAAGCCCAGGTGCCTTCATTCCAACTCCTCCATTGTACTCATTTCTAGCAAATTAATAAAATGGCTTAGCAGTATTTCATGGCTCCATTGCTGTGTTGATGCCAGCTTTTGTTTTGTTGTTTCCTTAATATCTTTTAGCCTATTATTATTGTTATTTTCCCATTTGGGATATTACAGTGGTATCAGAGCTTCGTTCTTGGCTCAACCGTGGGGATATTTTTCTATGAACAAGGAGGGTAGGCAGAACCTTACCCACCAAAGGCAGTAGAGGTGGCAAATATGGGGGAGTCAAGGAGCAAAGGTGAAGTAGCATTTGGTAACATTTTTAAGTCCCTAAATGATTTAGCCAAAGGACAGAAGGGAATGTTGGAAAGACTCAAGCAACATAATAGGAATGAGAGCATCCATCAGGAATCCCTAGTTGGGGAGAGTTCGGGGGTCTCACAACAGTGTGACCACCCTTTACAAGCCACTCACCTGCCAGCCTTCGGTAGGCCAACCAGGATCACGATACCTAAATTCTTACGTCCAGTACTGAGTGAGCAAGGTAGGTAGCATGATCATATACCCATGGGAGTATTTCCGAGAATGGTAGCACATGGGGGAAAACTTCGGAGCGGCTTTGTCCTTCAGAGATTACTGCCAGCTCAGGCAGGATGAAGAAGGAAGGAATAGTCGGGGACTAGCACGCAGAGATCTGAGTTGCAGCGTACCATTAGGAGGACATCTTTTCCTACTTATGATGGATCCACTGATTGCACAGCTCAGGATCGGGTGGAAAAGTTGGGTACCTCTTTCCAGCTTGACCGAATAATGGAGGGGGAAGCCATCAAAATGGCTACCTCGCACTTGGAGGATGAGGGCACACAGGATTGTGGGGAGCTCGTCGATACACCTAGTGTGACGCAAGATTCACCCTTGTTGGAGACTTCCTTGACCGTGTCGGTTGACATCTTAGTGGAGAGAGTAGAGCCATCCATTGAGGTGATGACCGGAGTCGTGTCCGAGTTTTTGGGTGACAACCGCACGCAATAGATGCGTGAAGTGCCAGGAGATGTATCCACCTTTGATGAGGCACTAAGAGATAGAGAGGTTGAGCAGGAGGACATTCCTTCTGTACGTCAGGATGAGGACTCTTCTTTGGATGAGTCCATGGGGTCGTATGAGGATGCTTCTAGGGAGCATGAGCAGTCATGCAGAGTTGATGAGAGTAGGCCGATTTCGTATTCCAGTGTGCATGTGGTATCAGGGGACTCTATGGGAGATATTCAGGATGATGATTCACTTGTGATGATTCAGCCGGAGCAACTTATGGTATAGCTACAGGGCACATTGGAGCGTCGAAGCAGCCCCCTTCAAGCATATACATAGATGGGGCTAGCAGCACAGTTGGGTCACCTTTGGCCATTGGAGAAAGAGAGACGGAGCTACCTAGCCAGATCTCATGCATTGACTTGGATAGCAGGATGAGACGAACTGAGTTGCAGAGGGTGCAACATTTGCAAGTCAGGGTTGCTCTAGGTGCAAGAGTTTTATGCATTCGATCCCTCTCTTGGGGTTGGATGGCGAGAGATTCTGAGTTGGTACCCGGTGGAGTGGTATGGAGATGGTGATGCACCGAGGTGTAGCTCAGCAGGAGCTTCCAGGCACTAAGGTTACCGGAAGTCCGGACTAGCATTGGGAGCCGGGCGGGACTACCCATCACTTCCTAGGTATGCCAGTTGACTATGACCTGGAGGGTACAGTTGACCTAGCAGTTGAGTGTACACATTCACTAGGGGAGTTTCAGCCAGCACTAGTGTCCAACAAGTTTAGGTATAGACTTATTGAGTCGTCTTGGTGAGGATTGTACACAGGATCATGACATGATCAACATACTCTGGCAGGAGTTTGACAGAAGAGGGTGAATTGGTAGGCCCCCAGACGGTGCCTTGTATGGAGTTGGGGATTCTTCGCATTTGTGTATGGCACAGAGGACACGAAGGGGAAGAGCAGGATTTGGAAGGGAGATCCATTCATTGGAGAGTATGGTGATGCAACAGTGGAGGTGATGGTGCCGATCGAGTATGGGCCAATGCATATGGATACAACCTTAGGCCATCACACCCTGGGACGTGTAGGAGCATCCATCATTGGGCAGCGGTCTGTAGATGGGCATGGAGATGCATGGGGGTGTGTTGTAGTATATCAGACTGCGTTGTGGAGTAGGAGTGCTTCCCATCACATTGAGTACATGCGGGGAGTGACAGGTGTAGCGGCGCAGGATGGACACATGACAGTACAGGACGGTATAACTATTGCCGGGGGTATCCATTGGTGTATAGGGGCAGGTTGCGGCATACAGTGGCAGGTTGAGGAGTGTAGTGATACTTGGTGGTATGCAGTGACACATTATGCAGAGCAGTGGGCTCTTGGAGCGTTGCCTCCAAAGAGACATATGGAAAGGGGCAGTAGGTGTACCATGGGATGCAACTCACCTAGGATCAATGAGGATCTTGTTGAGCATTTGGAGATGCCATGTTTAGCGAACAGGGCTACGAGGGTGTTATGAACAGATCCGAGGCAGAAAGAGTGTCATCTGGAGGATTACTCTTGAGCATTCAAGTAGACTCTTGGTCACACCCTTTGGGACATACCTACCCATCATCCTCCACTGTTGCTTATGGTCGCAGAGTGTTTGGTTGGTGCCCCTTGACACTCTCCATTCAGGCAGCAGGGCATGGGAGGTTCACCCTAGACAGTAGGATGAGATACCGCGTGTCATGAGCTGGGAGGAGACTCTCCAGTTGAGACACTTGGTAGGTGCACGAGTTGATGGGTCCAGGCTTAGGGATGGCATGGTTGATTTCCAAGGTAGCATATGTTCTACCCCTGGGCTCACATTTGAGGGACGGTGGATGGTATATTTCGTCTACAGGAGGGTACCCAGACTCCAAGCAGTATCCAGGTGTATCGGCACGAGTTGGGATAATGGGTATCACGACGTGGTCTGGTAGGAGTTGGGCAAGTACGCATGCGTGGGAAAGACTCCTGATACTTGGGGTCCACCCAGGGGATACATACAAGGTCAAAGATGAGGGCTAGATGGGTTCTAGCAGGTAGCAGCACTACGTAGTGGCATCCCGTGGGGAGTGGGTGTTGTGAGCTCCCCATATGGTTGGGGGATCCAGGGGTCTGTTGGGCAGGTGGATCACCCCACTTTGTGATGAGCAGGCACAGAGCAGATGATGATCCAATCCACCTTGGGTTTGACATGTGGGGGAGCACTGAGACCTCCATTGCATGGCGGGGCAAACTTGTCATGTTGTTGCTCAGGGTCATGATCGATAGTGGAGGGATAGATATCAGCATCATGGAGATGCTCGGGCAGGATGAGCTTTGCCTTCACAGATTTTTTGCCACAAGGCCCTAGGAGAGAGGGATATAGTTTGCGCACAATGGGGGGTATCTCATAGTCAAAGTGGCGCAGCGATAACATGGTGGCACCTCTATGAGATTAGCAGGGGACTCGAGCATTAGAACTCTACACAGCTCGATAACCTTTAGGGGTAAGTTGTATACTCCATGGGGAGATCATGTAGATCTACCATTGGGCTTTAGCGAGTCACTGATGGAGTGGGGGACTTCATTAGCATGGTAGGATGGTGAGTGGAGCAGGTGGAGCTTCATGTTTGACAGGATGTCTTGGGATCCTGGCATTGAGAGATCCCTTCATATCAGGGCGATGCAGAGGATAAGGAAGATTCAATGGCGTATCTGGGACCCACGCACATTTTGCAGTGATAGTGGGGAGCATCAGCTAGAGAGGAGGCTTGTTTAGGCATTTCTTGAGGACAAGCAATTTTAGGTGGGGAGGACTGTAATATCCCCAAATTAGCAATCAGCTAATTGGAATATTAATTTTGATTAATTTTGGCAAGTCCTAATGTTGGGTGGAAATAAAGTGGGGAGGGGATCCATAATTAATAATTAGGTCAAATAAAGTCTTTTCCTAAAGTCCCTAAAGGAAAATTGTGGCTCTAGTGGTGGGGTCGAGTTGGCCTTAGGTGGCAACGTAGAAGAGGCACGAAAATGATAACGTGGGATTGACTAGAGGAAGGCAACACGTGATTGGCCAAGGAGAGGCAGTGCAGGCCAAGGTGGGATCCAAGGCATACGTTGGGCCTCAATGGATAAAGGGAAGAAGGGAAGGCTCATTTGGTCATTCATTCATTCAACTATTTTCTTCTTGTCAGTTTGAAAGAGCACGCTTGAGCCGAAGAGCCAAGTCTGCGGTGCTATTTAGCACACGAGATCTTCAAGCGGAGATCTCAACCTCTAACTCGGGAGACTTCGAGTGCCCGCTCAGGAGAGGAGTTCCACACATTGCGAGGAGAATTTCTATCAGCAGCATCAGGAGGAAGCGTAGCCAGTTCTGGATTGCGCAGAGGAGGAGGAGACTGCGTAGGGGAGGGCGCAGTGCAGAGAGGATTTGGTTGTTCCGGGAGGTGAGAAGAGAGGGAGTTGCAGCTGAGATTTGGTGGGGAGGCTTGGAGCTTCCTATCAGGAATTTTTGTGGCATTTTGGAGACTTCCAACAACAAGATTTACAGGAGGATCGATTTACCCAACAGTGCAGTGAGGCAAGCCCAAGAGGGCCAATTTTTGGAGTCAAGCTTTGGGCGAACCCTTTTTGGGTTTATTGTGGAGAAGCCAAGATTAATTTGGCAGAAGTTTTTGGGTAGATTTGAAGTGTCAAACAGAGATCCTAACTTAGCCAGTAGATAGAGGAGCTAGGGGAAATTGGGCTGAAATTTCGAGGTCAACATTTGTCCAATTCCTTCGTGGGTTTCTTGAGTAGAGTCTGGGGTTAAAATCTTGAAATTTTCTGAGTAGTGTAGCAGGCCCTAGCGGTATTTCTTCGGGAGCAGCAACGACATTTCTGGCAGATTGTAGCATAGAGTTATGGCCATACAACGTACCATTAGTGGGGGATTTCATCATTGATTCACAGGGCTTCTCTAGCTTGCCTTGAGCAAGCCCATGTGCCTTCATTCCAACACCTCCATTGTACTCATTTCTAGCAAATTAATAAAATGGCTCAGCAATATTTTATGGCTCCATTGGTGTGTTGATGTCAGTTTTTGTTTTGTTATCTCCTTAATATCTTTTAGCCTGTTATTACTGTTATTTTCCCATTTGGGATATTACAGAGGATGTGGGATGCCATTCTAAAGCTATTCCAAGATGCTACTACTGATAGGAAATTGTTTCTCAGAGAGAAGCTGAGAAACACGAAGATGAACAAGGATGAAGACGTTATTAGCTACCTCACCAAACTCATACTAGTAAAGGACAAGTTAGCTGTAGTTGGAGATAAACTGGATTATGACGAGCTAGTGCAAATAGCCCATAATGGGTTTACTAAGCAGTGGGATGTCTTCGTTCAAGTCATCAATGGAGGAGAGAACTTATTAAGCTGAAATCGACTGTGGAGCGATTTCACTTAGGAGGAGCTTAGACTAAGTTATGTCAGTGGTAGTAGTAGTAAGACTCAGAAAAGTGAGGAGCAACAAGAAAATGTGGCCCTAGTAAGAAAAGGGAAAGCAAAGAAGGGGTCTAGCAAGGGACCTAACCTGAAAGGTGAGAAGAATAAGAAGGAAATTTCAAGGGTCAAATGCTATGGCTGTCATGAGTTCGGCCACTATGTCAGCAATTGTCTGCAGAGAAAGAAGAGCGAAAAGAAGAGAAAAAAGCAGGTAGTAGCTTCGGCAAGTGCAAATGAGCTCTCTAGCAAGATGGAACAAGAGTTCACACTTATTGCTTGTCTATCTAGCTCGACTTCATAGGGTGTTCAGTATATAGACATTTGGGAATCATTCCATATGATATGGGTTAGAGAGTACTGTTGAAAGTTGGCAGATCAAGGATGAATTTCCTTAAATAAAATTTCATTTCTGACAATTTTGGAGTGATTAGCATCTCAAGCATGACTTTCCAAAAATAGTTAATCACCTTGCATTAATTGGTAATCAATTATAGATGTTGGAAAATCACTTTACTTATTAGTAATCAATCTTAATAGTTCAATTTTGACTTATTCATCAATATTATCATTACCTTTATTATTATTCTTATGATACTATGCCATTATTATTATTAAAAGAAACTTCAAGTCACCTTACCTTCATCACTTAACCACTTCGTACCTCTATGTCTCTCATAGCTCATCGTAACTCTCTCTCTCTCTCTCAATGGATACATTTCACTCTCATTAAAGTCTTGTCATAAAAGATTCTCTTATGCTTTCATTAATGCATATGTTACTCTCTCTCTCTTACACACTCATTAAGACATGGCATATTCCTCTTACTCACAATAAAAGCATTTCATAAAAGATTTCTTACTCCTCCTTAATGGCATGAGTTACAAAGGCATGCATACCTCCTTAATGGCATGAGTTACAAAGGCATGTGTACCTCCCTAAATGACATATGTAACTCCTCAAGGCATGCGTATTGCTCCTTTATGACCAAAATTTCTTGCTCCTCCTATATATGTATCTTATATCATTTCATTCTGACTACCTTTGCATTGTGAAAGAATGTTAAAATTTGAAGATGTTCTATGCTAGATGCAAATTTACTTTAATCTTCTAGGGCCCAAATAACAATCACATGAAAGTAAGATGCTGATAGAACATACCGATAGATCAATGGAAGACAAGCCAATAAAAAACAGAGATGAAGAATGGTGGCTTTATGGCGATCAGCAGGATGCTTCAACCAGCAAAGACTTCATAAGGTCAGCCTCCCACATGTGTCACACAACCCCAAGACATCTCATCAAGAATGCTCCACCAAGACGCTGCACCAAGAAGCCCTAAACGTAGAATTGAGAATGTTGCTCCATCACCATCCAAGAAAGAAAATGCCTCCACAAAATGTGTGTATCAAATGAACTCCAAGTCTCTCCAATAAATAGGCATCTGTGGGGGTGTGTGACACATCTCTTATGCATGTGGGATAAATCAGGCCGACCTTGCACTTGTGGAATAAATTCAAAATACATGTTCTGCTCATCCAATCAAGATGATCTTTAGATCGATCTTGTACCTCTCCAAAAGAGGAATCCAATAAACATATTGGCATCGTCATTTGAGCATCACAACATGGAGTTTGGACCTAGTTGCCCAAAATTAACACTCCCTCTCAAGTAGGGAGAACTCCATCCACCAGTGCCATCCAAACATTGTGCGTCATCGCGTCGTAACTTGCTTCGCTGGCTTCTTTATTTTAAAATGGAAGGTGAGTCACAAAGACATCACTCCCGGCTAACTCGAAGTCAACTCAGAGGTTTGAAACCTCTATAGGACTCAAAGGAGTCACATACCAACTCGAAGTTGGTTTAACTGAACCGAAGTCAGTTGGAGGTTCGAAACCTCACTAGACTTGATCCCAGATCAAGTGGTTGGACACATGCCATCCTAGACATAGAGAGTATGACAATATCCGATGCGTCCATCGGTCTTGCTATGGTCTCTATTCACATTTCCCACCTCATTGGCCAAATGAGAGGTACTTTCCGTGAGTTCGAAACTCCATGGGTAGGATGCATACAGGGCACAGATTAGAGAGAGGTAAACCAACTCAATATCATCACGGTGGGGTGTAAGCATACCAACAAGGTTTGGAAAGCCTAGCCCTGTGGTTGCTTATAGCACCAAGAAGCTATCCCCAAAGCCCCCTTGGAGCTCCCAAAGCTCATTGTCCAATAGGACCCTCCAAATAGGGCCGTTCCACGATTCCAAGATTCTCACAAAAGGTTGGGAACATGACCTTCCCCAAGGGCTTTGTGAGAATATCCGCGACCTGCTCATTAGTTCCTATATGATCGAGCCTTACGACGCCTCCCTGTAACATATCCCAGATAAATTGGTACTAGACATCAACATGCTTGGATTGATCGTGGAACATGGGATTCTCTGACAAATGAATCCCCCTCTGGTTATCACAAAGGATAACGATGGCATCTAGCACATGCTCGAACAACTCACTAAAGAGATTTCACAACCAAGTGGCTTCACAAAAGGCCATACACGCTGTAATGTATTCGGCCTCAGCGGTGCTCAAAGCTACCGACTTCTGCTTCCTGCTCGAAGCAAACCCCCAAGTGTGAAGCAACATCCAAATGTGCTCTTGCGATCCACCACACTACTAGCCCAATCGACATCAGTATATCCATGGAGTCTCAAACTCCCGACAGTGTATCTTAGCCCATGGTCTACCGTGCCCCAGAGATATCTCGAGTTTCTTGGCACCAACCCAGTGAATGTTATGAGAATCAACCATGTTTTGACTCAAAGTGTTCACTGCACAACATAAGTTCGGACAGATGTTCCCTAAGAACATCAGGGCCCCTACGAGTTGTCGATACTCGGTAGAATTTGCTAGCACAAGCCCAACTGAGTTCCATCAGTGTCAACACGGACTTATAGTCCATCATAACAAAACTTTCCAACAGCTTCACAATATATTTTCCTTGAGAGAGGAAAATCTTGCTACGTCTCTACCAGACGTCCAGGCGTAGGAAGTAATGCATCAGTCCTAGGTCCTTCATCTCGAACTCTGAAGCGATCTCCCTCTTACACTAATGAATGAGAGGGTCAACATTACTTTGAGTGAGGCCCAACTTCATCAAGTAGCTATCTATCCTCTCATACCAAGCCCTGGGGGCTTGCTTCAACCCATAGAGGGATTTCTTCAACCTGCTTGCATGAGAGTCTCTATCCTGGACTTTGAACCCTAGAGGTTGCTCCTCATGCAGCTCTTCCTATATCGAACCATGCAGAAAAAGCGGTCTTCACATCCATCTAATGTAGACTCCATCTTTGCGTAGCAACAAGGGCAATAATAGATCGGATGGTGGTATATCGGACCATAGGTGCAAGTATATCATCATAGTCTACGCCTTCCTTTAGAGAGAAGCTTCGGGCAATAGATCTTGCCTTGTACTTTTTCAGCACTCCCATCAGATCCATGCTTGATCTTATAGAGCCATTTCGAGATGACAACAACTTTGTCCTCCGGTCACGGGACCATATCCCGGACATCATCCTTCATAATGGACTCGTACTCTTTGTGTATAGCATCTTTCCAGACTTGATGCTTTACGACTTCTTCAAATGATCCAGGTTCGTATTGTACTCATGGTTGCTAGATACCCTTGGTATCTATTCGACTTTTTTCTTTACATTGAATGTCCCCCTTTTGGGGCCATATGTCTCTCGGTATTCTTGATAGAATCCCGGAGCCATGAGGGTCTTCTCTCCGTTCTTACAACAACGACATTTGCTCAAGAGAATATATGGTTGAGGTCTCCCTCTTAATGCCAGCTCCTCTCTTCTTTTGTCTGCCTTCTTACAGTAGATTTCCAAAGCACTGTAAGTATTAACTCAACAAGTCTGCCCAGCACCTCGGTCACTTGAAACAACCTTCACAGATCTGTTTTGATCCTAAACCAGTCCTTCAACAAATCCGCTGTCACTTACAGCTCCTCGGCCTCCAACACAGACCTCTCCACGCTGTAGGTTAGGGCACAAAACAACCCTAAATCTGCCCACACTATCACTTGCTATGGTGGTATGGCCTGCTGCCTACCTCACAACCTTGCTGTATTGTTCAATCTTCTTAATTCATTTATAAGTGTTGTGAGAGGTTTCAAATATCCCATTGTTCAACAATAAAAAATATGATGCTTATGAAACCAATTTTGGCCCCTTCCGAGTTTTGTCAAACATTTCATGTGCAAACTGTTGTGGGTGTAACTTGTAAGTTCATTTGATTTGGGTTTGAATTTGCAAATACATCAGCACAAATAAAATACCATAGTTTAAACCCAGAATTTAATCAATCAGTTGGAGTGACAGTCACCATGAGACCACTGAAATTTATTAATGCAACCCATGTTCAACTCAGAAATAATGCCCAACAATTCCTTGGCATATCCTAGTGATAAATTCTTTGCTCACAACACATCACGCAGGCATCAACAACATAATCTGCTCAGCAACAACCCATTAACAGTGGCTCATACACATACACAGTGGCAACAATATAACTCCCTTCTCGTCTCTTGGGAGCTTAACTTTAGAATGCCAGAAACTTAGCTCCAACAAAGTTGACAAGTCTTCAGATTTGGATTCCAATCTAATAATCAATACAGTTGAGATGGTCCCACATGAATCTGCCCGTACCTTGTCAATAATCCCGAGTGACTATACTTATATCTCTAGCAAATTCTAGATAAAGGAGGTCCTCAAGATATATAGCATTTAGATGTGCTGATTCCATTTATTGTACTATTAGATCAGCAATATACTTTCGATAATCTTAATGAGCAGTTAACCAATATATGCGGCCTGACCATAAATCGACTTAGAGTCTTTGTATCGAGATATACCCCAGTGTCCCCGTGCGTAGTCTATATCAGGATCAACAAATGCTCCATTTTACCAGACTTTTAATGCTTAGGAATAAAGCTAGATCTTACATTTTAAAAATCACCTCTTTCATTGGTAAATGGGAGGATCATCATCTGATGGACGAACATCATCAAAACATTACATCTCCCTTTGAATCCTTGCTTTAGGAGATCATGAAGCCTTTTCCAGTCTGCACTCCATCTTTAAGATGAGACTTTATAATGCTGCAAGGAGGTGCTATGACAACAAGTCTTTATGAATACTTCTGAAGGTGAAACTGTAAAACCATCCTTGCTGATAACTGCTGCATAGATACCTACTACAGCCTGCCAAAATAATGGGATGCTGGAGTTAATTCTGAATCAATACCTTTAATGCCATTCAATACAACAACTGCAATCTTCTTTCTTGTGGAAAGGAGTGTCACTATACTTTTGTTTTGTGGGCAATAATTATAAAGAAGGTGCTAATGAAACTGATACATATTGAAAAGTTTGCAAAGTAAACACTCTTACTGTCATCCTGTTAAAATCTACACCACCATGTGCTCCTAAAACCTCTGATTGACATGGTGATATCATATGCATATGCCAGTTTCCCACTGATGCTTCCATTCCAATGTTTGAAGATTGTGGGTGGCCATTCAAGCCAGTCCATCGTAAATTTCCACTCTGCTTGTGGGATTGGGCAGCAGAGGTCGCATACATCTTCCTATTTGACTCACACATTTGTAAGCTATTTGGAAAACCCATTGACCACAGTCCTGATGCATCCACGATTTTACCCTCTTGGTCCTGAAATTGTTTTCTTGAAAGCTTTGGCTGCTGGCCATCTTCCAGGATACTATTTGTTAATGAACCACAAAATTTTTGCACTTACCCCATAGGTTGAAAACTTGAGAAAATAGTGAGTCGTGCCTAAGTCGCGGCATCCAATTTTCTAAAACCAACCTTCTTTGACAACCCATACCTTCTGCTTTGACATCATCCAGTTTTGATCCCCATGCAACCATCTTTTGACCACTCTCCATCTCATTGTCACCCAAAGATCCGCCCAAGGTAGATCTGCCCAAACCGATCCAAAATAGATCCTCTAAACTAGGATGCAACTCTTGCAAACATTCATTAAAACACATACCTTTGTCCACTGTTTGAAGCTGCTCCTTGCTGGAAACTAGGGCATCATGACATTCCCCTTTTCAGCCCTTATTTCTGCCCTTAATTGCCCCTAAAGACTGCGACTGTCCTTTAGGGAAGGGATCTCCCTCCATGTTGCAATGTATGGGAAGCTTCTAGCCCTAAACTTGGACTGTTCTTCCTATTATGACAACGGCTCCCTTTCAGCCCTTCAAACAGTCTGCGGTAGCCTATTTTGAGGGTTGTCTCACCTCAAACGAGCCCTCAAACAAACCTCACCTCCTGCGGCCCTCCAACAAGGTACTGCGGCTGTCCTTCAGCAATTCGGTGCTCCTGAAATGACATCAACTGTCCACTGTTTGAAAGCTGCTCCGCCGCTGGAAACTAGGGCATCATGACATTCCCCTTTTCAGCCCTTATTTTTGCCCATAATTGCCCCTAAAGACTGCGACTGTCCTTTAGGGAAGGGATCTCCCTCCATGCTGCAATGTATGGGCAGCTTCTAGCCCTAAACATGGACTGTTCTTCCTGTTATGATAACGGCTCCCTTTCAGCCCTTCAAACAGTCTGCGGTAGCCTATTTTGAGGGTTGTCTCACCTCAAACGAGCCCTCAAACAAACCTCACCTCCTGTGGCCCTCCAACAAGGTACTGCGGCTGTCCTTCAGCAATTTGGTGCCCCTGGAATGACATCAAAATAGGCCCTCTCACCCATGCTGGTCCAGACTTCCTTACTGCGGCCTAGAACAGAAAACACCTCTCTCCACCTAGCTCTTGTGAGGCAAGTGTTGCACACAATGGATCTTTCCCAATAGATCGGTGATTTCTCTCAACACAAGTTGGGCTTTGTCTTCACCTTAGCTCTGATACCATGTTAAAATCTGAAGATGTTCTATGCTAGATGCAAATTTACTTTAATCTTCTAGGGCCCAAATAAAAATCACATGAAAGTAAGATGCTGATAGAACATACCGATAGATCGATGGAAGACAAGCTAATAAAAAGTAGAGATGAAGAATGGTGGCGTTACGGTGATCAGCAGGATGCCTCAACCAACAAAGACTTCATAAGGTCAACCTCCCACATGTGTCACACAACCCCAAGACGTCTCATCAAGAATGCGCCACCAAGACACTGCACCAAAAAGCCCTAAACGCAAAATCGAGAATGTTGCTCCATCACCATCCAAGAAAGAAGAAAATGCCTCCACAAAATGTGTGTATCAAATGAACTCCAAGTCTCTCCAATAAATAGGCATCTGTGGGGGTGTGTGACACATCTCTTATGCATGTGGGATAAATCAGGCCGACCTTGCACTTGTGGAATAAATTCAAAATACATGTTTTGCTCATTTGATCAAGATGATCTTTAGATCGATCTTGCACCTCTCCGAAAGAGGAATCCAATAAAAATATTGGCATCGTCATCTGAGCATCACAACATGGAGTTTGGACCTAGTTGCCCAAAATTAACAAGGAAGGATTTGAACTTGAGAGAGTTGGAGAGACTTAAAGAAGATTATGAGAAAGAGAGACTTGGAGAGTAAGAGCAGGACTTGAAGGTTGATTTAGTGTTTGAATCAACTATTGCTACCAATGATCTTCATGCTACAAGATTTGGGTGAAATTGTTGATTTTTGTATCATCAGAAAGTGATCTAAGTCTCAAATTTGGTGAGGAGGCTTAAACACCAATATTCCAAAGAACCCAGAAACTGTTTGTAGAAATTTCACTCGGTTCATGTTTTATTAAAAAAATTAATTATTTAAATGGAGACACCAAGTCTAAACTTAGGGAAATTAAATAATTAATGTGTATTAATAAAACAGAGTGTGAATCTTCTAGAGAACGAAGATCAAGTCAAGTTTTAATCTTAGCCATTGATTAAACTTCTAATCTGGACCGTTGATTCTTCAATGAGAAGATTATAAAATAAGGCTTGAGGGTTATTTGGAAAGCAAGCCGGGCATACACTCAGTAACTCGAAGGAAGTCGATTCTGAAGGAATAGAATTCGATTTCAGAGGGAGAGTTGCAAGGCAGAGGAAGCGAAGGTGATCAACAGTGTTAGGGATAGAGGGAAGATGGAAGCAGAAGGCCGGAGAGGGCAGCGCAAAGAGCTCACATAGGGTGACGTAGTCTCACGCAAGCTCCACACTGAGAGACACGCAAAGGTGATTCAGACTGGGGCAGTGAGTCCTCAGAGTGTCGGAAATTCTTCAGAGCGTTGATGAGAATTTATCTCAGGTGTTTTCTCATGAAGTTTCTCAGTTAGACTGCCAGGATTTCCCTGTAAAGATTTGCTACTGAATATATATATATATAAACCCTCATCTGCTGCACCGATTTTCCCACATTGGGTTTTTCCGGGGGCAATTGTCCAAAAATAACTGTGTCATTGTGATTAGTTCTTATGCTTGCATTTTAGTGTTCTTTTCTCTGTGTACAAGTGATGACTGCAGTAGTGGGAGAAATAAATCTATAACTGCAGTAGCAATTCAGATTTGAATTTTTCACAGAACTTACTCATTCTTTTGATCTCTCATTGTACTTTGTATCTCTGCTAAACAATTAATGTCTAATAGAAGAAGAATCTGGTTGGGTTTTCTCCTTGTGGGTTTCGCCTTGGTTATTGGACCTAAATTCTCTGTCTCATTCTATTCTTGGTTGTCTTCTATTGTGCATTTGGTTTATGTTTTATCTACAATTTCTTAACTAATATTGCAATGTAAAAAAGTTTTTTAATAAGTGATTGTTACAACATAGAACATCAAATTTTAACATGGTATCATAACTTTGGTGAAGACAAGCCCAAGAAGATAAGAGTTGTCAGGCTTCTATTTTTTGTTGAAATATCACTTGCTTCTCCTATTTTCTGTTGAAATATCACTTGCTGCTGCTCATATTTACTGCTGAAATATCACTTGCTGCTGAAATTTGTTTGACTAGCTCAAGATGTCTTCTTCTTACTTCAAGAATGAAGAGAAGCTGAATGATGCTTTGGATTTTGGTCGATGGAAGGTAAGATTGGATATTACTCTTGAGGAACATGATGTATTGGAATATGTTGAATGTGAGGTAGTAGAACCACTAGAAAATTCGAATGCTGCTATCAAGGCTAGATACAAGAAAGAAGAAGTTAAGGCTAAAAAGAATATCCTTAATTCTCTTGGAGACCATCTCATCACCTATGTCTCCAACTTGAAGAAATCTTAGGAAATGTATGACAAGTTGATTGGAATGTATCAAGTAAATAACTTGATTCAAATCCTTACTTTGAAGAATCAACTCAAGGAGATTAAGATGAGCAGAGGAGAGACCATTCAAGCATACTTTATGAGGATATCAAAAATCAAGGATCAACTGTTATCTGCTGGTGAAATTGTATTTGATAAAGAGTTGGTGTTGATTATGCTTGAAGGTCTTTCTCCTACTTGGGAGACTTTTATTACTACCATTAGCAACAATGATAAGTTTCCCACATTTGATGAGCTCCTAGGAAAGTGCAGTCAAGAAGAGGCCAAAATGATTTCTAGAGGAAGAATTCCCAAGCATGAAGAGGGAGAACCTACTGCCTTTGCTCTCCAAGGCAAGAAGCATAAAGGAAGAAGAGGTCATCATTTTTTAAGAAAGCCTGCTCCCAGATCCAATAATTCCTATAAATGGAACATGGGCTTATCAGAAGTTGAATGCTACAACTTACATAAGCATTGCCACTATGCCAATGACTGTCCTGAAAACAGAAGAGCACCAAGATCCAACTTCAACAATCATAGCAACAACTTCATATCTGATTATACAAGAAGAAGAGAAGCTCTTGCTGTTTGTAAAGAAAGCTACCATTCTATCAAGGCTTCGAGGAACCCAAGGTATCATAATAATGCAACAGAGCCACAATCAGAGTACTTTTTGTTTCTGCTCTTTCTAGTTCCTCTCCTACAGATTCTTGTGATAGTTGGTTGGTTGATAGTGGTGCTTCAAGGCACTTTACTGGTTATAAATAAGTTCTCTCAAATTTGGTTGAGAGGGGGACAAATCTGAAAATCATATTTGGAGATAACTCTACATATTCTGTAAAGGGATCTGGTTCTATTTCTTTTCATCTGGATAGAGGTGAAACTATATCTCTTCAAGAAGTTTTGTATGTACTTGGTCTGAAAAAGAATCTTGTATCTATATCTGCGTTAGTAGATAAAGGAATGAAAGTTGCTTTCATAAATGGAAAAGTTCTTACTTGGCCAATGAGATATAGCATGAGAGATGCCTTCACTTGGGATCGAGATTTGAAGGTCTATATAAAGTCAATGGAAGACCAATGCATGTGCTGATTCATGACAACAATCATCAATGTGAACTTTGGCACTGAAGGTTCACTCATCTGCACTATAAAACATTGCCCCATGTGAGAAAGATGGTTTTAGGGATGCCAAAGATTAGATTGGATAGTGATGGAGTTTGTCAAGGGTGTGCAAGTGGAAAGCATGTAAAGGGACCATTCCCTTCAAGCAAAAGCAAAACTAGTCAGGTACTTCATCTTGTACATTCTGATTTATGTGGACCTATGCCTGTAACTTCTCTTGGTGGCTACTTGTATTATATAATCTTTGTGGATGATTTTTGTCACAAAACATGGATTTTCTTTTTGAAAAACAAAAGTCAAGCATTTAACATGTTCAAAGACTTTAAAGCTTTGGTAAAAAAAAAGATGGAAATCATATCAAAATCTTCAAATCTGACAATGGAAGAGAGTTCAATTCA
The DNA here is from genome assembly GCA_034641835.2 of Pinus albicaulis. Classification (NCBI taxonomy): domain Eukaryota; kingdom Viridiplantae; phylum Streptophyta; class Pinopsida; order Pinales; family Pinaceae; genus Pinus; species Pinus albicaulis. The sequence continues at coordinate 905,005,282 of CM076576.1, read as the reverse complement.
AGTAATTTAATTTAATTCTGCAAAGAAGCTGGAATTAGGAAGGAGACCACCGTACCATATAACCTAAAACAAAATGGTGTGGCTGAAAGAAAGAACAAAACCATCATGGAAGCAGTCAAAGCTATGTTGCATGATCATAAGCTACAAAGTTTCTATGGGGAGAAGTTGCTAACACTGTTGTCTATGTCCAAAGTAGATCTCCACCTCGAGCCTTAAACAACAAGACTCCTGATGAAGTCTTCACTGGTGAAAAGCCTGAAGTTGGGCACTTGAGGATCTTTGCTTTCCCTGTCTACTTTCATGTGCAAACGAAAAGAGGACCAAGATGGAAGCTTCAGGTAAGAAAGGTATGTTGGTTATTGTGAAAATTGTAAAGCTTACAAAGTATACGTGCCTGGTTGAAGAACTATAGAGTTTAGCAGGGATGTAACATTTGATGAAGATGCAACTCTTGGAAAGGCAAGCGACACTCCTCCTACTAATGTTGAAAGTCAGGATGATGCCTTGGATGCTCAAGAAGATCCTGAGCCTGAGCCTGAGCCTGAGCCTGAGCCTGATCTTGCTGATGATCCCATGGAGCCCATGGACCCCTTGGATCCTCCTCCATGTGATCCTCCTGCTAGAAAGAGACCATTATGGCTTCGTGACACTCTACAAGATGCTGATAGACATGCTGCCCCCAAAGAAACCTTCATAGAAAGTAAGAAACCATGTCGGTTCCAGGGATACGGTGTAGCCGTGAACAACATTATTCAGGGTGAACCATGCACTTTTGTAGAAGCAATGTAAAATCAAGTATGGAAAGATGCAATGGCTGGAGAATACGAGTCCATCATACATAATGATGTATGGGAAGTAGTTCAAAGACCCCAAGGTAATTCTGTTGTGACTTCTAAATGTTTTTTCAAAATCAAACATGGTGCAGATTGAAGTATTGAAAAATATAAAGCTAGGTTTGTGGCTAGAAGCTTATCTTAGAAAGAGGGAGAAGACTATAATGATATTTTTGCACCTGGTGCTCGATATACTACCATCCGATCCATTGTGGCTCTAGTTGCTAACTATGGATGGACTTTTCACCAAATTGATGTGAAAACTGCTTTTTTGCCTGACTTCTTCAAGGAAGAAGTATTTTTGGAGCAATCACAAGGCTTTGAAGTGCATGGCAAGAAAATTCATGTGTGTAGACTGAAGAAAGCTCTATATGTATTGAAGCAAGCCCCAAGAGCTTGGTATGCCTGCATTGATAGCTTCCTGCAGAAAATCCTGTGTTCCATGACAATTCCAAGCACATTGAGATCAAATATCACTATATCCTGGATATGGTGTTGAGAGGAGAAATAAGACTTCATCATATTGCAACTAATAATCGGATAGGTGACATATTTACCAAGCCTTTGCCGAAAGGGAAGTTCTTGGTATTTAGAGAACAACTTGGATTGACGGATGTGACCCTTCTTGGTGGGGGTGGTCATGGATGATCGAGAACACTGAGCTATGTTCTTCCTTCTTGTTTGAGCTCCCAAGTTGGGAATGGATCCAGGAGAGTTCCTGGGGTTGAGGGAACTCTTGATTGTAGGTTGTGCACGATCCTTGTCTTGTGTTGACAAGTGGTAACCCCCCCTACCATCAAGTTTGGGACTTGCCAAGAGTATACCCTAGTATGCATCCTACCCACAAGCTGGGTTATTGGGAGTACCAACCATCTAGCTAATGGGCATGGTAAAGCTTGGTTGTGCGCAATCCTTGACAAGTGGTAATGTAATCCCTCTGTGTAGAGGTGAGACTTGGTTGTGCGAGATCCTTGTCAAGTGGTAATCCCCCTAAGCAGAGATGAGACTTGGTTGTGCACAATTCTTGACAAGTGGTAATCCCTCCAAGCAGAGGTGAGACTTGGTTGTGCGTGATCCTGATCAAGTGGTAATCCCCCCAAGCTGAGATGAGACTTGTTTTTGCACAATCTTTGTCATGTGTTGACAAGTGGTAATGCCCCCAAAGTATGTGGATTCAGGTGTTCTACCACTTGACTTTTATGGTAAAGCTTGGTTGAGCGCGATACTTGTCATGTGTTGACAAGTGGTAATTCCCCCAACCAGAGGTGTGCGCGATCTTTGTCATGCGCTAAGAAGTGGTTGTTGATTTGTGGTAGCATCGAATGTGCTTTAAGTCTCAAATTTTGTGGAGAGGCTTAGACGCATGTATTCCACATAATCCAGAAATTGTTTTGGGAAATTCCAACGATAAACACTTTTATTTGATAAATTAATTATTTTTAATGAGGACTCTAAGTCTAACTTAGGAAATTAAAATAATTAATGTTTATTAATTTAAACTATGGGTGAAATTTCTAGAAAATGTAGATCAAGCCTAAATGTAATCTTAGCTGTTGATTGGAGATCTAATCTCGGTCGTTGAAGTCTCAACGAGAAGACTATAAAGGAAGGCTTGAGGGTCATTTGGAAAACACACCGAGAGATCAAGAGATCAAATTTTCTAAAGCTAGAGACAACGTAGTGATTTCGTAGTGATCACACAGAGAGGGGCAACAACATTTATTGGTCGAAGGATCTTCTGTGGAGCCAAGAATACGCAATAGAGAGGCAGAGAGATACGTAGAGGAGGCAGTGCAGTGCTCAGTGAGGGTGATGCAGGGAGTGCTGGAATCGAAGCTCCTGAGAGCTGAACGATTTGATAGAGGAGGTGATGCAGTCTCCTAGTTCTGAGCTGAGAGTGCTGGAATTGAAGCTCCTGAGAGCTGAATGATTTGATAGAGGAGGTGAGGCAGTCTCTTAGAGGTAGTAACGCAGGCCCATGCAGTGATTGCGTAGGTGCAACAGAGAGGGTGCCGAGAGATTGTTGCTTAAGCTACCAAATCAACCAGGACTTGTAGTGTAGAGTGAGGTAATCTCACTATTTTTCTATGCCGAGTGATATTCTCTGTACTGGATTGCAAGCAAGGCATCCAAAGATTGTATTCAGAAATAATTGCTGCTTAATAATAAAACCCTCAGATCTCCTGCACCGGTTTTCCCGCATTGGATTTTTCTGGGGACGTTTGTCAAAAAACAATGATGTCCTGTATGATATTCTTTTCTTTTGCTCAATTTCTTGTTTCCGCATAATAACTTTAATTAAGTGAAGTCTGCTTCAATATTTGCTTCAGTATTTATAGAAAAAATGCGTAAATAACTTGATAATGTAATTTACAAGTAGGTGAATTATATTCAGTTGGTTGCAGTAGGATTCCAGACTTGGAATTTTCACATGGTATTAGAGCTTGTGGAGCATTGTAGGTGAAATAGGAAGAGTAGATCCAACGCTGAGAAGGAGGCCGAATAGCTGCAGAAAGAAGTAGTTCAAATCCCTAAAGGGATTGCGCAGTCTAGGTTTAGAAGGTTGAAATTTCCAGGAAAGTCTCTCTCTAAGTGAGTCGACAGAGAGGAGGGGATTTCATATCAGAATTTTGTCGAGCCAGAGGAAGCAACGCAGAGCTGGTGGGATGCAGTTTTCTGCAGGCAGAATTTGTTTTGCTGGGCAAAATGTTGTCAGAAGAGGAAGCAAAAGCACAATGAGGGAATTTTCTTCCTTGGGAAGTTCTTAGCCGAGGAATTTCATTTTTCCGAAGACTGAGCAGTAGATCCGAGTGACAGATCTACAAACTTGGAAGGAGTGCATAAGCCAGCCAGTGCTGCGCAGAGGGGGAAGAAGAGGCGCTGATTTGACATTTTCTTGACGGCCATGGTAGTTCACGGGCTTAGAGATCAAGATCGGTTGGAGGGAGCCTCCAACTACGTGATCTGGAAGGTAAGAATCAAATGCCTTCTAGATGAGTGCGATCTCAAGCTTTTCGTGACGATTACAGTAGCTGTCCCTACAAACCCAGATCCGCTGAAGTAGTACACGACTGATATGGTGAAGGCTAAAAGGCTGCTCCTTGATGGAGTAAAAGATCATATTGTGTCCCATATAGCTGGCAAGGACACAACCAGGTAGATGTGGGAAGCCTTGGCAACGCTGTATGAAGGCTCTTCCGAACAGCGGAAGATGTACTTAAAGCAGAAACTGAGGATGATGGATATGCAGAAAGGGGAGCATACTATTCCGTTCTTGTCGAAACTTCAGGAAATCCATGATCAACTAACAACAGTGGGGTCCGCCCCTTCTCCTACAACAATGGTGAGACTAGCTCTTAGTGCAGTCACTGAAGAATGGCAGGTGTTCGTCTAGAGCATCTTGGGCAGAGGAATCTTGCCGGGTTGGGAAGAGATGTGGGTTGCTCTTTAATAAGAAGAGCTAAGGAGGGACTTGGTCAAGTGTAAACTTGACGGAAACAATGGTAGTGGATCGAAGGTGAAGCAGGAGGAGGAAGAAAATGTAGCCCTCGCATCCAAGGGGCAGCAGGAGCAACGGAGACGTAAGAAAGACGTCTCGAAGATCAAGTGCTTCAATTGTGGTGAACTTGGTCACTACGCTACCTAGTGTCCTTTGAAGAAAAAGGACAAGGACGAGAAGCATGATCTGAAGGTTGCGTCCATGAAGATCGAGGAGGATGAGTATGCCATGAGTGCCCACGCATCTCTAGGAGGGAGATGGGGTGATATTGAATTGTAAGTTCGGAAGAGCTTCAGTTGGGAAAGATCCTTGAGGAGTCCACCTCTTGGATCATGACCTTGCTATAGGTGCCCAAGATCAGCAATAGCAGGCTAGAGTAGTTTTCAGTGGTACAGAGGAGTGTTGGAGCAACAAATGCAGCGGTTAGTAGCGCAAGAATTTAAGCAACGCAAAGCAGAGTTGCAACAACGCAGAGAGACGCAGTGTAGAGCAGCAACAAAGCAGTGCTTCAGAGCAACATGGGACTAGCAACAGTCAGAGTTTCAACATCAAGATGCATCTTGAACATTTGTTCAGATTTTTTTGGATATTTTTCAGTTACTTCTTTCAACCGTGGAGTTGCAGTGCAGAGTTAGTAGCGGCAGTGCTAGCAGCAGATGTGTAATATCCCATATTGGGATTAAACAATAATATAAAGAAAAACGGACTAGAAACTACAACAAATATAAAAACACCATTAAACACAGAAATTGGAAGCCAAGAAACAATGTTGAGCCATTCTATTATTTGTCGGGAAAAGAGTACAAGTGAGGTGTTGAAAATATTGCACCTGGGCCTGCTCAAGGCAGGCTAAAAGACCAACTCAACCTAGGCAAAACTTCTGCTGGAAATGGTATTGCGTGGCTCAGTCACTGCGCTGACTAGCCCAAAAAATGTTGCTTGTGGCTGTCTTCGGATTGCTGCTTAGGTTGCCTCCCGTGCTTAGAAAATTTTGAGAATTAGACACCAGACTCTCCTCAATAAACCCAGAAAGACTTGCCAAGGGTTTGCTGAAAGCTCGACCCTGGAAATTGACCCCCTTGGGCTTGGTACTTTGTTCTGCTGGGGAAATCGAACTCCTGAAGGAAACTGCTGGTAGATGCCTCTCAAATGATGCCAAAATCCTTGGTAGGAGGTGTGGCTAGCCTCCCCTCCAAATCCTCCGGTTGAACTCTTCTTCTCACCCACACTCCCGAGTCCCAACACTCCACTAAGACTGCGCTGCGCAATCACTGCGCAGTCTATGCTACCTCGACACAGTCCCGAGGGGACCACGCACTCTTGTTGCTGCCACTATGTCAATCCCTCACCCAAAATGCGGAACTCCTCTCCTGAGCGGGCGTTCAAAGTACCCGAGGCGGAGGTTGAGATCTCTGCTTGAAGATCTCGTGTGCTAAACAACACAGCAGACTTGGCTCTCTGGCTCAAGCGTGCTCAGTCAAGATGACAAAGAAAATCAGTATGAATGAATGCCCATAAATGAGTTTCTTCTTCCTTTTTGTCTCCAACAACCCAATCTTCCCTTGGGGCCCCACCAAAGACTGTGCTGCCCCTTCTCTAGACAATCCTGCGTTGTCCTTCCTTGCCCACTCACAGCGCTGCCTCTTTGTACTACGCAAAGCCTCCTCATTGGCTCATCTTGTCCCCACCAAGGTCGCAATCTTTGCCCCCAACTATAGGAAAATTGCCTTAGTTTACTTTAATCTAATTTGTGGGTCCCCGACCCACTTTATTTCTGACTGACATTAGGAAATGCAAAATTTATCAAAAATTAATTTTTCTAATTTGCAGAATTGCTAATTAGGAATATTACAAGATGCAACATTTGAGAGGGAGTTGCAGTACGGATGCAGTGTTGATCGTGGTAGGGTCAACAATACTACAGTTGTAGCAACAACATAGTGATTGGTGGACAACATGTTAGACATCATCAACGCAAAGGGAGATGCTTCAAAGTCATAGTAGTGTTCAGTAGGGAATTTTTGCTAGAGCACATTCCTCGCTAAGAGGGAGTGTTGATTGGTGGTAGCATCGGATGTGCTCTAAGTCTCAAATTTCGTGAAGAGGCTTAGACGCATGTATTCCACATAACCCATAAATTGCTTTTGGAAATTCCACCAAGAAAGAATTTTATTTGATAAATTAATTATTTTTAATGAGGACCCTAAGTCTAACTTAGGAAATTAAAATAATTAATGGGTATTAATTTAAACTGTGGGTGAAACTTCTAGAAAAGCAGATCAAGTCTAAATGTAATATTAGCCATTGATTGGAGATCTAATCTCGACCGTTGAAGTCTCAACGAGAAGACTATAAAGGAAGGTTTGAGGGTCATTTGGAAAACACACCGAGAGATCAAGAGATCAAATTTTCTGAAGCTAGAGACAACGTTGTGATTTCGTAGTGATCATGGAGAGAGGGGCAAAGACTGTTTTTGGTCGGAGGATCTTCTCCGGAGCCAAGAATATGTAGCAGAGAGGCAGAGAGATATGTAGAGGAGGCAGTGCAATACCCAGTGAGGGTGACACAGGGCCATGGAGGCCACATGCAGAGTAGCGCAGTGCTTTCCGAGCACAGGTCCGAGTTCTAGCTAGGATATCAAAGTTCTGAGTCGGGAGGGTTGGAATCGAAGCTCCTGAGAGCTCAACGATTTGATAGAGTAGGTGATGCAGTCTCCCAGAGATGGTAACGCAGGCCCACACAGTTACTGCGCAAGGGCAGTGCAGAGGGTGCCTGGAGATAGTTGTTTTAGCTACTGGATCAGCCGAGACTTGTAGTGTAGAGTGAGGTAATCTCACTATTTTTCTCTGCAGAGTGATATTCTTTGTACTGGATTGCCAGCAAGGCATCCATAGATTGTATTAAAAAATAACTACTGCTTAATAATAAAACCATCAGATCTGCTGCATCGGTTTTCCTGTATTGGGTTTTTTCTGGGAATGTTTGTCCAAAAACAATGGTGTCTTGTGTGATATTATTTTCTTTTGCTCAATTTCTTGTTTCCGCATATTAATTTAATTAAATTAATGCTGCTTCAATATTTATAGAAGAAATCCATAAATAACTTGTTAATGTAATTTACAAGTAGGTGAAGTATATTCAGTTGGTTGAAGTAGGATTCCGAACTTGTAATTATCATAGTGGTAATCCAGCCAAGCCTGTGTCAAGATGGGAAAATCAGTGGATATAGGGTGATAGATTATCTCCCCGATGATGATTCTTCTTCATTAGATTATGACATCATTGTTCCAAAGCAGAGATAATCAAAGATGAGTAGAGAAAGTAGATATCTTTGTTACAAAAAGAAATTCCTCCCTCACTGAGAGGGAGTGTTGAAAATTGGCATCTCAGGGATGAATTTCCTTAAATAAAATTTCATTTCTGACAAATTTGGAGTGACTTTCTAAAATTAGAAAGTCATGTCTAGCATATCAAGCATGGCTTTCCAAAAATAGTAAATAACCTTACCTCAATTGGTAATCAAGTATAAATATTGGAAAGTCACTTAACTTATCATTATTCAATCTTAATAGTTCAATTTTGACTTAATAATCAATATTATCATTACCTTTATTATTATCCTTATGATACTATGACATTATTTTTATTAGAAGGAACTTCAAGTCACCTTACCTTCATCACCTAATCACTTCTTACCTCCATGTCTCTCATAGCACATCATAACTCTTTGTCTCTCTCACTTAATAGATACGTTTCACTCTCATTAAAGTCTTGTCATAAAAGATTCTCTTACGCTTTCATTAATGCCTACGTTACTCTCTCTCTTATGCTCTCATTAAGACATGGCATATTCCTCTTACTCACAATAAAAGAGTGTCATAAAAGATTCCTCTTACACCTCCTTAATAACATGAGTTACAAAGGCATTCATACTTCCTTAATCATGAGTTACAAAGGTATGTGTACCTTCCTAAATGGAATATGTAACTCCTCCTCAAGGCATGCATATTGCTCCTTTATGACCAGAATTTGTTGCTACTATGTATGTGTCTTACATCATCTCATTCTCACTACCTGTGCATTGTGAAAGAAGGATTCGAACTTGAGAGAGAGAGAGAGAGAGAGAGCTGGAGAGACGTGAAGAAGATTGTGAGAAAGAGAGACTTGGAGAGTAAGAGTAGAACTTGAAGGTCGATTTAGTGTTTGCATAAGTTGTTGCTACCAATGATTTTCATGCTATAAGATTTAGGTGAACTTACTCATTCTCTTGATCTCTCATTGTACTTTGCATCTGTAAATTTTTGTAGATGTTCTATGTTTGATGCAACTTTATTTTTATCCCCAATATCAAACAACGATCACATAAACAAGAAAGTAAAACGTTGATAGAACATACTAGTAGATCAACAGAAGACAAGCAAAAAATGTACTGAACTTGATCAGCAAAATATGTGTAGTGGTGCATTATGGCAGTCAACAGGATGCTTCAACTAGAAAAGTCTCAATACGGTTAGCCAACCAGAAGTGTCAGACAACCCTCTCGGACAGCTATATCAGTCAACCCAAAGTCATCGAAAGTCAACACTGTCCCAGTCAACTGTCAACGCAAAACAGCAGCAGCAATTAGTCAACGTAGCTTTGTCAAAGTCAACGGTCAACCTCGATTTTTGTGCCAATAAATGCAGACTACAGAAATCGAAATTTTGACCAAGTTTGGGGTCAGTTTGACCATGCGTTGACCAAAGTCAACGCTGGTCAAATCTGCGCTGAAAACCCTAGGTCGAAAATAGAAAATCCTTTTGCTGCGTTTTCCCACGTGTGGAGTAGAAGAGACTCCAAGTGATGATCGAACCAATTAGATGCAGAGAGAGAATGTGTGATGAGTGATGGATGAAATGACCTCCAACGTTGACCTATATATATCCATCAGTGAGGGTGTGTGACACATCTGCTGGGGCTTCAAGCCTACATTTCAATTCTGGCCGACCTTGCACATAAATGGAATAAGTTCAAAATAAATGTTTTGCTCATCGGATCAAGATGATCTTTAGATCAATCTTGCACCTCTCCGAAAGAGGAATCCAATAAAAATATTGGCATCTTCATCTGAGCATCACAACATGGAGTTTGGACCTAGTTGTCCAAAATTAACACTCCCTCTCAACTTGGGAGAACTCCATCCACCTGTGCCATCCAAACATCGTGCGTCATCCTGGCGTAACTTGCTTTGTTGGCTTCTTTATTTCAGAACAAAAGAGGGTTAGTCAGAAAGACATCATTCCTGGATGACAAATTCAGCCCAGAGGTCCGAAACCTCAATAGGACTCAAAAGAGTCACATACCAACCCGAAGTCAGTTGGAGGTACGAAACCTCACTAGACTTGATCCCAGATCACGTGGTTGGACATGTGCCATCCTAGACCTAGAGAGTACAGTAATCTTCGATGCGTCCATTGGTCTTTGCTACTGGTCTCTAGCTTTTCCACCTCACTGGCCAAATGAGAGGTACTTCCCATGAGTTCGGGATTCAATGGGTAGGACGCATATGGGACACAAATCATGAGAGGTGAACCAACTCAACATCATAACGGTGGGGCAAAAGCACCACAAGGTTTCGCAAGCCTAGCCCCGTGAGTGCTTATAGCTCTGAGAAGCTATCCCCAAAGCCCCCCAGAGCTCCAAGAGCTCATCATCCAACAGGACCCTGAGCATAGGGTCATTCCATGATACGAAGATTCTCACAGAAGGTTAGGAACTTGACCTTCCCCAAAGGCTTGGTGAGAATGTCCGCGACCTGCTCATCAGTTCCTATATGATTGAGCCTTACGATGCCTCGCTGTACGATATCTCGGATAAAGTGGTACCTGATATCAATATGCTTGGATCGATCATGGAACACGAGATACTCGGAGAACCGAATCCCACTCTGGTTATCACAGAGTATCACGGTGGTATCTAGCACATGTCCAAACAGCTCACTGAACAGCTTTCGCAACCAAACTTCTTCACGACAGGCCATACTTGCTGCAATGTATTCGGCCTCAGCAGTGCTCAAAGCCACCGACTTCTGCTTCCTGCTCATCCATGATATCGAAGCAGACTCAAGTGTGAAGCAACATCCCATTGTGCTCTTACGATCCACCACACTGCCAGCCCAATCGGCATCAGTATATCCATGGAGTGTCACGCTCACGATAGTGTATCTTAGCCCATGATTTATCGTGCCCTGAAGATATCTCAACATATTGTTGGCACCATCCCAGTGAATGTGATGAGGTTCAACCATATGTTGACTCAAAGTGTTCATTGCAAAACATACGTCTGGACGGGTGTTCACTAAGAACACTCAGTGTTCTATTACGAAAGCTATTGTTACTCATACTCGTAGGATTTGCTAGCATGGGCCTGAAGAATGTCACTCAACTTCTAAAGTTGGGAGTTCCATTGGCGTCGACATGGACTTTACAAACACCATTCCAAATCTTTCCGTGTTTTCTCTACAAAATATTTTCCTTGAGAAAGGAAAATCTTGCCGTGTCCCTGCACTCAAAATGGTAGGAAGGTAATGCACTACTCCCAGGTCTCATCTCGAACTCGCTAACGAGCTCCCTCACCGATGAATGAAAGGGTCATAAAGACCGTCGTGAAGAGGTTGTCCACATACAGCACTGCACGAGAGTCTTTTCTCTATCAACCTTGAAGCAGTTGTTCCGGGATTAGTTACTACGAGTGAAGCCCAACTTCATTAGGTAGCTATCTATCCTCTCGTACCAAGCTATGGGTGCTTGCTTCAACCTATAGAGGGCTTTCTTCAACCTGCAGACATGGGTGTCTCGATCCTGGACTTTGAACCCCAGAGGTTGCTCCACATACACCTCTTCTTATATCGCACCATGCAGAAATGCAGTCTTCACAACCATTTGATGAAGAATCCATCCTTGCATAGCAGAAAGGGCTATGATAGATCAGATGGTGGTATAATGGGCCACAGGTGAAAATATGTCATCATAGTCTACGCCTTCCTTTTGAGAGAAGCCACGGGCAACGAATCTTGCCTTGAACTTTTCAGCACTTCCATCATATCCATGCTTGATCTTATAGAGCCATTTTGAGGTGATAAATGCTTTGTCCTCTAGTCTTGGAACCACATACTAGACATCATTCCTCATAATGGATTCATATTCTTCATGTATAGCATCCTTCTAGACTTGATGATTTCATTTACTCTCAAAAGATCCAGTGCTCGATTGTACGATTGTCCTCATGGCCGCAGATACCCTCTGGTATCTACTTGTTTTCACTAATGTCCCCTGGGGGCCATGTTGCCTCGACATCTTCGAGAGTGTCCTTGGAGCCATGATGGTTTTCTCTTCATTGAAGGAGGAGGTGGATCAATAGGGTCTATCGTCCTTCAACATCGTATTTTCTCATCCTTCGATTCTTCTTGATTACTGCAAAGCATTGCTTGGCGGGGATCTTCCCATATCTTGGAAGATTGATTAGTCGGTTTGGGGAAGCATCTTGTCAAAGGTAACATCGTGGCATAATCTCCACTTTTTGACCGTGCACATAGACTCTATACTTCCTGAAGTTTCCTTACTGTGAGCCTGAACATTCCTTCTTCCCTGCTATCTAGTTCTCCTTCGGTACATGAAAATAAATAGGACATCTAAAAACTCTAAAGTGTGAGATGTCAGGTTTCTTACTAGAGAAAACCTCTTCAGGAGTTTTGGAGTCGAGAGAGGAATGCGGGCATCAGTTTTGTATGTACACAATAGTGTTCGCAACTTCTCCCCACAGAAACTTTAGAAGACCTTGGTCACATAGCATGGCACGGGAAGCTTCCACAATGGTCCTATTTTTTCTTTCAGCAACGCCATTTTGCTCAGGAGTATAGACAGTTGTGGTCTCCCTCTTGATGCCAGCTTCTCTGCAAAAGTTCTTGAACTCGTTCGTCTCATATTCAGTGCCATTATCGGTCCTCAATATCTTGATCTTCTTCCCTGTCAGATTTTCCACCAAGGCTTTGAAGGTACGGAACCACATGAAAGCCTCATCCTTCTTCTTCAAGAAGTATATCTAGGTTTTGCGAGAGAAGTCATCAGTGAATGTCATGTAGTAAGAACATCCTCCCAGGGATGTCACGGGCAACATACCAGATAGATCAGAATGGACCAGTTGCAAAATATCAGATGTCTTTGAGACACTTGAGGGGAAAGGTCCCCTTGTATGCTTTCCTTCAGCACAGCCCTTACATACACCTTCATGATTATTTCCAAAATCAGGCATCCCTGTCACCACCTTCCTTGCTTCGGGAAGGGCTTTGTAATGAAGGTGTCCAAATCCTCGGTGCCATAGTTCGGTTTGTCGGATAGTATCACAAGTCATAGCTCCTGACTTCCTCCAACTCCAGAGGTTACAACCTTAGCTCCAATCGTGATAACTTCCTTGAAACTATTCTTCCAGATACACACCTTCCCATCAACAAATGCCACATTGAAACCTTTGTCTTCCATGGCTGAAATAGACACAAGGTTTTTCTTTAAATCAGGTACATAGAGTACATCCTGCAAGCGGAGGACTTGACCTTGAGACAAGTGGAGGGACAGTCCCTGTCCCTTTCACGGGATATGTGGCATTATCTCCAAGGATAATTTCCGGATTAGTATCCTTCTCAACCATATCAAAAAGTGCTTCCTTGAACCCAGTGATGTGCCTTAAGGCACCACTATCTATCAAATCAAACATCCTGTGTCGGTGGAGATGCACGAGGGCGTATACAAGAATGAATTCATTTCTTTATCATCAACATTAGATTCCTCATACTTGGAATTTCTTGACCTGTAAAGTTGCCCATTTCCACCGTAGGAGCCTTCCTCTTTCCTTGAACTCCGTTGTTCCTTTGATTGCCATTCTTCCGTTGTTGTTGTTATCATCATCATCAAGGAATCCTTCTTGAAAGGTAATTCAGTATAAAAGGGTTTGTTCTAGACATGTGTAATGATTTTCTCTTTCTTTCCCCCGGGCCCTTGCTCTTCCTTTGTTCCTCGTCACCATTGTTCTTCTTTCTCTTTCGGTCGAGCGCGTTGCATCATTTCGTTCATTTTCCACTTTCATATTCCTTCATCCTTGTCTCTTCTTGTACGCATCTCGATAGTACTTCGTCAAAATCAGGTTTCACATTGTTATTGAGAATGGTAGTATTGAATACATGCCATTCAGAGGAGAGACCTCCAAGTGCGGTGAGAACCATTTCTCGATCAGCTATTGTCTCCTCGATGGCCAGAAGATTATTTCTGATTTCAATCAACTTCATAAAATATGATTGAACGGATTCATCCCTACCTTTTTTCAAATTCTTCAGTTGGTTCTTGAAGGAAAGGACTTGATTTGCATTGTTGGCCTTGAACATGTTGACCAACTTATCATACATCTCCTTGCTCAGAGATGTAGGCTACCAGACTCTTATGAATTGAATCTCGGATCATCAGCTTTGCTTTGATTTCCCCCTTTTTATATTTTGACTTGGTGGCAGCAGGTGCAGTGGATGGAGGCTCTTGGATTTTACCCTGCACATAGTCCATGACATCTTGGTTTTCCAACATAAGATCCAAAGTCATCTTCTAGGCATGGAAGTCTTCCTTCCCATTCAATTTGTCATTAGCTTTAAAGCCATTATAGTTTGAGGTACCCATGCTCTTCTTCGGTGATTGCTACAAACTTGGGCTTTGTCTTCACCTCAGCTTTGATACCATGTAAATTTTCGTAGATGTTCTATGCTTGATGCAACTTTACTTTTTATCTCCAATATCAAACAACAACCACATAAACAAGAAAGTAAAATGATGGTAGAACATACCAATAGATCGACAGAAGACAAGCCAAAAATGTACTTAACTTGATCAGCAAAATATATGTGTGGTGCGTTACGGCGGTCAGCAGGATGCTTCAAAGTTCAACTAGCAAAGTCTCAATACGGTCAGCCAACTAGAAGTGTCACACAACCCTCTCGGACAGCTATATCAGTCAACCCAAAGTCAACGCTGTCCCAATCAACGATGTCCCAGTCAATGGTCAATGCAAAACAGTAGCAGCAAAAAGTCAACACAGCCTGGTCAAAGTCAACGGTCAACCTTGATTTTTGTGCCAATAAATGTGGACTACAGAAATCAGAATTTTGACCAAGATTGGGGTCAGTTTGACCATGTGTTGACAAAAGTCAACGCTGGTCAAATCTGCGTTGAAAACCCTAGGTCGAAAACAAAAAATCCTTTTGCTGCTTTTCCCATGTGTGGAGAAGAAGAGACTCTAAGTGATGATCGAACCAATCAGATGAGGAGAGAGAATGTGTGATAATGGATGAGTGAAATGACCTCCAACGTTGACCTATATATATCCATCAGTGAGGGTGTGTGACACATCTGCTTGGGCTTCAAGCCTACATTTCAATTGTGGCCGACCTGCACATATTTTGAATAAATTCAAAATAAATGTTCTGCTCATTGGATCAAGATGATCTTTAGATCGATCTTGCACCTCTTCGAAAGAGGAATCCAATAAAAATATTGGCATCTTCATCCGAGCATCACAACATGGAAGCCAATCTTAGTTATCCAAAACAATAAAAGATCTCTACCGAACAATTGATATCTAATAGACAAAGAATCAGGTTGGGTTTTCTCATATGTTTTTTGACTCGGTCATTGGACTTAAATTTATGTTGTATGTTGATTTTTGGTAGCATCATAAGTGCTCTAAGTCTCAAAATTTGTGGAGAGGCTTAGGCACATGTATTCCAAAGAACCTAAAAATCGTTTGTGAAAATTGCACTCATAATGTGTTTTATTAAAATAATTAATTATTTTAATGTGACCCTAAGTTTAAACTTAGGAAAATTAAATAATTAAAGGGTATTAATAAAACAAAGTGTGAATCTTCTAGAGAACATGGATCAAGTCAAGTTATAATCTTAGCCGTTGATTGGAGATATAATCTCGGCCGATGAAGTCTCAACGAGAAGGCTATAAAGGAAGGCTTGATGGTCATTTGGAAAGATACACTGAGTGAATCTAGAGATCGAAATTTCTGAAGTGAACAGTGCTCAAGAAGAGAAATCGATCGAAGTGATTCTAGCCCAGAGAGGGGCAGAGATAGCTTCTAGAGAGAGTGATTTTCTTAGTCGGAGAATCATCAACAGAGAGAGGCAGAGAGAGATCCAACAGTGCCAGCGCAAAGCCACGCAGGGCTACGCAAAGGCCAAGAGGGTTTCCGAGATTTTGCTGTTGATTTAGTTTCAAAAGCCGAGAACCGGGGTGTGAGACCAAGAGGCCGAGATCTGAGATTCTAGGAGGCAGATCGATCTATAACTTCCGTGACGCAGTGCCAAGAGGAGGTGATGCAGTGCCTACACAGAGGCAGCACAAGTACCTCCAGGGGCATTTCATCCAGTGTTTGGATCAGCTGGATTTTCCAGTGATTGAGTGAGGTAAAACCCACAATATTTCTACCAATATTTCTCTCCCTGTAACTAAATAAACCTTGTGGTATTCAAAGATGTATTCAGAAAATTGCTACTGCTAAATAAAATAAAACCCTCAGATCTGTTTCACCGGTTTTCCCACATTGGGTTTTTCCGGGGACTTTTGTCCAAAAATAACGGTGTCCTATGTGTATACTTTTGTTTACTAAGTTTCCTTGTTTCAGAATCATAAGTAATTAAGTGTAGGGTGCTTCAGTATTTTTCTTCAATATTTCATGAAGAAATCTGAAATAATTCTGTAATGTAATTTACAAATAAAAGAAATAAATTCAGGTGGTTGCAGTAGGATTCTAGAGATCATTCTGATCTAGGAATTTTCACATGGTATTAGAGCATTTGATGTGAAACAAGAAGAGAAGATCTAGCACTGAAACGAAGGCCGAATTGTTGCAGTAGCAGCAGATCGAATCCCTAGAGGGATTGCACAGTTCTTGCTAAAAGGGCTGAATTTTCAAGGTGGTCTCTCTCTGAGTGAGTCGACAGAGAGATAAGACTTCTGGTTCGAGATCTTGCCGATGAAGAGGGAGCAATGCAGAGCCAAAGGGATGCAGTTTTTCTGCAAGAAGTTTCTGGGCAGAGAAGCATCAGACGAAGAAGAAGAGCATATAGTGTGGGAATTCTTCCTCAGTGATTTCTTTGCCGAGGAATTCAGTTTTTCTCATTGCTGGGCAGCAGAGGAGCAATAGACTTACCAGCTCCATCAGGGAGTGCGTAAGGCAACCTAGAAGCTACGCAGTAGGGAGAAAGAGGGAGGAGTTCAACAATTTTCGGCTGAAATGGCAGTGCACGGACTTAGAGATCAGGATCGGTTGGAGGGATCCTCCAACTACGTGATCTGTAAGGAAAGAATCAGATTCCTTATGGACGAGTATGATCTCAAGGCGTTCGTAGACAACGTGGTTGCTGTGCCTACAAATTCGGATCAGATTAAAAAGTACAAGTCCGATATGGAAAAGGCCAAGAAACTTATTGTTGATGGTGTCAAGGATCATATAGTCTCTCATATAGCTAGCAATAACTCAATTAGGGAGATATGGGAGGCCTTGTTCGTACTATACAGAGGAACTTTCGAGCAGCAGAAGATGTTCATGGAGTAGAAGCTCCGCATGATCCAGTTGCAGAAAGGGGAATGCATTGTTGCATTCCTAACGAGAATTCAGGATATCCTTGATCAGTTGGCAGTCGTGGGATCTACCCCAACTGCTACAACTATGGTGAGAGTTAACGCAGTCACTGAGGAGTGGCAAGTTTTTGTCCAAAGTATCTTGGGCAGGGCAACACTACCTAGTTGGGAGGCGATGTGGTCAACTCTTTAGGAGGAGGAGCTGAGAAGAGATCTGGTCAAGTGTAAACTTGACGGTAGCAGCGGGAGCGGATCGAAGAATCCAGAGGAGAATGCAACCCTCGCATTGAAGGGGCAGTAAGGGAAACCGAGACGCAAGAAGGACGTCTTTAGGTGAAGTGTTTCAGATGTGGCAAGATGGGCCACTATGCATCACAGTGTCCTTTGAAGAAAGAGGACAAGGATGAGAAGTACGATCCAAACGTTGCAACCGCGAAGATTGGGGAGGATGAGTATGCCATTATTGCCCACGCATCTCCAGGAGGGAGATGTGGTGACATGGAACTGTAGTTCACCTTGAACTTCAGTTGGGCAAGATCCTTGAGGAACCCACCTCATGGATCATCACCTTGCTATGGGAGCCCATGACCAGTAGTTAGCAGTGCCAGAATCTGAGCAGCGCAGAGCAGAGAGGCAACAGTGCGTAGAGGCATAGTGCAGTAGCTTCAACAGCGCAGTGGCTTCAGAGGGCAACGTGGGACTAACGATAGTCAGATCTTCAGCACTGAGGTGCATCCACTGAACACTTGTTCAATTTTTGGGTGGTTTCAGTTGCTTCTCTCACCAACTGAGTTGCAATGCAAATGTAGTGTTAGCAGTGGCAATGCTAACAACATAGTAGATGCAGCACTTGAGAGGGAGTTGTAGTACAGATGTAGCATTTGCAGTGGCAGTGTCAAGGACAACAATACAGTTACAGCAGCAACACATTGGCTGGTGGACAACTTGTCAGACATCAATAGTGCAGAGGATGCTTCAGGGTCATATCAATGTGCAACAAGCATGTTGTTAGAGCACTTTCCTCACTAAGAGGGACTGTTGATTTTCGGTAGCATTGAAAGTACTCCAAGTCTCAAAATTTGTGGAGAGGATTAGGCACATGTATTCCAAAGAACCCAGAAATCGTTTGTGAAAATTCCACTCAGAATGTGTTTGAATAAAATAATTAATTAGTTTAATGTGACCCTAAGTTTAAATTTAGGAAAATCAAGTAATTAAAGGGTATTAATAAAATAGAGTGTGAATCTTCTAGAGAACATGGATCAAGTCAAGTTATAATCTTAGCCGTTGATTGAAGATCTAATCTCGACCGTTGAAGTCTCAATGAGAAGGCTATAAAGGAAGGCTTGAGGGTCATTTGGAAAGATACACCGAGTGAATCTAAGTGATTGATTTTCAGTTTTATAGTAAGCCATAGGAGAATCTGATTTGCTGATTCATTAGTGGAAGTGCGGTGGATAGCCTGATGTATATTTTCTTAGCCGTGAGAATCATCACGTAGAGAGTGCGCAGAGTGATCCAACAGCCCCTGGGTGAGTACCATGTAGGAATACGCAGAGCAAACATGCGAGAGAGTGAGAAATAAATTCAGATTTTAAGAACTGGGCTTTTAGAAGCGTGAACTCGGGGGTGATCGGAGACTAAGAATAGTGATTCCGGGTTGTAGATTGATCACCTAGTTGGGTGACGCAGTGCCTAGAGAGGCTGATGCAGGGACTGCGCATAGGCAACGCAGGGCTTGCCAAGGGCACTTCATCCAGTGACTGGATCAACCAAGATTTTTTCAGTGATTGAGTGAGGTAAACCTCACAATCTTTCTACCAGTATTTCTCTTTCTGTAACTGAATGACCTTTGTGGTATTCAGAGATGTATTCAGAATTTGCTACTGCTTAATAAAATCAAACCCACAGATCTGCTACATCGGTTTTCTCGCATTGGGTTTTTCTGGGGACTTTCGTCTAAAAATAATGGTGTCCTATGTGTATATTTTTCTTTGCTCAGTTTCCTTGTTTCATAATCATAAGTAAAAAGTGTAGGCTGCTTCAGTAATTTGCTTCAATATTTCATGAAGAAATTTGAAAAAATTCTGTAATGTAAATTACAAATAGGAGAAGTAAATTCCGCTAGTTGCAGTAGGATTCTGGAGATCATTTAGATCTAGGAATTTTCACAGTTGAAGAATGTAACTAGGTTCAGTCTTCATAAATTGTACTTGAGTCAATACTTATCGTATTTGTCAAAAGAATAAGGAAAATAATTTTATATGATTATTAAATGACTTATTAAAGCATGGGTTTCATGTTTGGGCCATATTTTTCTTAGGTCAGATTCCCTATTGTGGACTTCTAGGTTTTAATTATGAGTCTATAGGATTATTGCAGATTTAAATTGATCCATATTGGGCTTTTGAATCATGCAAATAGGTCAAGTATTGAGTAAAATATGATTTATGAAGCCTCCACATCAAGTCGGCCTTAAGGTGATCAAGTCGACCTCAAATCTAGTAATTCGAACCCATCAGAAGCCTATATATACAGTGGAATCGAACTCAATTGGATCCATCAATTCAAAATACAAATTTGATTCCGGAAGCAACAAGGAGAAATTACGTAAATTCTTGAGGACTTTTCTCGGGTTCCGTTTTTGGTACACTTATAGAGTTGAAGAACCAGAAATTTTGTCATCACTTCCTCTCGTGATTTCGAGCTATAGTTTGGCGATCGGAGTTCTAAAGTTTTGCCGGGCCGCGCTGTCGTCGCTAAGTGAAGGAGAAGCTGAAGTTGACTCGTTGGATGCTGTCGCTTGAGAAGTTGTATTGTGGCCCAAATCAAAGTCTTTGGAGCTACATCAAAGTCTCTTCTTCCTCTACTCTCAAGATCGAAGCATCGAAGTCTCAAGAAGCAAGGTCGAAGTTCCAAGTCAAAGAAACTACATCATAGTGTTGCTATTGCTACCAGATTCAGGAAGGATCACAAGGAAGGTTGACTTGGTGTGGAGGAAGTCTAGGTCAAGGTCTAGAGTCTCAAGGATCACTATTGAAGGAAGAATTATTGACTGGGTTTTCCCCAAGAGTGGGGTTTTGCCCTAGCTGTTGACCTACATCTGGTGTCCTTGATCTATGTGTATTTTCTTGATGAATCGATAAGAAGAAAGGATAATCTTCGTAATATCCTGGATGGGATATTTTAACTAAAATGCAGGAAAATACTGAATACCACAATTTGCCGTAAAATAAACATTTATTCAACAGAAGATTGCCATGTAAAATAAAAGACAAGAAATGCTGCAATCCAATACCATATAGAACAGAAGGAAAATCTCAGCTTTTATTATAGATAATAAACAGGGGTTTACATATAGATCTGACCCAAGAAGCGCTGAGATAGAAAACCGGCCACCAAGATAAGCTGCTGAACGGCACTGGCCACAAACTGCACTGCTGCACTCTCCCTCCGGCAACAGCTGAAACTGAACCCACTGAAAATGATGAAGCCCAAGTTGAAGATCTGAATGATCCTCACACCAAACTCTGAAGCTCTGTGAAACTCCTAAGTGAAGTCTCCTCAAGAGAGTTGGGTTTTCGTCCAACACTCACAAATCACCCGAGGGTTTCCGTCCTGGGGCTACTGCATGAAGTAGAGAACCACGTCCTCAAACCTCGCATATACAAGCAAATGATCTACTCCAAAGATATCTCCCAATGGCCTCCTCCCTTTCTTTTATAGATCCCTTGGAGCCTTCTAGAGCATTATTTTATTATTATTTTATTTATGGAGCACTTTTCCCTTTTATTAAAATATTATAAAATATTCCTTTTTAATGCCAAAAAGGGTAAATCAGCTACCACGCCTCCTCCGGTCACTGAAATCTCTGTCTAACTGTCCCATTGTGTAGGTCTCCCCGTCCTAATTCCAATGAGCTATTACACTAAGGTGTTCCATTGTGTATTCCTCCCGGAATGCCACCTTGAGCATAATCAGCTGAGTTAAGCCCATAAATAACTCAAAATTCCGAAAGTTATCAGAATGCATTGAAACGAAAGCCAAACTGCTCAGATGATGGAGTATATCAAGAGAATGCCTCCGAACACCATGAAAACTCCTCAAAACTCCTCCGAAAAGCTCCTGAGCCCACTGATAGCACCAATCTGTACATGTGACCTGTCTGCTCCTAACTCTGGAAGTCCCTCCTAGCCTTGTCATGGGTGATACCAAAAATGGGAATATTAAAGACCTCCCGCCCCAAGATTGCTTGCCCTCAAGCAATCGAAATATGTGGGCCACTCTGTTGGCCCACCGCATCTCAGACCCAATGCCTGGATCCCATACCAACCTCTGGGTGCTGCTATGCACCTGTGTCAAACCTCTTGGAACAGATCCCTCAATGCCGGGATCCCAAACTGATCTCTCTCTGTCCCAGTCAACAAACAATCCCCCCGGATCCCAATGCCACCATGGCCAATCATCGCCCCAAGTCCCACGGCTCAGGCTGCGCACTGTCTCTGGCTATAGCTGATGCTCTCAGAGGTGAAGACCACCAACAAGCATCAATGCTCCCGGGCTCCTGTTGTGCTGTACCTGTAACTGCATACGCTGCCCCACCAACTGCATACCAACTCATCACCTCTCTCCAATCCAAGTCCTGACTCAATCCCATGTTGATCCTACTCTCCTGAAATCGGGAAGGAGTCCTGAAGTAACGACAACCGGTGCCCTCCTGCCAACTGGACTCTGTAACATCTACTATGTCTAAGGGCCCCTGCTCTGATGTGCTCCCCACGAAAAATACCGTACCATCAAGAGGGTACCAACTCATGATCTCCTACCAGTCCATCCTGGAAGAAGAATCCAATGTAGCAACAACTACACATGGAACATGCCCAGGGTGTTGTCGCCAGCCCGTAATCAACTCCCACCGCTCTGCCCTATCTGCCAAAGAAAGCTGCCTGTAGAAAGAAGCCCCTCTCTCTATAATGGGCCAAAGTGGGCAAGATATGCTGCAAGCCCCATCGATGTACTCCTGGAGAGTACTACTCACTGAAAATACTGCAGCTCTGCTGATTGCATGTACATCTATCGACACCTCATCAATGTGTTGGCCCAAATATGGATGCTCCACCATCTCCAACAACTCATCCCTCTCATCGAGAATGTAAAACTCCTGCTGTCCCCTAGCTCCCTGCAGAACTATCCCATTGACCTCCAACATCTCTAAAGGATATGGATCTGCAATTGTCATCACTGTACTCGGTGTCTGTGCATCTTACTGCTCCTCCTCAGTGGCTGGCCCCAAGGTTAGCCGCATATCCACCATGGACTCAATGTGGGCGCCCATCTGGACCTTGCTCAAGGAAATGTCATGCCTGATGTCCATAGTATCCTCCTCTGCTGACTGAGGCTCCATCATATGTTGCTCTAGCTGAATCGTCACAAGTGACTCATCACCCAGAGTATCTCTCATAGAGTCTCCTGACTGCTCACCCTGCACACTGGAACACAGCTCTGGTCTACTGTCATCATCATCTCTGCATGGCTGCACTCGCTCCCCAGAAGCATCCTCATATGATCCCATGGACTCATCTGAAGAAGAGTCCTCATCCTGGCATACAAAAGGAACGTCTACCTGCTCTACCTCTGCCACCTCATCTGCATCTCTCAAACATGAGTGATCAGGCCCCCAAGGTTCTTTGCAAATGAAGCAAAGTCCCTTCCTCCTCAGCTCATTTCTGCTACCTGACCCACCAAACTGGAGCAGCTCCTCCCTGGTCAACTGTCTCCTGAATAGCCCAATATTCTGCTCAACCAGCCCTTGGGCTAGCTCATAAGCAGCAAGTGAGACCAACTGCTCTCTCCTCCATATGCCCAACAACCGGGTCTGCAACTCTCTGCCAATGGTCTCATGGTCTCTCATACATGACGACAAGATGGACTGCATGTGTGCTATGACAGTATCAGGATGATGTCTCCTAATGCTAAAGAAGCATCGGAACATCTGCAAAATCAGGTCATCACACCCAAGGTCAATCATGATGACATAAGTCTTGATTGTGGCCATACTCCATAGAATCTCAAGCTTCTTCCCAAAGGTAGAACCTGTGTTGTTGTCCAAATCCTGAAAAGTCTCTACAATCAATCTGAAAATTCTTCTCATAATATCATCATTGTAGGGAGGGAAGGGTGCTGTTATCCTCAAGATATCGCTGAAACAAGAGGCAACTATAAGCTGGACTCTCTCACTTGGATGTTCCAAGAATCTGGCTTGTATCAATGCAAGCATAGATGGCTTCAAAGCCTAATTTAAACTCCAATCAGATTGCTCTACCTTTGAAAGGCAGGAATCTAGTTTCTCCAACATGGGAAAGTCATTTCCTAATCTTCCGCTCTTCAAGTCCATCCCAAGTGCATAAAGCCAATCTCCCACTTCTTCCTCCTTTTGTAGGTTCCTCGGATGCTCTTGTTGGAGCAAATTATGTACCTTCTTGGAGAAGGGTCTGTTGTTCTGTTTTGTTCTCTGGGTTTCTGGTTCATGGTGGTTCAAGGAATCAATTTTCACCCTTCTCAAGCTGCTCAGGAATCCCTCCATGGTTCAACCAATGATGTGGTCACTGTTTTTTCTGAGTGTACTTGGCGTAATTTCTTTGGGAAGTAATGTTAAACAGTTAGCAAGCATGCTGTAGGGGTTCTATCATCATTCTATTTTGAGGACAGAACATATTCCCAACAGACCTAGAAATAGGCATGCAATATATATTTAACATCAACATAGACAGTTTATTTTTTTTCTTCCCCATCCTTTAGAAATGAATATACAGTGAGCAGATAAGAATGATAGAACCTAGTAAATAGACCAGCAAAGTGCTCTTCAGTAGAGTGATAGGTGGGTGTCTCCTGCTGCAGCGTTCAATCCAGTTCCAGAATATACGCACAATATCATACTTTAACAGCTTTGTCTTCTTCAGTAACATTGCTGTATATTTCCAATGATTTAATCCCTTAATAAAAATTCACGGTCCCACAAAATCACATGCTACTGAAATTTAACACGGCACTTAGGCTTCCACAAAATGTTTCGACCAACCAATGTATATTGGCTTCGGTTTATGTACTGACTGTGGCGGCTCCCGTAAATTAATATCGGCTCTTCCTCTAGCAAACGTCCTCCCAGAAAGGGAACACGCATAGACTACTGAGCCTACACTCTTCGGAATTACTCTGAGTTCATGGCGGTGACTTCAGTGCTCTCCAAAATAATTTTCGACTTATGGTTTTGCGGCCGGCCTCCTCCAAACTGGCTCGACTTCACCACAATTTTTCGCTGCAACACTAATCGGTCTCTGGCAATGGATCACTCACGTCCTCAGTATCTTCAAACAGGAAAATTCGGTGGCAGAATAATTGGCGGCTTCTGCACCTTGTTCAGAAATTTCAACGCGGCCTTCCAAATTTATAATCTCGCCAAGATATGCGTTGGCTCTCTTTGACCCGATCCTTTTGGGAGAATTCTGTGCAGCTATGAAAATATTCATACACAGGGATATTAAAAACCCATACTGTCAGACGATCTTGAATCTGCCCAGGCTACGAAAATGTGCTTCGTGGAATGTGCTTTGCGGCTTGTTCTCATGCACGTTGTCGTCTATCCCAACTCCTGAGGTTCGACGTCTTTGATCTCTGATCTTACACGAATATGATTGTTGTTGCCTTTGCTTCCTACGATTGGTCCTGACGACGCAAATTAACTGCCGCCAATTTCGTGACTGGGCCCGAGAGAAATATCTCAGCCGACCTTTCGACAGAAATATCACTCCTTCCAGTAATCTTTCACGGCCTTTGCAGAGAGACATCAAATTTAAAAAAAATTATTTCGTGGCCCACACCACCCTTCACTCTGCGGATTCTCCATAGCCGATTACGAGCAACTCGGCTCAGGGAATATGGCGGCTCCAACGACCAAGCGATTTCTAATGATACAGGCAGCAGTGTAATTGATAGTCAATTCCCCTTACACACCCTTTACCATTCCTGCACATTAAACCTGAGGAACGACGAATACACTCAGTCCTATGATAGATGTCTCTGATATAAATATTTTGATAAATTTATATAATACAAAACTCAGGCCACCTAATAGAGTTCAGCTCTCGTAAAAAGGTATTCTGCCCCCAACAAAAATAGCTCTTGTCCCTCTGATGAAATGGCTCTCAGCCCACTGGAACAATGGGGACTCAATTCTCCAAGCTAGATAAGTATTTGGCTTTCAAAGAAAAAATAAGAATTTGAACCCATTCAATCCAATCTCCTAGGGAGCAACTTAGATCTGTAGCAATTCGATCTTTAAGAGAGAGATCCTCCGTGAAACAATGGATGCAATAATCAGACCCTTAGCTTAGAAAAATATTGCAGCCCCTTGTAGGGTTGCAAATTGCATTAACATTTTTGGCTCCAAAATCAGAAGATCACCCTTCAATTGCTAAACCCCTCAAGCTGGCAAGATCACTGGCTTTGATAGATATTTGACACAGCCGCTCAGTGATTAACCTTTATAGTAAGAAATCCTTCTAAAATTCTCTACGCCGTTTTGAGAAAATTAATGGGACTCTTTTATATAAATCGATTCTGATCTAATGTCCCCGCTGTAATAAAATTTTCCCTTAGGAATGAAGATTTGCTTCAGCAATAACTTTGGTACATTCAGAATAAATCCGCGAACAACCTCAATCAAAATTGAAAACCCGCAGGCTGAGCCAAGAGCAACAACTCTGATACCACTGTAATATCCCGGATGGGATATTTTAACTAAAAATGCAGAAAAATACTGAATACCACAATTTGCCGTAAAATAAACATTCACTCAATAGAAGATTTGCCATGTAAAATAAAAAAAAGACAGTAAACACTGCAATCCAATACCATATAGAACAGAAGAAAAATCTCAGCTTTTATTATAGATAATAAACAGGGGTTTACATATAGATCTGACCCAAGAAGAGCTGAGATAGAAAACTGGCCACCAAGATAAGCTGCTGAACGGCGTTGGCCACAAACTGAACTGCTGCACCCTCCCTCCGGCAACAGCTGACACTGAACCCACTGAAATGATGAAGCCCAAGTTGAAGATCTGAATGATCCTCACACCAAACTCTGAAGCTCTGTGAAACTCCTAAGTGAAGTCTCCTCAAAAGTATTGGGTTTCCGTCCAATACTCACAAATCACTCGAGGGTTTCCGTCCTGGGGCTACTGCATGAAGTAGAGAACCACGTCCTCAAACCTCTCATATACAAGCAAATGATCTACTCCAAAGATGTCTCCCAATGGCCTCCTCCCTTTCTTTCATAGATCCCTTGGAGCCTTCTAGAGCATTATTTTATTATTATTTTATTCATGGAGCACTTTTCCCTTATATTAAAATATTATAAAATATTCCTTTTTAATGCAGAAAAGGGTAAATCAGCTACCACGCCTTCTCCGGTCACTAAAATCTGTGTCTAATTGTCCCATTGTGTAGGTCTCCTCGTCCCGGTTCCAATGAGCTATTACACTAAGGTGTTCCATCATGTATTCCTCCCGGAATGCCACCTTGAGCATAATTAGCTGAGTTAAGCCCATAAATAACTCAAAATTCCGAAAGTTGTCGGAATGCATCGAAACAAAAGCCAAACTGCTCGAATGATGGAGTATATCAAGCGAATGCCTCCTAACACCATGAAAACTCCTCAAAACTCCTCCGAAAAGCTCCTGAGCCCACTGATAGCACCAATCTGTACATGTGACCTGTCTGCTCCTAACTCTGGAAGTCCCTCCTAGCCCTGTCATGGGTGATACCAAAAATGGGAATATTACAGAACATAATAATAATTAAAGAAGATCACAAGTAAATAATCAAGAACAAGAGGATCTTTCTGCCTTTCTGATTCTTTAACATGTGTCTCATTCTGTTCTTGGCTGTCTTCAATTTTGCGTTTGGTTTATGTTCTATCTACAATTCCTTAACTAATATTGCAGCATAAAGAAGTTTTGTAATAAGTGATTCTTACAACATAGAACATCAAATTTTAACAAGTACTTCTCTAGTTACATGGAGGAGGACGTTAGATTCTAGATTCAAATGGGGAACAAGTCCAAGTGTAATCCAGTTGCAAGAGGGATTGTTCTATTTCAAAGGGAGAATGACCAGCCAATTCCTATTCATGATGTGTTGCATGTGCCAAGCTTGGGCATGAATTTGATTTCCGTATCTATCCTTTACGATAAAGGGTACAATGTGTTGGAAAATTGATTGAGGCAACATTTATTTTTATTTTTCCTTACTTGACAGTTATTTGTGATGTTATGTTCGCATTCTTGATTATACTTATGTTCTTATCATCAAGTAAATGCCAAACAATAAAGGTCATAACCATACAAAGATGAACATAAGATATAGGCTCCATCCCGGGGCAAAACCCCTCCAAGGGGAAAACCTAGAAAGAATTTCTCTTCTTATAGAACCAATTCAAAGGAGACTTCCAAGACCAAAACCAAAGCATAGGGCTACCACCAAGAACCAAGTTGACCATCCAATTTTCCTCTTGCAATACAAGGAGCAACGAAGCAGAATTTATCGAAAAGGAGGCTCGTCCAGACCTTCGATTTTACAAGTAGCGTCTGCAATCTCTTCCTGCAATTTCAGACCTGAGGTAACCATAGAAGCCCTAGGGTTTTCACACATGAGAGCTGTAAGAGTTAGATTTTAGAGATCCGAATCCTGTAAGGGATTTTCCTTCTCCTTTGCAAGTCTCTTCTAGCCTGGATCAGACCTTCACATCCTTTTCTAACAGTAGATCAAAAGATGAGATGTGTGTAATTCTCTATCTCTCAAATGAAGTCAAAGTCCTGCCTTTTTATAGCCTTCCAAGAAGCTCCATAAGCCCTCTCTAGGTCGACTTATGCTATGCTGACCGACTTGGTCATGGGGCCTACTAGATACTTCCAAAAATATTTTTTCTTTTTTTGATACAAGTCCTTGAATGGGACTTTTACAATTTGATAAAGATACTTTGACTCGTGACAAACCCTAGGAGCATTTAATGGATGCTTGATCTAATGAAAAAAATGACTTGAGCATAAAACCCATGCTTTACAAAAATATTTTTCTTTCTTCTTTTTATAGATACATAGAAATTACATCCTGACAAGAGACAAATGACAATTATGAACACCGAAATTAGTTACATTCTCCACCACTCCCTCTTAACTAGGGAGGTATTCATAATTGTCCAACTGGTACAAG
Source organism: Pinus albicaulis (assembly GCA_034641835.2). NCBI lineage: Eukaryota > Viridiplantae > Streptophyta > Pinopsida > Pinales > Pinaceae > Pinus > Pinus albicaulis. Next base: position 904,977,018 of record CM076576.1, on the reverse strand, counting down.
GAAAATACTCCCTTTGAAAATTTCTCATAAGAAGACTCAGATTGATAAGCCTTTTGTAAGCATCAACATTATAACCAACACTTTCCTTGAGGCCTAACGAGAAAGCTCATCTTCATTCAAGAGCATTATGCTGGGAGGCTTTACATGTGATATCACACTATCTCTACAAGGCACATACCCCATTCGAATGTTCACAAGCTATGGCCCTTTAGGACTATTATTATCTTGGATTTCCAATCCTGAATCCTGAAAGAATATTGGTCCTCTTCGACCACTCTTATCTTGGACACCTATCCTATCCTCAAAGAGTGTCAGTCTGTTTCCTTTCTTGGATGTTCACAAGCTATGGCCCTTTAGGACTATTCTTATCTTGGATTTCCAATCCTGAATCCTCAAAGAATATTGGTCCTCTTCGACCACTCTTATCTTGGACACCTATCCTATTCTCAAAGAGTGTCAGTGTGTTTCCTTTCTTGGATGTTCTATCATCAAGGAAACCATGGATGCTTATCCAATCCTTCACCATTCTCTCTTCAAGGCCTTCACTTAGACTTACGACTGTTAGTCTTGGTCAAGTGCATGACACATGAAGAAGAGAATTCACATGTGATGTCCAATATCACACCTTCTAAACTAGATATGATATCCCTATTCCTTTTTGATTGGGGAATAGATCCTTGCTCCTATTCAAGGAGACTCCTTTACTCCCTTTCAAATCTAGAGGGGATTCCTGACTTCCTTTGTAATTGGGAAGTCATAATCACAATCTCTCTAGCTTGTCTTCAAAAGATTATCAGCTGCATGTTCTTCATAGCTGCATGGCTCCCTCTTTCCTCCACATCTCATCGTATCAAGCCTGCTTCCTTCTTAGTTATCATGGATCCATCTTCTTCCTTGTGATAGGGTTTAGGTGATCAGTCATGCACATCACTTTCATAATGTCATCATCAATAAAGGCATTATATTGAGCCTTTCTAAACTTTAGGCTGATCATAGCTTCCTTATGAAAGTGATCTCGAACTTTGACTTTCAGGTTATATTTTGTTAATTTTAGATAACAATGGTATGTTCTATGCTTGCAACAATTACTTCAATGTCCTTTTATTAGCCCAATGATAATTTCCACTTACTTTCCAATAGCAATCACATAAACCATTAATTAACATTGATAGTAACTGTAGATAGAACATAAACAATGAACTGCAGAAGACAAGCTGAGACAAGAGAACACAAGAATTTGGCTCAAGCAAGGGGAAAACCCTAAGAGGGGGAAAACCCTTGATCAATTCTTCTTATTATAAATATGAAATGTTCAGCAGAGAGAGAGAGTACAATAATACAAAGTCAAAGTCAAAATTGACTTGCCAATTTGATGATCCAATACCACTGTCCAAAACAACGCATTTAAATCTGCAATTTGAGCCTTCGTCAACAACAATAAAATTCTGGTCAAACTGTTTCAAAACCACTCGGTCAAAGGCAGTCAAACTCGGCCTTCCTGGCTAGTCAATGTCAGCCCAAAATAATCCTCCAAAGTCCAGTCAAATTTGGTCAAAAGAGAGAATGCTTGCTGTAATTTACTGCGGTCAAAACAACAGTCAACCCTGAAGTCAACGTTGGTCAAAGTGCCCAGATTTCCTTGATTTCTATGCCCAACAATTCGACCTTCCAAAATCAAACATTTGGTGATCAAATGAAGTCAAACTAATGAAGGAAAATTGATCAAACAAGGTCAAATGGTCCTGCTGCAGAAAGTCAACCCAAACAGTCAAAGAAGCCTTCAAAAATCTCGCACATGTAAAGAAGAAAGGCTGCCCTGCAATCTATACGACCCAATCAGTGAAGGGGAGAAAAGAATATGTTGTGTGTTGAATGTGCATAATGAGGTTGGAGGTCTTTTCTATTTATATGAGATGGAGGAGGGTCAATTTGTTCAACTTGACCCCAAGTTGACCTTGAAAAATTGCACATGTGTGGGCTTGACTTCAAAAACATATTTCTCATTGTCCAAATTTAGTGATCTTTGCACGTGTGGGCTTGACTTCAAAAACATATTTCTCATTGTCCAAATTTAGTGATCTTTAGGTCAATTTTGGTCCTCTCAAAAAGAGGAATTCAATCCAATAATCATCTTCTGCAAATGAGTTGCCCAAAGTGGAATTTGGCCCTGTTTGCACATTTTAACACTCCCTTTCAACTAGGGAGAATTCCACCTGCCAATATCCATCATCATGCCATCTGGAAGATCATGCACTATCTCTGCAGCTTGTCTCGTCTTTGTTGAAGATTGATATAGAGAATAAGAAGGATCGATCGAGAGTGAGTCACAAGACCTTACCACTCTCCACTGACAAAAGTCAGTCCACATAACCAGGGGTTGAAACCCAATCAGAGTTGATCATGAGCGATCAAGTTGTTGAACATCATGCATCCTAGACATATTGAGTACGACAATACACGATGCGTCCATTTGTAGTGCTATAGTCTGTAACCACTTTTCCCAACTCATTGGCCAAATGAGAGGTACTTCCCAAGAGTCGTAGATTGCAGGGGTGGGATGTACGTTGGGGCATCCATAGGAGAAGGTGAACCACTCATCCTGCTCATATGCCATAGGAGGGGTATCATAGGGGAAGGTGAACCACTCACCTTATATACAACACACCTACAGGGGAAGGTGAACCTCTCACCCTATAGTCACACAGAGCTCCAAGAAGTACCCCAAGCCCCAGGAGCTCCCATAGCTTAACATCGAACTCAAGCGGGACCCTCATGGGAGGGTCCTTCCATGACTCCAAGTCTCTCTTGGAAGGCTAAGAACTTGACCTTCCCCAAGGGCTTCGTGAGGATGTCCGCGACCTGTTCATCTGTCCTGATGTGTTGGACCCTTATTGTTGATTTTTCTTGTGCAAATTATACAAGCACTTATTTCTGAAACTTGATAATTACTTCCAATGATGTAGATGATTATTTTGCACTTTCAATGTATCAGAAAGAAATTACACATTCAAAAATTCAACCATAAAGACAATAGAGAAATAGAGATTACAATGCAGAAAGAGATAACATGATTTTACCCTGGGAAAAATCACTAGGGGGGGGAACCCAGCCAACCTTTCCCTGAGAGAATCAATGAAACAAGAGATACATTAAAGTCAAACTAACCAGCAAGATGTCAACCACAAGATGCCTTAAGATGCCAAGTCAAGCTTCACCAAATCACTTCAAGTAGCCTCTCAACAAATTCGCTCTAGGTCTGTGGTAGGGCCGAATTTTGACCTCTCCTTTATCTTTGAATTTTTGGACCTATGACCAAAATATACCACAAATTTCAGACCTTGAATCACACTTTTGAGTGCAGCAGAAGATCACACGAGTGAGGAGACTTCTTCTGCTACTCGACCTTCTTCTTCTTTATCCTCTTTCACTATACCAGGTCAGAAATATACTTGAGAGATGAGTGATGCAAAATGTCTTGAGAGGAGTTCAAATGGTCTCTCTTTATACACGCTGGAAGGGGTGGAATAAGTGTCTCTTGGGCAGGGCGGACTTCATCACTGGGAGGCCGACTTGGGTATATTGTGGTGTCTAGAATGCAAATTTAAAATTTCATTTTCCCGCTCAAAATTTTCTTTTGAATATAAAAACAATAAATATTTTATTTTTCTTGCAAGCATGAAGAACATGCTTCAAATAATTTTTCTTTTACAAATATAATTTATATTTCATCATTACAAGTACAAATGAAACATTATGAAGACCGACTATAGCTACAAAATTCAACAAGTATTGCTGCTCGTACCATATCCCGGATAAAGTGGTACTTGATATCAATATGCTTGGAGCGGCTGTGGAACACAAGATTCTCTGAAAGGCGAATCCCACTTTGATTGTCGTAGTAGATAACGGTGGTATCCAACACATGCTCAAATAGCTCACTGAAGAGCTTCCTCAATCAAATAGCTTCACAACAGGCCATACTAGCTGCGATATATTCGGCCTTGGCGGTGCTTACAGCAACCGATTTCTACTTACTGCTCATCCAAGAAATTGAAGTAGATCCCAAAGAGAAGCAACTTCCATACTGTCTCTTTCTATCCACCCCCCTGCCGGCCCAATAAGCATCAAAATATCCATGTAGCCTCAAATTCCCGACAGTGTATCTCAGTCCATAGTTGATAGTGCCACAAAGATATCTTAAGAGATTATTTGTAGCAACCCAATGTATGTGATGAGGCTCAACCATAAGTTGACTCAAAGTATTTACAGGGAAGCACATGTCCGATCGAGATTTTACCAAGAACATCAAGGCCCCCACAAATTGTATGTATTCAGAAGGATTTGCCAATTCGGGACCAAGAACACTTTCACATAGCTTCTTGAAATTATGTTCCATTGGAGTAGACACAAACTTGCATTCCACCATCCCACATCTTTCTAACAACTTCATAATGTATTTTTCTCGAGAAAAGAAAATCTCGCCTAGCTTTTGCCAGACCTCCAGGCATAGGAAGTAATGCATCAGACCTAGGTCCTTCATCTCAAATTCGAAGTCAACTCCCTCTTACATTGATAAATGCGAGGGTCTGCACCAGTCAGAAAGAGATCATCAACATAAAGGACCAAAATAAGTGGCATGCCATTTTCAACCTTGAAGTATAGGTTTGGATCAACATAACTCCTTATAAATCCAAGCTTCATAAGGTATCTATCATTCCTTTTGTACCAAGCCCTAGGGGCTTGCTTTAACCCATAGAGGGATTTCTTCAACCTATATACATGAGATTTTTGATCTTGTACTTCAATCCCTTGCAGTTGTTCCAAGTAGACTTCCTCCTTAAGTGAGCCATGCAAGAAGGCAATTTTGATGTCCATTTGATGTAAGTTCTATCCTTGATTGGCAACAAGAGAAATTATAGATCTGATAGTGGTATATCGAGCAACCAGTGCAAATATTTCATCATTTTCCACTCCTTCCTTTTGAGAGAAGCCATGAGCTATGAACCTTGCCTTATACTTTTCATCACTTCCATGAACTCCATGTTTTATCTTGTAGATCCATTTAGAAGTGACCACAGACTTGTCCTTGGGTCTAGGCACCACTTCCCAGACATCATTTTTCATGATTGATTCATATTCCTTATTCATTGCATCTTTCCATACTTGGTGTTTCACAACTTCTTTGAATGTGCAAGGTTCACCTTCAATAATAATACTCATGGCAGCCAAGTACCCTTGATACCTGTTAGGCTTCTTACTTTCATGAAATGTCTCTCTTGGAGAACTATGCTTTTCAGCATCTTGAAGTGTATCCTTGAGCCATAGTGGTATTTTCCTTGAGTTAGAGGGATCACCAAGAGGTGGATCAAGAGGATCCATTAGGCTATTAACATCGGGCATAGGCTCATCCATTGGAGGTTCTTCTTGTTTTTTGGCAGCATCATCTTCCTTCCTTGAGATGGGGAGATCTTTGGCTTTCCTGCGGGCAATGTCTTAATCAAAGGTAACATCTCTACTTACTTTGACATCTCTTTGACCAGGTAAGTATATTGTATATTCCTTTGAATGTTTTTTGTATCCAACGAATATACCATTCTTCCTAGAAGCTTGCAACATATTCCTTTTCTCTTTAGACACATGAAAGTATACTTGACAGCCAAAGATTTTAAAATGAGAAACATCAGATTTCTTACCAGTGAAGACCTCCTCGGGTGTCTTGAAATCCAAGGCTTGATGAGAGCTCCTATTTTGAACATATACGACTGTGTTGACAACTTCTCCCCAAAATAATTTCGGTAGACCTTGATCATAGATCATGGCACAAGTGGCTTCCATGATTGTTCGATTCCTCCTTTTAACAACACCATTATGCTCTGTAGTGTATGGAACCATTGTCTCCCTCTTAATGCCAACCTCTCTGCAAAAGTCATTGAATTCATTAGATTCATATTCGGTCCCATTGTCAGTCCTTAACGTCTTGATCTTCTTCCCTATTTGATTTTCCATCAATGCTTTGAAAGAACATAACCACTTGAACACTTCATCCTTCTTCTTCAAGAAATAAATCCATGTTTTGCAGGAGAAGTCATCCACAAAAATTGCATAATATGTGTGTCCTCCCAATGAAGTTATGGGCAAGGCAACAGACAGGTCAGAATGTACTAATTGAAGAATATCAGTTGTCTTGCTTTCACTAGAAGGGAATGTGTTGATTTGTGGTAGCATCAGATGTGCTCTAAGTCTCAAATTTTGTGGAGAGGCTTAGACAAATGCATTACAGATAACCCATAAATTGTTTTGGGAAATTCCACCCAGAAATAGTTTTATCTGATAAATTGACCCTAAGTCTAACTTAGGAAATTAAAATAATTAATAGGTATTAATTTAAACTGTGGTTGAAACTTCTAAAAAAAGAAGATCATGTTTAAATATAATCTTAGCCGTTGATTGGAGATCTAATCTCGGCCATTGAAGTCTCAACGAGAAGACTATAAAGGAAGGCTTTAGGGTCATTTGTAAGATACACTTAAAGGATCTAGTGCTCAAATTTTCTGAAGTGAGCAGTGCTCAAGATGAAAACCAGATCTAAGTGATTCTTCATTGCAGAGAGGGGCAAAGACAGTATCTGGAGAGAAATGTTTCTTAGCGGGAGAATCATCAGCAGAGAAGGGCAAAGAGAGATCTAGCAACTACTACGCAGAGCCAGAGAGGTTGACACAGAGCCATGTAGGGCTACGCAGAGGGCCAAAGGAAATTCGAGGGTTTGTTGAAAGGTTGATTTCAGAAGCCGGAAGTCAGGGTGTGAGACTTGGAGGCAGAGATCGGAATTTCTGTGGAGAAGATCGATTCACCAGCTGAGTGATGCAGTTGCCTAGGAGGGTTGATGTTGGGATTGCAAAAAGGCAGTGCAGAGCTTGTCAGAGGTACATCATTTAGTGGGCAGATCAACCGGGATTTCCAGTGATAGGTTGAGGTAACCTCACTAATCTTTCTGTCAGTCTTGTTCCCTGTAACTGATTTGTTTGGTGAGACAAACAAAGATGTATTCAGATTAACTATTGCTTAATAATAAAACCCTCAGATATGCTACACTGGTTTTCCCGCATTGGGTTTTTCCGGGGACATTTTTCCAAAATAACAGTGTCCTGTGTGTGTTATTTCTCTTGCTCAGTTTACTGTTTTCACATATAATTGAAGTAAGTGAAGGCTGCTTCAGTAATTGCTTCAATGTTTTCATAAGTAATCTGCAAAATAACTTGTTAAATCTAATTTACAAGTAGGAGTAGTTCAGATTGTTGCAGTAGGATTCTAGATCGGGGACTTGGAATTTTCACATGGTATCAAAGCGTTGATTGTGGAACAGCAAGAGAAAATCTAGCACTGAGACGAAGGCCGAAGAGTTGCAGAAAGAAACAAATCAAATCCCCAGAGGGATTGCACAATCTAGGACTGGAGGGCTTAAATTTCCAGGAAAGTCTCTCTCTGAGTGAGTCGACAGAGAGGAAGGGCTTCCAGATCGGAACTTTGCCAAGCCAGAGGGAGCAACACGGAGTTGGTGGGACGCAATTTTCTGCAGGAAAAATTTGTTTTGCTGGGCAAAAAGTCGTCAAAAGAGAAAGAAGCAGCACAATGAGGGAATTGTGAAAATTCCATCAACTCAGGAATCCTGCCACAACAATTGATGGAAAGTCTTCTATTAACAAATTATTCACTGTGTTCTACAAGAAAATATCGAAATCCATTCACTACAACCTACACAAATTAACTGCGGAAGAATTACAAGTGCGGAAGCAAATATGAACAAACATAGATCACACAACCATGTGACAGTTATTTTTGGACTAACGTCCCCGAAATAACCCAATTTGGGAAAATCGGTGCAACAAATATGAGGGTTTATATATTATGCAGTAAATATTTTGAGTACAAATCTATGATTGACGCACTGTCAAATCATACATAGAAACTGATAGAAGAGATCTTCTGAGACAAACCCCACTCCTCGACAGGAATCGACATTGATCTGCACCAAGACTGGACTTCCCTGCGCAACCTATGCACAATGATTATATCATCCACACAGGATTTGCATCACAACTACGACTGCCCTTCTGCCTATGCGCTGGTCTCACTGTTGGCTCTTCGGGATTCGACACTGGCTCTGTGCTGTCTCCTCAGTAGAAAAACGACTTCCCCTCTGGCTCTGCACAGGGACTACGTAGGCACTGAATCACTGGCTCTGTGTTGCTGCTGTGGCTCTCTCTCTCTGTCTCTATTGCTATGTACTCTCTGGCTCAGGATTCCTTTCGACCGGATTACTGCTCCTCTTTGCAAAAGATCTCTTGATCAAGTTTTCTTTCTGAGCATTGTTCACTGAAGTAATCGATCTTTGATCTCTGCCTTGTGTCTCCAAAATGTGTGTTTTCCAAATGACCCTTCAAGCCAATCTTATAGTCTTCTCGTTGAGGCTTCAACGACCCAGATTAGATTTCTAATCAACAATTAAGATTAAATTTCGACTTGATCCATTTATTCTAGATCATTCTCACTCATATTCTATTAATTCACTTTAATTATTTTATTTTTCCTAAGTTTAGACTTAGGGTCCCTTTAAAAATAATTAATTATTTCTATAGAATACAATTTGAGTGGAAGTTCACCAAATGATTTCGGGGTTATCTGGAAGTGTCTAAGCCTCTTCGCAAAATTTGAGACTTAGAGCATATCCGATGCTACCCCAAATCAACGCTCCCTGTTAATTTTGGACAACTAGGTCCAAACTCCATGATGTGATGCTCAGATGACGATGCCAATATTTTTATTGGGTTCCTCTTTCGGAGAGGTGCAAGATCGATCTAAAGATCATCTTGATCGGATGAGCAGAACATGTATTTCGAATTTATTCCACATGTGCAAGGTTGGCCTGTTTTATCCCACATGCATAAGAGATGTGTCACACACCCCCAAAGATGCCTATATATTGGAGAGACTTGAAGTTCATTATACACACAATGTGTGGAGGCATTTTTTCTTCTCTCTTGATGGTGATGGAGCTGCGTTCTTGGTGCTGCGTCTTGGTGGAGTATTCTTGATGAGACGTCTTGGGGTTGTGTGACATATGTGGGTGGCTGACTTTATGAAGACTTTGCTGGTTGAAGCATCCTGCTGATCGCCATAATGCCACCATTCTTTATCTCTGCTTTGGCTTGTATTCCATCAATCTATTGGTACGTTCTATCCGCATTTTACTTTTATTGAGCCATAGAAGTTGAAAGTGTATTTGCATCTAAGCATAGAACATCTTCGAAAATCAACATGGTATCAGAGATGGGAGAAGACAAAGCCCGTCTTGTTTAGAATCTAGGGCAGTATGATGAGCAGCTATACGTGACAGCGGATGTTTTTTTTTTTTAGGTTTCATTTGGAAACCACAACAATAGCAAGTTGCTATGCTAGGCCGTAGGCCATATCAAGCAACTGAAGGCAGCGTTAAGGCATTTCAAGCAAGGGCAAGCCCAAGACTGGTCATCCACTTCAGTTTGAAAGGACCTGCGTAGCTGGATATTATGGATTATGTAATCCGATTAATTTATCCCGCACGGTGGAAGGATACGTCCCGACAAATTTCTGAGGCCCCGCGTTCAATGGGACGCCTGGAAGTAAATGATCCATCATTGCGGGAAGAGCAAATGACCTCATAAATGTTGTTCGGAATTGTTCGGTTGAAGAAGAATCTTAATTAGGTATTACTGAGAACGGTTTACAAATCGATAATGCATATATTAGAAAGCGAATGGAAAAAGAGGAGAGATGTCTCACCTTGCCCGTGAGTTTCATTGTGAAGCCAATCAAGAGCGAGAATAATAAAAGGACCTGTATGAAGGGGAGCTACGACAATGTTTTTAATGTCGTAACACCAACCAGTCTGGTTTGCCATTCGAATCTACTTCTACTTAGAACCCTGAGAATCAATGAAGGCAATGTTAAGGAATGCAGATCTAAGAGAATTGCCACTGTGTGTTCACACCAGAGCAGATTAATGCTTCAAATCCTCGGCGTCTGATATAGTACTATCATCACGTAAGTGATAATGGTTGACTGTGATGAGAAATACGATATCAACCATGCAAGTTTCTTGGAAAATCAGTGGTGTCACGGAAAACCTTTGCCCAAGTCGAAGAACCGTTGCACGTACAGTTGTGAATCCGGATGGACTTGCGTGATCAGTGGAAACCACCATTCCACGAGCACACAACATTTCTGCGATGTATTGGTATAAGCCATCGGAATATATATATATATGCCGACGCCTATCTGCTTTGTATCATTCTACATTCATCTATTTTGGGCAGCAAAATTACAATCCGGTCATAAATTTAGAGGCGGGGAAGAGGAAGAGAAGAGACTGGTGACTCCTTCGTCAACGTTTTATCAGACTGACAGAGGGAGTTCTTCCTCCTTGGCAAGGAGGGAGCAGAGGCCGATAGCGGGCAGCCTTGAATTATTGCGCGGAGGAGTAGGTGGAGGATCATCGTCTTCTACGCCGCTCACACGTAGCCACGTAGCCGCTATGGCCGCCGAACATGAACCCTTGTCTCAAGAAAATACGGTCAAATATGATCGTTATATGCTTGCGTAAGCTTACCAATGTGATGATAGTTTAAAGGGCCTTCTCTCATTTGCACTTTCTGTTATCTAGAATTTGCGGGAGATAGAAGTGTGGTCACTCGGGATTATTGACTTTAATTCGGGATAAAAGTCTCATCAGACCTGCACTCTATCTTGAAGACCTATTGTATCCTCATTAAAAGAAGTCGACCTGGAGATGTCTGTGAACAGACTTTTCTCTTATATAGAGAATCTTGTTTCAGAATCTTGTTTGACTTATAAAAATAAGTCAAAGGTCTGCACTACGTAAAAATCAATATATGGCAAGTATCAAATTCTTGAAGGCAGAAGAAAGTTTGTCCTATCTTTGAGATCTGTATGTGGCAGGGGTGATTCAGATCAAGTGCCAATAAGGACTATATTAAGTAACCTGTGGCTCAATCATATTTAGAGGAACAGTACATACCTCTCCAAGGCAAAACTCAGAACAAGTCTCTTGAGGACTTCATTCAGCAAGGAATACTTGTAATATCAATGTATGATTCTGTTCATTAATTTCTCAAAATCATTATTGTATGGTCAAAGCATGTAAGACTGTCAAATATAATTACAACAAGATAAGGAGCAAATTGGTGAAGGCTAAATGACCATCTAATATAAAATATTTTGACATTAAAGTAGTGAACGGTGAACCTGGAGGGATGTATAAGAAGATCTTGAGAGAAGACATATTGGAACTGATCGTTGACCAGATTTTGTAGAGGAACTGTTGTGAGGACACCTTCAGGCATTCTGGTTGAAGTGTTTTGGAAGCCTTTACTGGAACACCTCAGGAATGTACGTTCTTTGGAGCATTGATGTTCTCAGCAAAGGTTACTTTGCTTATCAAGAAGGAAGGGTTTGAACAAACAAGAGATATAGCAGATGCATGGGCAGATTGTTCTGGCAATCAGTGTTATAGTTGGCATCCACTATCATCAGGACTTCATCAAAATCAATCTAATCTCCTACAGTGAGGATTTCGGCAGTTAAAAGCTTCTCTTGATTACAATATTGAAATTGTAATAACCTTGTTGAAGTTTTGTTCAACTATAAGCAACAGTCCGATCTTTGTCAGGGTTGCTCCACTGTTGCTATAGTCGGGTGATGATGTTTGGAACAATGCTTGGCATAATCAAACTTGAAGCTGATTATTTCAAGGCATTTTCCCGGAGGTAATATCACTATAGCATCTTAAAGACGAGGAAAGGCTGGATAATAAACTGAAGTATGACTTCAGGAGAAGCCATAAAATCTCAGTAGAATTGATGTTCTTGACACATGGTCCTCAGAAATATCTACAAGAACATCTTGATGACTATACTTCGAGCAAGTTCATCTTTCTGACATATAAAGGGAACCATGATCAAAGATACAAAAGAGATAATCAAATCTGGTAATCTCCTGGTCAGTCATGCACCCTGCATCAATGTATCTCAAATATAGTATGGTGAGCCTCTCTTCTTCTAGAATTTAAGATTGGTTGGGCTAACGGTTTGTTAGATGGTAAGAACACATCTTAGTGTTGTATCTCTTAAGGTCCACCTTTATGTATTCAAAATAAATGGACACTTTGTACTTTGAAAGGACAAGCTTAGGCTTGTGATCTTCTTGGGTAAGAGGGAGTAAGATCAATATCCTCTTCGTCAAGATATGCAAGAAGTTGAGGACTGCTAAAGTGTTTCTATGATCTCAAAAGGAAGAACAATATTCATCTATGTGCTGTTGGGTGGAGAAATGAGGCTCCTATTGACTTTCTGATCATCAATATAATCGCCAAGAACTAGCCTTGGTTTTCAGAAAGCAGCCTAGTGCAATAAAGGAAGAAATGTATGTGGAGCAACCTCTGGGATTCGAAGTCCAGGATCGGGACACCCATGTCTACAGGTTGAAGAAAGCTTGAAGCAAGCACCGGGGGCTTGGTACGAGAGGATAGATAGCTACTTGATGAAGCTGGGCTTCACTCATAGTAATGCTGATTCAAAGCTTTACTTCAAGGTTGATAGAGAAAAGCCTCTCATCCTGGTGCTGTATATGGACGACCTCTTCTTGACAGGTGCTGACTCTCTCATTTATCAGTGCAAGAGGGAGCTCGCTGCTGAGTTCGAGATGAAGGACCTAGGACTGATGCATTACTTCCTAGGCCTGGTTGTCTGGCAGAGACCTGGCGAGATTTTCCTTTCTCAAAGGAAATATATTGTGAAGCTTCTGGAAAGATTTGGTATGGTGGACTATAAGTCCGTGTCAACACCGATGGAGCTCAACTTTAAGAAGTTGAGTGGCAACGCTGCTGGGCTCGTGTTAGAAAATCCTACTGAATATCGTCAACTCATAGGGGCCCTGATGTTCTTAGGGAACATTCGTCCGAACGTAAGTTGTGCAGTGAACACTTTGAGTCAACACATGGTTGAACCTCATAACATTCACTGGGTTGGTGCCAAGAAACTCTTGAGATATCTCTGGGGCACGATAGACCATGGGCTGAGATACACTGCCGGGAGTATGACACTCCATGGATATGCCAATGTCGATTGGGTTGGCCGTGTGGTGGATCGCAAGAGTACATCTAGATGTTGCTTCACACGTAGATCTTCTTCGGGCAAGAATCTGAAGTCGGTAGCCTTGAGCACCACTGAGGCCAGGATACATTGCAACATATATGGCCTGTTGTGAAGTCACTTGGTTGCGAAAGCTCTTCTAAGAGCTGTTTGAGCATGTGCTAGATGCCACCTTTATCCCTTGTGATAACCAGAGGGGGATTCATTTGTCGTAGAATCCCGGGTTCCACGATTGATCCAAGAATGTTGATGGTTGGTACCACTTTATCCGCGATATGGTATAGCGAGGTGCCGTAAGGCTCGATCATATAGGAACTGATGAGCAGGTCGCGAATATTCTCACAATGCCCTTGGGGAAGGTCATGTTCCTAACCTTCTGTGAGAATCTTGGAATCGCGGAACGACTCTATTTGGAGGGTCCTGTTGGACGATGAGCTCTGGGAGCTCTAGGGGGCTTTGGGGATAGCTTCTTGGTGCTATAAGCAACCACTGGGCTAGGCTTGCCGAACCTAGTTGGTGTGCTTCTACTCCACCATGATGATATTGAGTTGGTTTACCTCTCTCTCTGATTTGTGGCCCATATGCATCCTACCCATTGAGTTTCAGACTCATGGGAAGTACCTCTCATTTGGCCAATGAGGTGGGAAATGTGAATAGAGACCATAGCAAGACCGATGGATGCATCAGAGATTGCTGTACTCTCTATGTCTAGGATGGCACGTCTCCAACCACTTGATTTGAGATCAAGTTTAGTGAGGTTTCAGACCTCCAACTAACTTCGGGTTAGTGAAACTAACTTCGGGTTAGTATCTGACTCTCTCGAGTCTAAGAGAGGTTTCGGACCTCCAACTGATTTCGAGTCAGTGAAACCAACTTCGAGTTGGTGTATGACTCCTTTGAGTCCCAGTGAGGTTTCAGACCTCCAACTGACTTCGGGTCAGGTAAACCAACTTCGGGTTGGTATGAGACTCTTTCTGAGTCCTTTAGAGGTTTCGGACCTCTGGGCTGAATCAGTCAGCCGGGAATGATGTCCTGGTGACTGACCCACTTCTGTTATGAAATAAAGAAGCCAACAAAGCAAGTTGCGGCGGGATGACACATGATGTTTGGATGACACTAATGGATGGAGTTCTCCCTAGTTGAGAGGGAGTGTTAATTTTGGACAACTAGGTCCAAACTCCATGATGTGATGCTCAGATGACGATGCCAATATTTTTATTGGGTTCCTCTTTGGGAGAGGTGCAAGATCGATCTAAAGATCATCTTGATCGGATGAGCAGAACTTGTATTTCAAATTTATTCCACATGTGCAAGGTTGGCTTGTTTTATCCCACATGCATAAGAGATGTGTCACACACCCTCAAAGATGCCTATATATTGGAGAGACTTGAAGTTCATTTTACACATAATGTGTGGAGGCATTTTTTCTTCTCTCTTGATGGTGATGGAGTTGCGTTCTTGGTGCTGCGTCTTTGTGGAGCATTCTTAGTGAGACGTCTTGGGGTTGTGTGACATATGTGGGTGGCTGACCTTATGAAAACTTTGCTAGTTGAAGCATCCTGCTGATCGCCGTAACGCCACCATTCTTTATCTCTGCTTTGGCTTGTCTTCCATCGATCTATTGGTATGTTCTATCTGCATCTTACTTTTATTGAGCCCTAGAAGTTGAAAGTGTATTTGCATCTAAGCATAGAACATCTTCGAAAATCAACACTCCCTCTTAGTGAGGAATGTGCTCTAGCCTCTAACAATGTGCTCTGCTGCACACTGCTCTGACTCGGAAGCATCTCCCTCTACGCTGTTGATGTCTGACACTCTGCCCATCAACTCTGCACAAATGCTGCATCTGTACTGCTGCTGACACTGCCACTGCCATTGTCAACCACTGCATCCGTATTGCAACTCCCTTTGAATTCTGCATCCTTGTTGCTGATGACGCTATTAGTGCCAATTGCTACGACACTGCATCACAGTTGCTTTGTGCAACTGAAAAACATCCAAAATTGGACAAGTATACTACATCTCGGTGATGAAGATATGACTGATGCTAGCCTCTACGCCGACTCTCTGAAGCTGCTATGCACTGCGTCCATTTGCGTTGCTGCAACACTGCTCTGCGCTGCTCAAACTCTGGCGCTGTCACTTTAGCACTTCTCTGCACCAATTGGCACTACTCCGTCCTGCTACTTCTGATTTGGGCTCCTGTTGCAAGGTGATGATTCGAGAGGTGGATTCCTCAAGGATCCTGCCCAACTTGTAGATCTCTCGGTCTACAACTCCAAATCATCCCACCTCCCTCCTAGAGGTATATGATCATTCATAGCAAACTCCTCCTCCTCTATCTTGGCTACTCCAACCTGAGGATCATGCTTCTCATTCTTGTCCTTCTTTCTGAGAGGAAACTGTGGCATAATGTCCCATCTCGCCACACCGGAAGCATTTGATCTTTGATAGATCCTTCTTCCTCTTGATGCAAGGGCTACATTCTCATCCTCCTCCTTCTTGACCTTCGAACCACTACTACTGTTGCTCTCAAGCTGACACTTGAGTAAATCTCTCCTCATCTCTTCTTGCTAAAGAGCTACCAACATTGCTTCCCAGCTCGACAAATTCTCTCTGCCCATAACCCTCGGACAGAAAATTTAAGGCAAGTCTGACCATCTCTATGGCCCGAGGAGATGACCCCACAACTGCCAACTGATCTCAGTTTTCCCGAAGTCTAGACAGGAATGGATCAATGCGTTCTCCTTTTTGCATCCTGGTGGTTCGCTTTTTCTCCTCCAAAAACATCTTCCGCTGCTCAGAAGACCCCTGGTATAGCGCTGCCAACGCATCCCATATCTCCTTGGTTGTCCCTTTGCCAGAGATGTGTGAAACAATATGATCCTTCACTCTGTCGGGGATCAACTGCTTGGCCTTTGCCATATTCTTCTTGAAGGCCCTTAATGCTGCTGCATCCACTGATTTAGCCTGAGAACTTCCAATAAAGCGCTTGAGGTCATGCTCATCTAGAAGGAAGGAGATCCTTGCCTTCCAGATTACATAGTTGGAGGCACCCTCCAACCGATCTTGGTCACGCAACCCTGGTTGCCATCTCACCCAAACACTGTCGATCTGCTGCCTCTCACCCTTTGTGCAGCTGGCTTTACGCACTCCTGATGGATCAAGTCACAAAATCTACTGCTACTGCATGGGGAATCTGAGTTTCTTGGGCAAGAATACTCACTGAGGTCAAAAATCCCCAAAAATTGTGTTTCAGCTACGCTTCCTGACGCTTTGCACCAGCAATCACTGCTGCGCAATCAATTGCATCACTCTAGTTGTTGATCTGCGTAGATCTGCTGTGCTGCTCCCTCTTCCTCAGATAAACAACAATCTCGAACAATCCTACCTCTTTTTCGGCTCACTCAGAGAGAGATTTTCCTTGTCGATCTAGCCCTTCTAGCTAGGAATGCGCAATCAACTAGGAGATCGATCTGCTGCTTACGCAGCTCTTTGAACCCAACTTCACTAACGTTGAATCTGCTGGATTTGTTCTTTGTCTCGCCTGCACTTAGCTTAAACAAGCTCTAATACCATGTGAAAATTCTATCAACTCAGGAGTCCTACTGTAGCAACTGATGGAAAGTCGTCTGTTTGTTATTTAATTAACAAATTATTCACTGTGTTCTACAAGCAAATATTGAAATCCATTCACTAAAGCCTACACAAATTAACCACGGAAGAATTACAAGTGCGGAAATAAATATGAACAAACATAGATCACACAACCATTTTGACATAGTTATTTTTGGACTAATGTCCCCGCAAAAACCCAATGTGGGAAAACCGGTGCAGCAGATCTGAGGGTTTATATATTATGCCGTAAAAATTCTAACTACAGATCTATGATTGACACACCATCAAATCATATAGAGAAACTGACAAAAGAGATCTTGTGAGACAAACCTCACTCCTCCACGGGAATCAACACTGATCTGCACCAAGACTGGACTGCCCTGCGCTGCCTTTGCATAGTGACTGCGTCACCCACACAGGCTCTGCGTCACAACTACGATTGCCCTTCTGCCTCTGCGTTGGTCTCACAGATGGCTGGAAATTGAAGACTTCTGGCCTCCGGAAAATCTCTCTGGGACCTAACACTGGCTCTGTGTTGTCTCCTCAGCAGGAAAACGACTTCCCCTCTAGCTCTGTGCAGTAACTGCGTATGCATTGTGTCACTGGCTTTGCGCTACTGCTGTGGCTCTCTCTATCTTTGTTGCTATGTACTCTCCGGCTCAGGATTCCTTCCAACCAGACTACTGCCCCTCTCTGCAAAATATCTCTCGATTAAGTTTTCTTTCTGAGCACTGCTCACTAAAGAAATTGATCTCTGATCTCTGTCTTGTGTCTCCAAAATGTGTGTTTTCCAAATGACCCTTCAAGCCAAACTTATAGTCTTCTCGTTGAGACTTCAATAACCCATATTAGATCTCTAATCAATGGCTAAGATTAACTTTTGACTTGATCCATTTATTCTAAATCATTCTCACTCATACTCTATTAATTCACTTTATTTATTTTATTTTCCTAAGTTTAGACTTAGGGTCCCTTTAAAAATAATTAATTATTTCTATAGAATACAATCTGAGTGGAATTTCACCAAACGATTTCTGGGTTATCTGGAATACATATGTCTAAGCCTCTCCACAAAATTTGAGACTTAGGGCACATTTGATGCTACCCCAAATCAATAGGAATTCTCTTCCTTAGGAAGTTCCTAAACGGGGAATTTCATTTTTCCAAGACCTGAGGAGCAGATCTACAAACTCCAGAAGGAGTGCGTAAGCCTGTCTAGTGCTGCGCGGAGTGGGGAGAAGAGGATCATATTCGACATTCTTGACGGCCATGGCAGCTCACGAGCTTTAGAGATCAAGACCGGTTGGAGGGAGCCTCCAACTACGTGATCTTGAAGGCAAGAATCACATGCCTTCTAGATGAGTACGATCTCAAGTTTTTCGTGACAAATACGGTAGCTGTCCCTGTAGATCCAGATAAGCTAAAGAAGTACATGGCTGATATGGAAAAGGCCAAAAGGCTGCCCCCTTATGGAGTCAAAGATCATATTGTGTCCCATATAGCTGGCAAGGACACATCCAGGTAGATGTGGGAAGCCTTGGCAGCGCTGTATGAAGGTTCTTTCGAACAACATAAGATATACTGAGAGCAGAAACTGAGGATGATGCAAATGCAAAAATGGGAGCGTATTACTCTGTTCCCTTTGAAACTTCAGGAATTTCATGATCAACTAGCAACAATGAGGGCCACCCCTTCTCCTAGAGCAATGGTGACACTGGCTCTTAACGCAGTCTCTGAAGAATGGCAAGTGTTTGACCAGAGCATCTTGGGCAGAGCCACCTTGCTAGGCTGGGAAGAGTTATGGGCAACTCTTCAGCAAGAAGAGCTAAGGAGGGACCTAGTCAATTGTAAACTTGACGACAACAGTGGCAGTGGATCGAAGATGAAGCAGGAGGAGGAAGAAATTTAGCGCTTGCATCCAAAGGGAAGTAGGAGCAGTGAAGACGTAAGAAAGACGTCTCAAAGATTAAGTGCTTCCGGTGTGGTGAACTTGGTCACTACGCTACCCAGTGTACTTTGAAGAAAAAGGACAAGAACGAGAAGCATGATCCAAAGGCTGCGCTCGCAAAGATTGAGGAGGATGAGTATGCCATGAGTGCACACGCATCTCTAGGAGGGAGATGGGGCGACACTGAGTTGTAAGTTCACAAGAACTTCAGTTTGGCAAGATCCTAGAGGAGTCCACCTCTCGGATCGTAACCTTTCTACGGGTGGCCAAGATTAGCAGTAGCAGGCTGGAGGAGTTTTTCAGTTGGTGCAGAGGAGTGCAGAAACGACAGATGCAGTGGTTAACAGCGCTAAATCTAAGCAGCGCAGAGGGACGCAGTGCAAAGCAGTAACAACGCAGAGGAACGCAGTGCAGAGCAGCAACAACGCAGTGCTTCAGAGGGACAACATGGGACTAGTAGCAGTTATAGTTTTAGCATCGAGATGCATCCTGAACACTTGTTCAGAATTTTTGGATGTTTTGCAGTTGCTTCTCTTAGCAGTTGAGTTGCAGTGCAAAGTTAGCAGTGGCAGTGCTAGGAGTAGATGCGACATTTGAGAGGGAGTTGCAGTATAGATGAAGTGTTGATCGTGGCAAGGTCAACAACAGTACTGTTGGAACAACAATGCAGTTGTTGGTGAACAACATGTCAGACATCAACAACACAGAGGGAGATGCTTCAAAGTCAGAGAAATATGCAATTGGGCATAGTTGTTAGAGCACATTCCTCGCTAAGAGGGAGTGTTGATTTGTGGTAGCATTGGATGTGCTCTAAGTCTGAAATTTTGTGGAGAGGCTTAGACACATTCATTACATATAACCCAGAAATTGTTATGGGAAATTCCACCCAAAAATAGTTTCATCTGATAAATTATTTATTTTTAATAAGGACCCTAAGTCTAACCTAGGAAACTAAAATAATTAATGGGTCTTAATTTAAATTGTGGGTGAAACTTCTAGAAAATGCAGATCAAGTCTAAATGTAATCTTAGCCGTTGATTGGAGATCTAATCTCGACCGTTGAAGTCTCAACGAGAAGACTATAAAGGAAGGCTTGAGGGTCATTTGTAAGATACACCGAAAGGCTCTAGTGATCGAATTTTCTGAAGTGAGCAGTGCTAAAGACGAAAACCAGATCTAAGTGATTCTTCATTACAGAGAGGGGTAGAGACAGTATCCGGAGAGAAGTCTTTCTTAGTTGGAGAATCATCAGCAGAGAAGTGCAGAGAGGGATCCAACAACTACTGTGGAAAGCCAGAGAGGCTGACGCAGAGCCACGCAGATGGCCAGAGGAAATCCAAGGTTTATTAAAAGGTCGATTTCAGAAGCTGGAAGCCGGGGTGTGAGACCGGGAGGCAGAGATCGGAATTTCTGTGGAGCAGATTGATTCACCAGCTGAGTGATGCAATTTCCTAGGAGGGTTGACGCTGGGACTGCGTAGAGGCAGTTGGAGAGATCATCGAAGTGATTCTTGCAGTGAGGGGCAGGGATACTTTTGGTTGGAGAGATTTTTCCTGAGTCGGGAATACGTCGCAGAGAAGGTAGAGGAAGAACCAGAAGAGACAACGTAAGGGTTACACTGGGCAGCGCAGAGCCATGTAGAGGCAGTGCTGAAGCCTTGAGGATATCAACTATTTTGTCGAGGGTCAGATCAATTCCAGTGACGTGAGCTGGGGTGTGAGACTGGAGGGCCAGAAGATCGAGCATCCAACCAGTGGAAAGATCAGTCGGAGGGAGTGACACAGTCCCCAACATTTATGACGCAGAGCTGTGCAGAGGCTGCGTAGAGGTAGCGTGGGGCTTGTCAATTCAAGCTTTGGTCAGTGCCGGATCTCCGGTGTTAGTGTGCGGTAATCGTCACTAATTCTCTATTGGATAGCAGGATTTGGGCATCCAGATTGTATTCAGAAAAAATACTGCTTAATAATACAAACCCTTAGCTGCTGCACTGGTTTTCCTGCATTGGGTTTTTCCGGGGACACTAGTCCAAAAACAACGACGTCACTTTTGTGTGTTGTATTTCTTCTTTTTCAGTACTTGTCTTCCGCATTTTATTTATTGAGTGACGGCTGCAATTGTATTTACTTCGATATTTACTTGTAGAACACAATAAATAATTGTAGAATTTAACAAGTAGAAGTAATATCAGTTTGTTGTAGTAGGAATTCGGGTCATCGAATTTTCACATGAATATTTATCAAATTCTTATGTTGCTCATCACAAGGGAAACTTCGAGAAGAAAGGGCTAAGGAAGAACATTGATATGTCAAATATTGAAAGTTATCATTGTCACAAAATGGGACACTATAAAAGTCAGTGTCCTGACAATCCGAGAAGTAAGAAAAAAGATAGAGCAAATGTGGCTGAAGAAGTACCCTCTCCCAAGAAAGCAGAGATCGAAGAGAATGACTTAAGGGACTTACATTACTAAGCCCCTTATTCCTAGTTTTAGATATTTCATTTGTATATTTTATATTTAGTTATAGGTTTAACATCCTTTTGGAAATACATTTTTCTTGTTTTATAAGTTTTTCGGTTTCCCTCAAAGCTTTGGAGGGAGTCTACAACAACTCCTCAAGATAAGTATCTCATTCCCTCTCTATTTGTTTTCATGTACTTATTTAAAGTTTTGTTTATATTAAATACTAATCACATGTCTACCTCTATTTCCTTGTCTAGGAATTAACCTGCTCAAGAATTATGGAAGAAGGTCTCAAGGATTAAGAAGGAATCCCTCACTAAACAAAGCATTGGAATCAAAAGGTTTGTCAAAGAATCAAAGGTATGTCTTGAATTATAAAGTCTTGTTATTCCTTTTTGGTATCCATTCTACATTACTAACTGTTGCCATGTCTAGTTCTCATGAATCTTAAAAGATTCTTGTGTGGGATGATTCATCATCTGATGAATTTACCCACCTTATATACCTGAAATTGTTTGCATAAAGGACCCTGAAAAGGTTCCCTGGAAACCCTAACCTAAGGGTATGTTGATAACATGTGAAACCCTAAACCTACTTAGGGCTATTAATGAAGAAATTGCTATTCTGGTTAATGTATTGATAATGTCGTGTTTTGGATTTGGATATGATCATGGAAGTTCTAACTAATTAGGGTTGAAATGATGATGTTCGAAATATCGAACCTTTGAAGTCTTAATAGAATAAGGGTTTTTTTTGACATGAACCAAAACCCTAGGTTTTGGTTAGGTCAACAAGCAAAATCCTTGTTATGAATAGCCCTAGGAAGGAAACCATTGGTATATATTTCTTTGATTGAGTTACTAGCTTAGCTTAGGTCAATGTATGTCTGATATATTAAATATTGTCTAATTATTGATATGCTTATGCATGATGGTAATTTCCTAGATATATGTGTTGACCAAATTTTTAATGGTCATAAGTTCTAGGGTTTGGAAACAAACTCTAGTCAAAGTTTGAAGGTCTAGGACGATGATTAAATAATCTAGGGTTTTACATCTAAGCCCTAGTAATGATTAAATTCTCTAGTATGTGTATTCATCTAAATCTATATAATGTTTACTGAGAATTTATAGATGGGAAATCTAGGGTTTACATCGAACCCTAGTAGAAGTTATTTATGTTGAGTAAAATCTAGGGTTTACATCAAACCCTAGTAGAAGCTATTCATGATATGCTTGTTTTGATTAAATGAAATCTAGTGTTTACATAAAACTCCAGTCGATAGTCTATCATATGGCTGTCAAGAATTATTAGATACCTTTATCCTTCTTTTGAGTTATATGACAGAACTAATCTTCTATCATCTTGATTGAACTGCTGATGTGATTTAGGGGTTGTAACAAACTTGGGATAAAATTTGAAGTATTGAAGTATAGTCTCTTGATTAATTATGTAAAGTCTAAATGTTCCATTATTATAATGTTTTTGTGACTCACTTAATGCCTCTACAAAATTGGTTGTACTTTCTATCTAAGTTATGCAGGTACTTAATATTGGTAAAGAAGTCTGTAAGAGAAGTTGATATGATCAACATCATGAGAAGAATGGAAGCCATGAAGGATTCTCCGACACTGAAGGAAGAAGTTAATCTGCCTACATTAAGAGGGAGCTTGGATATAGGAACTCTCCCTTGTTAAGAGGGAGGGCACAACATAAGTCTTGATTGGAGAATATATGCTGGAAGAAATGTTGCTACATGTGAAGTAGGGAAAGGAATATTCTCTCAAAGATTCAATTGATAGTCCTACTGAGAATAGTTGAAGGGCAACATCGAAACCCCGAAGGTTTGTTTTGTTTATGTATTTTGTTGCTGATTGGGGTTGTGTTTGTACAGGTGAATCTCTCGAAAGTTTGGATAACATGCTGGTCACCAATCATTTTGATTGGGAGAGATTGGTTATCCTTGATCTGCTAGATCAAGGGTGTTGAGGCTTTGTGAGTGAAGCATTTCCTAGAAAGACATCGGGCCAACACTTTGTGTTAATGTCTGGTAGGGAGGGTGGCATCGGGTGGATGTGCACCTAGTTCCCTGGATTGATGGTTAGTAAGTAAGCCTGATGGTACCTATAGCGGCTGAAATATTTAGTCCATCTTAGTCCCACTTGGATAGATTTCCTTGGTCAGGAACAAGGTTACTTGGAAGCGGGAGCGCGGAGCGCCATTTTTAAAAGTTTCCGGGTCCGGAGCGTTTATATATATATATATATATATATATATATTTTTTAATATTTTTAATATTTTTTATATTTTGATGCATATATGTCAACAAAAACATGTAGAATGATGAATTAGACATAAAAAACATAAAAACATAGATTGAATCATATAACATCAATCATCTAGAAGTTATAATCTTCATCAACCATGCCCACGAGTTGGAAGCATACAACATATTGACTCTTGAGTCTCGCAAATCATCAATTTGAAGGTTTCAAGCTTTCAAAATTCAATATATAACATTTATCATCATTGATAATTTGATATATAACATTTATCATCATTGATTCATTGATTTCAAAATTCAATATACATTTATCATCATTGATATATAACATTTATCATCATTGATTCATTGATTTCAAAATTCAATATATAACATTTATCATCATTAATATTATATAACATTTATCATCATTGATTCATTGATCACCATATAACTTTCATGAAGCATCATATTCATAATTCATAATGACTTGTAAACAGTAAACTTATAAATGCCAACTTCAAAGTTTCACCTTTCAAATTCAAACTTCAAACTTAAATTGTCATTAAATATATGAAATCGGAAAGAGTCAAGTTTCAACTGTTCAACTGTCAACAACAAATAGAAAAGACTAGTAAACAACAAATCTATTTTATCTGGCTGGCCCCTTGCCACGCCCACGAGAAATGTCTATTTTTTGTGAGCCACGAGGAAATGTTGGTCTTCTAGTACTCTCAGGAGTACCACGACCACGACTAGAAGGTGGAGGCTGGATCTGCAAAGGAACAATAGTGTGATATCGAGGAGTGGCACTGGCACTGGCACCCGCACTGCTACCAGTAGATGGTGGGACTGGCCTTGTGTGTGGCGGTGCTGCTAATGCTTCATCATCATCCCTATAAAGTTCCGCTTCCAATTCTTCCAGATGTAACGTGCCGTCCTCCAAATTATCATCCTCTGGGTTGTTGTCCCAGACTCTGTATGATTGATCCTCATTTGCCCGATCACAGTAATGGCTCAACAACCTCAAGTTATAATGCACATAAACCAAGCTTTCAGCTCGGTTTTCATTCAGCCCGTTTCTTCTCACATTGTGTATAAAGCTGTAGGTGCTCCAACACCTCTCTGCAGAAGAAGTGTTCACAACTTGTGAGAGAACTTTTTTAGCCAACTTTGGCAAAAGTCCCATGCCGCCATATGATTCCCACCATGTGAGAGCATCAAATCTGTCCCTGTCTTCCATTGCATGGAAAGAACCAAAGTTAGCAGTGCAACTGAAGTATTTGCCTAATTCAAGGCGCAATTTAGCACACTCTTCCACGTCAGGTACCAATTTGTCCAATGCCTTCATGTACCCCTCTTGTACCTCTGGATCTGTGTGAGGTTTCACCCTAACCCCACCTCCAGGTGCAGGTTGGCCCAACCAAGATGGAGAGTAATATTTTGGCGTAAGGATATATGCCAAAGCATGTAGTGGAACATTGAGTTTATTCCACCGTGCACAAACAGAGTCATGAATCATAGCATACAAGTTGGGATCATTATCCTTAACAATATCTTTTATTTGCCCCAACATGCTATCCAACAATATCTTTTATTTGCCCCAACATGCTATCCATTTGCTCATAAACCTCTCCAATCACTGGTTTATCAGTATCTGCAAAGCGAATCATGTTATAAATGGGCTTGGTAAAACTCACAATTTCCCTCATACGTGCCCAAAACAAATGGTCAAGGGCGGTCTCCTCCACATGTTCGAAACTTTGCCTGTCAACTATTGTTGCCGCCCTGTCCTTTAATAGCTGCCAGTGTGGGCTTGATACCATTGCAGCCAATGACTCTCTTACCTTCAAAAGGCGCCCGAAGGTGAGGTAATAGCTAGCAAATCTAGTTTTTCCTATTTTCAACAACTCCAATTTGGAGTGAGTACGGAAAAGCCCATGGGTATTGCTATGATTTGTAATAAATTTGATCATTTTTTTACCTCTCTTGTACAAATCACCAAGCCATTTGAATTGAGGTTGTTTGTTTTTGAAGATATCATGCATCAAAAGGTTCATTGTGTGAACCAAACACCCAGACCAAAAAATGTTGGGGTATTTATCCTCAACAATTGCTCCTGCTGCCTTACAGTTAGCAGCATTATCAGTGATGACATGTATCACATTGTATGGCCCAGTCTTTTCAATTATATCAAGTAATGGTTCTGCAATGTTAATGCCGGTTTTGAATTTATCTGAATAATCATAAGCTGCCAAGAAGACTGCACCACTAACCGACACAGCCAAAACATTTATCAATGGTTTTCCTTTTACATTGGTCCATCCATCAGAGACAATGGACAGCCCATGCTCATTCCACGAACTTGTCATTCTAGCCAAAGAATTGTTTATTTTAGCTCTTTCATGATCAAGACCCACAGTTCTGGCCTTGTCATACCCAAGGCTTTTGTATCCTTTGGGGGCATCATTAATGGCAGAAACCATTTCATGCCAATAAGGTGAGCGAAGAACATTGAATGGCACCCCACATGCATATAGAAAACGGTAAACTTTTGAATCCACATCATTCCTACACCCTTCGTCTAGGAAATCGGATATGGTTCTACGCCTTAATCCAGTGCCACTGCTTCCAAAACCACTGGCATGGGTGGAAGTTGAACTTGTTTGTCCATGATGTGTTGGGCCCGAATCAACGAAACCCCTAGATCTTTTAGATGATCTCTGTAGGGCAACCCCCTCTTCCTTCCTATATATCTCTCTCTGTGGTGCTGGCACAAAAGTACAAACTTTGATTCCAAGATTTTTAGTTCCATCTCCTGGCATTATGCCACAAAGGTGCATTCTCAGACGGGTGTATGAACCATGGTATTGTTTATTGCAATGGGGGCAAATAAATTTAGTGGTTCCACCACCTTTCCCTCCTCCTTGTTTCTGAACATATTTCCACAAAGGATATTGGTCTTGTTTAGTTGGGGATTCTATGTTCTCAAGGTCTCCACTGCCCACTTCCTCCTCAGCATAATCCTCCTCCTCTTCAGGATTTTCTTCAAATCCACCATAACCCTCCTCTTCATCCTCCTCTTCTCTGATTTGCCTCTTTCTTCTAGCACTCTCCAACACCATTATCACAAAGAAAGGAACCAACATGAGGAAAATTCCTAGCCATATAGCCATGATGGAAACAAGTTTCAAGTTTCTAGAATCTAGCCTGCAAAACAAATGGAAAAATGCCAAATGGGAATAGGAAATGCAACATAGAAAAAAAAACAATTCATTTTTAAAGTTTTAAATCCAATAAAATGCAACATTCAAGAAAAATTCAAGTTTTCATTTTTAAACAATTTAACAATCTACAAATTCATCCTAGAAAATACAAAATTGGATTAGAAGGCCTACCTCTTTCTTGCAATCCTCCTGTCAGCCTTGCTCCTTGCTCTCCTGTCAGCTTTGCTCCTTGCTCTCCTGTCAACCTTGCGCTCTCCTTCTTGCTCTCTCTCAACTCAACAAACAATGAAATGCAAATGAACCCCCCCCCCCCCTTTAAAAAAAATCGATTTTTCTCATAAAAAAATTTCCGCGCGGCGGGAAACGTTTTTTTTGCCGGGGAGCGTTCGGGAGCGAACGCTTCCCGCGTTTAAAAAACGCTCCCGAAGCGTTTTTTAAACGTCGGAAGCGCTCAGGGAGCGTTCGCTCCCGAGCGCTTCCTGAAACGCTCCCGCAAAAACAGGGAGCGTTTTTACAGGGTCGGAAACGCGCTCCCGAAAATGCTCCCATCAAGAAGAGTTTTCGGGAGCGCGTTTCCGAGCGTTTCCGAAACGCTCCCGCACGGAGCGAGTTTCGGAAGCGGGAGCGAAGGGGGTTTGAAGCTTCCCCGCAACCCTGGTCAGGAATCTAGTCCATGGCATTGCGGTGCCTAGATTGTTGAGTGACCAATGGATATATTTCCTTTGTCAGGAATCTAGTCCTTGACATTTAAGTGTTTAAAGATTCTTCATAGTTCACATAGTTGAGATCTACCTTGTACTATTGTATTATTAATACCTCCCTAGTTAAGAGGGAGTGTTGAAGATTGTAACTAGGTTCGGTTTTCATAAATTGTATTTGATTCAATATTTATTGTACTTGTCAAAAGAATAAAAGAAAATAAATTTATATTATTATTAAATGACTTATTAAAGCATGGGTTTCATGCTTGGGTCATATTATTTTAGGTCAAAGTCCCCATTGTGGACTTCTAGGTTTTATTCTAAGTCTATAGGATTATTGTAGATTTATATTGACTCATATTGGGCTTTTGAATCATGCAAATAGGTCAAGTATTGAGTCAAATATGATTTATGGAGCTTCCACATCAAGTCGGCCTTCAAGTGATGAAGTCGGCCTCAAGTTCAGTAATTCAAACCCATCAGAAGGCTATAAAATACAGGCAGATCAAATTTATTTGGGGGCATCTCACTCTCACACAGAAATTTGATATCTTTTACTGCATCAAAAAAAAGTGCGAAATGGAAGAAAGGGTCAATTTGAATTCGGTTTTGGGCAAGCTAAAGGAGTTGAAGAAAATTGAAATTTTGGTGCTACTCTCTCTCTCTCACATGCTATATTCTGGAAGATCGAAGTTCTCCATTATTTACTACATCAGTTGCTGCTAAGTTGATGCTACCAAGAGAAGAAGAACTTCAATTCTGGTGGAAGTTGTTGCCTTGAGAAGTTGTCTTGGGTCAAAATCGAACTAATAGAAGCAGGATAAAGGTCTTTCCCTCAAGATCAAAGTTCCAGAAGCAAGGTCGAAGTTTCGAGGTCGAAGAAACTGCTACATAGTGCTGCTACTGTCGCTGCTGTTGGCAAATTGAGGAAGGATCAAAAGGAAGGCCGATTGGTGTGAAGAAATTCCGGGTCAAGGTCTAGAGTCTCAAGATTTACTATTGAAGGAAGAATTACTAACTGGGTTTTCCCTGAGTGTGGGGTTTTATCCTGGCTGCTGGCCTACATCTGGTGTCCTTGATCTATGTGCATTTATTTTGATATTTTCTTGATGAACTAATAAGAAAGAAGATAAGAAAAGCATAGTAAGAACTAAAGAAGATCACAAGTAAATAATCAAGAATAAGAGAATCTTTCTGCCTTTCTGATTTCCTAACAGGAATAAGTTTTGAGCTCATGAAGGAAGAAAGTTCATATATATATATATTATATATATATAAAGAGACCAACAAAACCATTTATTGCTTGGATCCAGAGGTATGTGAAATCACCTATAGTGTTTTCTCTTTGAAAGGATCATTTTCTTTGAAATCTTAGGGAGAGGAGATCTTTGTCGATACTTGTCAAAATGTTGGGTGCATAACAAGTTTGTCCAAACCATGATGAATTTGAATGATGAAATTCAATGAATAAAACGTTTCGCATAAGAATAGGGCTAACAGATTTTTTCCTAGTTTATTCTCTTGTTCTCTAGTAGTTGATCCAAGGTGGTGTTTGGATACTAGGCCAATACCTAGTTCTTTCTCTGAGAACTAAAAGGAAGAACAATGACTTAGTGTGGAAACCCGAGTTTGGTCTCTTGCCTTAAATTAAGCTCAGTCTGACACTTGACAGTGATGTGATATGGTAAGAGGATCCGCCTCTTAGTGGTGAGCTCTAGGACATAAATGAATTCATTAGATAATACTACTATAGCAAAGGTTTGGATTATAAAAATTTTGAGAAATCTAGGGCATAGAGATTAAGTGATTTCTCTTCTATTAGTAACTGCTTGTGAGTGCTTTTTAATTTTTTATATTAGGACCTTCTTGTACTTAGGTTATTAGTGTTATTCTTCATCAAACAGTTACCAATGCATAAACCATAAAGCAATAAGAGACACAAAATTTAGGCTATTATCCAGGGCCAAAACCTCTCACTCTTTGAGAGGAAAACCCGAACAAATTCTTCTTCTTATAGAGATTCCAATTGACGAATACGAAGACCAAGACCCTTGACCTATTTGCCACTCGAAGACCAAGACACAAGTTCCCTTGATGATAGTCAACCTTGTACTCCTTCCTTTGTCTCGGCTCCTCTTCCACATCGACCTTCTTTTGCTTCAAATCTTCGGCCTCCTAGAATTAGGTCTGCAACCCTAATTCAGAAATCTTAACCTGTACATAAGGCTTTTTCTTATGCCTTGACTCGACCTTCCTTAAGACTTCAATCTGGCTACCTTGGAACTTAGCCTTACTACAGTAGATGGTCTCCTCTTTCTTCGTAGATGTGGCAGCAACACTACCATAAAACAGACCCAAAACCCGAAGCTTAGAACCTCACTGAACTTCCTTCTCCTTTCGCTAATATTTAGGCTTCCTCGTTGTACTTCACACTTCAGACTGATAGATGACCAAAATTCTGCCTCAGAAATGATGTCGAGCAACCCTATTTATAGTTGTTTCCTTGTCAAAATAAGCTGACTTGTTGGAGGGTGAGATGACGTGTCATTTGGAGGAGATCTTTATTCTATTTGTAGCCATCATGAAGGAGAGGTCTTGTGCTTGTCTTAGGGATTTTCATACTTATTAAATGACTCATATAAAATGTAACATTCCCAAGAAGGGTCCTTCTTACATACAGACTCAAATTGACTTTTATGACTAGATGACAAATCCTAAAGGCTCACAATGGGAGCCATCACTAAAATAAAATTCCTTTCTCTTGAAACCCATGAGACAAGCATCAGTAATAATAATTTTATTTTTCTCCTTTTCATCAATTACAAAAAATCACAATTACACATGTCATTATGAAGATCGAACTTAGTTACATTTTTCAACAAAAAATCTCGGGTTTGTAACCCTAGAACTGATGCTGATCTTGACATGAAAGCCTAGGGTTTGAACTATTATGTAGTGTTTGATTGTGTGGATCTACAAGGCTAATTTCTCTTTGGATGGTTGCAATGAGAATGAGGTTCATTGCCCTTAATAGCATGCAATGATTTTTAATATTGTAGATGTAAGTAATGCCTTAGAAGCTTTTATGATTGTTAAGGTTTTTGTTCATACCCTAGCCCAGATACTCAAATTTGCTCATAAATCACATGATTATGGTATGTTTGCTTTGTTGATCTAATACTTGTGTATAAGTATTTGTTGATGTTTAGATCTTTGCCCTAAGAGGATGTGCTATATTGCAGACCAAGAATCTTGATCTTATGGAAGCTAAAGAAGGTTTGAAAGTTGAGGGTAGTGATTTGTTTTTCCCTTGAGACTTTCTTGTTCTAAGCCATTAAACATTTTTGATATTTTGTTATCTTATTTATGATGGGTCCTAATGATCAAGCAAATTTGCACGTGATTGCATTCGCCAGTAAAATGGATGCTTCCTAGGGTTACGAGTAAAGTTAGTATGTATATATATATAATTGATGCCCTATCTCGTTGCTGATGCTAATGTATGAGGGCAAAATGTTGCAGATGATAGTGCTACTACTGGGTTTGATGAATGTACTAACATATTGCTGATGGTTCTAGCCAACTGAGGATAGAATGTTATTGTGTTTTGTTGAAAGACATATATATAACTAGAGCTTATGGGCAAACCTTAAGTTTTCTTCCACTGAAAGAAGAAACCCTAGCTCCTTGATGATGATGTGGACTCCTTGATGATATGGACTCCATGATGGTGATGTGAACGAGGTTGACTGAACCCAAGAAGACTAAGATTAAGAAGAAGTTGACACACTCAAGAGATAAGTACTTGGTTATTGTTCTTTTAATTATTATTAGTCTCTTGTCTTTGTATATCTTGCTTGGATGGTTTTGTTCTTCCATTACCTCCTGGTGAGGATTGCAGCCACAGGTACATAATGTAGACTGGAAGGGAAGTGGCAGAAAATGAAGAAGGATGGAAGAACAAAGAGAAGAAGACCTGTAATTGGATGAAGATGATTAGAGTGATGTTGATCCAAAGCTGTTGAAGATGAGTTTGTGAGCTTTTTTTGTTGTGTTTTTTACTAGGACTGAGGTTCTCTTCATCCTGTGTAAGAGGGAGCTGATTGAAAGTATTATACGAGTCTGGAGAAATCTTCTAAGGTTGTGGCATAATGACTGTGAACCCATGAACACTTGCCTGATGAAATTTTGAAGAAGATGTGAGATTATGCTATTGATTTGATGGATCCCTCTAGTTGGCTTGTTGAATCACCTAATGCAAAAAATTGCTGACACTATCGGAACTGGATGTATTTTGAGTGTTGTATTGGTCTGAATGTCATGGATGGTCCTGCTACATGTAGCATCATTGAAGCTATAAATGTAGTTGACTTGTGACGTTGGTTACTGATGATCACTTTAATAAGAAGCCACTTATTGTCTACTGGTTGTTGGTAATTGCTTCTGTGAGAAGCCTCTTATTGTTTGATGGATTCGATTAGTATTGAACTCCGCCATGACTAATATCAACAAGTTGTTGATATTTGCTTCTATGAGAAGCCACTTATTATCTGTTGGATTGTTTGCCTCTGTGAGAAACCCCATATGTAGCTGAATAGATGGATGTTGTTGCCTATTGATATAGTGCTGAAGTCTGCCATGACTACTTTTTTGCTGTTAAGTTGGTTGTTCATGATTATGTGGATGGGATGAGAATGTTACAGAAATAAAATGCACATCAGGGTTTTGTGAATGAGTAGAAAGCAGAGATCTGTTGCTCTCAGACCAAGGCAGAATATATTGCAACTAATATGGCTAGCTGCGAGGGAGTGTGGCTACAGAGGCTCCTTGCAGAACTGTTTGATCATATCAATCTTCATATACCGTGACTATCAAAGTGGGATTTGATTTTTAGAGAATCCATTATTCCATGACAAGTTGAGACACATCGAGATCAGGTAGGAAATATGGTACAAATAGGAGCAATGGGGCTCCAACACATCTCGACAGATGAGCAGGTTGAAGGCATTCTCACCAAGCCTTTGCCAAAAGTGAAGTTCTTATTCTTCTGAGAGCAACTTGGAGTGCAGGAGAATGTGTCCGTCCTTGAGAGGGAACAATCTTAATCATCAAGAACACTGAGCATATGCTCTTCCCCCAATCTTTTGACTAGCCATGGACTTGATGGGGGAGGGGGGGATGAACAACGGGGTCTCTGGGTGTGAGGTTACTTCTTAAAGCCATGGACTTGGCCGAGTACATACCCCAGTATGGATCCTACCCCCAAGTCACCTTCATGTCTTTATTGACCAAGGGCCATGTTGACATGGTTAAGCTTGCCGGGATTGGCACCCATCTGGCCAATGGGTGAGGAGAAATAGGTGCTTGTGATCTTTACCAAATTCGTACGCAACTGCCATGGGCTTGGTTAAGGTAAATTGATCTCCCTAAGTATTGGATGGAGGTGTTCTACCACTTGATCGCGGAGGATCAAGTTGGGTGAGGATTAGTTAGTGGACATAAGGTGTGTGTGATTTTTACCAAGGTCATTTATGACTGTCATGGACTTGGTTGTGGTAAATCGATCTCCCCTATGGGCATTGTGGATCATTGTTTCGATATGAGATGAGATGAGATGATGATGCAACTATCAAATTTCCTTATGTTGAGACATATACATATGAAATGAGATATATGATATACTCTTTTAGGTCATGGAGCTTGACCTGGATATTGTAGGGTGTGTGTGATATTTACCAAGGTCAAATGTGACTGCCATGGACTTGGCTGTGGTAAATTGATCTCCCTCATCATCCGTTGTGAATCGAGACATTATTGTTTAGCTAAGATGATATTTTCTATGGAGCAGGCAGAAGAATACCTCCCTAGCTTAGAGGGAGCGTTGAGATTAAATTATGGTGTTGTTTACTCTCCTTATGATGAATGAAAATACCTCCCAGGATAAGAGGGAGTGTTTAAAATTGTAGCCATGATCTGCATTTTCATCATGTAAAGAAAATTGTGAAATTTATAATTTAAATTTTCCTCCAAAATATTTAAGTCGGCCATCTTTTGTTTAGGTTGGTTGGGCCAATTTTTGGTTGGAGGCAGCCATTCAAACCCCCTTTAACCTCTATATAAAGGAGTGTTCCCTCCATCATTTTGATACACATCAATTTGTATCTTGAGAAATTTGTTCTAGCGAAGGAGGAAGAAGAATAGAGGGCCAAATTTCAGAAGAAATGCTTGGAGAGTTTCTATTGCTCTTGGTTACTGGTTTGGTTATTCTATTGATGCTACTTTTGTTGTATTGTTGAACTATGAACTCTCTTTCTCTCTCTCTCATAAGGAATATTTTTTGGGTGTTCCCTTGGTCTCAGGCCTAATTTCTGTGTATCTTGTCTCATGGTTTCTTGTTTATTTCTTTACTACTCTCTTCATGCTAAATGGTTTATGTTTAATTGCTTAATGATGGAAAATTGTTATATGAAATCAAATGCTAATGATAAATTTTTGAAGTTGTTATATGTGAGAATAAATTGTTTTAAGCACTCACTTAGTAAACATCAACAAATTCCCCGTAGGGTTGCGAAATTTGATAGAGAAATAAGTAAAGAGAAGAGAGAGAAAAGGTCAACAGGTGCCTGTTGACTTCTGGTCTTGAAAAAATTTGTGAGTGCTCTGTACTTTGGGCCATGGGGTCTTCAAGTTCTGCTTGGTGCAATCTGGCAGATAACGTTTGGCTCCACATAGGGACGTGTCCTTGATCTTTAGGAAAGGATACAAGGACCTGGAGTCTGCAATCAAGACAACTTAACAAAGCACATCAGTAGCACCTGCACTAGATATGTCAGCATAATCCAAAAATCAACAAGGAAAAGATATACTAGAAAGAAATGTATTAGCAAGAAATGAAATGCAGGCAGGGTTAGAGATACATTACAAAACATCCCTTGGGCATCAAATTGTAATATTCCTAATGGAATTATTCAATGTATAATAGAAGGATGCACTAGAGAATAACAGTGAAAATAGGAACAACACAAAAACCACAACACACCACACAAATTTGGAACAATTGTTGAGCCATTTAATTAAATTATGAACTGTAAGGAGTACATATAGCAAGGAACAATTGCACATGGGCTTGCATAAGCAAGCTGGAGCAAACCTGGGTGGAGGAGATGACCCCAAGAGCTAGAAGACTTTGGCTAAATATCCCTCTGCGTAGACCCAAAAAATGGAAGTTGCTGTTGTACTAGAAATGATGAGAATGACCCTATGAAGTGCCCAGAATCACCTGAAAATGTGGTTGTAGCTTCTCCCAAAAATGCTTCACCAAACCCAGAAAGGGATTGGCCCAACTCACAGCCACCAAGAAACCCACAAAATAGTGTATTGCCCAGTGAGATAGACAGTACGCACTCCTGGAATTTAACTGTAAATCCCCTCCAAATGGCACCAAGATATCTTCCCAAGTCTTAGGAAATTCTTCTCCAAATTTCCTTCTCAACTCATTCCCCTTCTCATAGCAAAATCCCCTTGCTCCAAGCCCTTGTGAATTTGTCCAGATTGATGCCTGCACAAGCCCTAGGAAACCAAAATTCTCTCACCAATATTTCCCCACTCTCCACGTTGCAAACCCCCACAATCTTCAACAAACTCCCCCTTAGACCTACCACAAATTTTCTGGAATTTATCTTCCCCTCTAAATGGCTCTACTAAGAAGTGAATTTCCTTTGCATCCCAGAACTCACAGAACTGGGCGCAGATCACTAATCCTTGCACCCAAAATCTCATTGAGGTGCTAGGAAACTCCCCTAGGTTGGCACTCTAGGTCCATCGAAGCACCCCTAGGTTGGCACTCTAGGTCCATCGAAGCAAGAACTGAGATCTCCACTCGAAAAATAGCTTGTGCTAACCAGCACTGTGTTGGCAAGGTTGAACAACTCAAGAAAACAACTTGGTTCAGAATAAGATTGACAAAAGGCCCTAAATGCGGCACCCATCTTCTATTTATAATTGCCACCTCACTTTTCTCTTGTGGGTCCCTCATTCCACTAATTCAAATTTTTCCTTCAAGGGGTGTGTATTTCCTTGAGGGGTGGCCCCCACAACCCACCAAACCCTAATTTTTATGCATCTCCCCTAAGTTTGGTGCCAAAATTGTATTAATCCCAAAATTTCAAAATTGTGGAACTCTATCAACAAATTTTATTGAGAAAGGACATTACATTCCTCCCCTCCCAAATGTTGCTTGTCCTCAAGCAACTGCAATTCAGGGTGCTGTAAGATTTGCTCACCCTCCCAAGTAGCATCCTCAACCAACAAATTTTTCCATTTGACCAAGTATTCTTTGATGACCCTGCTTCTCAACTTCCTTTCCCTTGTCCCCAGAATAGCCTTTGGTGTCAGTATCAAGTTCCCCTCATCATCCAAAGGAGACAACTCAGTAGCTGCAGTAACCTGTTGCCCCAAATCCTTTTTCAAGCAAGAGACATGGAATACACTATGGCAAGAGACATGGAATACACTATGGACCTTGCTTCCCGGTGGAAGCTCTAACTCAAATTACCTCCCCAACTCTCCTGGCTACTCTGTAAGGCCCATAGGGCCCCGGAATACATTGTGGGCCTTGCTTCCTAGGGGAAGCTCCAACTCATACTACCTCCCCAACTCTCCTGGCTACTCTGTAAGGCCCATAGAAGAAGCGCGGCTTGAGTTTTTTTGCGCCCTTTTTCTTGTGGGTGGACTGTCTGTATGGTTGGAGTCTCAAGAAGAATAGATCCCCAACCTCAAAATGTCTCTTGACCCTGCCCCTGTCTGCATATAGCTTCTGTTGGTTCTGTGATGTCTACAAGTTATCCTTAAGGGCTCTAAGGATATCCTGACTCTTTTGTATCCAATCCTTGGCCCCTAGGGCCCTACTGTCTCCAAAATCCACATCAACAAACGTTAGAGCATCATAACCATACAAGGCATGAATGCTCATGACCATACAAGACACTAAAAGGGAACATACCTATAAACATAGGGTGGGTGGTGTTGTAACAATTTTCGCCCAGATGTAGCCACTTCACCCACGCCTTTTGCTACCCAGTCACATAATTATGTAGGTAGCCCTGCAACCACTTGTTTACTACCTCCATTTGACCATCTGTTTGCGGGTGATAACTCGTGCTAGGAGTGAGATTTGTCCCCACAAGCCTAAAAAACTCCTGCCAGAAACCCCCCATAAAGCTGTTGTCTTGTTCACTCACAATGGTCTTAGGGAGACCATGGAGTCTAAACACCTTCCTGAAAAACAACTCCGCTACTTGTGAGGCTGAATACCAAGTCGGGATAGCGAAGAAATGGGTGTACTTGGTTAACTGGTCCACATTGATATAGTCTCGTCCTTGGGCCATTGGCAACGCAATGATAAAGTCCATCGAGATTCTCCCCATTTTTCTCTCAGGAATGGGGAGAGACTGCTATAATCCCACCGAGTGTATCTGCTCCACCTTGTTCCTCTGACAGGAATCACACTCCTGAACATGCCTCAACACGTCCTCCTTGAGACCCTTCCATGTGAAACGCTCCTTGATGGCCCTGTGCGTCTTGAGGAAATCTTGCTGACTTGCCAAGGGTGAATTTTGAGTTGCCTGCAGAATCCTTTCCTTCAGCTGGGAGTCGAGCACCAAATAAATCCATTTTTTTGTAGTAAATCACCTCATGCTTTAGTTTGTACCGATTATCATCCACCACTCCATCAACGATCTCGCATGCACGCTTATCCTTGGAATACTCAGCCAATAGTTGTGCTCTCCAATCAGGGGTGATGCTCATGAGTGAGAGGGTCACAGGCCTCCGAGACAATGCATCTGCTAACATGTTCTATCGACCCTTGATGTACTCTATGTCAAAGTCATATGTCTGGATCTTGCTGACTCATTTCTGCTATCTCTCCTACAACTGTTTCTTCTCCAGGAAGAATCAAAGACTATTGTGGTCAGTCTTCACCTTAAACTTGTTACCCACCAAATACTGTCTAAACTTGGCCAAGGCATGCATAATGGCCAACATTTCCTTGTCGTATATGGAGTATAATATCTCATGTGGATGTAGCTTCCAACTCTCAAAAGCAATATGATGGCCACTTTGTGTCAACACCACTCTGATGCCCTCCCTTGATGCGTCACACTCAACACGAAGGGTTGTGAGAAGTTCAACAATGCCAAAGCTGGGCAAGAGCTCACGACTATCTTGAGGCGCTCAAAGGCCTCTTGCGCAGTGTTTGACTAAGTAAAAGCGCTCCAAATGCCTGTAGTATGTGCAAATTCCCAAGAACCAACTTAATTCTGTAATGTTCCTGGGTGTGGGCCAATCAATGATGGCGTAGATCTTCTCTTGGTGGACTCTGACTCTGTCCTCTCCTATCACATGCCCCAAGTATAACATCTCAGTTAGCCCAAACTCACACTTGGACATCTTGGCATAAAATTACTGCTCATCCAAGATGCTCAAGACCTACCCCAAGTGCTGCAGGTGTTCCTCCAAAGTCCTGTTGTAAATGAGTATATCATTGAAGAACACTAGGACAAATCTGCGTAGGTTCTTGTGGAACACGTGGTTCATGCTAGAGTGGAATGTGGCAGGGGTGTTGGTGAGTCCGAAAGGCATTACCAGGAACTTGAAATTTCCATAATGTCATCTGAATGTCGTCTTCAGAATATCCTGCTCACACACCTTGATCTGATGGTACCCCTAGCGTAAATGTATCTTAGAGAAGTACTTGGCTCCTCGTCTATCCAGGTAATGGAGTATTGGTTCTTTAGCGTCTTCTTTTTCAAGGTTCGATAGTCGATGCACATACGAAGAGACCCATTCTTTTTCTTCACCAATACCATTGATGAAGCAAAAGGGCTAGTATTAGGTCTGATATGCCCCAATGCCAACAACTTGTGGGTGGCCTTCTCAATCTCATCCCTACAGGCCATGGCTTGCCAATACGGGGTAGTGATAATAGCGTGAACCCACTCCAACTCAATGGTGTGCTCAAACCCCCTATCTGGTGGCCTGCCTGGAGGGATCTCCCCAAAAACCGCCTGATGCCTCTCCAGTAGGGCCAATATATCTGGATGCATCGGTCGTGCCTGTGTCCCTGTCTTTGAAATCCTAAGCTCCACTTCCCACTCTATATCCCCATGCCGCAAGTCTGCCTCCATCCGGTGAGCGGACACTATCTGGGGTGGGTAGTATTGCATACCCCTCGACACTATTGGCATCTCATTTGGGCTTGTGAACTCCATCTCCAACTCCTACTAATCAGTGGTGACCCGCCCCATCGAGTACAACCATTGGACACCCAACACCACGTTGGTGTCTAGAACATCAACTACAAAGAAATGATTAGTGACAGAGTAGTTCCCCACAGTCAGAGTCAGGCTAGGAACATACTTCGTGCATTGCATCGTCTAGTCTCTAGGCGCCAACAACGAGAACCCCTCAAATGTCTCTGTATGTATGCCCCTCTACTTCACCATATGGGCATCGATAAAGCTATGGGTAGTCCCACTATCCACTAAGAATGACACACGCTGCCCTTGTACTATACCTATGATCCAAGTGTGTCAAGTACTTCGGAACTCCCTGAAGTGAAGCTAGAATCCCCCAAGATGGAGTGAATGGTCCTCCTCCTGCCGACTATGGCCCCTCATCTCTGTAGCTTGCCTCTTGCTCAGCCTCCTCCTTAGCCTCACTATTTGAGTACACCTCACTGTAATGGGCCTTTCCCTTGGTGCACTTTTGCCTTGGTGCCGAAGGCTCCTGGCATGTGAAGAATAGCTTCCTCCTTCGGAGGTCCCTCCTTGTCTCATCATCCAACTACCCACGCCCAACCTCCCTCTGAGGCTTACGAGTGTCTTTGTTCCCTTGAGGAACCAATGGTCTGGTGGGTACAGGAACTCAGGTCTTGGGCACTGCGGCAATCATGTCCTGAGTCTTGGAAATAACGTCCATCAATGAAGTGGGCTTATAGGTCCTCACCAATTCGCGCAAAGGTTCAACTAATCCCTAGGGCCTATACAAATAGCATAATCAATCGACCCTCTGAAATATTTGACACCATCACAGTCAGTCGATGGAACTCTGAGATGTAGACCTCTACGCTGTCTATTTGCCTTAAGTGGGCCAACTCCCTGAAATGTAGCTTGGGGTCCTTCCCGTCAAACCTCTCAATCAGCTGCCTAGTGAACTCAGTGTAGGAGGTAATATGGATGTGCCCTAGTGTGATCAAGTTGTGGTACCACCACTCCTGTGCATCCCCCTCTAAATGTAGTGTAGCAAACCGTATAACGTCCGTTTCTCGCATGAGGTTCAATTGAAAGTAGGCATCTAGCTTCTAAACCCATGCCTTGGCTGAATGTTTAGCTGACCCATCATACCATCATAACTAGGGAGTGTGGCTTTCCCCGCTATCTTCTACACCTCCTGACTAGACTGCCCTCCTCTGTAATGAGACCCATCTCTCGTGGCACGCCTCTCCTTGAGGTGATGTATTCCCCAAAGGACATTACTCTCATGATCCTGGGGTCTAGTCCCTCATAGTCATCAATACCTGAGGCAACTGAATTCACCAGATCTGTAGTCGGGTCAAGCTCTCTCTCCTACTTTGGCTCATCTACAAAATGGGGCATCGTAGGACGACCTGTTTGGCCACACAAAAGGGTGTGGGGTGGCTTATATGTACAACTTCCTCCCACTACTCTGGAACCCCCATCGCCTTGGGTTATGCCTCTGGCCTACCATTCACAGTAAGCCCATTACCTGCTGCATCATGTCCATCATAAGTTGACTTTGCCTCAACATTTGTTGGTTTGTCCTCAGTAACTTCTCCAGAATATGGTCTTGTCCCCCTTGTCTAGGTTGCTCAAGATCCTCTTGGTTCTTTATGTGCCCTCTGAATTTTTCCAACTCTGTATTAGAAAATGGGTCTTGTGCTCCCTCTTTGCCTCGACCTCTACCTCTTCGTCGTCCCCAATCTCTTTGAAAAACAACTCCTTGGTACCTAGGTGGCATCACCTGCACTTATTTCCCAACACTGGCCAAGAACATGCTTTGATACCGCTGTAATATTCCTAATGGAATTATTCGATGTATAGCATAAGCATTCACTAGACAATAACAGTGAAAATAGGAACACCGCAGAAAATACATTAGGAATAAGTTGAATTTTTCTCAACATTTGTTGGTTTGTCCTCAGTAATTTCTTCAGAATTTGGTCTTGTCCCCCTTGTCTAGGCTGCTCAAGATCCTCTTGGTTCTCCATGTGCCCTCTGAAATTTTCAAACACTGTATTAGAAAATGGGTCTTGTGCTCCCTTTTTTCCTTGAGCTCTACCTCTTCCTCTTCCCCAACCTCTTTGAAAAACAACTCCTTGGTACCTAGGTGGCATCATCTGCTCTTATCTCCCCACACTGACCAAGAACATGCTCTGATACCACTGTAATATTCCTAATGGAATTATTCAACGTATAACAGAAGCATTCACTAGACAATAATAGTGAAAATAGGAACAACGCAGAAAATACAACACACCACACAGATTTAGAACAACTTCTAATCCATTTTCTTAAATTATGAACTCTAAGGAGTACATATAGCAAGGAACAAGTGCACCTGGGCTTGCATAAGCAAGCTGGAGCAAACCTTGGGGGAGGAGATGACCCCAAGAGCTAGAAGACTTCAGCCAAATATCCCTTTGCACAGGCCCAAAAAATGGCAACTGCTGTTGTACTGGAAATGTTGCGGAATGACCCTCTGAAGTGCCTAGAATCACATAAAAATTTAGTTGTAGCTTCTCCCAAAAAATGCTTCACCAAACCCACAAAGGGATTGGCCCAACTCGCAGCCACCAACAAACCGATAAAATAGTGTGAATTTCTTAGTGAGACAGGGAGTACACACTCTTAGAATTCAACTTGAAATCCCCTACAAATGGCACCAAGAAATCTTCCCAACTTTCGAGAATTTCTTCTCCAAATTTCCTTCTCAACTGCTTCCCCTTCTCATAGAAAAATCCCCTTGCTCTAAGTCCCTGTGAATTTGTCCAGATTGATGCCTGCACAGGCCCTAGGAAACCAAACTTCTCTCACCAATATTTCCGCATTCTCCAGGCTGCAAACCCCCACAAATCTTCAGCAATCTGCCCTCCAAACCAGCCAAAAATTTCCCGGAATTTATCTTTCCCTCTGCAAGGCTCTACCAAGAAGTGCAAATTTCCTCTACTGTAATGTCCCTTCCTAAATTTTCCTAATTTTTGGGGAAATAAATTTTGACAATTTTGATTAATACTAGCCCTAGGCAATTTTTGGTGAAAAGACATGTGGAATAATTTATTTGTATGCTAGTGGAATGTGGGGCCCACTCACCCACATGAAGTACGCACTTGAGGAAGAGGGAATTTGAATTCCCTAAGGAAAATCGAATTGTTGGAGGGGCCAATGTTGCACGAAGCGGGGACGAAGCGGGGACGTTTTTTGGAAGCGGGGACGCGGAAGCGTCATTTCCAAAAAATCTAGGAAGCGAAGCGTCTCGGAAGCGTCTACTATATATATATTTTTTTATTTTTATTTTTTTGCATTTATATTAAAAAAATATCCAAAATACCAAATTAATTGTAGAAGATATGGAAGCATGCATATTTGTACATAAATCAAGATAGATATGACATCCATTGTACATTAATGATTAATTATTTGAGCATCAACCATTTAGAATAGATGCATCAACCATCTATAATCTAGATTCTTCTCCTCTTATCTAGCCTTTGCCTCTACCTCTATTATCTAGAGACATTAGTCAAAATTGCCCAATTTTGATCAAACCCTAATGCAAGCCTTAAAATATGGTAGAAAGAACTTAACATGCTTGATCGATTATTTTGACTTGATTGAAATGTAATTTTTTGCTAACGACATGACAAAGGAGTTCAACAATTAACACCACCAACACTAGGGTACATATAGGGCGTGGTGCTCTTGATTAAATGCTAATCACATACCCTCATACATGATATAATCTAATGACATGCCACCATACCATTGATCCTGAATTCCTGAAAACTGTTAAGTCTGCTGAATTTTGAAGAGGATATGAAATTCTATTTTCTCCATATGAAGTCCGATCAGGCTGGAACCACTCTCAAACATCCTGAGTCATTTCATGGTAATGTTAAAAATTTAAGTAAAAGGATGAAAATAAAAAATAAATTACCATGAGGGAGCTTTTAAGAAACATCCAAGGAGGTGAAAGAGAGCTTATGTCACTTTTACTTTAAGAATTTAACATTACCATGAGGGAGCATCTAAGAAATATCTAAGGAGGTAAAAGAGAGCTTATATTTTTTTCCTTCTATCCCTAACTCAGCACTAACTCACCTACTAACCCAACCAAGGACAAAAATAAAATAAAAAATCAAAAAAATCATTTTTCTGACCTACATTAGTCGGATCCGTACGCCGCGGTACGGAACCGTTCGCGATCCGTACGGATCCGTACGCCGCGGTACGGAACCGTTCGCGATCCGTACGGATCCGTACCGGAACCGCGGCGGATCCGTACAGCGATCCGCCGTACGAACCGCGGATCCGCTGTACGGAACCGCGGATCCCTGCGTACGGTTCCGAAATTGCAGGAATTGTAAATTTTTTTAGGAACCGCGGTTCCGATTTTCGGAACCGCGGTTCCGGGTACGGATCCCGTACGGATCCGTACGGGACGCGGTTCCTGCCTTGGAGCCGGGGGGGGGGGGGGGCGTTTCCTGCAACATTGGGAGGGGCTCACGAGGAATTCATGGGCAACAACTATAAATGGAAGGAATGAAGGAGCATTTGGGGTCTTCTGTCATTTGGAAACTAAATTTGCCTTGGTTGTTCAACTGAGTCAATATTGTGTTGTTTAACACAAGAGCGTCCCAAGGAGAGAAGCTCAACCTTTCTTCGGTGGACTTTGAGATTCACCCAAGGAAGGATTTCCTTTATCACTGAGATCGGAGGAAGCACCATCTACAGGTTCCACGCATTTCTGGAGGCATAACACGCAGTTAGGAGCCACTACTGCGCAGAGGGAGGAACCACGTTGTTTGTGGAGAAATGTTGTTGGGGATTGACTGGAGAAGCTACAAGAGTGATGCTTCTTCATTTTCAGGAGTGTGGAGAGCAGCGACAACGCAGAGGGCCATCCTACACACAGTTCTCATTCAACATACATAGGGACTGCGTCATCACCTCCATGACTGCACAGTCATTGGAGTGATGCTTTTGGGGCAACATTATTTCGAGGAGTTAGGAGCTAGGGTGTTGGGAAATCACTTGGAGGGTCATTTGAGGAAGATTGCTGGAGTTGGGAGAGCAGGGATTGACAATATCAGTCACAGTGACAGATTTCGAAATTGGAGGAGGGCCATGTTGTGAAGGGCCAAAATCTGAAGTTTGGAACCAAGGGAAGTCCCTTCTGGGTTTTTCTGGGTTTGGGGCAAGGATCACATCCCCAATTTCCTAGAATTTTTTGGGTAGTATAGAGGGGGAAAATTAGTGGCGAAGTCTAGCAGCGGTGCAGTTTTGGAGTAACAACGCAGTTTTCTGGAGGATTTGGCTATTTTAGTTGTTGGGTTTTTCTGTACTCATCTTCTGGTGCTTGCAGCTTGCCTTGGGCAAGCCCAGGTGCTTTTTCTCCAACTCATTTGTACCACAACTCTATTGTTAATAAAATTTGGCCAGTTTGAGGATTTGGAGAAATTTCTGGTTTGTGTATGAATTTTTAAAATTTTAGGTGTTATTGTATTTGCATGTCTTTGTTATCAATGTAAAATTTCCATTAGGAATATTACAGTGGTATCGGAGCATGTTCTTGCTAGGGTGGGGAACAGGAGTAGGTGATGCCACCAAGATAACAAGGAGTGGTTTTCTATAGAGGCCATGGGAGAGGCAGAGGTAGAGGTCGTGGATGAGAAGGCAACCCAAATCCATTTTCAGACACTGAAGTAGAGAACCAGAGGGAAATAATGGATCAACATGAGGAGGATGAACAACCCAGACCAAGGGGCCATGACCAAATTTTGGAGGAGCTATTGAGATCAAATCAACAAATGATGAGACAAGGGCATATCATGATGGACATGATGTAGCAGGTGATGGGGGTTGCATGTGGGTGGAAGGTCGGATGGCGAAGTAGAGCATCAAGGTGATGGGGGTTCCAAAGAAGGGGGAGGCAGTCGTACCTATTAGCCCGCACACACTCCTTAGCATGGGCAGACTGGTCGTCCCTTGATGCCTCATTTCGTGGATGAGCCGAAACTAGAGAGAGAGCCGAACCCAGTTGCAGATTTGGTCCACTTAGTTGCATCCAATATTGATGAATATGAGGGGTGGGCATATCATGATGGACATGATGTAGCAGGTGA
The DNA here is from genome assembly GCA_034641835.2 of Pinus albicaulis. Classification (NCBI taxonomy): domain Eukaryota; kingdom Viridiplantae; phylum Streptophyta; class Pinopsida; order Pinales; family Pinaceae; genus Pinus; species Pinus albicaulis. The sequence goes on along the minus strand of CM076576.1, from coordinate 904,932,173 downwards.
TGGGGGCTACATGTGGGTGGAAGGCCAGATGGAGCAGTAGAGCCTCAAGGTGATGGGGGTTCCAGAGAAGGGGGAGGCAGTCGTACCTATTAGCCCCGACACACTCCTCAGAGTGGGTAGACTGGCCGTCCCTTGATGCCTCATTTCGTGGATGAGCCAAAACCAGAGAGAGAACCGAACGTGGTTGTAGATTTGGTTCACTCAGTTGCATCCGGTATTGATGAATATGAGGGGTTGGATGCTCGGATTAGGTGGGTGATGTCCGTTGGTGAGTTTATTCACCTCATGGAGAGATGTACTATGGGAGCTGGAAACCATTATAGAGGAGGATCATCCAACCAGGATGTACAGAGGTTAGCCGGGAAGGTTACACTCCCAAATTTTGATGGGTTAGCAAAGAGTTTAACTAGAGCATGGATACAAAAGATGGACACATACTTTCATCTAAATCCTATGCGAGAAACAGATGCCATTCAATTTGCCACACTTCATTTGGAAGGTGATGCCCAAGAGTGGTGGTACCATGGGCTGATCACCTTGGGAAACATCAACATTACCTCTTACATGGAGTTCACCTGAATGTTTTTTGGAGAGGTTTGAGAGGAAGGACTCGGAGTTGCATTTCAGGGATTTGGCCCAACTTAGACAAATTGGTAGCGCAGAGGCATTGATCACAGAGTTCCAAAGGCTAGCGGTGATGGTGATAGATATTTCAAAGGGTCGACTGATTATGTTGTTTGTGGAGGGACTTGTTGAACCACTGCGTGGCTGGGTGAGGGCTTACAAACCCACGTCACTTCAGGATGCTATTTCCAAGACCTGAGATATGATCGATATAGTGCCCAAGAACCAGGCCTTTGTTCCCACGAGACGCACTGCCCCATAGGGGAACAAAGATACTAGACCACCATCGACAGATGGAGGATGTGGCCAGTTGGATGATGATACATAGAGGGACCTCAGGAGGAGGAAGTTGTGTTTTACGTGCCAAAAGCCTTGGGCACCTGGGCACAAGTGCACCAAGGGCAAGGCCCACTTCATTGAGGTGTTTTCAGATAATGAGCCTGAGGAGGAGGAGATTGAGATAGTAGATGAGTCAGGGGATGAGGCAAGACCATCATCATGAGGACCACCACCACCACCTAGAGGAGGACCGTTTGCCCCAACAGGGGGAGTCCTTGCTTCACTTTGAGGTGTGCCGAAGTATTTAACACTCGGGATTAAAGGGACCATACAACGACAACGTGTGTCAGTTCTGGTTGACAGTGGGGCACCCACAATTTCATTAATGCCTAGATGGTGGAGCATAGGGGCATCCAGACGACATTTGAGGGGTTCTTAGTTTTGGTGCTAGGAGACCGGACCATGCAGTGTACGAAGTATGTTCCCGGGTTGACCTTGAAAATGGGGAACTACTCGCTCACTGATCATTTCTTTGTGGTTGATGTCCCAAACAACAATGTGGTGTTGGGAGTCCAGTGGCTGTACACATTGGGGAAGGTCACCACTGATTGGCAAAAGCTGGAGATGGAGTTCAAGGGGCCAGATGGGAAGCCAATATTACTGAGGGGAATGCACTCTTATCCACCTTAGACAGTTTTAGCCCACAGGATGGACGCTGATCTACGACATGGGGATGTGGAGTGGGTAGTTGAGTTGAGGATTTCTGAGTCCGGGTCACGGGCATAGGCTACACATCCAGATATATTAGCTTTCTTGGAGAAGCACTAGGGGGTTTTTGGGGATGTTCCACCAAGTAGACCACCAGACCGTGGATTTGAGCACACCATTGAGCTGGAGGATAGGGTGAACGAAGTCATCGCCACCCCTTATAGGCATCCAAAGGCCTATAAGGATGAGATACAGCAGGCCATTTAGGAGCTGCTGAGATTGGGACACATTAGCTCAAGTTGATTTGCTTCTTCCATAGTGCTGGAGAAGAAGAAAGATGGAACACTGCTTATGTGTATAGACGACCAGGCTCTAAATAAGAACTTGAAGAACATATATCCTATTCCACGCATTGACGAGCTGATGGATAAGCTTAGAGGAGCTAAATACTTCTCTAAGATAGATCTGTGTTCGAGATATCCCCAGATCCGCGTGAGGGAGCAGGATGTCCCAAAGACTGCTTTTCGTTGCCACTTCAGACATTTTGAGTTCTTGGTGATGCCCTTTGGGCTAACCAACACTCCTGCTACATTCCAGTTGTGTATGAACCATGTATTCCTTGGGCAGTTGAGACGCTTTGTCCTATTGTTCTTCGATGACATACTCATTTACAACAGGACATGGGAGGAGCACCTTCAGCACTTGGAGGTAGTGCTTCACATGCTTGAGGAGCAACAACTGTATGCGAAGATGTCCAAGTGTGAATTTGGACTAACGGAGATGTTGTACTTGGGGCATGTGATTGGGGAAGATGGAGTGAAGGTACATTAGGAGAAGATTCGGGCTATTGTGGATTGGCCCACACCCAAGAACGTGACGGAGTTGAGGGGGTTCTTGGGCATATGTACATACTACAGGAGATTTGTGAGAGGATTCTCACAACTTGCCGCACCTCTTATAGATTTGACGAAGAGCAGAGCGTTTGAATGGACGCAGGTAGCAGAGGAGGCTTTTGAGTGCCTTAAGAGAGTCATGAGCAGCACCTGGTTTTAGCCTTGTCGGATTTCATGCAACCCTTTGTGTTGGAGTGTGATGCCTCTGGTGAAGGGGTTGGGGCCGTTTTGACGCAGGGGGGCCATCCTATTGTGTTTGAGAGTAGGAAGCTGCTACCTCATGATCGGTTGTACTTAGTGTAGGACAAGGAGATGTTGGTGGTGATGCATGCACTGACCGAATTTAGACAGTACTTGGTAGGTAGCCGGTTCAAAGTGAAGACTGATCACAAAGTCTTCGGTTCTTCCTATAGCAGCAGTCACTAGACAAGAGGCAACAAAATGGGTGAGTAAGCTCCAAGCTTACGATTTTGAGATCGAGTATGTGAAGGGCAAACACAATTGGTAGCAGATGCCCTCTCTAGGAGACCAGCGACGCTGTCCTTGATGGATGTTACGCAGGATTGGAAGGCTCAACTTTTGGTTGAGTACTCCAAGGACAGGCAGGCTTGTGACATTTTGGATGACACACACAGGGATGATGGATTCTGGGTGATGGATGATGTAATCTACTACAAGGACCAGATCTATTTGGTGCCAGGATCTCAGCTGAAGGAGAGGATCATGCAGGAAACCCATGATTCTCCGTTAGCAGGGCACACAGGCTTCCTTAAGACATATCGTGCTGTTAGGGAGAGATTCTCTTGGCGAGGGCTCAAGGGAGATGTTTTGAGGCAAGTGAGGGAGTGCGTGGATTTCCAGAGGAATAAAGTGGAGTTGTAACACCCGGTCGGTTTGCTACAGTTGCTTCCCATACCTGAGAGGAAGTGGGAGAGCGTATCTATGGACTTCATCACTGGGCTTCCTGTTAGCTCCCCGTAATCAGCGAGATTGGCAAAAGTCCGACCGCGGGGAGAAACATCGTTTCAACCACTTTGGGATTCTAGGATCTAGCCCTCCTGAATCCGGAGTGGGATCTCTCCAATAAGTGTAAAGATTGGATTTGTCTTTGAAAGTTTATGGTAATCATGTTAGGCTAGATATGAAGGCCAAGGGTTTTGTTTGTTTTTGGATGGTTGAGCATGATTATTATTTGAGGTGGAAAGTCCTAAATGCAAAGAGTTTCAAAGGTGAGAAGTTGCAAGTAATCAGAACAAGGTTTGGCCAAAAAGATAGATAATTACAGGTTTTAGTCCATTGGGCTTTGGAGTCATAATAGGGTTTAATTGAAACAACAAGAGGCAAGAGTGGTCCATGGGACAAGTCATCTATGTCTAAGGATCTCTCTAAAGTTTGATTTATGGAATGAAATGGTACAACAAGAAGGGGAATTTAAACAAATGAAGAACAAAGAGTAGCACAGGATCTGGTAAGTACTTTGAAACTAGCCTGCCTTTGACAAACACTTAAGAAAGACATAAAAGCAATCCAGGATCTGGTAAGTACTTCGAAACTAGCTAGCCTTTGATACACTTTCAATAGAAAACACTTAAAAACAGGGGGGAAACTTGAAGGCAACTGTTGGAGTAGAAACTAGCGGGCCGGGCTGACCACAAATCCTCTCCTAGCTCTGCTTTACTTGGTAACTTTCAAGACAAACACAAAGATAACAAGGAATGGTCTAAGATCTAGTAAGTACTTCGAAACTAGCCAACTTTTAACTCATTCCAAGGGAAACTTTCAGACAGTCTTTTGGGATAAAACTAGGACCAGGGCACACCATATCTTCCTTAGTTCATCTCTACTTAACATGAAATGAAAATAACATTCAGGAATAATATTTAGCTAAACAGGAGGACAAGGGAACGCCAACATTCCTACTGCTTGGACTAAATTAAATCATTCCTAAATAACACAAATTGGAAGAAAACATGTAGATAAAGATTTTCAGTCAGAGAAGGGTACTGATATACAGTAAATCCTAACTCTATGCTTGCTGTTCTTTATCAGAGAAGATGGACAAAGTGAAAACAGAAATAAAATAACAATTTACAATAAGAAATAACATCACCGTCGACATAGACCAGGATCCCATAAATCAGCTTGTATTGATACTTCAAACCAGTTACAACTTTAAGTCCAATGCTTTAGTTTAGCAATCATTTACACTTCCCAGACTAACTTATCTATCACAAGTAGAGCTTCAAGAGCCAGTGAACACTATTTACAAGTAGAAGTCTTAAGCTCAAGTATATTTCAAAGTTCAGCAACCAACATTTTCTCATCTTCTACAACAGTACTTATAGAAGGATGAGGAGGTGGGATCTGATAAAAGATCTCCCAAGATAATTAATACAGACTAATGACTTCTCGGCCTTTGAGGGGCTCAATGAAGAAGTTTACATATGTGTCCTCTGTATTATTTGTTTTACATTTAAGATTAAGCTCGGTGGAAGCTTTTGTTGACTTTTAAGGCTCTGTGTTATGTTAAAGTAACTCTGCTGATATTTTGTGCATTAAGTTCTTTGGCAAAATTAACTCTCTAGCTGCGCTGAGGCAAATATTTGATTTTGATCAAAAACTCCGGCCTCCGTTTGAATGCTTGTGGCTACAGGTGGCTTTGTGGTAGCTGAGAGGAATCAATTTGCCTCAGATGTGGCGGTGGAGGCCTTTCTGTCTGATAGATCTTTTGATTTACCTTTAATTCTATTTTAATTTGGAGGATTAGGCTTTTGATAATCAATCTTAGCCGTAATCCCCCAAATTGCCTTCAATCTTCTGTTCTGTTGTGGTAGGTCTTCAACACTGATACTCTTTTGTTTGTTTAAATAACACTGTGTCTTGTTGATGTGCAGGCCGCGCAGGGCTCATATGGCATCAATGCCTCATGAAACATTGACGAGACGTGGAGTTTGAGCCTTGTGAATGGTTCCCTGTGATGAATCAAAGGCATGGGAATCGTCATTCTCAGCCTTCGGCTTTCTCTTCAATACAATGGAAAACCTTTAATCCCTGCAAAATACACACAAATGTTACAAAATCCTGCGTATTGGGTTGACTGCTTCAGAGTGCGTAGCCGTTGGATGGCATCATCCAACGGTTGGGATCTGTTGGGGATTGTTTTGGAAAAATAATGGGGGTTAATTAAGTCAGAATCGCTTATCGCGCAAGGATCAACGGTTCGGGATTGGTCGTGTTTATACAAAAATTTAACAAAGAAGAGAACTGGGTCAATGGGGGCCGTTGATCTGCAGAGATCGACGGCTGGGACTTGGCCACAAAACATTATGAAGCGGGGTGTATAAATTTTAACAAAGGTCAGGGGGATTGATCTGGGCCGTCGGATCTTGACATGCGGACGACCTGGATGCAATCGGAGCTTTCGCGATCAGCGGGGCAAAGAACTTGGAGGCGCCGATGCGATTGAGTATGGATCGTCGATCTGCAGATCAGATCGACGACGGAGAGCTCATCGGGGATTCGCCAATCGGGAGGTGGCATAAAATGTCATCGTGCCAATGAAAACCTCCGATGCGATTTTGCGCAGGCCATTGGATTAGCCAGTGATCAACGGTGGATATTGCTTTAAACCATGCTCCGGCGGAAACCCTTCATAATTTATGAAAATCCAAAAAATTAATAAAACGAAGGTTTTGGTGGCGGAATATGTATGTGAAGCGGTTAGGCGCCCGACTGTGGGGCCTTGGTCTATATGGAATGATAATAGGCCCGGGGCTTTATGCATATGAGGGCCAATCGCAATCGGAGGTCAGGCTTGGGCTTTTCAATCTAACCATTTGAAACTTGCGATGCGATTAGCGCCTCGGGACTTTTAACACTTGGTCCTGGGTGAAAGTTATATGGAGTATAAAGCGGAGTGGGGCGGGGTTTAAAGAAAAGGCCAATCGGCATCGGAAGTTTCAATGTTTACACACAAAAGACTTGCGTTTGTTCGGAAGTTCCGATGTGATAAGCGCTCAATGGGTCTAGCGCCTAGTTCTTAGGGCGTGGGCACATGTGGGGAAGTGGTTTAGGACTTAGCCCAAGGGGGCTTAAGTCTGTAATAAAAAATGGGTTTTTTATGGATTTTCAATGGTTTTCAAAGGATTTTGAGAGTTTCAATAAGACAAAGAAAGAGTCTTAAACCTTATCAAAGGGGTTTTGATGGAAGGGAAAAGGGGAAAATATGAAAATGAAGGATTTTATGGAGAAAAAGGGGAGCAAAATGAAGGTTAGTTTTTGAGTGGAGGCGGGGGAAAAAGGGGTTTTTTGTAGCAGTCTTTTTTCATGAAATCAGCAGAATTTCTTAGTATAGAATGGGAACAGCAGTGAAGATTTGGACAGAGGCATAAGGCCTTCAAGAGTCTTTAAGAGATAACATCTTTTTAGCAATAAAAACTTGTTTCTTGAAGACTCCAAAAATGTTTTAGCCAGCATTTGATATAACAAATTTTATAGCTGGCTAACAGTGGCTCCACTTGGGGATGGTGCCTTCTTGAAGGCATCAAGAACTTCAGACTTGCATTCTCTGGGAGGCTGATCAGTGCCTCATCCATTGGGCTGCCTGTCTTTCCTTAGATGATCTTCTTTTGCTCTAGAAACATATTAGCAGCCATGGGAAACAACAAAACTTCATCAATACAAGCTTTTTACCTACCCAGTCCTACTGATCTAACATTTTTTCTTCTTTAGAGTGCACTTGGATTGGCAAACTCTTTTACAACATTTTATTCTTTTGAAAGCAGGAAATCTAATCTATTTCTACTCCTTATTTCTCCATGGACTCAGCTTAAACAGTTGAGTCCATATGATTGTCTACCTAATCTACTAATCTGTTAGGATTAAACAATCTAACAGATTTTTATTCTCTAAATTCTACAACAGAAATTTAAAAGCATACAAGTCATGATTGAACAGTCCAACTTGATGCTGATCTATGGCATAAAAAAAAAACAAGCTGCACATAGATATTATTTTGCAGAAAATTTAAAACAGAAATGGAAGGCTTAAGATCTGAAAGTTCAGAGCATTTCCTTCATCTTTTCTTCAGCTCTGCTTTGACTCTTGCTTGAGCTGTTTTTCTTTTATCAACTGGTCCAGATTTTGAGCTAATTAGAACCAGTTTTATCTCTGTTTTGACTCAGAATTTTAAACAGATTTGAGTCATTCTCTTTGGAAACTTAAGTTCAGATTTTGAGCATGTTTGAACCTTTAATTTCTATCCTAATCTATCTACTGATAAGCCAAGATTAAACAGTTTGGCAAATCGAATTCACTATCCTATCGGCAGAAAATTTAAAGCTAATTAGTCAAGATTGGGCTGTATGACTAATTAGAAGTGTGTTTTTTCAGGAGTGGCATTTAAGCTTGCACACTTTCAGATTTGTTTCTCTTTTTTGGTATGGGGCTATACCTTTCTTGTTTTTACAATCTGCCCTCTTTTCTCTTTTCTATTGTTTTTGGTTTTTTTTTTTTTTCATTTTTTCTTCAAAACAGAAATCAACAACTAACTAAATGCTCAAAGGCTGAGCTTTATTGACACTCCTATCTAACCTATTCTAACTCGGAATATTTACATTTTTAACTTACAAACTCTCTTTTCCAATACATCTAGTCAATCAAATGATTCCATGACTGGTCTTTGCTCATCTCTTTGAGCATGTAGGATAACAGGGGCATTCCCAAGCTCTCTATTTCTTGGCAGCAACTCTGAAGAATTTTGTTGCACTTGGTAATATATTGTTGTCTGGAACCTTTATCCCTTCTTCAGATGTCTTCAGGAAATCGACATAGGGATCTTGAAATAATGCCTGGTTAAGAGTATTTGGAAGATGTGTTTCAACCAGGATCATTTCTTCCTTTTCCACTAGATCAAGGCAAAGATTCTTTTGAGGAAGACAAACTTCCTCATCTTCATTATTGTCTGAACTGGAGGATTCATCATATATTGCAGGGTTGTCCTCCTGTAGTCCTGGTAAGCTCTGGTTTAGTGGATTGTACTCTATGAGGAGGTTATTATATTCTTGAGCAGGGGTATGTTCAATTGCTTCCTCTTTTTCAAAAGAAGGCTCCTTGGTTTTACTTTGCTCAAAAATTTCTTTGCTTCTTTCCTCCTCATCCTTTGAGTTGAAAGTCTGCTGAGTTCCAATCACATGGAAATTATTACTGATGATCTGAAATGAAGCAGAGCAAAGATCCGATGAATCTTCACTCACTTCTAGGCTTTGAAAACTCTCATCATTAGTATCATAAATAGTCTGCACTGGCTCATTACTTCTTTGAAGGAACTGATCTTCCTCCCATAAATCTGCTAATGATGATCCTGCAAAATTAACTTCTGTTTGGGAAGCATCGTCACTAGATAGATCAAAGTTAGGAGAATCACGAATATAAGTAATACTACCAATCAAACATACTGGGTTATCAGCAGGTCCTTCATTCTGATCTACAAAAGAACTTTCTAAATCTGTACAACAAAGTTCTCTATGTGAATGGGCAAGAGTGTTTGTTTTGCAAAAAGTTTCAGAGACTTGCTGTTTATAAATAGTCTGATCTATCTCTTTCTTTGTCAAAGGGGAGATGTTTCCATGTTCCTTTGAACAGGAGTACAGCAGTTCTCTGTCTCTTGTGAAGATTGATTTTGAGGCTGGATGTCTTCTTGAGCCTCAGCTATAAGGGATGATGAATCAATATTTGAGTTTTCAGGGATATCTTGAGGAATGTCCAGTGTTTCTTGGTTGTTTTCTTCCTCAAGTGATTCATCTATATTCTTATAATTTTTCAGTAAGATATTAAACTCATGAATGGCTGTTAAAAGATCTTTAGGATGCATTTCTTCCAAATCTTCATCATTATCTATAATGTGTTTGGTGATGTTTTGTGATGGATCATAATATATTTCACCCCACAATAATGATGTAGTGTTTTCTTTATAGTTCTCATAAAACATATATTCAAGGTCTTTTAAAGAAAACAAACTACTAGATCTCAAGCATTCATACCAATCCCTAGCTTTTCCTTCTAATGTTAACATGAACATTTTCATTAGGCAATCTTCATGCCATTCAACTTTCAACCTCCAGACATGCATGTGAAATTTGATGAGATGTAATAAAGGGTCATCAAACTTTTCACCTTGAAAAACAGGCAGGTTGTCATCCCAATTCACCTGGGGCATCTTATGTGGAAACCCAGGGATATGATCTCTACTCATTGGGGCATATCTTCGTTGTATTCTTGGAATCGTGTTTGTAAATCAAGAAAGAGGTCACTATGTCTGGTCAATCAGTTCAGGTTCTTCTACCAGTGGAGTCATTTGGTCTTTTGGGAGTTTCAGAGTGTGGAGTCGCCAGGTGGAAGTTTTTAACTCCTAAGGAGGTAAAAGGTTTACTGGTCCACCACCAATGTTTATTGAATACCAATCTGAAATATTTTTTGGTTTTTCCTGAGTTTCTATGGTCGTATGGAAAACTGAAAAGTCTATAAAAGCTGGCCAAGCAACTATGAACTCAAAAATTTCCCCAGCGGAGTCGCTAGAAATGTTAGCTCCCCGTAATCAGCAAGATTGGCAAAAGTCTGACCGCGGGGAGAAACATCGTTTCAACCACTTTGAGATTCTAGGATCTAGGCCTCCTGAATCCCGAGAGGGATCTCTCCAATAAGTGCAAAGATTGGATTTGTCTTTGAAAGTTTACGGTAATGATGTTAGGCTAGTTATGAAAGCCAAGGGTTTTGTTTGTTTTTGGATGGTCGAGCATGATTATTATTTGAGGTGGAAAGTCCTAAATGCAAAGAGTTTCAAATGTGAGAAGTTGCAAGCAATCAGAACAAGCTTTGGCCAAAAAGATAGATAATTGCAGGTTTTAGTCCATTGGGCTATGGAGTCATAATAGGGTTTAATTGAAACAACAAGAGGCAAGAGTGGTCCATGGGGCAAGTCATCTATGTCTAAGGATCTCTCTAAAGTTTGATTTATGGAATGAAATGGTACAACAAGAAGGGGAATTTAAACAAATGAAGAACAAAGAGTAGCCCAGGATCTGGTAAGTACTTTGAAACTAGCCAGCCTTTGACAAACACTTAAGAAAGACATAAAAGCAATCCAGGATCTGGTAAGTACTTCGAAACTAGCCAGCCTTTGATACACTTTCAATAGAAAACACTTAAAAACAGGGGGGGAACTTGAAGGCAACTATTGGAGTAGAAACTGGCGGGCCGGGCTCACCACAAATCCTCTCCTAGCTCTGCTTTACTTGGTAACTTTCAAGACAAACACAAAGATAACAAAGAATGGTCTAAGATCTGGTAAGTACTTCGAAACTAGCCAGCTTTTAACTCATTCCAAGGGAAACTTTCAGACAGTCTTTTGGGATAAAACTAGGACCAGGGCACACCATATCTTCATTAGTTCATCTCTACTTAACATGAAATGAAAATAACATTCAGGAATAATATTTAGCTAAACAGGAGGACGAGGGAACGCCAGCATTCCTACTGCTTGGACTGAATTAAATCATTCCTAAATAACACAAATTGGAAGAAAACATGTAGATAAAGATTTTCAGTCAGAGAAGGGTACTGATATACAGTAAATCCTAACTCTATGCTTGATGTTCTTTATCAGAGAAGATGGACAAAGTGAAAACAGAAATAAAATAACAATTTACAATAAGAAATAACATCACCGTCGAGATAGACCAGGATTCCATAAATCAACTTGTATTGATGCTTCAAACCAGTTACAGCTTTAAGTCCAATGCTTTAGTTTAGCAATCATCTACACTTCCTAGACTAACTTATCTATCACAAGCAGAGCTTCAAGAGCCAGTGAACACTATTTACAAGTAGAAGTCTCAAGCTCAAGTATATTTCAAAGTTCAGCAACCAACATTTTCTCATCTTCTACAGCAGTACTTATAGAAGGATGAGGAGGTGGGATCTGATAAAAGATCTCCCAAGATAATTAATACAGACTAATGACTTCTCGACCTTTGAGGGGCTCAATGAAGAAGTTGACATGTGTCCTCTGTATTAATTGTTTTACATTTAAGATTAAGCTCGATGAGAGCTTTTGTTGACTTTTAAGGCTCTGTGTTATGTTAAAGTAACTCTGCTGATATTTTGTGCATTAAGTTCTTTGGCAGAATTAACTCTCTGGCTGCGCTGAGGCAAATATCTGATTTTGATCAAAAACTCCGGCCTCCGTTTGAATGCTTGTGGCTACAGGTGGCTTTGTGGTAGCTGAGAGGAATCAATTTGCCTCAGATGTGGTGGTGGAGGCCTTTCTGTCTGATAGATCTTTTGATTTACCTTTAATTTTGTTTTAATTTGGAGGATTAGGCTTTTGATAATCAATTTTAGCCGTAATACCCCAAATTGCCTTCAATCTTCTGTTCTACTGTGGCAGGTCTTCAACAATGATACTCTTTTGTTTGTTTAAATAACACTGTGTCTTGTTGATGTGCAGGCCGCGTAGGGCTCATATGGCATCAATGCCTCATGAAACATTGATGAGACGTGGAGTTTGAGCCCTGTGAATGGTTCCTTGTGATGAATCAAAGGCATGGGAATCGTCATTCCCAGCCTTCGGCTTTCTCTTCAATACAATGGAAAACCTTTAATCCCTGCAAAATACACACAAATGTTACAAAATCCTGCGTATTGGGTTGACTGCTTCAGAGGGCGTGGGGAGAAGTGTGGCCGTTGGATGGCATCATCCAACAGTTGGGATCTGTTGGGGATTGTTTTGGAAGAATAATGGGGGTTAATTAAGTTAGAACCGCTTATCGCACAAGGATCAACGGTCGGGATTGGTCGTGTTTATACAAAAATTTAACAAAGAAGAGAACTGGGTCAATGGGGGCTGTTGATCTGCAGAGATCGATGGCTGGGACTTGGCCACAAAACATTATGAAGCGGGGTGTATAAATTTTAACAAAGGTCAGGGGGATTGATCTGGGCTGTCGAATCTTGACACGCGGACGGCCTGGATGCAATCGGAGCTTTTGCGATCGGCGGGGCAAAGAACTTGGAGGCACCGATGCGGTTGAGTATGGACTGTCGATCTGCAGATCAGATCGACGACGGAGAGCTCATCGGGGATTCGCCAATCGGGAGGTGGCATAAAATGTCATCGTGCCAATGAAAACCTTCGATGCGATTTCGCGCAGGCCATTGGATTTGCCAATGATCAACGGTGGATATTGCTTTAAACCATGCTCTAGCGGAAACCCTTCATAATTTATGAAAATCCAAAAATTTAATAAAACGAAGGTTTTGGTGGCGGAATATGTATGTGAAGCAGTTAGGCGCCCGACTGCGGGGCCTTGGTCTATATGGAATGATAATAGGCCCGGGGCTTTATGCATATGAGGTCCAATCGCAATCGGAGGTCGGGCTTGGGCTTTTCAATCTAACCATTTGAAACTTGCGATGCGATTAGCGCCTCGGGACTCTTAACACTTGGTCTTGGGTGAAAGTTATATGGAGTATAAAGCGGAGGGGGGCGGGGTTTAAAGAAAAGGCCAATCGGCATTGGAGGTTTCAATATTTACACACAAAAAGACTTGCGTTTGTTCGGAAGTTCCGATGCGATAAGCGCTCGATGGGTCTAGTGCCTGGTTCTTAGGGCGTGGGCACATGTGGGGAAGTGGTTTAGGACTTAGTCCAAGGGGGCTTAAGTTTGTAATAAAAAATGGGTTTTTTATAGATTTTCAATGGTTTTCAAAGGATTTTGAGGGTTTCGATAAGGCAAAGAAAGAGTCTTAAACCTTATCAAAGGGGTTTTGATGGAAGGGAAGAGGGGAGAATATGAAAATGAAGGATTTTATGGAGAAAAAGGGGAGCAAAATGAAGGTTAGTTTTTCAGTGGAGGAGGGGGAAAAAGGGGTTTTTTGCAGCAGTCTTTTCTCATGAAATCAACAGAATTTCTGAGTATAGAATGGGAACAGCAGTGAAGATATGGACAGAGGCATGAGGCCTTCAAGAGTCTTTAAGAGATAACATCTTTTTAGCAATAAAAACTTGTTTCTTGAAGACTCCAAAAATGTTTTAGCCAGCATTTGATATAACAAATTTTATAGCTGGCTAACACTTCCAACTGCGCAGGGGCGGGACTACATCAATGTAGTGGTCGACAGATTGACCAGGTTTTCCCACTTCTTCACTATTCCATCTAGATTTTCAACCTCGCAGGTGGCTGAGTAATTCTTTCGGGAGGTCTTCTAGTTGCATGGTCTTCCCAAGACCATAGTGAGTGACACGGAAAACATATTTATGGGGGCTTTTTGGCAAGAGTTGTTTCGATTGGTGGGGATAGAGCTTACACCCAACACTAGCTATCACCCCCAAACTGACGGGCAGACCGAGATCATGAACAAATGGCTGGAGGGGAACTTACGCAATTACATGACTGGGCAACAAAGAGCGTGGGTCAAATGGCTTCATCTTGGGGAGTTTTGCTACAACACGACTTATCGTATGTCTATTGGTATATCCCAATTCCGAGCTCTTTGAGGGTATGATGCTCTTACTTTCTCTGACATGGTATTTATAGCTAACAGGGCCTCGGGGGAAAAGGATTGGGTTCAAGAGAGCTAGGAGATTCTCCGGGCTCCCAAGAACAATTTGTAGGTGGCCCAAAATCAACAAAAGATATATGCTGATAAGCATAGGGTGGAGAGACAATTTGAGGTAGGAGAGGTTGTCTACCTATGCTTGTAGCCGTACAGGCAATCTTCCTTTGAGTAGAAGGATGCAGAAAAACTGTGGCCATGATTCTATGGACCTTACTAGGTGGTCAGGAGAGTAGGTGAGGTGGCCTATGAGTTGGAGCTGCCTTCAGAGAGCCGGATCCATAATGTATTCCATGTATCATGCCTGAAAAAGGCGTTGGGACAGCAGGTCGTAGCAGCAACTGAGTTGCCTTCGCGGGATGATGAGGGGCATTTGATTTTGATACCAGAGCTCATATTGGAGACTCGGGAGAGGAAGTTGAGAAACAGGGTGGTCAGAGAGCATTTGGTCATGTGGAAAGATTAACCGGAGGAGGATGCTACATGGGAGAATGAGAAGAATTTGCAACAACCAGTTTTACAATTGCTTGGGGTCAAGCAACATCCGGGGGAGGATTGTAATGTCCCTTCCTAAATTTTCCTAATGTTTGGGGAAATAAAATTTGACAATTTTGATTAATACTAGTCCAAGGAAATTTTTGGTGAAAAGACATAGCAGAAATACTTTATTTGTATGCTAGTGGAATGTGGGGTCCACTCACCCACATGAAGTACACACTTGAGGAAGAGGGAATTTGAATCCCTAAGGAAAATCGAATTGTTGGGGGGGCCCACAAGGAATTAATGGGCAACAATTATAATGGAAGGAATGAAGGAGCATTTGGGGTCTTTTGTCTATTTGAAAACTAGATTTGCCTTAGCTGTTCAATTGGGCCAATATTGTGTTGTTTAGCACAAGAGCTTCCCAAGGAGAGAAGCTCAACCTTTCTTCGGTGGACTTCGAGATCCACCCAAGGAAGGCTTTCCTTTATCACTGAGAATGGAGGAAGCAACATCTACAGGTTCCACGCATTTCTGGAGGCATAACACGCAGTTGGGAGCCACTACTGCACAGAGAGAGGAACCACGTTGTTGTTTGTGGAGCAGTGTTGTTTGACCGGAGAAGCTACAGGAGTGATACTTCTTCATTTTCCAGAATGTGGAGAGAAGCTATAGCACAAAGGGCCAGCCTACACGCAGTTCTCATTCAACATACACAGGGACTGCATTATCACCTCCATGACTGCACAGTCATTAGAGTGAGACTTTTTGGGGCGTCATTATTCCGGGAAGTTACGGGCTACGATGTTGGGAAATCACTTGGAGGATCATTTGAGGAATATTGCTAGAGTTGGGAGAGCAAAGATTGACAGTATCAGCCACAGTGACAGATTTCGAAATTGGAGGGCCAAGTTGTGAAGGGCCAAAGTTTGAAGGTTGGAACCAAGGGAAACCCTTTTTGGGTTTTCTGGGTTTGGGGCAAGGATCACATCCCTAATTTCCTAGAATTTTTTGTGTAGTATAGAGGGGGAAAATCAGTAGGTGAAGTCTGGCAGCTGTGCAGTTTTGGAGTAACAACACAGTTTTCTGGAGGATTTGGCTATTGCAGCTATTTGGCTTTTCTGTATTCATCACTTGGTGCTTGTAGCTTGCCATGGGAAAGCCCAGGTGCATTTTCTCCAACTCATTTGTACCACAGCTCTATTGTTAATAAAATTTGGCTAGTTTGAGGATTTGGAGAAATTTCTGGTTTATGTGTATGAATTTATGAAAATTTCTATGTTATTATATTTGCATGTCTTTGTTATCATTGTAAAATTTCCATTAGGAATATTACTTCTGCGTCCTAGAACTTGTAGAACTAGGCACATATTACTAATCCCTCCTCTCAAAATCTCATTGAGGTGCTAGGAAATACCCCTAGCATGGTACTCTAGGTCCATCGAAGCAAGAGCTGGGATCTCCTCCCAAAAATCTCTTGTGCTAAGAAACACTGTGTTGGCAAGGCTGGACAACTCAAGCAAACAACTTGGTTCAGAAATAAGATTGACAAAAGGCCCCAAATGTTGCACCCCATCTTCTATTTATAATTGTTGCCACACTTTTCTCTTGTGGGTCCCTCATTCCAGTAATTTAAAAGTTTCCTTCAAGGGGTGCATATTTCCTTGAGGGGTGGCCCCCATAACCCACCAAACTCTAATTTTTAATTTTTTACCCATCTCCCCTAAGTTTGGCACCAAAATTGCATTAATCCTTAAATTGCAAAATCGTGGAACTCCATCACCATATTTTATTGAGAAAGGACATTACACAAATGTTCTTGGTGAAGAATAATTTGAGCATTTGCCCATTCACAGGAAAATCAAGTGGTTCCCCGTCAAGTGTACTTAGGTGAAATGAATTTTGTCCTGCAATGTCCCTAATGAGGTATGGTCCCAACCATAAGCTATCAAATTTTCCATGCTTTGCTAGTTTCTCGTTTCTTTTATCCCAAAGAAAAACCATATCACCTTTTTGAAGTGGCCTTTGTCTTGAATATCTATCAAAATTTCTCTTAACCTTTTTTTCTTAACATTGAATATATTATGTAATTTTTGGTCGATCGATTTTATGGTCTAGTTTTTTTCCCGGTTCTGGTTTGGTTCTGACTGGTTCCCTTTTTGGGGGGTCTATTGATTCAGTCAATGGTTCATTTTTGATAACATTGCATCCAACTATGATTCCAGGGGAGAAGGAACATCCTACCATTTGGTGGACTCCATGTGTAGTGTATTTTTTAGACCTTGTGTTTAAGGACATTGACATAATTGAGTGGGTGATGTGTTGAAAAATGGCAGCTCAGGGATGAATTTCCTTAAAAAAAACTCATTTATGACAATTCTGGAGTGACTTTCTAAAATTAGAATTTCATGTCTAGCAGCTCGAGTATGAATTCCCGACATAGTAAGTTACCTTGCATCAATTGGTAATCAAGTATAGTTGATGGAAAATCACTTATCATTAATCAATTCTAATAGTTCAATTTCGACTTAATCTTCAATATTATTATTATTGTTAGTATTGTCCTTTATAATACTATGATATTATCAAAAGGAATTTCAAGTCCCCTTTCCTTTATGACACTTAATCACTTTGCACCTCTCTCCTTGATGACACATAGTACTACATTACACCCTCTCTTACACACTCATTAAAGGCATGTCATGAAATATTCCTCTTACACTCTCATTAATGCATATGCTACACTCTCTTCATTTAAGTCATACGTTTCTCTCCTAAAATGATGACTCTCCTTAATGGCACAAGTTACACTTCTCTAAGGCATATGTTGCCTCTCCATGATGGCATAAGTTACTCTTCCCAAAACGGTATGTGTTGCACGTACCTCATGCCTTGCGAGTCGTACCTCCTTTATGGCATGAATTCGTTGCACCTCCTATATATGTGTGTCTCATATCATCTCTCCTTACTGCTTGTGCGTTGTGAAAGAAGAATTCGAACTAGAGAGAGAGAGAGAGAGTTGGAGAGACGTGAAAAAGATTGTGAGGGAGAGACTTGGAGAGTGAGTAGGAATTGGTGAGCCAAGGTTGATTCGATGTTTTAGAGTTGATTCAGTTGAAGGGAAGGTTGATTCATTGTTTGCATCTGCTTCTGCTACCAGTGATCTTTATGCTTTAGCTTGTTCAGATTTGGGTGAACTTACTCATTCTCTTGATCTCTCATTGTACTCTGTATCTATGTTGAACAATTGATATCTAATATATGGAAGAAGAATTTGGTTGGGTTTTCCCCTTTTGGGGTTTTTCCTTGGTTATTGGAACTAAATTCTTTGTGTTTCATTTTGCTCTTGGTTGTCTTCTGTGGTGCCTTTGGTTTATGTTCTATCTACAATTGCTTAACTGATATTGAAGCGAACAAAGTTCCTTCTCATGTTAAATATTCCAGAAGACTTGAAATATCAGAATATCCATTTAGGATACAAATATTATATTAAATAATATGAAGAGTGAATTGATTGATATGAATGTTACAAATGAGGCCTGCTTATATACCTAGGCAGGTGCCTCTTCACGAAAGGTCATGTCTCATCAGACATGCCCTTTCAACCTGATTACTAATTAACTAATTAATCATTATTTATATTATTTTATTCATTACATTGCCTTCCTCTTCAAAAAGCTTTGTCCTCAAAGCTTGTTGATGAAAGGCCTTGATTTCTTTTCCTGTTACGAATGTCTTCTTGGCTCGGGACAATCATCCTTGTCGAAATGACTTCCTTCAAATTCCTCCAATAGTCTTTGTTTTCCTCAAAGTTTTCCTCAAATATCTTTCTTTAATACTTCCAAATATCCATTACATACTTTTAGGAGTATAATAGTTTCTTCCCTTTTTTTCCTCTATAAGCTTTTAGAATATATATATATATTACTTTTTTCCAAAATCTTCTTATATTCTTTTTTTTTTTTATAAAAAGAATATTTATTTATTTATATATGGCAATTTGTCTCATATATCTATATATATAAATATATATAATACCCTTTGAATAGCTTGACCTTGTAAAATTGAATAAAACCTTCAACATGCTTGACTTTTCTTCACTTTTTGCTACCATATAATACTTTTCACTTTGTTACTTTATAATGCTTTTAGCTATAATGTGTATTTTTTATTTTTTTAACTCCTTCGTTTATGACATGGATCAAAAATAATAATTTGAAGGTCACTTATGCACTGTCACGTCCTTATGAAGTGTCGTATGGATTGCAATAGTAATGTATGAACTATAAACCGTGTAACGATGTGTCCGTACGGATCGAAGATTTGGGTGTTAAAAATTTCAATTGATTGATTTCTATTTTATTCTAATACATGGTTCATTAACGTAACCTGCATCTGATGGGAAGAAATGTGGATCGAACACTCAATCTATTCGGCGATGATAGAAGGATTTTCTTCTTTTGCAATGTAACGACCGGGACAACTGTCGAAATAGTGCGTTTTATTTTTATTTTTAATTAACAGTCAGTAGATTGTCAAGCGATGGAAAGTGTGGAGACTGCGGCAAGAAGAAATCGATGCGGCGGACAGAGGAGATGGTGCACACAGGTAGGTGGTTGGTCGGGGGGTTGAGCGATGGGTTGCAGATGCTGGAACAGTCGAGGAACAATGGTAGCCGCAACCAGGACTAACAGAGTTGTTGGCGGTAGTGGCGGCATGCAGAGTCAAGCCTGCGAGCAGTTGTAGGTAGTTGGATGATGTAAGGCTATTGGAAAAAAAAAAATGTAAAGCGTTGTTGGATGACGGTGGTCGTTGTGTGACAACGAATGTCTTTTCTCTATATTTTATTATTATTATTTAATTTCCTTTCTTTCTATATATATTTTTAAAAGTTTTTATCTTTTTTATTTTTTTATTTTTTTAACTTGTCTTTGTATGTACGTATATGTATTTTTTTTTCCTTTTTTCAACGATTATTTTTTTTTTAAAACTTATTTCTTCTTCTTTTAATTTTAATGGCCAAAGGTCTTTGACGAACTCAGCAACGGAGGTACTCCAAAATTTGTAGCGAAATGCTTCAACGACAACAATGTTGACGAATTTTATGGTCAAAAACCTGGATCGGAGAGCGTGCCTCTGTGCAGCAGTTAGGCGGCCGAAGGCTCGAACTACTCCCATACCAAATGAAGCGAACAAAGTTCCTTCTCAAGTTAAATATTCCAGAAGACTTGAAATATCAGAATATCCATTGAGGATACAAATATTATATTAAATAATATGAAGAGTGAATTGATTGATATGAATGTTACGAATGAGGCCTGCTTATATACCTAGGCAGGTGCCTCTTCACGAAAGGTCATGTCTCATCAGACATGCCCTTTCAACCTAATTACTAATTAACTAATTAATCATTATTTATATTATTTTATTCATCACAGATATTGCAGCGGAATTTTTTTTTGTAATAAGTAATTGTTACAACATAGAACATCAGAATTCAAATGAAGAAGTGTGTGTTATTAGCAAAAATCATAATGAGATATATGTATAACCACACGAGTCTTAAACCTTATGATGAAAAGCACTAGGGGAAAAGAGCTTGTTCAATTTTTCAATTTGCAAAATGAGCTTTCTTATGTTGAAATCCATCGTTGACCCAAAGAGGTAGCTTGCAGAAGATGTTTTCTTCGAATGGGTGAATGCATCTTAGTGGAGCAGAGAGCTTCAAGGGAAGAAATCATGGAGACTTTTTTTTGAAAATACTTTTTTTTTTTTTTTTCGAAAAAAGAAAAGAGATAGTCAAATTCAATGAGCTTCTTATTAAAGTGTTGCTAATAGTGTATAGTGATTAACTTGCCATGAGTTTTATTTATGAGGCGATGGATCAGGCCAAAGAGGTAGCAAAGCCAACATACAATGATAAAAGGCAGAAGCTTCTTCCTCTTTGGAAAATCATTGATGATAAATGGAATAGGAAACTCTCAACGTATACATATAGTGAGCTATTTCTTGAACACAAGGTACCATATTACAAAAGAGTTTGAAGTAGCTGGGGAGGTAAACGAAGGATTATACCAATGGGCCTTTATGTAAAGATACAATATGAGATACATAGTAAGCTCTTGTGTTTCAAATTTCAATGACAATTTTGGTTCCTTCAACATGATAGTAAGTAGAACCAAAGACCCACTACTTAAGTAATGTCAAGTTTTTAAAGTTATATTATTCATTATTATAGACAATGCAAAAGTTTAGTCAAAGTTTTAAACTCAGTCGAAGAAATGTTTGTCTTCGACTCTTATTGTAGTCTATTGGTGGAAGTAGTTTATTAGCTAGTGCTGTGATTTTCATAAATTTGCAAATTGAATCTTGAGCTCGACATGCTGTGATTTTAGGTGTGAACATAATTGGAGTATTTTTGAGCAAATACACACTGAGAAGCAAAACATTTGGAACAAAAATGGTTGAATGATTTGGTATTTGTTCAATTCAACCATACTTTGAAGTGCAACTAGTTGTTGAACAAGACCCTTTATCCAGAGACTGATATTGGAGGATGTTTTTCGTCCTCAGAGTGAGTTGTGGAGACTTAGTGAACAATATTTGCAATTGAAGACTTATCTTGGATAAACATGGAATCACTTCCACTGCCATGTCTAAACATTGGTGTTGGTACTTCAACTCCAGGGGAATCGAGTCACAATCTTGTAACTACTCATGCAAAGGATGAAGATTCAGACAATTATGTCATATGATTAGATTGTATAGTTTAAGGTCTTGAGTATAGTTATTAGTATACTTATTTTTGAACTCTAGCAGCCCTCTAGAGTTTTTTTTTATGTATTTTGTTTCAGATATCTATTGCAGTTAGTGCTAGTTTGTTATAGTCACCCTTACACACTATATACTTGAGAGACATGAATATTTTGTGTCTAATGGTTTTTACTTACATGGATTTAAATGAATATATATGTTATCTTAATGCCAACAAGAGCATCTAAGTAAAACTAATACGCAATATGTTCAACACTTTGTGGAATTGACCCCACAATACTAACTTTGGTATAATTCCTTGTGAAGTAATAGTAACGAAGATATATTTACCATTATTTTATCCATACATATAAATCAACAAGCTTTGCCACCTGATTTCTACTAGAACTCGCATAAGTTCAAGAGAATGCACATGGGGAATGTGCTGAAAGTTCCAAAAATGGATTTTTTGTTACTCATGTCTAGCATGAGTAACATGGAACATTGGCATTATCAGGTGGTCTAGAGTGCTCAGGTCCACATTTTGATTGCTTTGGTGCCAAGTCAACCATTTTTTGGAAGAGTCCCACTTGAGAGTTGGTTGTGAGGAGAATCTCAATATGTTTGGCTGAAATCCTTCAGAAGAATCAAGAATTCTCCCCAATTTAAGTGGTTTGGGATCCTTAATTAGTTTAATTGTGTAGAAGGAGCTATAGTAGACATGGTTTGGTTGCTCTAAGCACTCGATAGTCTAGAATTTTGGAACCTAGGAAGGGCTACCCAAAGACAAACAAATGAAGTGGGTGTGTCCAATAGGCTTGGGTATCTATCAATCATCAAGTATTTCAAGGCCTGTAGAGGAGGACTCAACCTACTACACACAACCTTAGGAGTCTTGTAGGACACAAATTATGTTGCATGGGCTTATATGACAAATCTACTAGAATCCACCATCAAACAACGGTATGAATCATTAAGATAAATGAGGTAATGCACCCTATATAGCATCATTATCATCCAATAATTTATGGAAGTGTACATAAATCTACGTGTATGTTTTACATGGTTTGCACCCCTTCATATGGTAGCTTAGTGAAGCTATGTTTAGGGAAGCATACAATAAATGCAGGCTGTCTGGTGCATTTGATGTAATCCAATTTTGCATTTATTACAAAATGGTAGCTTATATGAATGTAGGTCAGCTTCTCTTAACCAAATATGCATTATCCTATATAAATTTGATTTCATTTTCTTTCAAAACATTCATTCAATTCTTTGCCATAAGGTCTATATTTGTTGTTATTTGGTGTGTGTAATAGAGTTATCAGTAATATATACTGTTAATTACTGTATAGTCATGCTGTATATCTTTTATGGCCTGTAATGTTATCATTAATGATCAATATGGACTGTCTTTTACTGGGCATTAAAAGCCATTCTTGTTTGTGCATTGAAATTTTACCATTTCGCAGAAGTTGTTGGAATGCTAGAACATTGGGAATGTGAGTATGAGTGTTGGAATGGTTAGAATTTTTGCTCAATTTCTAGAAAATGTTTAGTCGTGAGTGGCAATCATATATATATATATAAAAGAAAGAAAAAATTTAAAAATTATAATTGTTATAATTGTCTTAAAAACACATTGATCATTAATTTAATAAATACAAAGCCTTAATTCAATAAAAATTTAAACATTGTTTTTAATAATTTAATGAGATCACTATGTCAATGGTAATCATTTAAATATTTGTTCTGACTTTAATAGTTATACTTCTAGTTGATCAAATTGATCACTAATTAGTAATTACATTAAGTACAATGCCACATTTGTCTTATCAACATAGTCCAATTTAAACTTTTAGTGCTACACCATGATAATGTCACATCTCATTATTACACTGATAGGTGTCCTCCCTATTGAACATTGGCGGATTAATCTTTCTTTTAATCCAAATATTTATCTTATGGTCATAAATGAAAGACGTTGGCATATTCTCGTTGTCTCCACTACATCAACGGATGGAATTTCAAATATTAACTACCTTGGATCTCTAAATCCATGTTTACCTTTTCTCATTTACCTAATACAATTATGAAATTCCCATTGCAAATTATCAAATAACAAATGGCATCCTGTGGATAAGTAGGTCTATAAAACAAATGGAAAATGACGCTGATCGGCGTATATCAACCACATTTGCTAATTGGTTGTGATAGTATTCAACCAAATGGAAAATTTGGCACTTGAATCACAATGATAACTGGAAAGGAGACAAATGGCTGACTCATTACACTAACTCATTCAAGTTTCCAACATACACAGGATTTATAGTTACAACAAATTCTTATCAGAACGGAGGATGTGCAACTGGTTTTAATTGCTTTCTTCCATGAATGATTGATAGTGCCGATGCCATGGTGGTTGCTAGCCTTACTGCAACAGTTTCATCTTAAAATAACTTCATTTTGTCTCCAATGCACTTAGATGCACCAATTCTGTTTTGTGTGTGAAATGTTTCAAGATTTTGGCAGTTTTGTAATAGCTTTGTTTCATAGAAAACTTGAAGGTACCATTTCCATTGTGCTTCCTCTGCTCTCCCAATGCTCAGACACTCAGCGAGTTGGCACCTTCTGTCTCATGATTTGTTTTTACCTCGCACTTGCAGCTACTAGGCTAACAGCTTTTGTTTACCTCATGATCACATTCACATGCAAAAGGCTAAAATGACATAATCTTAGGGAACAACAGGAAACTATCTCCCATAATGCCTCAAAAATGACCTATATATTCCCACAAAGAACCCCATTCTCCCAAGACATTCCATTCACTTTGGGGTTGTTTCATATCTGCTCCCAGGTTCCTGCAATAGGAGTGGTCAGAACGGGTTTTCTATTGGTTGGGAGCAGTGCTTCAGGTTCTTTCAAAATTTATACAGGACTATCACATCCCAAGGCATTGGGATCATGTCCTTGTGTTCTCAGGCATCCCTGTAAATCCACTAGTATGTATTATATGCTATTGATATCAATGTTAAAAGTCTCAGGAGCCATTCTTGCAAGTCCCTGGATTTCACTTTGTTTGGCCTTCAAATGAGTAGTTTCAACTCTATTGCAAGTTGAAATTGGTTTTATCTATAAAAGCCACAAACCCTTCGAAACTAACACATTTTCCTGCATTTTTTTTTGTTGCTTTTCTCTGTCTTTTCGCAAATGTGACGACGGGTAACCAAGAGAACTCAAGGAAAACACACGAAAGCTATTACGACATCCATGAACTCAACTAGAGCATCATAATAGAGGCAGTTTGCATGGATTTCTTCTTTTGCAGTGCACAAGGCAACTTTTTTGGACATACGTATATTCTGCACTGTATAGGCATAGAATAATTTGATATGAATGAAATTTTTTTTGTTCTCATAAAATTGCGTTTATGTTTTATGTTTTGTGCTTGCGGAGTTTTTTCCAAGCTGAGTCAAACTCTTGGGTCTCCTGCCTCGTGGTGAATTTTCCTGAGCTGATTCTGGTAATATTGAGTGATATATAAGCAGCTTGCAAAGCCTACTGTGTTCTTTAGTCTGAGGCTTTTGAGGTATTTACTAAAGAGTCAAACTGAATAGTTTTATCCCTCGTTCCTCAACTTTAGGCCCATGTAGTCTATAACCTGTTAACATTACTTCTCATTTATCCATGAATTAGGACTAGGAGACTGATCAGATGGTGGTCTGTGGTAGATATAAATAACTTGCAGTTTTGATCTGTAATAAATTGCAAAGATTCATTCTGTTGTCATGGTATGCTAGTAGTTGATTTTTTCTCAGGTTATAGATGTTATTATTTTCCTCCTTTTTCGAACTAAAAAAGTTGAGTGCATGTGTGCTTCTTTAAGTTTACTCTTTCTGCTGGGACTCTTCCACTCATGGATGGTTGTTTAATATGTTTCATTATGCATCCAAGCGTTTCTATTTTTAAACTTCGTACTTTCTTCATGCTTTAAAGTTTATACCATAGCCCCTATTTTTTCCTCTCTTTTCTGCAATGTGTGGACTTATGCACGACCAAAATACTTTCCTTA
Source organism: Pinus albicaulis (assembly GCA_034641835.2). Lineage (NCBI taxonomy): Eukaryota > Viridiplantae > Streptophyta > Pinopsida > Pinales > Pinaceae > Pinus > Pinus albicaulis. Next base: position 904,906,752 of record CM076576.1, on the reverse strand, counting down.
ACATATTTTTTTAATGAAATTTCTACTGAGTGTAACTTGTTACTTTCCTTAACATATTTTTTTAATGAAATTTCTATTGAGTGTAACTTGTATCAAATGGTCTCTTCTTGAAAATGCAGGGCCATGCAAAATCAAAGCAAAACAGGGAATACAGTGAATACGAGTGGTAGATGGCAACCAGGGGTTGCCACTTCAGGTAATATTTTGCAACCTTCTGGCAGTAGAATCCCTCAAGCTGCTCGGCAACCATATCAATTGGGTCATAGGGCTTTTATTTCGACATACCTGGATGATTTCAAACAAGGATTCCCCAAAAATGGCTTGTCATCTGTTTCAAAGAAATGGTGGGGAAGCAGTGGGTCTATCAGTAACGAGGATGCACCTGAAGACTCTGAAATAATTGAGGCAAAACTAACAAGTAGAAAATCTTATGAATCATCAGAAGGCGGTGATCTTGGGACTACAAATGAAAATGATGGCAGCGTCACTTCTGAGGTGGATGGATTTTTGAAGGAAGGGAAGTCTTCTGACAGTGAAAGTATTTCAAAGCTTGTTGGCCACATGGGTTCGCAGGATGAAGACCTGATGCACATTAGCATACTCTCCAGAACTAGAAAGAGAAAAGCGGAAAATGGACGGAAAGCATTGAAACTAGCTGTAACTAATGGTTATGGTACATACAAGATTGGGAACAAAGACAAAATTTTGCTTGAACGAATATTTGGATCTCCCTTGCCCAGGCAATGGAAAGCAAGCTTAAGTTTTTCAGATGGTACAGTTTAGTAATATTTTTCTGTGATTACCAAATTATCAATTTATCTCTTTGGAAAGACACTTAGGCATATGATTGATACGTTGCATGTTTTGGCATTTTAGCTTTCTTGCATACACAGGGAGGACAAGGATAAATGTACAGTAGTCTGGAGAAATTTATCAATGAATTGATGATCTCAAATTAAAAGAAAACAGTCAATGTATGGATGGTTCCAAATGATGGGAGAACCAGCAGATTCCAGAGTCAGGGTTCTCCATTTGTATTACGAAAACAAATTTTAGGGGCTAAATTTCATTATCTGGCTAATTTTCCCATTTTTTTCGATAAATGAATTTTCAATTCAAAATGAATACTTTCCCATAATTCTTCAGGATAAAATAATTTTATTTGAAAAATAGAATTTTTTGTTCTACAAATTTAGATAAAATCATTATGAGTTTTTACAAAACTGTTGTAAAACATTCATAGTTTGCATTTTAACAGTTACCAAGGTTTTTAAAATGCACATAGGGGACATGTGGAAACACCCCCACAATTTATTGAAATTCATGAGGGATGGGGGGATGTCAGTTTCCCTAGCATAGGGGGTCCTTGTCTCCAAAATTATTAAAAAATAAGAATGATAAAATACCAACGATAACAATTCAATTCATTGCATGCAAATTCATCATTGTGGATTCAATGGAATCTCTATAATCCTGCCATTTCTAAAATCCTCGAAACTGTTAAGTCTGCTGAATTCTGAATGCAATGTGAAATTCTACTTTTTCCATATGAAGTCAGATGAAGATGGAACCGCTCTCAAACATCCCGAAACAATTAATGGTAATTTTTAAAATTTAAGTAAAATGATAGAAAAGTTAAGGTAAAGAGGAATCGAAAAGTAAAGGATAAAAAAAGTAAGCTAAAAGAGAAACGATAAATGGATTTAATGTTACCATTAATTACCAAGGACATGAACTCTTCAAATCTCTATTTTCTATCTTGTCTGTCTTAAAGGGTTGTTGGACAAAAAATCAGGGCTGTGGGGGTCGGTGGTTGATGCATCCAGGCACTCCCCTTATTGGGGAGTGCATTTCTCACATTGAGGAAATGTTTCCCCAAAAGGGGGCCATGGGGAGATGTTTCCCCTGGTGCTCCCTGCTCCTGGAACGTGGGAAACATGGAGGACACAACCTCAACCCTGTGGGACATGTTCCCTGTTTAAAATTTTATGTAAATGTAAAGCGGTTCATAGATGTTAGCAATGGCTGCCAGTTGGGAGCAATGTTCAAGTACAGATTGGCCTGCATGAGAGTGTTTTGTAGGAAGAGAGATCTCAATTAGCCTTTTAACATCCTTCAAGACACCCATATTATTTACTAACAAGGACTTTGCAGTTGGAAGTGAATTACTGATTTGTAGTAGTTATGGACGAGAATCTTGTTGCTTGTGATATTATAAATTCAAGAGGTTTTTTCTTTTTTTGAGTGAAACTGTCAATACTACAATTAGAATTTTAATGGAGTTGGGAAATTTATCAATTTTTTCTATGTTAATCATTCTAAAGGTTTGTGGTTTGTACCATGACATTCTGACACTGCCTAAAGGGATATAGTTGATATCATATTTCTAAACTGTTCCTTTATCCATGCTTGTAAAACTTTCCAACTAATGGTATGGTTTTCTCCTTTAAACAGTTCTGTTTTTTGGGCATGGGCTGATGAGTGATGATGCTGTTGGCTTTCAGCATTCTAATAACTTATTTACATGATTGAACATATAAACTCTGGAACTCCTAATTTGCAAATCCTTTACTGGATTTTTGGATCTTGCAATTTGGCTACGAGTCTCATTGTGCCAATGACAGTTTTTAGTCTTTGAGATGATTACCAGCGGGCATACTGTATGATGTCCACCACCTGTTACATCAGAATTAAGCTCAAACTTCATTAAAGTAAGAGGAAATATTTTTCCTCAGGCACATCTGTATATCCAGCTGGCATGGTAAAACTAATTAACCTGTGTAGTGATTTTGTCATGGGCTTGTTTATTATGGCAATTTTCATCAGAGTGGTTCTACTTGAATGCTTAGACCTAAGTTGCATGAAGCGAGGAAACGGAAATGAGTTTCCGAAACAAGAAGCGACTTTGGAAATGGGGAAACACAATATATATATATATATATATATATATATATATATATATATATATATATATTATAATTTAAATTTATATTAGAATTTAGGACATTTAAGAAATGTTAATGTGAAATCATAAAACATACATGATAAATTCAAAGCATAAACTATTACAAGTTACAAGACATTTACTCATGAATGATAACAAAGGCATAATAAAAATAGCAATATCGAAATATCCAAAACCAGCATTTATTATATATCAAAATCTCAAAATCAGCCTTTATTATATAGATGAGGCTGCAAGTACAATAAAGACTATGAGCATGTCAAGTCAAGATTTTGTTTGAGTGATGGGTACATTTTTAGTAGGGTCACAATAAAGGGGTTTGAAAACCAATGTCACTAACATCAAGGTACATAGAGGGATTGGTGCTCTTGATTAAATACGAGTTTCATACCCTAATACATGACAAAATCTGATGAAAACATTGCAATCACCCAATCCTGAAATCCTGAAAAACTGATAAGTCTGCTGGATTTTGAATGAGATCTAAAATTCTACTTTCTCCATATGAAATCCAATAAGGTCGGAACCACTCTCAAATATCCTAAGTCATTTCATGGTAATGTTAAAAATTTAAGTAAAAGGATGAAAATGAAAATTAAAGAGAATGGCAACGTTTCCTGTACGGGAAATGTACCAATACGGCCGGAAATGCGTTTCTCGGTCGTACAGTACGGGTTTTCCTGTTTCCGTTTCGTTTTTTTTCCTAAAACGAGGGTGGGGAGGACGTTTCCTGCAACTTAGGCTTAGACCCAATGCACTGCCAGAGAAGGTTGGAATTTTAAATCCATGTAAACGTCTCTGTTTTTGGACATTTATGTTATTTTGTATATGGGGGATAAAATAAAGATTCATTGGTGGCCACCCTATGCTAGCATTGGGACTTCAAAACCTGGAGAAATTTCTGTGACATTCAGCTTTCATGTAAATCATGTGAAGGTAAGAAATTACTGAAGGTATGGAATTTCTTTCTCTCTCTCTCTCTCTCTCTATATATATATATATATATAGATAGATAGAAACAAAAGTTGGTTTTATATTAATATACAGAAAGGTATGAAGAGATGAACCCATGGCCATAACTAAGGCTTATGCATATCTTCTTCATAACAGATTTCTATGGCATTAAAACATATTGCCTATGCATGCCTTACTGGAACATATAGACAATTCCTAACTATAAGGCACATGGAGGGGTACTGCCCTCTACTACCAAAACCACACTATGTAAAACACCCATCTCTGGGAAATTGAGCTTGAGTTCCAAAATTAGGGGCATTGAAGCAACTCCTCTACTGTTCATGTTTGAAAAAGCTTCTTGGGCTATTACAGAAGCATGAAAAGGCCGTGTCTACCACAATTGACTTGAAGGAGAGGGGCATGACACCAGAGAAAAATATCATGCTTACCATACCATCTATTCTCCGTCCTTCATGTTGCTACACATGGTTTCAATTTGTCCTAATTTTCAATTTTCAGAAGCTCCCAGTCACCGAGCTTTGAGCTCCCATAGATGGAACATGAACCATATTATCCATTGGCATCCTCATGACTAGTATCTAGTCCCTAGCCGGATTTCTCTAACTTCTCCAATTACTCAATTTTGTATTTTAACCTCCTCTCAAGGTTTTGTCCACATGTCAATTTTAAATGATTGTAACGGTCATCAACTACACTCGTTCCTTGAATTTTCCCTCCTAGTATTCTCTCATTTTTTCCTAAATTTTCTTCCAATGTAGACCCACCCACGAAGCCACCTCTGTCAGAGCTTCTACTTGCTCAATGATTTGGACTACTTTTACTTCAATTCTTGGAATTCATGATTCTTTCCTCTGTGACAATAATTGATTAGTTTGAAGTTTTTACAAGGCTCCTCTACAATGTTGAGACCAATTAACCCTTGCCACAACCATCCTTTGCTCACACCTTTTCTGTTATTATACCCTAACGTAGGATATAAAATGATCTGTCATAAGGTCACAGGGCTGATTATGACAAAGTAAGGAGAGAAACTTCATTAAATCTCTATACTTTTTTAGTGAGTTGTGTGCCATCTCAACACCTTTATTGGGAAGCCTATCAATAACTTCATCAAATGATCTCTCGATATGATAATAAAATCTTGTCAAATAATGATTATGCTGATAGGCATTCTTATTTTAAATATGGGGATGATCTTGAGATTTTTTAAAAGTTGGAAGTTTTCAATTGGCAACATGACTTGAATTGGTGTCATCTGTCCTAATTAGCACTAAGTTTGATAACACATCTCTACAAAAATAGTACAATAAAATAACAATAGTTAAAAAAGAAATGTAACAAACACTTATAGATGTGTTTGATCTCTTTTGGCTTTGCTAAGTTGTGATCTTCTTCCACATAACTAATATAATTATCTTCGTGCTAGCCTTAGATTGTGGTTACTTCAACAAGTGGGTTTGATACTGGGTGACGATCACATTCAACCACAAGGCTATGCCAAGGTATGGAAATTTGTTTCATTAGGATTATATATGGGATTTTATTTGCATTACAGGGTTGCCATGGTTGAAATTGTAACTAGGTTCGGTCTTCATAATGTATAGTTATCATTAGTGTATTTATTATGATTTGTCAAGCAGTTCTTGATTCTAGAGTAAAAAAGAATTTATTTTTGAGTCAAAATCCCATTTGGACCTTTAAAAGAAAAAAATATAATTTGAATTTTTATTATGAGTTATAAGCCCATAAGATGACCAAGTCAGCCTAGCACTTCAAGTGGCACACAACCCTCCTAGACAACTATATATTGGAGACCTATTCAACCTACTTGTAGCTCATTCTTTCATCATCACAAGTAGTATCTTATGCACCTAACGAAGGAAGAAAAAGGACGAGTCAAAGGAGAGAGATGCAAGTCAAACCAAGAAGAATTTAACATCTTTGACCAAATTTATGGGTTTTACCAACTCGCACATGTGAAGGACGATTTTTTGTGATTAGGCTGAGTTTCTTCTAGCATAATTGCAGGCCAAATTTTTGCCCTAGATGTTGTACCGAAATTTTCTGAGTTTGACTAGATTGGAGCATAATTTACTAGCGTTGACCTTGACTTTTGGACGTGACTTGTGTTGAAATTGTAACTAGGTTTGGTCTTCATGATGTATGCTGTTGTAAAAAGGTCCAAAAGAATTTCAGTCAGTCATAAGAAAATTATTTTTGTCATGTCCCATTTGGACATTAAAAAGAAATAAAATTGAATTTTAAAAGTATATTTTTTCTGTCCTAGTAGACCAAGTCGACCCTCCAAAAGACAAGTCGGCTTGTCCAGTAGTTGTGTCCCTTCGCATAAACAAACAACTATAAATAGAGCCAATTTGTCTCCATCAAATACACACTTCGGTTATTTGATATGAGGCAAGGAGGACGAGATTCCTAAGGTAGAAGTGTGAGATTCTTTGAAGCATAAATACAAATTTTTGGAGGTTATATTTCCCTGTTATGATGCAAGTTCCTATGGCACTTTCTCTGTGATGATGTGATTTCATGTGACAACTTTATCCTTTAATGATGTGAGCTTCCTATAACACCTATTTCATTGTGACATGCAAGCTACTTATGGCACTGTACTTCTATCCTATCTGAGCTTTATGTTGCACCACACTTGTGATATCCGAGCTATCTATGGCATTGCATTTCTAAAGTTATGCAAAGTTTCAGAGGCTTTCTATCTCTGTGACGTGGTTTCTAAAGATAAGCATGTATAAACAGATTGGTTGAAAAAAACATGGCAGGGTTTGGAGGGTTGACTTGGCACTTGGATCACTAGTTAGTTTGATTTCAATTTATCTTGATGAAAAAGATTCTATAGGGAAAGGTCGAGGGGTTTCCCCTTGTGGGTTTTTCCCTAGCCTCTGACCCAATTTATGGTGTCTTTTGTCTATTGTCTCTTGTGCACTATGATCTCTATTTGAATGGCTAAAGTGTTAATGTGTAATTGCTCGATGACATAACTAAATGAAGTAAATGCTAAGGGAAAATTTGTGAGTCACAAATAATTATCATGTTCAAAAATTCTAGTTTACAAATGAATTTCAACATGGTATCAAAGCTAAGGTCTAAGAGCAGCCTTGAAGAAGTTAATGAGAGATTGAAATTTAAAAGCAGATCTGAAGTGAATAAATTCTCCTTGAAATAGAAAATCATCTCTATAAGGATGAATATTTTTTACTTGTTCGATGTTCTGTAAGATATTATTTTGTGGTTGGTTTCTTGGAGGAAGGTTCGAATTTTGTGACACATTACCTTTGCAAGAGATCCAAACCTTTGGATGAATGTGATAGTAGTCTGAATTATCCTTGTTTGAACGATCAAGTCCTCTCCATGATCCAAAATTACTTCTAAAGTAATCCAAGCCTCTATGAAACTACGAAAAAATCAGAATTTTATGGATCTGAGTTTCTTTGGACAATGGTATGACTCTCCTATAATTCATACGAGCTACCTGTGGCATCTACCTTCTATGAAAAATTTCCAGACCTATGATGAGGACATGAAGTACCTTATTTGTGTAAGCTAACTACACTATGATGCAAAGTCTAAGGAATTGTGCAAGAGAAGAAACTATCTTTGTGAAAATACTGTGATATGTGCTATAAGGAATCTAAACTCCCTGAAAGTGAGAAGGTTTAGCTTGTAACTATGCGAGACACTAGTCCGAGATGGTACCTCTATAAATTAAGACCCAAAAATTTGAGATCATACTTGTATGTCCAATAATCCGAGCTTATTTTTGTGGCACAAATCCGTGAAGGTTACACTATACATAATTAAAGAACAAAATATATACTACAGTAAGTCAATCTATATCAATGAGAAGGGTCGAGTCCTCGTGGCAAACCAATAATCTATAATTCACATATAAAGCTCATTGTACAATGTTGATAGTCCGTAAAGACAATAGACATTACAAAGAGATGACCCATTATCTTTTTAAAGAAACCCATACTCGAAGGAAGGGTTGAAGGATGAAGTAAAACAAACCGTAGTTTGAAGCATTTAGACCATTATATCTACTTCGCCCTAATATTCTCTAGAATGAAGTCAATATCTCTAAAGAAAACAGAAGTATGGTTGGAGGTCTAATATGAAGCAAATTATCTTGTTCTCGTTCTTGTTAAATGAATACCAAATGCTTGTACCTATTGGTCATACAAAGATCTTGCAAAGATTTGTATCACTTGTTTATGTGGTTGTCTATAACCTTGGTTCATATGGAGGATTGTGACACATACGTGAAGGTTGATGTGCGAACCTCTTGGAGACCATACAAAGACCTAGTTGAAGATTTCTGATGGACAAAATTGAAAGGAATTCTTATGGAAATAATTAAAGAGTTGACTTGAGCTACCATGATGAGAAGTCTGAGTTGATTGTGAGCATATCACTTTTAAGTGGCCCAAGGAAGTTATATTATGGTACCATACTCGAAGGAAAAAATGGAGAACAAGTAAGGTTGGACATGTAACGTTGAAGAGGTACATATAATCTCTTGTTATCATTATCTCAAGAACTAAGCATAGATTTAGATTGTAAATTAATTCCAAGTTCTCTTGCAATTAATGACTCCTAAGTTCATCTAAAGAATGATATCAGAGATCTATAATCTTGTAAGTCTATTTCGTATGTGTCTCTTGTCAAGGACAAATACATAATCAATATGTTAAGTGATCTATCATCTCCTTGCATATGTAAGCTAAAGTTTTGTGCTACAATTAGAGTAAGACAATCAAAACATCAATGAGCTCCATCTCAAATATAAAAGGCTTATAAATGGAATTTCTGGAATTTGTAGCTAACACATTAGTATACATGTAAAACATGCAATTTGGAAGGTGTTAGGTCTTGAGGATTTTATATATTGAAGCATCTATGGTTTGTAAACCCTAACAAAGTTTGAACTATGAAAAACCTAGGACTAATATTTTTTGCTAAAAGAAGCCCTAGCTCTTGAGAATGAAAAAATGACATCATGATGATGTTAGGAATATGATGATTACAAGAAGTACAAGATTAAGAGGGAGTTGATTCTCTTCTCAAAAAATAAGTACTCTACATCTCCTTTCTATGATTACTACTCTTATTATTTTCTTTATTGCTAGATAGTCTTTTTCCTATACACTTTGCTTAATTGTATTTGTTCTTCCATAACCGCCTAATAAAGTTTGTAGGTTAATGATAAGAGCTTCCTAGGCTTTGACAACAGAAGAAAGAAGTGGAAGAAAGTAGCAACACACGAGAACTTTCATGAATCATGGAAGTGCGAAAATTCGGAAACTCAAATCCTATTGCAACAACTGATATTATTTCTTCTAATTTTTTAATTAACCAAACAATTTATCTGTTGTTTCCTACGAAAAATATCGAAATAAATACACTACAACCTTCACAAATAAACTGCAGAAGAATTAAAAAGGCTGGAAGAAATAGATGCACACACATAAAATACATCGTTATTTTTGGACAATGTCCCTGGAAAAAACCAACTAGGGAAAATTGGTGCAACATCTGAGGGTTTTGATATTATGCAGTAGTGAAAATCTGAGTACAAACTATGGATGCCCAAACTGGAAATCCAAACACAGATATACTGGCAAAAATAACTAGTGAGGAAAATTCCTCACTCCGCAGGTGATCTGACACTGACCTCAAATTGAAACTAAGGCGTCCCTTGCTACCTATGCGCAATCACTATGTTAGCCTACACAATTATTACGTCCCTCAAGCTTGGAACTACGTCACCTCTCACTATCTTGTCAGCTACGTCCCTCAAGCTTGGAACTACGTCACCTCTCACTATCTTGTCAGCTGCTGTCTAGGAAACTGATACACTTTGGCTATGGACCCTCTGCCCAACTTCTAGCTCAGAATCTCACCTTCTCCCTAGCAAAATGAAAATCTCCTCTAGAGGGCTATGCACTGCCTCACTGTGGCAATAACTGCCTCTCTATAATGTACTCTCTAGATTTGGAAATAATTCCTCTAACTTCACTATCTCTGCTTCGATCTCACTGAATCACTTTCGAAAACACACCACTGCTACTCTGGAAATTGATTTCTTAGCAAAATTGAATGCTCATATGATTTTATGTGTCTTCTCCAAGCCCCATCGACTTCTTCTTATAATCTTCCATTGATACTTCAACGACCACGATTAAATCTTAATCAATGGCTAGGATTAACTATAAATCATTCCATGTACTTTTCTAGAACATTCTCACCATGAATTAATTAATTCTTCTTAATTAATCATATTTCCTAAGTTTAGATTTGGGGAATATTAAAATTTGACTAATATTTCTATTTAAGTCGTCTCTAGGTGGAATTTCTAGAAACGATTTCTGGGTTTTGGAGAATACATGTATTCTAGCCTCTGCCAAATTTCGTGGCTAGAACACATTTGATGCTATAAAAAATAACACTCCCTCTTAGCAAGGCAAGTGTTCTAGTGTTGCAACCCACTGAAACAACACATTGTCTCTGCATCATCTCTTGTTGCGTTGTTGATGTCTGACAACTGCTGCCCACCAACTATTGCACAACTCTGATATGCCCTACATTTGTGCTTCTGCTGACCCTGCTGAACTGCGGCAAAATCTGCATCTGCAATACAAATTTGTTGTTGCTGCTACTGCAACATTTGCAACTCCCTCTCATTTGCTGTTGTTGCAACTGCAACATCTACAAGTGAGAACTATCCAAAATAATGAACCATTTGTGCTCAGTATGATTCATCTGTTATCCGAGTCCCGACTGTTACTAGTCTCGACACTATTATTGAAGCCTCTGTGCTGCTGCTGACTCTGCACTATGCCAGCTACACTGCCTCTAACTTCGCACTGTGCTGCCCAATATCTGACCGCTACTAGCCACTGCATCTGTCACTGTGGCATCCGACTGCACCAACTGCCACTGGTCCATCCTGCTACTGCATACTATGGGCTCTCGTAGCAAGGTATTGATTCAAGAGGTGGACCCCCTCAAGAATCCTGCCCAACTTGTAACACTATGGGGATATAAAACCAAGTCACCCTACATCACTCCTGGAGGGATGTCTGCCAACATGGCAAAGTATTCCTCCAACTTGGAGAAAACCTATCGATTTTGGCTGAAGCTGTCTGCTAGTCCTGCTTCTCATTGTCCTTCTTCTTGAGAGGACACTTAGTGCTGTAGTGTCCTAGCTCACCAGACTTGAAGAACTTGGCCTTCGACAGGTCCTTGTTCTTCATACGCTCCCCCTGTCCTTGACTTGGACCCTTCGATGCGAGGGCCACATTCTCCTCTTCATTTACCTCCTTTGATCCACTATTATTGTTGCCGTTGATGTGGGTCTTCATCAGATCTCACCTCAACTCCTCCTACTGCAAGTCGGCCCACATTCTGTCCCATATTAGAAATGTTTCTCTGCTCAAAATTCTTTGGACAAACACTTTCCACTCCTCGAAACATTGTTGAGGGCTACTCATACCAACTCTGTAGGTTGAGGCGCTGACTCTGCTACTGACAATCATCTCAGATCAATTGAATTCTGGTAAGGAAGGGGTCTATGCGCTCCCCTTTCTGCATATGGGTACATCTCATCTTTTCTTCTAAGTACATCTTTCGCTGCTCAGAATATCCATGGTATAGCTTGGAAAGGGAGTCCCACATCTCTTTGGTCGTTCCCAGGCATGATATGTGAGATACCACATGATCCTGAACCCCATCGAGGATCAATCTCTTTGCTCTCGCCATATCCTTCTTGTACTCCTTTAGTTGATTTGGATCCATGGGGACAACCACCATGTTATCGATATACACTTTAAGATCATACTCATCTAGAAGGAAGGATATCCTTGCCTTCCAGATCACATATTTGGATGCTACGTCCAACCTCTCCCGATCTCGCAGCTCGGTTGATGCCATCTCAAAAAAATATTTTGAAAACCTCCTCTTCTCGTGTGCTCAACCACTGCTAGGCTCTACGCACTCCCTGGTAGAGTGAGTAACTCTGCTCACAAAGATTGTTGATCTGCAAGGGAAATTGAACTTCTAAAACTAGAAGTTCCCTGAGGAAAATTCTCCCTCAATGTGTTCTCTTTCTTCCACCCGACGCTATTTTTCTCTAGAAAACTGCTACATAATAACTGTGTCCAACTAGATATCTTCTATGCTAGAAAAAATATGGCTGCGCCCTTTGCCTCTGGTAATCCTCAATCTGGAGAAATCAGATTTCTATGTCGCTCTCTCAGAGAAATCGATTTTCCTCAAGAAATTGGCCCTCCTGGCCAAGGAACTGTGTTGCCTCTAAGGGATTCGAACTGTTGCTCACGTAGAGCAGCAAGTCTACTTCTATTCTTAGCTCTCTCGTTTAGAATCTGCGCTCTGATACCATGTGAAAAATCAGAAACCAACTGATATTTTTTCTTCTAAGTGTTTAATTAACCAAAAAATTTGTTTGTTGTTTCCTATAACAAATATCGAAATAAATTCATTGCAACCTTCACAAATAAATTGCAGAAGAATTAAAAACTCTAGAGGAAATAGATGCACACACACAAAATACACCGTTATTTTTGGACAATGTCCCCAAAAAAACTCAACTCAGGAAAACCGGTGCAACAACTGAGGGTTTTGATATTATGCAGTAGTGAAAATCTGAGTACAAACTATGGATGCCAAAACTAGAAATTCAAACAGTGAAATATTGGCAAAAATAACTAGTGAGGAAAATTCTTCACTCCACAAGTGATCCGACACTAAAATTAGCTTGAAATTGAGTCGTCCCTTGCTACCTCTGCGCAGTCGCTGCGTCAGCCTACACAGTTAATGTGTCCCTTGAGATTGGAACTACGTCATCTCACACTGTTTCGTCAGCTGTTGTCTGGGAAGTTGATGCTCTCTGCCTTTGGACCCTCTGCCTAGCTTCTGGCTCAAAATATCACCTTCTCCCATGCAAAATAGAAATATCCTCTAGAGGGCTCTTCACTGCCTCACTGTCAAAATCACTACCTCTCTGCAATGTACTCATTGGATCTAGAAAAACTTCCTCCGACTTCACTATCTCTGCCCCTCTCTCACTGAATCACTTCCGGAAACACATGACTGTTACTTTGGAAATTTATTTCTCAGCAAAATTGAATGCTCAACTAATTTGGTGTGTCTTCTCCAAGCCCCATCGACTTCTTCTTATAATCCTCTATTGAGACTTCAACGACCACGATTAAATATTAATCGATGGTTAGGATTAACTAGAAATCGATCCATGGACTTTTATAGAACGTTCTCACCATGAATTAATTAATTATGTTTAATTAATTATATTTCCTAAGTTTAGACTTAGGAAATATTAAAAACTCACTAATAAATCTAATTAAAGTCGTCTTTAGGTATTTCCAGAAATGATTTCTGGTTATTGGAGAATACATGTATTCTAGCCTCTCTGCCAAATCTCGTGGCTAGAATGTTGATTTTTGTAGCATCCGGAAGTGTTCCAAGTTTCAAACTTTGCAGGGAGGTTTGGATAGAAGCATTCCAAAGAACCCAGAAATAGTTTGTGGAATTTCCACTCGGTTCAAGAATTATTAAAATAATTAATTATTTTAATGGAGATCCTAAGTCCAAACTTAGGAAAAGGAAATAATTAAAAGGCATTAATAATTCAGAGTGTGAATCTTCTATAAAACATGGATCAAGTCAAGATTTAATCTTAGCCATTGATTAATCTTTTAATCTGGGCCATCGATTATCCAATAAGAAGATTATAAAAGAGGGCTTGAGGGTCACTTGGAAAAAAGTCGGGCACACACTCAGTACCTGAAGGAGATCCATTTTGATGTATAATTCGATCTCAGCAGGAGAGTTGCAGGGCAAGAAGTTGCAAAAGTAGGAGGTTAGGGGTGATCGAGATCAGGGTTGGAGAGCAACAGTGAGTCATTGAAGGTAGCTTGAGGCTACAGTGTATAGACCCCACGTAGTCTCCATGCAGATTCACGTAGTCTAGCTTTGGGATTGCGCAGAGAATCACACAGACTGACGCAGGGGCTTGCAGGGGTTGTTTTGGGTGTCAGAATTTTTTCCGAGAGAGCTGGCCATTCAGTCTCAGGTGGTCCAGAATTTATCTGCCAAATATTTCCTTGTAAAGGTATCATTTTCTGAAGAATTAATAAAACCCTCATCTGATGCACCGCTTTTCCCAGATTGGGTTTTTCCGGGGACATTTGTCCAAAAATAACTATGTACATGTTATTGGTTCTTATGCTTATGTTCTCTACTGTTTATTTCTCTGCATATATAATTGTGAATGTTGCAGTAGTATTTATTTCGATATTTTCTGGAAGATTTCTGAATAATGACTTATTGAAATAATAAGTAGGTGAAATAAATTTATCACTGCAAGTGGTTGAGAATTTTCACATGGTATCAGAGCTAGAGATGAATAACAGAGAGGTGACATCTATCAGTGAAGAAAGATCTACACAGTTCTCCAGGGCAACAACACAGAAGGGTTCACGCAGGGGGGAAGCACGATAAAACAGATGGATCATGATGTATCTGTATTAACATCCTGATTAGAGGAATATTTTGCTTGTGTATCAAGCACTACGTCCTCGGATGTCTGGTATATTGACATTGAAGCATCTGCCTACATGACGAGAGTACGAGACTGTTTTTCCGACTACCAAGAAGAGAAGATGAATTTCAAAATAACCATGGGTAATAAAGCAAAGTGCACTCTCATTGGGAAAGGTACCGTAGTTTTTCAGATCGAGGTAGGGAACAAAATCCCAACCACTAATGTACTGCATGTGCCGAGTTTGGGGATGAATCTAATCTCAGTGTCACAGCTTCAAAACCAAGGAAGATACCCTACAGAGATTCTGAAGAGATTTCAGATGGAAGATTGTAGACCCATGACCACTCCAATGATTACCAACTGGAGGAAAATTGACACATTCAATGATGATGAAGTTGATCCTACGCTATACAGATAGCTGATAGGGTCATTGATGTATCTGGTAAATACAAGGCCAGACATCTGTTATGCTGTTGATACCCTAAGTCAGTTCATGGTGGAACCGAAGAGGGCACATTGGGCAGCAGCCAAACATATTCTTAGGTACCTTCGAGGAACAATCGAGCTTGGATTGAAGTACACCCGTGACAATGATGTCAGGTTGAGTGGTTTTATTGATGCAGATTGCGCTGGTAGTTCAATTGATCGAAAGAGTACTAGTGGGCAATGTTTCAATTTGGGATCAAGAATGAATTCTTGGTGCAATAGGAAACAAAAGTCCGTGGCACTGAGCTAAGCAGAGGCAGAGTATATGGCAACTAGCATAGCTTCGTGCGAAGCCATATGGCTTAGGAAACTGTTGGTAAATCTACTCGAAGGAGAAAATGGAAGCGACCAACATTTTATGTGATAATCAGAGTTGCATAAAGCTCTTTGAAAATCCTGTGTTTCATGATAGGTCGAAACATACTGACATCTAGTGTCACTTCATTAGGTACTGGGTACGATGTGGAGTTGTTCAGCTACAGTACACTCCAATAGGAGAAAGGGAGGTATACATCCTTACCAAGGCTATGGGAAAGAAAAAGTTTGTCTACTTTAGAGAAAATATGGGGATGATGAAGAATCCCTTCTAGTAGCAGGAATGGAGGATTCAGTATTCAAAGGGATATGTAGTACATATGCAGCAAGTGACAATGGAAGTGTCAAAGGCAATGATACAGGGGGCAGCAGCGTAGAGGGTGCTTCAGAATCAGAGCAGCATGCAACAAGAATATTGTTGGAACACTTCCTTCGCTAAGAGGGATTGTTGTTTTTTGTAGCATTCGAAAGTGTTCCAAGGCTCAAACTTTGCAAGGAGGCTTGGACAACAGCATTCCAAAGAACGCAGAAACAGTTTGTGGAAATTCCACTCGGTTCAAGAATTATTAAAATAATTATTTATTTTAATGGAGACCCTAAGTCCAAACTTAGGAAAAGGAAATAATTAAAAGGCATTAATAATTCAGAGTGTGAATCTTCTAGAAAACATGGATCAAGTCAAGATTTAATCTTAGCCATTGATTAATCTTTTAATTTTGGCCGTTGGTTCTCCAACAGGAAGATTATAAAAGTTGGTTTGAGGGTCACTTGGAAAAAAGTCTGGCACACACTTAGTACCCAAAGGAGATCCATTTGATGTAGAATTCGATCTCAGCGGGAGATTTGTTGGGCGAGAAGTTGCAGAAGCAGGAGGAGGTCAGGGGTGATCGAGATCAGGGTCGGAGAGCAGCAGTGGGTCGCTGAAGGTAGCTTGAGGCTACATCACAGAGACCCCATGCAGTCTCCATGCAGATTCACGCAGTCCAGCTCTGGGACTGTGCAGAGAATCACACAGGTTGACGCAGGGGCTTGTAGGGGTTGTTCTGGGTGTCAGAAATGTTTCTGAGAGAGCTAGGAATTCAGTCTCAGGTGGTTTGGAATTTATCTGCCAAATATTTTCTTGTAAAGATATCATTTTCTGAAGAATTAATAAAACCCTCATCTGCTGCACCGATTTTCCCACATTGAGTTTTTCCGGGGATATTTGTCCAAAAATAACTGTGTACATGTGATTGATTCTTGTGCTTATTTTCTCTACTGCTTATTTCTCTGCATATATAATTGTGAATGTTGCAGTAGTATTTATTTCGATATTTTCCGGAAGATTTCTGAATAATAAGTAGGAGAAATAAATCTATCACTACAACTGGTTGAGAATTTTCACATAGAACACATCTGATGCTACAAAAAATAACAGGAAGAACATGAATGTAGTAAGAAGATATCAGTTTAAAGATGCATTAGAGAAGTCAAAATCTAGCATGCACCAAATGACAACATGGAAGCAAGAAATTTCTCCCAGTAAGAGGGATAAGATCATGTCAAGACGATTTCCTTAGAAGAGTTTTCCCAGATTTTCAATGTGCCAAATGATTAAAGAAGACCTTGTATTTTGGGAAAGAAGGACACATGAGTCAAAGGAAGAAATGTTGACTCTGGAAGGAGCTGGAAGCATATTTTGAGATGAAAGATCTTACATTACAACTTGGGACTTGAGGATACATCGATTGGGTTGGGTGTTGATGATGAGTAGAGATACCGCTAATGGTTGGGATCTGGTATGGTTTATTGGAAGAGAATGAAGCCAATTTTTGTTGCATTACAAAGGCAAAAGATATAGAAGTTTGTACAATTAGTTGTGAAGCGATTTGGTTCCATAAAACATTTGATTGACTATTTGACGACGTGCTGGATTCAGTTTTAATATCCTATTAAGATTGTCAAAGAACGTGGTTTTTCATGGAAGGTTGAAGAGATTTATGATTCAAGAATATGGTGCAGATAGGAGCAGAGAAACTACAAAAAATGTCCACGAATGAATATGTAGTGGATGTAAGGGAAGTATGAACACTTCCAAGACAATCTTGGGCTTGTGGACTACTACTCCCAAGTTGAGAGGGAGTGAGGATGGACACCTAGTTCTCCATGTGTCATGTATTGTGGCCAGGACTAACAACTGTAAGTCAAGTACCTGGACATGAATAGGGATAATGGTGGATTCGATGAGAATATTGGACCAAAATTCTTGAGACATGTATTATGACCAAGACTAATAGTCGTAAGTCAAGTACGTTGATTTGGTATAAGAATGGTTCGAAATACTGATATTTCCTTGTGTCAAGTATTGTGACAACAAGATTAGGAAATGGCCCTATGGAGGACATAATTTGGTGAACCTAGGTGCAATATGTGTTTCTGAGAGGCGGTGTGGTGTCTTATTGAATGCCTTCCAACATTGTGCCCTGAGCTAGTGGAGAGATAGAGCTTACGGGTGAATGCGTGAAGATGAGTTACATTTTTGGTCCAAATGTGGTGATGAAATTTCAAAATTTACTCTTTTATCGAATCGAAGCCCTAAAAGTTCATATAAGTATTGTGATTTTTGATTTAGAGTAAAAACCCAATTTGTGGAGAATTATGTTGTTGTACTATTGATATTTTTTGCAAAAAAAATTAGCATCGTATAATCTATCAATTTTGCATTAATTTAAATGCTTTCCCTTGCAAATTTTCGCACATTTTAAGAGATATGTGTGTGTTCATGTAGCATAACACACACACACACACACACACACACTAACAGATATATGAGTATGATCTACATAGATAGAACTAAGTTATGCATATTAAAAATCTATTTTTTAATGAAAAATTATGTTTTTTATTTTTATTTTTAAGTTGGCGAAGTAATATTTCAATTGCATTTTGCAGACACATGTTCACGTGGGATTTTTTTCTACTATTTAAATAAATTCAAAAATCAAGAATACCCTTTCGAAGAGGGCTCATAAACGAAAATATTTGTATTTTTTGACTTTTTTTCATTTTGTATATTTTATGGTATTGATTTTATTCAACCCCTTTGAAATTGTCCAAAAAAAATTCAAGCATTATGTTTAAAAGAATTTGAAAATGTGAAACTCACATGCCATTGGATAGAGGAATTCTTCACGAATCCAACATGATCAACTCCGCAACTCAAGGACAAATTCTGCCCAAAGTCTGCTAGGGTACAAAATGGTGTTGCAGAGAAATCTGCAAAAGGGGAGCTAAAACTCTGTTTTTTAGGCCCTTAACAACTTACTCAAGCACTTAAATCTTGATCGAACGCTTAAGGTAAAATATGAAATAGCTCGATTGAGGGTTTAACAAACCCTCAATTGAGCTTTTGACATTGTTAAACAAGGGCTCGATCGCGCCCTTTGAACCATAAACTTTCCATTGTTGTTTTTGTCGGAAGTTAAAAAAATAGCTTGATCGAGCTTTTAGCTCGATCGATCATGTAGCTCGATCGATCTCCTATGTACTTTTGGGTTACATAGGAGCTCGATCAAGGGTTTATTTTTAAGCCCTCAAAAAGCTTGATTGAGAGCTAAAATATAGCTTGATCGAGTTATTTTTTTCTCCCTCCCAACTCCTGAGCTTGCGAAAAAGTGTAACCCATCTTCATGCGTTCACCCTTACTTGTCAAGGCCTTGGTATTTTGACAATATTGGTTATGATGATGTTATCATTAATGTTGTTGATCAATCTGGATCCTTTCTTATAGAAGCCTTCAACTTGATAATATCCCGATGAGTCATTATGAATACCTCCATAGTTAAGAGGGAGTGTTGAAATTGTAAGTATGTTCAGTCTTAATAATGTATGATGTAAAAAGATCAAAAATAATTTATTTCAGTCAAAAGAAAATTATTTTTGTCATGTCCCATTTGCACATTTAAAAGAAAGAAATTGAATTTTAAAAGTACATTTTTTGTGTCCAAGTAGACCAAGTCAACCCTCCAAAAAACAAGTTGCCTTTCCCAAAAATCGTGTCTCTTCACATGATAAACCAACTATAAACAAAGCTAAATCGTCTCTATAAAATACACACTTCAATGATCTAATTTGAGGCAAGTAGAATGAGATCCCTGAGGCAGAAGTGTGAGATTATCTGAAGCGTACAGATGAAATTTCCGAGGTTATATTTCTCTGTTATGATGCAAGTTCCTTTGGTACCTTTCTTTGTGATGATGTGAGGTCTCGTGGCACCTTTTCCTGTAATGATGTGAGCTTCCTATAACACCTATTTCACTGTAACATGTGAGCTACTTATGTCATTATACATTAGAGGAAATTTCAGCCTAAAAGTGCCCATGAAATTTTCACATAATTTCCATGTCATAATATGTAAACCAATCAAAATACTTTAAATTTAAAAAGAAATACATGTAAATATTTTGGAGGGAAAAGAAAAAAAGTACTTTTTTTAATTGTATTTTTGGCTTATCTACTTATAGGTTTACTCAAATTTCAAGTGTAGACACTTGTGACTTGAAATTTGAGTAAACCTATAAGGAGATAAGCCAAAAATACAATTAAAAAAAGTAGTTTTCTTATTTTCTCTACAAAATTCATAACTCTTATTTTATTATTTTAACTATTATTTTATTATTTTTCCTTAGGAGGTCACTTTTAGGCTAAAATTTCCTCTAATGCTTCTATCCTATTTGAGATTTATGTAGCACTACACTCTTGTGATATCTGAGCTATCTATGGCACTGCATTTCTGAAATTATGTGAAGTTTCCGAGGCTTTTTATCTCTGTGCTGTGGCTTCTAAAGATATAAATTTATAAAAATATTGTTTGAAAAAAACATGGCAGAGTTTGGAGGGTTGACTTGGCACTTGGATCACTAGTTAGTTTGACTTGGATTTCTCTTGATGACAAAGATTCTATAAGGAAATGATTGATAGGTTTTTCCCTGTCAGTTTTACCCTCACCTCTGGCCTAATGCTAGTGTCTCTTGTCCCTTTTGAACTATGATCTCTTTTTGAATGGCTAAATTTTTAATGTGTAATTGCTTGATGACATAACTAAATGAAGTAAATGCAAAGATACATTTATATGTCAATCACAAGTAATTATCATGTTTAGAAATTCTAGTTTACAAACGAATTTCAACAACTTGGAGTAGGGTTTGACTTGGTACCTTGGTGGCAATATAGTATTGGTTCTTGGCTGAGATATCTCTCATTTTTTATTTGATTTTATAAGGAAATGATTGTTGGGTTTTCCCCTTTGTGGGTTTTTCCATGGTCATTGACCTAAAATTTTGGTGTCTCTTGTCTCATTGTGATCTCTATTTTGAATGCTTGGACTGAAGTATAATATCTTTATGAAAAGTAAAGAATAAAAGAAAAATAATCTTCACAAGTAATTCCCAAGATATAAAAATCAAGTGCTTGCTTCTATTAGACTTGGTTTCTCAACATGGTATTAGAGTTTTGGTGAAGGAAAGAAACTTGAAGATCACAATTTGTTGGAAATTTTGATTGAAGACATCATTGTAGCAACTCTCCCTCTCTTCTCCCATGGCCAAGTACATAAAATGATAAGGACTCTAAGGATTGTCTTTGAATCCATCAAAGAATACATCGTCACTTTTGTCTTGAAATTGTCTACATTCAAGAAAGTCTTTGATGCCTTGATGAAGGTTGGAAGAAATCAAACATTAGTAGCAAAAGATGAAGAAGGCCTAAATAAAGTCAAGGATGAAAGTCACTATTTTGTTCTTATAGGTTCAATTGAAGATGAAAATACTTGAGTTATTGATAGTGGTGCTTCAAGGCATATCATAGGTCAGCATGAACATCTCACCAATTTAACAAAAGGAAGTTCTTCTCACAAGGTCGAACTTGGAAACGTAAATAACTATCTAGTTGAAGGCATTAGATCTACCTCTATCAAGTTAGAATGTGGTGGGAACATTCATCTCAACAACATCCTCTTTGTTCCATGTTTGAAATTTTATTTATTTTTATTTATTTAATTTTTAGAAGATAAAGGAGATATGCTATCATTTATTGATGGAAAAGTGGTTTTTTGGACTAAGGGATCTGGTATAGAAAGTGCCAGGACTATTGGGATTCGTGAGGGGAGGTTGTATAGAATCATAACTCCTCCTCAAGATTTAGTACACATTGACATCAATCCATGTGTATTATGGCATAGAAGATATGGCCATTTTCATTATAAGATATTGCCATCCTTGAATCAAATGGTTACAGGTATGCCCAAACTGAAAGAACATGAAGGAGTTTGTAAAGGGTGCGCTTTTGGAAAATATGGGAAGAATTCATTTCCTGGAAGTGACTCAAGATCCAAATAAATTTTGGACCTAATTCATTCTAATGTGTGGTCCAATGTCTGAAAAATCACTTGGTCGTCATCTATACTATGTAACGTTTATTGATGACTATTCTAGAAATTCTTGGATCTATTTTTTGAATTCTAAATATGAAGTGTTTAATAAGTTACAGGAATTTAAAGCTGGAGTTGAGAACATGATGGAAAATAAAATTAAGACCTTAAGATCTGACAATGGAGGTGAATATACATCTAAATAAATTGTAGCTTTTTGTAAAGGAGTTGGAATTAAGAGGGAGCTAATAGTCCCCTATAATCCCTAACATACCAGTGTAGCTGAAAGAAAAAAAATGATCCATTGAAAAACGTGTAAGAGCTATGATACATGATAAAGATATTTCAAAATTCCTATGGGGAGAAGCCTCCATTACTACAATATACATTCAAAATATAAGTTCTCACAAAATTCTTCGTGACATGAATCTAGAAGAAGTTTTTACTAGAAAGAAGCCCAACGTCGATCATCTAAGAATCTTTGGTTTTTTGGTCTACAATCACATTCCCAAGGACAAGAGAAAGAAGTTGAATTCCCTCAAGCATGAAATGAATCTTCGTTGGTTATAGTGATTCATCGAAAGCATATGGAATCTACATCATAGGACAACGTCAAATTGAATTAAGTAGAGATGTTACATTTGATGAAAGTACTGCATACAAAAAGTTCAAGGATATCCCCACCAACTCTGATGATGACTCAAGGACTTGTATTTCCTAGTGAACATAGGCCAATACAAATTAGTCCTCTATAAACCTCAAATGACCATCGTGAAGAACCAGAAGAACCAAGTGAACTTGTGGACCCTATTATCATTCCAGAAACCAAAAAGAAACCTGATTGGATTAGAAGAACTTTTAAAGTTGAAGGACATACAAATCCAAGTGGAACATTCAAAGAAATTAAGAGACCCAAAAGGTATTCCAGTTATGCAACATTTGTTGAAGAATGTAACTAGGTTCAGTCTTCATAATTGTATTTGAGTCATAATAAAAGGCTCAGTCTTTATTATCATTATTATTATTATTATTATTATTATTATTATTATTATTATGACTTATTGGAGCATGAGTTTCATGCTTGTGTCATCATGTTCTAGGTCAAAGTCCCCATTGAGGACTTCTAGGTTTTATCTGGATTCTTTAGAATCATTTTCCATTTTATAAGACCCTTCTTGGGATTTTGAATATTGTAAAATGAATTATTATTGAGTGAAATGAGTAATTTTTCACCTCCACACCAAGTCGACCCTTGCTTGATGAAGTCATACTACATTAGGGAAATTAGACCCATGAAAGAGGCTATATATAGAAGTGAAGTTTGATTCATTTGGAGCATCAATCAACAAGTTCGATACACAAGAAGAATAAGCAGAAAAAATGTGAAGTTATTAGAGAAGAAATAGAATTGCAGGAGAAGGAAAAGATCAAATTTTTGGGCTATCTCTCTCTCACTCATGTGAAGTTACTGGGCTAATTCCGGGATCAAAGTTCTACTCTACTGGAAAGGTCGAACTTCTGCTGCTGGGGAGATCGAAATTATGCTGCTATAAGGTCGAAGATCTAGGTCGAAGTTGTTGTTGGAAGGTTATCATCTAAAGAGGAAGGAAGGTCTGACTTGGTGATTGGAGGAAGTCTGTGTCTAGGTCAAAGAGTCTTGGATTATTTCATCTTTTATTATGAATATACTGAAGGAAGAGGTTTGATTGCGTTTTCCCCTAGATAGGGGTTTTGCCTTGGTTGATTGCCTAAATCTTGTGTCTCTTTTTCTTGTGATCTTCATACACATAATTTGGTAATTTCTTGGTGAAAGATAATATAATAAAGAAGTAAAAGAAGCCAACATAATTCAAAAGTAATTATCAAGAAAGAGGAATCAAACCCTAATTCTACTAACATTGATTTCTCAACATGGTATGAGAGTTAAGGTCAAGGAATATTGGAGATCACTTTGTTGGCTTGAAATAAATGGTTACTCCCTCTATGATAAAGTACTTGAAAATGGGATTCAATATTAGAGGAAGATGTATTAGAAGAGCCATCTACAACTTATCCAATAAGGTCAAAAGAAAAGGGTTATTGGTTTCACTCACAGGTTCACTCGATGATGACAATGCATGGATTATTGATAGTGGAACATCAAGACATTTGATAGTGGAAAGTAAAAAACTTCACACTTTATCAAAGTAATCATCTTCTCATGTAGTGGAGTTGGGAGACAACAACAGTTATGCAGTTAACGACCTCATATCAACTTCATTGAAGCTGGAAAATGGAGCTAAGCTACATCTAAACAATATACTTTATGTTCCATGTTTGAAAAATAATTTACTTTCAATTTCTTGTTTAGAAGATAAATGAGTTAAAATTTCTTTTGTAGATGGAAAATTTCTAGTCCAGGGAAAATATTAAAGCATTGATAAAGCAAGGGTTATTGGAGTACGTGAAGAAATCTTATATAGAGTCATAACACCATCTCCTCAAACCCTAGTTCACATGGAGATTAATCCCATCGAACTATGGCATAGAAGATATGGAAATTTACATTATAAAGTCATTCCCTCTCTCAACCAAATGGTAAATGATATCCCCAATATCAAAGAAGATCATGAAGGAATATGTAAGGGATGTGCTTTGGGAAAGAATACAAGGAAACCTTTTACAAATAGTGAGGTCTAAAGAAATATTGGATCTCATTCATTCAGATGTCTATGGGAATATGTTTGACAAATCACTTGGAGGCCATCTTTATTATGTGATCTTCATTGATGATCACTCTAGAAAGAAATGGCTCTACCTTCGCAAGAAAAAGGATGAAGTATTTGAAAATTTCAAGGAATTTAGATCTGAAGTGGAGACCCTAACCAAAATAATAATAAATACTTTGAGATCCGACAATGGTGGGGAATACACTTCCAAAGAAATGATTGCATATTGCAAATAAGCAAGAATTAAGAGGGAGATCATCATTCCATAGTATCTTGAGAAAAATGGAGTGGCTGAAAGGAAAAATAGGATAATTGAAGAAGGTATACGAACAATGATATTTGATCAAAAATTGCAAAAAAATTCTAGGGGAAGAAGTAGCAATGACAACAATATATATACAAAATAGAAGTCCTCATAAAATTCTTGAGAATATGATGCCTGAAGAATCGTTCACAAGAAAGAAGCCATGTGTGGACTATCTCCAAATCTTTGGGTGTCCCACATATATCCACGTTCCAAAGGAAAAACAAAATAAGTTGGACTCTACTAGCATTAAAGGGATCTTTGTTGTCTACACTTTCTTCAAAAGCATATAGAATCTACATCAAGAAAGGAAGTCAAATTGAAGTAAGTAGGGATGTTATATTTGATGAAAATCATGCCTACAAAATATCCAAGGATATTCCTATTGATTCTGATGATGAAGACATACTGCTATTAGAAGAAGAAGAGCACCATGACAATACTACCACAATACAAGAAGAAGAAGAAGGAACAAATGAGCCTATTCAACCTGTGATCATACCTAACACAAGGAGGAGGAAAAATTGGTTAAAATCTACTCTTGATTATGCCGAAGGACATGGAGCTACGAAAGGAAATTTTATAGAAAGCAAAAGACCAAAAATATATTAAGGATATGCTGCATACATGAAAAAAATAATAGAATCCGAACCAACTACATTTGAAGAATTTTTTCATAAAGAAGAATGGAAGAAGGCGATGCAGGAATAATACCAATCCATCATGAAGAATGGGGTTTGGGAAATCATTCCTAGACCAAGTGAAAAATTGGTTGTCACTTCAAAATGGATCTAGAAAATCAAACACATTGTTGATGGAAGCATAGAAAAATAAAAAGCTAGATTCATTGCAAGGGGTTTCTCTCAAAAGGAAGGCATAGAATTTGAAGAAACCTTTGCACCTACCGCAAGATATACTACTATAAGATCCTTGGTTTTGTTGGTTGCAACAATGGGATGGAATATACATGAAATGGGTGTAAAAGCAACATTTCTGAATGGAACCATCAATGAAGAAGTATACATTGAACAACCTAAAGGCTTTGAAATAAATAGCAAGGACGCTCATGTTTGCAAACTCAAGAATGCCCTATATGGCTTGAAGCAAGCTCCTAGGGCATGGTATGTAAGAATGGATGCATATCTTCTAAGAATTGGGTTTTTCAAAAGTACTGCTGGTCCAAACCTAAAAAAAAATTGTGTATAATGAGCCAGTCATTATTCTTGTGAATGATCTATTTATTACATGCATGGAGCGAAGGATACAAAAATGCAAGAAGGTGTTGGCAGCCGAGTTTGAGATGAAGGATCTGCGACTCATGCATTATTACCTAGCTTTAGAAGTATGGTAGAAACTTGGGTAGATATATCTAGGGAAAGGAAAGTATATAATCAAGTTATTTCAGAAATTTGGTATGATGGATTCCAAGCCCATGATTACTCCCATGAACACCAATCTCAAGAAGTTAAGAAGCTCTGACTCTAGTCTCGTAGATCCTACTACCTATCGTAAGTTGGTGGGATATCTGATGTATCTGGTTAAGACTAGACTGGATATATGTTTTGTTGTAAACATTCTCGGTCAATTTCAGTTGGAGCCTCGTCATTATCATTGGATAACTGCAAAGCATATTAAGATATCTACGTGGCACTATACATCACTGCCTAAAGTACGACAACATTGAAGTAAAATTAATAGGTTTTACAGATTTTTATTGGGGCGGCAGTGAGACTAATAGAAGAAGCACTACAGGTGGATGTTTTAGTTTGGGATCTACTATGATTTCATGGATGAGTAGAAAGAAATATGTTGTTTATTTAAGTAGTTTTGAAGCATAGTATGTGGTTGCATGTGAAGTAGGAAAGGAAGTTGTATGGCTGAGGAAAATTTTGTCAGATTTGGTTGGGAAGCCTCTAAGTCCTACTGTGATAAATTGTGATAATCAAAGCATCATAAAGATGTCTGAATATCTTTTTTTCCATGCAAGGATGAAGCATATCAATAACAAGTACACTACATTAGAAGCTTGGTACAAGATGGGATCATGAAGCTACAATATGTCCCAACTGACGAACATGTAGCTGATATGTTAACAAAGCCTCTTCCTAATAAGAAGTTTGGATATATTAAAAGCATGCTTGCTTTGGTTGATATTACTAATTTTGTTGATGATAAGTGTTTGGAAGATATTTGATGAGGCATCATGTGTAATACAAAATGCATGGGAGGAAATATGGCTGACCTGTGTGTTGATGTATAGTTCCCAAAGTAGAGAGGGTGGAGTTGGTCATAGAGATATGAACTTGCATTACACACCTAGTTCCCTAGGTTGATGGTTAGTAAGTAAGCCTGATGGTACCTAGAGAGGTTTAAATATTTAGTCCATCTTAGTCCCACCCAAATAGATTTCCTTGGTTAGGAATCTAGTTCGTGGCATCGTGTGTGCCTAAAATCTTCGTGGTTCATGTGTTTTGAGATCTTCCATGTACTTATATATATATATATGTGTGTGTGTGTGTGTGATTATGAATACCTCCCTAGTTAAGAGGGAGTGTTGAAGAATGTAACTAGGTTCGGTCTTCATAATTGTATTTGAGTCATAATAAATTGTATTTATCAAAAGAAAGAAAAAAAATTATTACTATTATTATGAATTATTAAAGCATGGGTTTCATGTTTGTGTCATCATGTTCAAGGTCAAAGTCCCATTGAGGACTTCAAGGTTTTATCTCGAGTCATTAGAGTCATTTTCCATTTTATAAGATCCTTCTTGGGATTTTGAATCCCGTAAAAATAATTATTATTGAGTAAAATAAGTCATTTTTCACCTCCATACCAAGTCAGCCCTTTCCTGATGAATTCGACCTATATTAGGGAAATTCGACCCACAAAACATGCTATATATAGAATTTCATTTCGATTCATTTGGAGCATCAATCAACAAGTTCGATACACAAGAGGAAGAAGCAAAAAAAATGTGAAGTTCCAAGAGAAGAAAGAGAATTGTATGAGAAGGACAAGATCGAATTTTTTGGCTATCTCTCTCTCACTCATGCGATTTACTGGGTTACTGCTAGGGTTGAATTTCTGCTACTGGAGAGGCCGAAGTTCTACTGCTGGGGAGGTCGATATTTAGCTGCTGTAGGGTTAAAGATCTAGGTCGAAGTTGCTCCTGGAAGGTTATCATATGAAGAGGAAGGAAGGGTTGACTTGCTGATTGGAGGAAGTTTGTGTCTAGGTCAATGAGTCTTGGATTATCTTGTCTTTTCATATGAATCTACTGAAGGAAGAGGTTTGACTCATTTTTCCCCTAGATAGGGGTTTTTCCCTTTGTGCCTATATCTCATGTCTCTTGTTCTTGTAATATTCGTACACATATAATTTGGTAATTTATTGATGAAAGATAATATAATAAAGAAGTAAAAGAAGCCAACATAATTCACAAATAATTATCAAGAAAGAGGAATCAAACCCTAATTCTACTAGCATTGATTTCTCAACATCATTTATGACTAAGCTCATGGAATCAAAACCCTCTACTTATGAAAATGTTGTTGAATAACAAGTATGGAAGAATGCAATTATGGAAGACTATCAATCAATAATGAAGAATGCAATGGGATAGAATATACATCAAATGGATGTAAAGAATGCTTTCCTTAATGGCACAATTAATGAAGAAGTATATGTAGAACAACCTCAAGGATTTGAAGTCCATGGGAAGGAGTCCCATGTTTGAAAATTAAAGAAAGCCCTATATTGTTTAAAACAAGCGCCTAGAGAATGGTATGCTCATATGGATGCCTATTTGATAAGGCTTGGTTTCGTTAAAAGCTATGTTGCAGGAAATGCCTAAAATGGTGGCGTACCATTACTAAGGATGACCCAAAACACTGAAACGAATTTGAAATAGGGATGAAACTCCGTCGTCCGCATCGTACGACGTTTCACGATTTGAAAATTCCATTTGGTATGAATTATGGCATTTTGACCCTGTTTTGGCCGCTATAGGCAAAGTTTCGGTGACTGAAAAACAAAATTTATTTTAATTTTACCTTTTTCGGCCAACTCAAGGGTTGAAAAAAGGGTGTGGGCCCTATCTGACACCCAAATACACTAATACAACAATTTTTATGTGATTGCTAGCTAAATTTAATAAAAAATATTTACAAATAGAATTCTTTAGAAGATGAAAAAAAAAGAATTCTCTAGAAACCATATGGGCCTCTTCTTTTATTTATAAATGCACTTCATTCACTCATTTCTCACACATTTTTTTGCAAGAATATATTCCTATAGAATAAACAAGGATTTTATTTGTGTTTTGGAGCATGGGAAACAAGAGGAAGGGCGTGGGCTACAACTAGTTGGGTGAGTTTTTCATTTCCTAATTTTGCAGCATTCATGGCTTCTCAAAGTTGTGTTTCAAGTGCCCCTAAATTGGGTGAGTTTTTCATCTTGTAATTTTGCAGCATTCATGGCTTCTCAAAGTTGTGTTTCAAGTGCCCATAAATCCACTCAAGCAACCAAGGAATAAGAAATATGTTACCAAAGTGAAGCAAATGGGTTCCGGTGGTACATGGAATGGAAGTGCAATTTATGCAAAAAGGAAAATACCTTCAAGGGCTCTTACATAAAAGTGGAAGCTCACATTTTGCATGAAGAGATAACGGGTATTTATATGTGTGCACATACCAAAAATCCAGAGGTGAGGGCTAAATTCAATAAAGAGAGCAATGATGCGCAAAGGTTGAAGGATAAAGAAGAAAAATCTACACGAGCACTACTAAACCTCGCATTTCTGATAGCTTTGAGACAAGGATTGTTCAGGAAGAAATAAAGAGGAGGAAAATATAAGCATATGTAGAGTTATCAAAGCCATCAACTCCAATTTAAGACGATAGGTTGTTGAAAATGCTTGATATTCAAGGGAGAGAAGAAGCTAACTCAAGAGTGACAAGGGCCATTTTTGCTTGTGGTATCACTTTTAATGTGGTTCTATCCCCATATTGGCAAGATTTTTTAAGAGCGATTAACAAATATACTCAAGGTTACAAGGGCCCAAACGATGAAAAATTCAGGAATTTTGCAGAAGAAAGAGAGGCAACTTCTTGATGATGTTCTGAAAGAAATTCGTAACTTATGGGGTAGTACATGGCTTTCCATTATATTTTATGGATAGAA